>JAVSCE010000488.1:0-600000 GCA_032199065.1 Smutsia gigantea | reverse complement strand
TCTCTAATTCTCCAAGAGAATGAAGGAAGGGGTTTTAACTTCTTATCTGAAAACCCAGTCACAGCGCTTCATGGGACCACTCAGAGACCTTCAGGGAAACACCTTTTCTCTAGAGTTGCAAATAAAGAGATATTTTACTTTAAATCTGCTCCATAATTTTGATCAATGTCTTCTCCTAGACATTCTGATGACTGAACTGAGATCATCTCCATGACATAAAGTTTTTGAAGAAATATCTATTGTCTAAGAATGACTGAAAAAGTCCAGGGAGGTGAAAATTTGACATCCAGCAGCATTATAAGATTCCTGCACAAAATGTACTTTAAAAGTGAAGTAGAAGAAAAAAGTCAAATGTGTTTGTGTTGGATTACATGCCTGTTCAGCATATCAGCTACATATACAATGAGACCAGTGACTTTCCCATGTAAAACTGGACCATCCCCATGCTGCTGGAGGTACAAATTCTCACAGTGTCAAGTCAGAGTGAAGAACATCCAAAACTACCAACTTCTAGAATTGAAAATGTAATTTTGGTGTCTATAGTTGGGTCTATAAGAGACCTGGGCAGGGTTAACCATGAACAGATGGTCAGAGAGGTAGAATGATTCTGGGGTTTTTTAAAAGGTTCCTACCAATTCACTGATGTCTTCATTTCTGTAATTATATATTATGCTATTTATGAGTTTATTTCCTTTTAAATGTAAACTACTCTGGGTACTTCCCCCTATAGTGCTTTCTTATCTTGTATCTCAACTGATTGTGGTAATGGACACATTAAGTCTCCTCTGCCCTCCATAACTCAATGTAAATGAGTTTATTAGATCCATCATAGAAAGGATATTTTTAAAGGGAGAATGGAAATAAGGGTACTAAGCTGAGAGAAAAGGAAAAGAGATAAGAGATCTCTTAAGGGGGAAAAAAAGATGAAGAGACAGAAGATAAACTTTATTTGCTGAATAATATTGTCTGGACCTGGGATCAAATTAATACTGCTGTATCTCTTTTTTCTTGAGGGGTACTGTGATCCATCTCACGTCACTCAAATGTGCACCCACTTAAATAAGCCCAGAGCTACTGAGGCCATTAATATCTTTCACCATATTTGATGTCAATGAACTCCAAGTTCATTCCCAATAGACTGTCCTGTAGAAGGACTTGTTGGGTAGATAGAAGGACATCTGAGAAGTTTGAAAGGAAAATAATTGTAAGATGAAAATACAAATTGAAGGAATCAATATCTCTGTCTCCCAAATAATAGACATGATGATATGAGGTATTGTCCCTTCTCATGGATGTAAAGATGGAAAAGATCTCTCAGAATTTGGTTTCCAAACTTAAGTCCTCCTTCCTTTCAACACTTTCCCCAATCTATGGTAAGCTATCAAGGGATTTATGTGGTTTTGAAACTCCCTAAAAGGCTAGTGGTGGTATTAGTACTCAACCCAGAGATGAGGAAGATTAGGCTTTTCAGTGGGTATTTGCAATTCCTCATTTCTTGTCTCTCAGGACAACAGATGGAGCCCACCTCAAACACAGTTTGAGAGACCTAAACTGTACACTGAAAAGTTGACATTCTTCCATTTTTATTCCCTGGAAATCAGAGTTAATAGTCAGTGAAAAAGAATGACTACAGAATGCCTGGAAATAGAAAAAAAATCACCAGAGTTGTCTAAGAGTACCTTCTGTGTTTCTCTTATTTGTCATCTCCTTGACAATAACTTCAATCTCTAACTTAACATTTGCTGGGCCTGTAATGGAAGTATATGTCATCTCACTGAAGTATGTGTCCACTGATAAGTACCCCAGAACTAATTTTGTTCACCTTTTAGCCCAATATTCTGGCATAGTTCCCCAAGCATAAGAATTGTGCCAATTCGGCATAGAGGAGAACCAAGTACTAGAAAGAACATATGCTTGAAACTAGTGGTGGGGGGTGGTACCCTCAGTGTATCACTGGTATCATTAACATTAAAATACAATATTTCTTTCACTCCAATACTTAAGGTTGAGGGCATGTTCCACATTTCCATATAAATCATGTCTCAGAAACCAGCTGGATATGTTCATAACATAGGTGATGACAGTTCCTTATCCACAATCATTCACCTCAATTTGCACTTGGGCATATGTTGCATATTTGGTCTATTCTTTTTATTATTGTTATTATTGCTCCATGTCAAGAGTGTGTAGACAGAATATTGACTTGCCAGCAATAATAGCTAAAACGTGCAGCTTCATAATGGAGAGAAAATGGTTTATCACAAAACTCACAGTGTTAGGGAACAGTTTTTAAGTTCATTGAGTCAAGATGTAAGGCAAGGCAATCCTTAATCTGCTTTAAAGAGTAAGGGATAATTTTGTCTAGTATTGTTAAATTCTCCTTGGGAAAACCAGTCTAGCCAAGAGATGACTTAAGGTTGTTCTGGGAAAAGGAAGAAATGTCTGTCAGGAAGAAGAATTTTCCAAAGCGATTAGGAGTTAACAAAGAAATTCACTAAAGAGAATCAGAAGATCTAGTGGGATGTTTGGGATGAGGTTGAAATGATTAAACAATAGAATCATAGATTGTTAAAGTAGAAGTAACCCTAGAAGTGACAAAGTTCAGCTTATCATTTTGCAGATAAATAAATGGAGACCCATAGAGGTGAAGTAGTTGGCCTCAGGTCAGACTATGAAATACTGGTTGAGCTGCAACCAGAATCCATTTCTCCCCACAAAATATTTCACAACAGCTGCTTCACACATAGAGATCAAATTCGGTAGAGATCGAAACACATGTATTTTGACTTTTTGTATTAGCGTAAATTTGAAAATCAGAAACTATGCTAGGTATTTCATAGACAGTGGATTTAATACAGAGACCAGATTACACAATTGTTGGAAGACCAAAAGAGCAAAAAGAGTTTGCTGGGGTAACCATATGCTAGGAATTTCAAGAAACAGTTACCACCCCTAGGATTGAGGGGACTAAAGAGAGGAACTGAAATATTCAAAACTGAAGAGCTTGGAAGAGGCTCTGCTTTGTCTCCCCATCTCAGGATTACAGAGTTGAGAAGTCTAGGCATATGTCAATCTACTAACTACTTTATTCTGGAAACGCAAAAATGAGTAAGAGAGAGGAAGTGCTAGTAGGGAAGATTTTACAGGTACTTTGGGAACCCAAAGGAGGGTCTTCTCAGAATCACTGTTAAGACATTATTCAGAACAAAGACTATCAGGCCAAGCAGCCCAACATAGATCCCATGCCCTGGACATGACCTGAAGACCAAGCAACAAGCAGTCCAACCCTTGAAAATACCACTGCTATAGGAGAAACAAAGGAAATAAATGACATGTTTCTGCTCATAGGTCTTATGCTCTGATCATAGGGCAGGGGCAGCTTTTTCTTACCTGTGCAGTCACACCTTACTCAGGTGGGTTTAGCCATGCCATACAGGCCCAAGGAATGAAAAAGAGTCCTTAACTGGGGGCAGCCAGCTGCCTGTAGAGACTGGCCTGTTCCCAGGAGATCTTGTATACATGACCAAGATGAGCTGGGCAGTCAGGTAGAGTGGGTTCTAATCAACATGGTGAGAAGCTAGGGATGCTAACAATCAAAGGCCATAGGGCTAGGTGCTGGGGACTTCTGGCATGAGCCTGGCTGGGCGAACAGGGCATATCAAGCAGACTGGAAAGTCCTCTGAAGGCGCTTCTCTAATCTAGCTTAATTTAAATACTCCTCTCATTGCACTCTATGATTTCTCTTGTGCTATTGTACTGTCAGAACTATAATTAATTAACTACAATTATTTTCTTACACATTTTTTCAATATTCTCCAAAATCTCTGGATCAGGTACTATGATCTCTCTAGTTTACCACAGTACCCATGCTGCTTAGTACAATGTCTGGCAGATGGTAAGAATTCAACAAATGCTGACCATCAATTAATTAAGTGATATGACTTAATAGGCCTGTATGTTAAAGAAATATGAATAGGTCTATATCTGTTTTAAAAAATTGAATCAATAATTAATAATCTTCTTAAACAGAAAGCACCAAGCCCAGATAGATTCACTGGGAATTCTACCAACATTTAATGAAGAAATTATACTAACTCTCTACAGTCTGTTTCAGAGGAAAGAAGCAGAGGCAATACTTCTTAACTCATTCTATGAGGCCAGCATTACCCTAATACCAAAACCAGATGAAGACTTTATTGGAGAAGAAAACTAGAGACCAATATCTTTCATGAACGTAGAAGCAAAAATCTTAAAAGTATTAGGAAAACAAATCCAACAATGTATAAAATGAACTATGCACTATGATCAAATGGGATTTATCCCAGGTGTTCAAGGATGGTTCAACATACAAAACTCAATTAATATAATCTAGCACATCAATAGGCTAAAAAAGAAAAATCACACGATCATATCAATAGATGGCAGAAAAGTGTTTGATGAAATCCAATACTCATTCACAATAAACACTCAGTAAAGTAGGAATAGCGTGATTGGTGCCACTGTTTTTGGAAGCAGAGAATGGAATAGGTGGAGTACTAAACAGAATAAGCATCATGACCAGGAAAACAGCAAAGTGAAACCCAATACCTGGGAGACCAGACTGGGAAGAATAAGGTAGGAAACAGGTCCCAGGTAGATGGTCCAGCAATGTCCTGTGGGTGGGGACAGAGTAACCCCAAGTTCCCAGCTAACCTAGAAAGGAGGGGCCAGGCTGGCAGGCTGAACAACACAGAGGTTCAGCATTTGGAAGGGCTAATCCTAAGGGTTCTCCTGAAATCCTCAGTACTTCAGTCATCTTCCTAGAAGCCATCATAGGAGATCTCACAGTAATTAAATGCACCAAGGAATGCTTCCAGCATCTTGTTTTGTCATCAGCCCTATGCCAGCACTAGCCTGCAGGGATTGAGACGTTTTTTTCTTTTCCTTTGTGCCAAATATCCCTTCAACCTTTTGTTTACTAATAGCATTTTTTCCTTTGGTCAACCAACCATTTCTCCCCAGTGCACACACTCTCAGTCCATCCTAATTCCAGGAATAAGAACAAGAATTAGACACAGCCAATCACAGAGAGCTTGTTTCAGGGATGGGCACATGACCCGCTCTGGACCAACACTTATCAGCCCTGGAACTTTATCTGGAACAATGAAGGAATAAGCATATTCTGTTGAGACTGTAACTTGGAGCTGTTGCAGACCACCTTTGTTAGCACGTAGGAAGAAGCTAACCTGAGTAAGGTCAACAGAGAACAGAAAGATGAAACAAGATATCATAGCAGTATCATGGTGAACACCTGGTTCCAGCTGTTCCTGAAGATGATGCTATTCCAGGATTTTAACTGCTATTAAAAGATGAAGGATTCACCCCTGCTAGAGAAAGGCTTAGTTAATCTATATAATAAAGAAATGGAGGAAATGAAAGAGGGAAGTGGGAGATAAAAGCAGGGCCAGCTTAGAAGTTGAGAGAGATTTGGTGAAAGATTGTGGAGACTGTACACAAGAATCCTTGCAGAGATGGGAGTAAACAAAAGCAAGAGATTTCCTTTGTGAGTTGCTATGGATCCCTATTTGGCTTTTGAAAAGTGCCAGTCAAGGATTTGGCTAACTTCCATAAGACTGTATTTCTTTGACTATTAGTACTCTTTAAGGCTGAGTCCCCTAGGGAGCTGAATTTTGCAACTTTCTTGCAGACCATCACTCTCGGGGACTGTGACCCACTCCCTCCTCCAGGAGTGTTGCAATAGATCCTGAGAACAGCTGTGGATGGCACCAGGGAGAAGGGAAAGGGCGTCCTCTCACCTGAGCAGCTAAAACTGCGGAATGCCAATGAATGTACTGTTGGGAGATGATTCTTAGGTTTCCCAGCTGTCATATGGGCTAAAAAAAAAAATCAATTGATGGATGAGTGGTTAAGTCAGCTTTGTGGTTAAGCATTTGTAGTGGCACTTGCCTAGTTGTACTAGCCACTTTAACAAATAAATTGGATTGAATACTTGGCAGTTGATCAATGGCTGAGATATAGTGGTCACCAATGCTTTCGATACAGGCTCTGCCGGAGCTGTTTATACTATTGATTCTCCTTCACAAACATAGTAAGCAAGAAAATTGCATTACTAAGATATTACATGAAAAGTGCATTATTAAGATTGTGAAGGCATTTAGAAGATTCATACAGATATAAAAACTAAATTATGGGAGCCTCAAGAAGAGGTTATTTGACTTCTCAAGAAATAGTTTACAGTAACTTTTCCAAAGTACATCTTCAATTGCATTATTTTGCTGCTAAAAACCCTCCAATTATCTATCATTAGCTGTCAATTTCTGCAGAAACTCTTCTTCTTATTCATGATCCTCCACGATATACCTTGAACCTGTCTTTCCAGTCTGGTGTACTTTTAGATGTGCAGTCCACTTATCTCCTCAAATTGCTTGCAAAATTTGGTTTACATGTATACCTGCTTTTTTATTTTTTCTTCAAAAGGGGGAGGCAGGAAGATCTACATCTTGCTTCAGATTCTAGATGGAGGAAAGAAACCCAAAGAGATTAAAAACCATCGCTTGAGGCTAGATTCCATGACTGTGGGTGGAAAAATGTACATCTTTATTTTCACTAATCTCTAACTGAAATTAGCATTTCTTTTGATCATGAATGTAGGCAACAAAGCCCAGTAAGTAATGGCAGTACCTATCACTTTGTTATCACTAGAAATTACAGCTCCTTTCCTGCCATACTGCAGGTACAACAGACACCTCAGATATTACACATTCTATTCAGTCTCAAAATTCTGGTAGCTCTTAGACCTGCCTCTAGATCTAGTCATTGAGTGAGTCAATCAAAAAGTACATGTATTTTCTATTATATACCCTAATTCTTTAATATTTATTTTGATGATAAAAAATTTTTTTTTTCGCAATTAAAAGCATTAACGTGTAAAGATATCCATACACTTGGCTATATTGCCAAAGAAGTACAATGTACCAAAAAATAAAAATAAAAAGGTTACACAACCCTGATCTTAACTCATCATACCCAACATGCTGCTCAGATTAGAACAGCCCCTGGTTTGACAAATTGACCCCAAGCTTTCAGGCTTACGCCATCTGTTTGTGCCCCTTGAAATGCCTTCTCCCAGCTGTGAGAATCTGTCCAAATCTGACCACCTCTAAAGACCATCTCAAGTGGCTCTTTGTGTAGGAGCCTTTTCCTTCCCAACCGTTAGAGAGGGTATTGCTCCATCCTTTGAATCTCTGCTGCCCTGGGCTTGTCCCTCTCCCATGTTGATCTTAAGTTAAAAGAGGATACATAGCAAACCTCTGCATGATAAAGAGCATGAACATTCACACCTGCCCATCTGAGTCTGAATCCTGTCTGTATCTGTTTGCTAGGACTGCCATAACAATGTGTCATACAGCAGGCGGCTTAAACCACAGCAATTTATTTCCTCACAGTTTTCGAGGCTAGAAATCCAAGATCCAAGTGTCAGCAGGGCTGGTTTCTTCTGAGGCCTCTCTCCTGGGCTTGCAGATGGCTGTCTTCTCCCTGGGTCCTCCCTCTGTGCATGCCCTGTCCTAATCTCCTCTTCTTATAAGGACACCAGTCATATTGGAGTAGGACTCTCCCTAATGACCTTATCTTAATTTAATCACCTGTTAAAAGGCCCCATCTCCAAATCTGGTAACATTCTGAGGTACTAAGGGTTAGAACTTCAACGTATCAATTTTAAAGGGACACAATTCAGCCCAATAGGCTGTCTACTGTCTATACTGCAGCTCAACTGTTTCACCTTGAAATAAGTTCTTAAAGTATTAGCCTCGGTTACCTCATCCATAAAATAAGAATGATAATGGAACTTACTTTTTATGGCTATCACAGGAATTAAATGAGTGATTTCCTTTAAAGCACCAGGAACAGTGCCTGGAACTTAAATGAGCACACTCAATGACTACACCTGGTGCACTTACCTGGACCCCACAGCCAGGTGGAAAGTTCTAGAGGGCAGTAACTGCTTCATGTTCATCTCTTTCGTCTGTTATTGTTAGGACGTTACGTTTAATATAATAAATATATTTTGAGTTGAACACTTAATTTTTTAAAAACTGCTGAATTGGCCAGGGGCTAAAAGAGAGACATCCTGAGATACTGACAAATGCTGATAAACTGCAAAAGTCTATGAGAAGAACGAATCCAATTTTTTTATTGCCTTTTTCAGAAACAAAGCCCCTTTTGACTATGCCGGTGCCAGTGTGTTCAGCCCAACCAGCTACACAACAGCACTATGCCACACAAGGGATTCCTTCTTTCTGACAGGAGTTGTAGGGCATTAGAGAAGTCTACAGTGAGCCTTGCTTCTGCAGTAAATTTAAACAAGGAATGTAATGCAAATTTTGAAACATAAGTAAAAAGAAAATGTTCAGGTCGCTGGGGATATCTCCATATTGAACCTGGTTCCAATTATATCTTATTAAATGTAAATGAATAGACTACTTTGGGGATACAGATGATGTTATATGATGTACAAACTGCTCTGAGAACTCAATGTAAAAAACCACTTAGTCAATTGTTTCTACTTTTTTTAGTCTAGTACATATATGCTTACAAGGCCCGCCCATGCTTAATGGAAACTTTGGAAAGATGTTCTGTTTTGTGAGCATTTAAGTTGATAGGCAGCCATGGAATTAGCATTATTTTTGTGAGATTGCCTTATAATTATTAGGAGTTGGATTTATAAAGCTGCCTCAAATGAGGATGAGTTCTGTGAAAATGATTTTCTTAATGTTTGCATAGTATAGTTGTTTTTTTAAAAAACCAACAAAAACAAAAAGACCTTCGAATGCTTAAATGTATTTTATTTCATGTTATTTTAATGGTGCTTTTGGCTCAAAGCCTTTCATTACTACCATTTTATTTCCCTTTACATTTGATCCCATTTTCCCCTACCATAAAATGATCTGAGCATGACTGGATTCAGAATTCAACTGGCCTATGGTGCAATGACACCTGTGTCCTCTCCCTATGAGCAGGAATGGGAAGGCGGAGGAGAAGGAAAGGAATCACCTTTCTCTCTGTAGGAATGAGCTCTGAGAACACAATTTAAAGGAACTGTCCTTTCTGGATGGTTTTTCTAGACTGCGTCCTTCTCCCCACCCCCTGGTCCTACTTTCTCAGAACTCTAAAGACACTTTGTGTTTAAAATGCTAAGTAAAATACTGTTGGGCCCTTTCTCTTTCAATTCTAGCAGAAAGTTTTGGCAAATTTGGGAAGACCACAGAGTCTAAGGGAATTTCCAAGTGAAACTGAACAGAAATTCCTGCTGATGTATCCAGGGGCCCAGAAGCCATGTGGCAGAGCCCCAGGGAGGGAGCCTCAGACTTACAGGCCCTTCTTGCTGCCTTAATTCCTTGTTATTCTCCAGGGCTTTTTGCACTATCTTCATATCATTGGAGTGACTATCATCTTTAGGGTAAGGTTTAGACCTCACTGTCTTCTTATAACTTCTATGAGCTTCCAGGACATAAATTACAAATTAGAGTATCTATGTCCCCTTCTAGCCCTATGTCCATGCCGGTGGGAAGAAGGCAACCTCTAACATGGTGCCAGTGATTCCTGCTCCCAGTTTTCATATCCTTGTGTAATCCCTCCCTTTGCAGGTGGGCGGAACTTGGTGATTCATGAATAGAACATGGCAGATGTGTTTGGATGTGAGATATCACTTCTAAGATTAGGTTATAAGAAGACTGGCTTCCATAATGGATGTACCCTCTCCTGTTCTTTCATGAATCGCTCACCCAAGACTAGGCTGGTTGCCATGTTGTGAGGCAGCCCTGTGGAGAGACACACGGGGTGAGATCCCATAGCCTACCCATACCCAAACAACCAGGGAAGAATGCTTAGAATCAGCATACTGTGTTAGTCAGGGGTATCCAGAAAAACAGAACTAACAGGCTGAGTGTGTGTGTGTGTGTGTGTGTGTGTGTGTGTGTGTGTTTGCAAGCACAGGTAGGTGTACATATATAAAGAGATTTATTATAAGGAAATGGCTCAAGCAATTCTGAAGGCTGAGAAGTCCCAAGATCTGACTTCAGCAAGCTGGAAACCCAGAATTTCTGACAGTATGGTTCCAGTTTGAAACCAAAGGCCTGACAACTAGGAAAGCTGATGGTGTCGATCGAGTTCTAGTCCCAAAGCTGGCAGGCTGACCCAAGAAGAACCAGTGTTTCAGTCCAAGTCTCGGGGCAGGAAAAGACTGCTGCCCCGGCTCAATCAGGCAAGGGCTCCCCTTCCTCAGGGGCGAGTCAGCCCTTGGGCTCTGTCCCTGCCTTCAGCTGACCGGATGAGGCACTCCTACCCTCCGTACTTATTCAGATGTTAATCTCATCGAAAAACACCTCACAAACCATCCCAAAATAATGACTAACCAAGTATCTGGGCATCCCATGGCCCGGTTCCGCTGACACAAAATCAGCCACCCCACCGGTCCTTGCAATACTTTGGGGCAGTGACAGTCCTGGTCAGTAGCTTGGCTATAACCTCCCAAGAGACTTAGACAGTGTTGCAACAAATACCTTTTTTATTTTATGAAATGTCCCCAAAATTGAATGGGACGGGTACTAAAAAATTATCCATTGTTCATCTGAAATTCCAACTTAACTGAGTGTCCTGTATTTTCATTTGCTAAATCTGGCAACTCCAGACCCTGAGCAGAAGTCACCAGCCAGCTACGCCATATTGGCTTTTCCTGACCCCCAGAAACTGCGAAACCGATGCTTGTTGTTTTCAGTCACTGTGTTTTGGAGTAAATTCTCGCACAGCATGATGACTAATACAAAGGCGCACTTGTAAGAGGAGGAACAAAGCAGGCGGGGGTTACAGAGGACAAGTGCTGCCGGCACCACCGAGAGAGCCAAAAGCTGGTCTAAATCATTTTTTGTTCATGCTGTGGACTCGGCTGAAAAATCACCCATTCACAGGGTATGCCATGTATCTAATGGGGATGTGAGCTGTAGCCAAGAATAACTGGACCCCCAAGGCCTGGGCAGTAAGAAACATCCTTAGGCCGGAAGTGACATAAAGAGCAGTGTTTCTCAAATTTTAATATTCATTTGAATCTCCTGCTGATCTTGCCAAAATGTTAAGTTCCCAGTTAGTAGGCTGAGGGTGGGGTCCGAGTGTCTTTCCTAATGAGGGCCCCATTGACGCTGATGCTTCTGGTTCTCAGGTGACACCTCAAGGGCCCGGTTGTGTGGTAGGCCAGATTGGTGGAAGCTCTACAGAAAGAGTGGATTCACTGTCAAATTTCTCAAGTTGGTCCTAGAGTATCTCAACCTCTTGGGTGGAGGAAATGATAACAATTCATTAAGGGCCATCTATTTCCATCATCTCCTTTGTTTTTTCTTCATATATTAAAACATGATTCTGCAGGGGTTACAAATCAGACTCCCTGGGGGCATGGGTGCAAAGTGAGAAGAAAGCAGAACTTTGTCTTACTGTTTTGATTTGCTTTTAGTCACAAGCTGTAACTGGTTTTGGGATCTTAATAGCATTAAAGAAAGACATTGGCTTTTTATTTTATCATGTAAGACAACATTTTACTATTACAAAAGCAATATACGTGCATTGTAAAAAATTAAGCCCCCAAAAAAGAAAGAAAAGAAATAAACCATATTCCCATAAATCAGAGATTGCTGCCAACATCTTAGTGTAACTATCAGGTCTGCTCATGATTGCCACCTTTCTGTGCGAATGTATTTTCACCACCTCAAATATCCAATCCGTATGCAAATTCCCCCAGTTGTCCCAAAAGAGTATATTAATGAGCATTTTGAAAATAATTTTGAGAGATCCTTCAAAGATGAGCTGACCCATGACTCAGTCACTGACATCCAAAGCCCTGTCTGTAACTGGTATTGCCAAGTGTATGTCAGGGAAGGTAAAAAGGAGACTCGGAGAAGGGAAAACAGCTCAGCACAACAAGCCAATATGCTTTCCTCGACCTCCAGCGTGGCACTCGGCATTCAGATATAGAAAATTGTATCCTGATTATGAGTTGGATATGAAGCAAGGTACCAAGATCGAGGGACAAGTGTGTAAGAAGAGAAAATGACGAACCCAAATGCTTGTAACTTTTAGAGGAACCGAGCCGCCACAGCCCGAATGGGCATTTCATGGTACTGGCACGGTCACATGGCACACCTTTTGGTCAAAGATTCAGCAGGGCCAAAATATCCTCTATGTCCTAAATTCTGCCGCAGTTGCCATGGCAGCCCTCACCCACATTTGGCCTAGGAAAAGATGACAGTGAGAGGCAGGGCCTGTGTTTTTATTTCTTGGAAACTAATGAAGGCTGGCACCCAGGGGGAGCGAACCTCTGGTCCTGCCATGGGGAGGAATCACATAGAGAGGTCATTTGGGATCTTACATAGGCAGAGTTACTCTTTCACTGAAAGAAAAGCGAGAGATGGATTTTGGTTTTACATTCTGGGAGACAGGGAGCCACAGTTTAAGAAACAAGGGACTTTGTGATGATCGGGAAGTCAGGTCCTTCTGGAAGTGATGCCCATGAGGCTCAGGCAGGTGGTCCAAGCAAGACCATTACAGGCTCCATCCTGACAAGGCGCCCCCGGCCACCACCGTGGAGTGTGGGAAGTAGTGTCAGTTTAGAGGCCTGGGGCTCTGGGCACGGGCTGCAGAAGACCCGCCTGCCAGGCCTGGTCGCAGTGGTGGGTGCAGCACAGAGCACCCCGGCCCTGCACCTCAGGCAGACACCAGTGGCACTAGCACGTGACGGTCACCCTCTTCTTTTCGCGTCACTTATTAAATGGGGATGTTAATGATTACCCGATAGCTTTCTTTTGGTGAAGGTTAAATCAGAGTGGCACAAAAACATCTAGAGTAGTGCCAGGAGTGTAGAAGGCATTCAGTAAGGAATACGCTCCCTTCTTTGCTTGCTTCGAGTAGATGCTGGGCCTCAGCCAGCTTTCCTTGGCCCGCAGAACCTGCCGCCATGCACTCAGTCTTCTGAGGTTCTCCCCTGAAGACTGATTTGAGGGCAGGATACCGTTTCCTCAGCCCCCTGCTAACAACGTACCCCAGATCAGCTCCCAGGACTATTATTTTAGGGACTTTCTAATAATTACAACAAGGAGATAGAAACTTTCAAAATAGCAAATGTCAAGGCATTTTGACTGGAATTAGAAAGCTGGCCCCTTGGCCCTAACTCTCTTCCGAAATGACCTAAGGAAATATCATTGAATTTTCACCCTATGGCAGATTCACCATGAATCCTCCCTCCCTGGCTCCTTTTATGCCCCAATGCACCAAGGCAGATCTGTTTGTGCTGAAGGTACAAACAAATGAGAAACAATAGGTGTCCTCTTGCCTCCGGTTGCAGTGTTTAGTCCTGGACCATCATCATTGCCCCAGGATCTGTCTATGGCAGGTTGGGTTTGGGCTCCAGTTCTTTATCCTTGCCTGCTGCCGTACACTTGGTATGGTCCCATTACAGATGAAGTGCACATCTCTCTCCCTTGACTTTGGCCTCATGCATGTGACTTGCTCTGACCAAGAGCTCATGGCCAGAAGTGACAATGTGCCACTTTCAAGCCTAGGTAGGTCATAAGAGGCCTCACACATTTCCACCTGTTTTCTTGTGACACCATGAGAACGCCCAGCCAGCTTGCGGATCCCAGGGAGAGGACAGGATGAGAGAGCAGAGCTGCTCTATCTAGTCTTCCCTCACACTCACTCTGAGAGCCAGAAGCTGAGCCCAGCAGGTACGAACTGACCCCTCACCAACCCACAGATGTGTGAGCCAGCCCAGTACAGAAGAGTGAGCCGCAGAGGGAAGACCAGGCTGCATCTAATGACGACCCCCACCACAGTTGACTCCCCAGTGATAAGAGGGAGAATAAAAGTTTGTTGTCTTCTGTCACTGAGCTTGTCATGCAACAGTAATTACCTGATCCACTGCCTTATATGAGAACAATTGCTTCAGGCTGTCCTCACAGAGGGAAAGAACTCTGTACTAATATAAGCTGAAGCCAGGCCTAGGCAGTAGCCTTGCTACTCGGGGGTGGCTGGACTCTAATTTAATCTGGGGCAGTTTCCCCAATAATTAAAACCAGTATCTCCTTGTGTTTATATAGTGTCATGATTGATATACTATTTGAGCAAGAATTATTGTATTTACTATAAATTGTGGAATTCTTTGACTCTTTATAGCAATGTTATATCGTTATAGGGGTTACAGCTCTCTAATAATTAAAAATAAGCATTTTAATGTCTATTTAAGGTTCAAGTTTGTTTCTGAGGAAGTAACACGACTTGTAGGTTGAAAAGTTAAAACTTGCGTCAAGTCACAGGTGATCTGTTTTTCCACAGCCTCATTAACCTGCCGAGTGCCCGCTTTTTCCCTTGTCCTTGAAGTAATCTCCAGTAAGCACTGAAGCTTATCTGCCCATCCTCAGGTAATAAAACACCTCTGTCCACTTTAATCACTCAATTAATCTCATTTCAGTCCAAGGTAATCACCAGTCTCTAAACTTCATTTAGAAGCTCAGCTGCCCTTTAGCAGGCCAGGCCCTCTTCCGAAAGGAAGGTCACTGTGAGGAAGAGAGGTGAGACTAGCTTCTGTATTTCCCTCACTGACAGTTTCCCCCCAACCTTCCCCCCATCAAGCATCCCCTGCCCCTTGGCTGTAGGCTGGAGAGGATGGGGAGAAGTAAAGAGAAGAACCTCCTACATCTCTGAGATGCATCTCGCGGTGGTCCTTCCAGGTGTGGGAGGTGTCATTCATGGTGTGCTCTGGTGCAGTTTGGGAAGATGCACCTCCATGGGACGTCCCACCTGCAGCCCCCTGGCGCAGTGCAGGCATGTCTTCCCTGGCTGGCACCTCCACACTCCCCCTCACTATGCAGGTCCAGGGCTTAACTGCAGCCTTCCATTAGCTCTGCAACACAGACTGTGTCAGCCAGCATGAAGCCCTTCAGATTTCTCCAGAAGGGATCGGACACCATCCCCCAGACTTCAGGGGTCACATGTCAAGAGCTCCAATGGTCTCTTAAAGCCCAGCTTATCAGGAAAGAAAGAAACACCCATCCTTCCTCTGGGTGGGATTGGAACCCAGAGCATAGCTGTCTCCAAAGAAATCCTCGACTGACTTGTTAACTTCTCCTGTGGCCTGTCTGACTTCTTGTAGACCAGGAGTGGGTGGTCAGCTAAGGTTTCTAAATCAGTAGTTACATGTCAGTTTAGGAGGCTGGGAGCACACCTGACCTTGGAATATAAGAGAGTTGACACCTTTTTCTGTGGAGCTTCAGCCAACATTTAGACAGAATCCCATTACTGCATCCTGTGACACACACACACACACACACACACACACACACACACACGCTTCACCTTCCAAGTAGGGTCAGCAGAAAGGGAAAGCAGAGGAGACCATCATTTTGTCGTTACTGAAATATTTATGAACAGTCTATTAGCCACATGTGATGGTTTCCCCACCTTCCCCACCCCCACCATTCTCTCATTTAGAATCTTTCACAGCTGCATTAACTTGATGTTGCCATTCCCATACATGATGTCAGATCAGTACCTTCAGGAAGGGAGAGGGCCTTATGCAAGACAAAGAGCCAAAGAGAGAGAAAGGAAGGCAAGAGGGCAGCTTCACAATCATGCCTGCCTCCAGAATGTCTAGTCAGGGCCGAGCTTTCACCAAACCACCCCTCCAGCCAACTGTGTCTTCAGCTGCCACACTGTTAATCAAAATTCAGAAACGATAAGCATTTCAGGACTTGAGTGGTTTCTGGAGATGTCCACAAAAAGTTGGAGAAGTCATGTAGCCAGAGAAACCAAACAACTATTTCGGATGGCAGGAGCTACCAAGGCAACTTGGACAATCCCACAGATGGAAAACATTTCACTCCTGGGAAGATTGTTGAAATAGTAATTTTCAGTGACTCATTAATAGTTAAAAGCATATGGCTCTTCCTTAGTCAGTTTTGGATAGTTTAGTCTTCTTTTTCTTTAGGAAGTACAGATGACATCAAGGGAGATAAAACATCCTGTTAGTGGTGATCAGTGGCAAGGTTGTGACCTGTCCCTGGCCATGGTTACTGTGTTGCTTAGTTGATCCCCCGGAAAGCTGGCCATGTGAGGGGGTAGCCCTGAGTTGAACTGAAGAAAAGGCAAGGAAGTGAAGAGGATATGAAAGAAATAGATAAGGAAGGAAAAGCAATGGTGGGCAAGAGACTTTTTCTCTCCTTACTCACTTTGGCGTCACCTCTTCCCAAAGAGAACTGTCCAATGGGGGAAAAGACGGGAAAGACAGGCATATTACTGGCTCAGGGTACTCAGAGAAAGAAAAAACTGACACCAAGGTATAAAAAACTGAAGTGAGAAAGGCTTAGAAAATTACAACCAATAAGGAGCCTAAATTTTCTAAATAGAAAAAAATACCTCCATATAACAACTATTATTTTAAAGGGATATGTAGCAAGATATAGCCTCACCAATGTTTATCTTGGGATTGTTTATAATTACAACAAATATTAGAAGGAACTGAAGTGGCCAACAATATTTTTTAAATGGTTAAATAAATAATGGTATCAAAACAATGGCATGATATATAGCTTTTACAAATTATATACCCAAATATACTTATTGCATAATAAGTAAATTCATACTATATTGGTAACTAAAATGTAGATTAGAAAAGGTATATGCAATATGATCACAATTTAGTTAAATAAGTTATATATGTATATTCAGATATATAGGTGAAGAAAAATGTCTGAAAAGAAATACACCAAATTGTTACAAGTTATCTTCAAATGACAAAATTATAGGTAGTTTTTTCACTTTTTCTTCTTAAATGTTTTTTGCATATTATCCCATAAAAATGATCTACATGTTTAACAGATAATAATAATATGGAAAATAATTATGAAAATAGGAAATTTTAAGAGATAAGGAAAAGCTTTCAACCTTTCACTGAGAATCTGGGCCTAGATACCGGGTACCAGGGGTATTCCCTGAAGATGGTTAGCCCTGTAGCTAGAGATGGCACTCACACGCATTAGCATGACAGTGGACTTGCAGGACCAGAGTGCCTCTTACTCAAGGTGGGGAGAAGTGGGGAAGAGTCGTTTCTGTCATGTCTTTTGCTGCCTGCCTGCAAAAGGGCAACCTGAGGAAGGAGCAGTTCCATGTGTTTGAACTGTGCGTGCCATCTGCTGTACATGTTATTCATGATACAAGACTATCATTTATGATAACGGAGCAGTGCAGTTTTGAGGATGTCCTAGAAAGAGTAGTTGTCTCAGATATAGGAGAAGGGGGTCCTGTTCCCAACTCTGCCACTGAACTTGTTGGGATCTCAGATGATTTCAAATTCAAGTCAACAAACACTCATTGAGCATGCGTTATATGTCAGGCACAGAGCTCAACACTAAAGTACAAAGATGACTATGATACTGTTCCTATATTTGAATAACCCAAAGCCTAACCAGGGAGATAAGCAAATAAACAAATATGGCACATGTTATAATAAAGATCAATAGAATGCTATGAGATCACCATGGCAGTGGAAGACATGGCTTCCATCAGCGTGGGTAGGGTTTTGGGCATGAGAAAGGAAACTTTTGAGCTGGGCCTCAAAAGTCAAAGCAAAAAAGAGCACAACAGGCAAGCTTCTTTGCCTCCCTAGGCCCCAGTTTCCTCAACTTTAAAATGCAGGCTCCACTTACAATTATCAAATCACTATCTTGTACATCTGAAGCCAATACAATACTGTATGTCAACTTCATTTCAATTAAACAAATGTAGCTGTTGCAATTTTAAAATTATGGTTCAAATATCAACGCTCACCAATATCAGGTAGTTTATGATAATCTAAATAAAGAAAGTCCTTCCTAAGTAATTAAATAAATAAATAAATAAAAAAGAGGGCTCCACTGGAACAATCCAGCACCTGACTGCCCTGGGAGGACTGACTGTCAGCCACCCTGGCCAAAGCCCGGCCTTGCCCATGCCACTGTGGCAAGTCTGAACTCCTAATCAGCCTCTGAGCACGACAAGGACGGGGTTGTTTATGCGGTTCCCCTACACAGGCAATTGGATTAAAGCAATCCAAAGTCGGCAGCAAGGCCAAAGGATGCCTGCAAACTCTTTAATGATAATATTGAAACATTGCTGCTCTGGCCCAGTAGGGGTTTTTTAGTTCTCTAGGAAAATGTACCTCCATTGACATTTCTATTTACTATTGATTAGAGCCCATATGCTGTTAAGTGCTAACTTGTAGATTTGTGTCTGGAAGAAATGTAAATTAGTTCTGTTCAGTAGAGGAGATGCCCCAAAGGTTATAGTTGTATTGCCCTGAAGGATATTCGCCTCTACTTACACACACACACACACACACAAGCACGTGCACAAATGCACATTTCCACATGTGCCCTCCCGAAAGGACCATGTAAACTCCAGTTTCTTAAATGCTCTTTGCAGCTTTATTGTCTTACTGGTTCCCTTAAAGAGTTAATACATTTTGACACTTGTCCATGGTACATTTGAATGATCATATCTTTAAATTTTTTTAATTATGCTTTGGCATACTAAAAAAGAATATGTTCTTCTGAATCAATTGCAGAGATTTTTTTCTTTCCAATATTTACTGCAATTGGATGCTTTTTTGTGTGGATTCATTTTAGCTGCCTGCATTTACTTCTTCCTGAACTGAGAGAGTATTTAAGATTTCCTCTGTGATACTTACCTTGTGACAGTGATCAAGGTGAAACTAGAAGTCCACACATACACCCATGTGCATGTATAAATGAGGGAAAAAAATACAGAGTTAAAGAAAGACTGTAGGGAAAATACAGGTGAAGGAAGGTTAAACTAAAATCAACCAATCGTCTTAGGCCTCAGATTAAGCATTCTTAGAAAACAGCCAATCAGAGATTGCCTCCTACTTTGAAAGAATGGAGTTAATTATTCTGGGAAAGTTTTGTAAACCAGATAGCAAATTAAAAGTTAATAATTAGTTAATTTCCCCCAAAATATTGAGAACCTATTAGTTCCAGGATATGTGTTTAAAATACTATTATCAAATTTGATATTTTTAATTTGGGGGTTATTTTCAATTCAAATATATATATTTGAAGAGATAGATAGATAGATAGATAGATAGATAGATAGATAGATAGATAGATGACTCGACTTCATGGCACTTATCGTTTGGTGGGAGAGATGGATGTGAAGGAAGTCATCGCAGAAATACTTATAAAATCCTAATTTTAAAAGCATAATTTTGTAGAAGCACTGCAAATGAGAGGAATCGATGGGTAAGATCTGTAATGGAAGGTCTGCCTGGTCTAGGAGTCAAGGAAGCTGCAATGAGGATCTGGTAATTGACTTGGGACCTAAAGGGTGCATAGGATTTTGGAAAAGATGGAGAAAGAAGTTACAGGCAAGACAAGAGCATATGAAAAGACCAGGAGGAAACAGGGTGAGTGTGAGGCTTGAAAGAAAGCCAGTGTGGCTGGAGATGAGGGAGAAGGGAGCAAGTGGTGAGATGTCGGGGAAGGAAGTAGGCATACCACTGTGCCAGCCCTTAGAGAATGTTATAAAGATCTAATATTTAATCTAAAAGTAATGGGAAACCACTGAAGTGTATTAAATAAAGAAAAGTGATCACCATTTGATACACATGATTGCTCTGGCTGTAGTGTAGGAAACAGAGTGAAGGAAGCAATGTGAGGGAGACCATGGCAGGTCACTGCAGAGGTCCACACAGGAGATGATGTGGCATGGACTAGGATGGTGGTGATGATGGAACACAGGAATAAGTGTATTTGAGAGCTATTTAGAGGGTAGAATAAGTAAGTCTTTCCCTTGGGCATTGAAAGTTAAGTTCAATGAAGTATCAAGCAAAACTCCTAGATTTTGGTCTTGCACTACCAAATGGATCTTGGTCCCATTCACTAAGAAAAGAAACACTTAAAAAGAGGGATAAGGAAAAGGGGAGATGGTGGTAGATTAATTCAGTTATAGACATCTTGAGTTAGGAGATTAAACCGAGGGAAATTATTGGTGAAGTCAAAAGTTAAGTCCCCTAGGCTACTTGGAAACAAATAGTATTAGATAAATCAGTTCTTGGTATTCCAATATGCAGGCAGTTGGACCCCTCTTCCAAACACACGTCTGTGCACCATCTTCCCTCGGACAGAGTTACCAGCTTCCATTATGAAATCCCATGACATCTGCTGTCTCCAATTTCTCATCTTTCCCTCCTGCAACCACTTTAAAAACTGTGTAATCAGAATAATATTAACAAATTAAAGTGGCTATCGGAGTTACAATTAAACTGTCTACACATTGTTTATCAACTTCTCAAGTTCCAAATATATTTAAAAGCTGTAGTGTGAATTCCTATTTTAGTGAGGAATCTACAGTGTTCCAAAACTGTGGAAGACATAAAGGCAGGCAGACCAAGCAACATGTGGGAAACAAGAAGATTAACACCATAGTAGATAAAAATGGAGGAATACAGGCAATACTTTTAAATCACATTTAATCTAAAATAAGGGGGAAAGAAATACAAATGTTAAGACAATCTTGTATCTCTGATTTTGAACTGGTGGGATGGCAGATAAATCTCTATGTTAGCAAACATATTGTCAACATTTCTCAACATTAGAAACAAGGAGCAAGATTGGGGCAAAAAAGAATGGAGAAGAAACAGCTGGAACACCTATCTTTGGAACCAGGTTAAAATGAAGTGCATGGTTGTTGGTTCAAATTTTATCATTAATTGACCAAATCTGTTTTTCCATCATCCCATTTCTCTCCATTCGGCACTGTTAGTCGCAATTTGAACCTGAATTACACAATGTAATTACATCATACTTCTTGGGAAATCTTTTTTTAAAAAAACAGCACATCATCTAGCAAAGAAGTATTCAGCAGTCTTGTGAGCTCCGTCATTGAGTTGCAGCTAGGATGTTTAGGAGGATGTCAGTAACAGAATGTAAGAGCAGTTCCTCTCCATCCTTCCACATGTGAATATCAAGGGGACAAAACTAATTACAGTCCCCCTGGGAGGCACTCATTAGAGTCCAAGTGCTTCTAAAATCTTTTGGGCTAACACCACTCTGATCAAACTGACCTAAGTTTCCATGAATTCTCCCGTATTATCTCTCTTTCCATAGTTATCCTCTAATAATCCATTTTGGGGCCTTATTTAAGACTTGAATTCAGTGGAAATAGGCTAAGTAAAGGTTGTTTATTAATAAACAATAGACAGACAACTTTTAACAAGTATATTCCCCAAGAACTGAATGCTTTTTAATAAGATAGACAACTTGCAAAACAGTCGCTATGATACTTTTGTTGAGTAAATCAATATTGCCATCTTAATTTTCCAGATGAAAGAGAAAGAGAAAAGTAACTTCCTCTGGCTCATCCAATGAATTAGGACTTATGATTCTCAGGGCTGTATTCTGACCTCATCTATAAGAAATTAGTCTATTCTGAAGTTCAGCTAATAAATCAAAGCCTTCCCTTGCCTTTCCAGGCAGAAAAACACTACATAGTTGTTTTCCCATAAAACTTAGGGAGCATCTCTATTGAAATACTTTTCATATTTCATTAAAAATTAGTTCTTTGCATTATAGTATATATAATATAATAATATTATTAAATATATAGCATAATAATATTATAATGTAATATATAACAATATAATATATAGTATATACAATTAGTTTTTTGCATTATCAGTGCAGCATTTCTAAATTTGATATCCTTCATAACTTAACAAACATGCCTTAAAAAGTGAATAAAAAGTACAGTGGTCAAATAAATACGAGGAAATTTGGATTAAACACAGACTTCTTTACTGCAGATTTCTTTACTGCAGGACTTCTCAGAGGCTTTAGTATGTTAATATGCATTATGAATCCAAAGAGTGAAAAGCAACATTTTTCAAATTTTTTGACCATAGACCTTTTTTTCTCAGAATACTTGTTAACCTGTCCAGAGCCTTTCTCAGAGAACACAGTTTGGGAAACTTTGCACTAGACCTTGAATCCATCTTATTGACCACATATTTTTAGCACCTAGCATGGTGCCTGGCACATAGTGGGCACTCCATGTCAAAGATTTCCAAATTTCTATTTCTTGCTCAGGTCTTTCTTTGGAACTCTAGATTCACAAAGCTACAGCCTAGTCAACATCTTTTGGTTGCTGATATCTTGGGTATCTTGAACTCAGCATTTACAAAACTGAACTTTGGAACTTCACAAAGCTGGTTCCACCTGCAGCCTTCTTGTCTCAGTTGATGCCAGTTCGAGCCTTCTAGTGGTTCAGGCTAAAACTCCTTTTTCTCATCTACTCTACCCTAAAGTAGCACTTGATCTACTTTCAAAATATTTCCAAAATCCAACCCTATCTCATACCACCACCACTCCTAACCTGGTCCAAACCATCACCAGCTCTTCACCTGGATCCCTGGGATAGACTCCTACCTGGTCTTCCTGTGTACACCTTTGCCCTCTGCTCCAAGTCTCAGCATGGCAGCCAGGCTGATCCTTCTAAAATAAAAATATCATGTCCCTGCCCTCAAAAGCATGCATTGGCTCCCCATTTCATTCAGAGTGTAAGCCAAAGTTTTCCAATGACATGGAAGGCCTCACATAAGCTAGGTTCTTGGTACCTCTCTAACTTCCTCCTTCTTTCCCTCCTTTTCTCTCTTCCAAATACTCTGGCCCCCAAGCTTATGGTCAAATACACCAGCTGCATTCCTGCCTTTAGCCTTTTCAACACTATTCCCTCTGATCAGGACATTCCAGCCCCATGGACAACTTTCTCACCTCTCAAAGTATTTGCTCAAATCTCACCTTCATAGCAAGGCCTACCCTAACCACTTCACTAAAACTGTAGCGCAGCTCCACCCTACAGGCCCCCACCTTCCCTTTACCCTGCTTTTCTTCTTAGGTGTCCCATAGCACTTACCTCTTCCAACATCCTACAGGATTTAAAAATCCGTGTTTTTGTATGTCCCTTCACAGAATATATGCTGCATGTTTAGTTCACTGATATTGTCCAAGCAACAAGAACAGTACAGGGTGAACAATATATGCCCAATAAGTGTTTCTGAACAAATGAGTGTTGAATGAAACTGAGCACATGCTCAGAGTGGTTCATTGTGCCTGAGCCCTACAGGCAGAAAGCCAAACACTGTGGTCTTTTCCTTTCGAGTGAACTGAAGATTGCATGTTCAGATGAATCGGATAAAGCCAAGGGGCTTTCATTCCATGTTCATTTCACGAGGCCGAGACAGACACTGCCCAAAAGACACGGTAGCCAAGAAAACGTTGGTCTTCATGAACTTACTGAAATGTGGGTACATAGAAGACTGATGTGCAAGACAGTTATGAAAAGCTCTGGTGATATGTGTTTTTCTCTTGAAAGATAAGAACAAAGCAACTATACTGATATTTTAGTTACTCACTGACACATGTATCCTCACTCAGGCCATTTACATCCTAGCATGTGTAGGATGACAGGTATCTGAGAGAGGACTGGGGGTTCACAGCCAGTGGCTTCTTCCCTCGCTTGTTCATTTTCAACATGTTATAACATACAGGAGTTTAGTGTGCCAGCGAAGAAGATTGATCATTTCTACTATTCAACTATTATTACCTAAACCAACTATCACAACTAGACCAAGGCTATGAACAGAATTGTGTGTCCCCCAAATTCGTATGTTGAAACCCTAACCCCAGTGAGATTGTATTTTGGAAAAAGGGCCTTTGAGAGGTAATTTGAATTAGATGAGGTAATAGGATAGTCTGAAGGGATTAGTGTCCTTATAAAACAGATCCAGAGAGCTCCTTCTCGCTCTCTCTCCAAGGGAAGGCCACATGAGCACACAGTGAGAAAGCTGCTCTCCGCCAGCCAGGAAGAGAGCTCTTACCAGGCCAGCCCTATTGGCACCTTGATCTCAGACTTCCAGCCTCCAGAACTGTGAGAAGATAGGTTTCTTTTGTTTAAGCTGCCTAGTCTACTGCATTTTGTTATGGCAGCCGAAGCAGACTGACACGAACAGTATTTTATTTACTTCGACAGTCCTCCCATGATATCAGGAATTAAAGATAATAATAAAGATGCAAGCCCAATGAACAAAAAAGAAAATGGCAGAGCTGATGAGCCAATATTAAGACTCACATGGGAGGGGTGCATGGGAGCTAATCATATTAGCAAATGATGATCATGGAAGGGGAGTGATGAAAGTGTGGGGTTTCATTACACTATTTTTTTTACTTCTGAGTATTTTACATTTTTTTCGTAATTACAGTATTAAAAAATTGTTCAGTTGGCTAGAATATGAAAAAGTTATCAAAATATCATTTAATTAACAATAACATCATTTAAAATATAAATTTACATGCAGTATCATTAACCCTTAATTTCTCTCTTGGTGTTTTGAGAGATTGGCTAATGAAGGTGTAAAGCTATCAGAAATAGTAACACTTTTCAAAATTTTATGTATTTCACCTTTATGTCATTGCCCTTAATTTCTATATTTATAGATATGTTTCATGACACACACAGTACATTAGTGCCATAGTATGGGGGGATGATTTATCTGTAACAACATATTCATGTAGTGGGTTGCAACCTTCAACATTTTTATTCAAAGAAGTACACAAAAAAAAGAGTTCGGGGGCTCTCTGTGCTTAAATGATAAGAGGAGAAGATGTGTAATATGTAAATATGGAGAAAACTAATAAAGACATTAAGAGCCAAAAGGGAGGGGTAGAAAGGAGCTAATAATATTAGGAAATAGCTACAAGGTTAATATATACATGCATTACTTGTATACACAAACATTATTTGCAAAGTTGGTAGAGCTCTTTGAAAACCCACAGGGATGAAGAACGTATAAAGCAATATATTATTAATATTACTATTATATTACATGCTAGTTTCTATATAAAGCTTCCAGAGGAGTCTTTTAATGATCTCATCTTTTATGCAATTTATACTCATCTCCATAGAAGACACTTAAATTAACCTAAATTATTGAGATGAATTTTAATTCCGTTGGACAATACTAAGCTAAGAATGATTAAAGAATTTTTAAAAAATCAGCTTAGCATGCTGAAAAATAAATGCTAAATGACCTGAGACAATGGAGAACACATTTTCATGCTGTCACGTGCATTCCACAGAATGGTGGTGTGCAGGAGGCCTACAGCAAAGCCCCTTACAGTGTAGTGGAAGGGCTAACGTGGTGTTGAAAGAATCCTTTATTTTTATCTTTAGATGACAATGGTTATATATATTTTTTCAAGCATGATTGAATACTTCTGCTTTGTCATCTTAAACAAAAACCAGGAAAATACCACATCACTGTCTCATCAAGAACAGCACAGTCTGTTTCCCTGATTTCAGGGTGGTGATTAGATATTTTTTTTAATCAGTGAGCCAGGTGGACACAGATGGATTAAGGGGTGGCTCTGCCCAGTGAATGGTCTCTAGCCCTCAAAAGTAGGAGAAACATGGTTGTGGGAACTACACTTCAATGTCATCTTTCTGTTTTTATTCCATATTCTTAGTTTTTGACAAAGTGCACAGACTCTTACAATGTCAAGCCATACTCTTAACTCCAGAAGTTAGATGTTGTACTTATTAAAAGAGCTTATAGACCACAAGACCATCCACAGATGGGTGCCAGGACTTCTGTCCTGACATTCCATGCCTTCTACTCTTCCCACCCACCCTGCTTCCCAGGGCCACCACTTCTATTAATATGCCACTGAGAAGTTGTCTCCATCCAGACTGCAGAGCATCTGTATTTCTCAGCAAGCACCACAATTTACTAAAAAGCCCAATACTGGGGACCACATACCCAGAGGGAGTTGCTCTGGCTGTAGCATCATCTCATTGGCAATTCATGTAGTTTTCCCACCTACAAAATAGGTTTCCTTTCCCATGTGGCAAATGAAGGTGACAGTATGGTATGGAAGTCATAGCACCTCATCTGCTTTTGAAAGAACAAGTGGTCAGATCTTGGGGCGTGTTACTTACTTGCTCTGTGTCTCAGTTTTCTCTCTGGAAAAAAGGCTGTTAAATTGGATTCACATCTCTTGATGTATGGGTTATATAAACTATTCTCTGTGCAGCAGTGCCTATGTCTGCAGTAAGTACTCAACGAACAGTAGCTATTATCAAGTATCAACAACAAAATTTTAGTACAAATTGCCTATATCCAAAGAACCCCACATGTAATTTGAAATGGAACCATTGTATTAGTTTCATATCACTAAAATTACCACAAACCTATTGACTTGAAACAACCCAAATATATTATCTTATTTTCTGTAAGTTCTCTCTGTACTTCTGGGTCTCACTGGCTAAAATCTGGGTGTCAGTTTTGTTCCTTGCTAAAGATTCTAGGGATTCCTTGACTTTTCCAGCTCCTAGAAGCTGCCCACATTTCTTGGCTCTTAGATCCCTGCCTCCATCTCCAAGGCATCAATGGAGGGTTGAGACCTTCTCATGGGATTGCTTTGACCCCCCTCTTCTGCTTTCCTCATCCACTTTTAAGGACCTTTGTGATTACACTGGGCTCACCCAAATAATCCAAGATAATCTCCCTACTTTAAGGTCAACTGATTGGCAGCCTTACGTCCATCTGCAACCTTTATTCCCTTTTGCCATGTAACCTCACATATTCACCGGCTTTGGCAATTGTGGGCTTTGATGGGGGATGGGCGCTTGCACATTATTCTTCCTACAACTGCAATTAAACAGAACTTGCCTGTCTCCAGAGTGATACACATAGGTCTATTTTTATCACCACTGAGCTGTCAGAAGGGATGACAGAACAAAAAGAAGGTACCAGAAAATGGAAGGCTTCTCCCAGGTAAGGCATGGAAGACCACAGTATCACTCAGCATGAAAGTTATTCTCTTTCCATCCAGTCAGTGAGCACTGTAAAACCTCACCACACCAGCACTGATAGAAGGCATCTGCAAAGAATATTTACTCTGAGAAGGGCCACTCTTCAAGCACTTGATGGGTTTGTGGATAGCAAAATTAGAAACCAAAATAGCCACCATGAAAGAACTATGATAGATGCAAGCTGAATTTTAAGACTGAACATTGAGTCTTCACAGATTCATAACCAAGAGTGCCTTAGGATTTACTGAAGTAGGGGAAACGGCCAGGGTTAGTTTTACTCTGGGATGTAGACTGCTTCAGTCAACACAGAACCAATCAGAAAACCAAAGAGAAGGAGGGGTCAGGCCTTACCAGGATTCACTGGGGGGTTCTCCAAGACCCTGTGAGGAGGGGTCAGTTGTTAACACCAGGTAAAATACAGTAAAACACATTTCTTGAGACTGACTTATGGTTCTGAGTTGCAGGTATAGCTAGACACAGCGAGAATGTTGGTAGCTGATAGGCATACATTTATGCTTAAATAAACCTTAGTTGCTATAAACAGCTTTTCCTATAATGTGCATTTCATGTAGAGGTTTGACTTCAAAAATTAAATGTGGCCAAAATTATCCTTGAAAATCCACTCAACAGATTTAAATTCACAGGAACGTGGACCCACTCATGTTCAAAAACCAATAAGTAAATTATATTTTATCTTTGCCTTTTGGCTATGGCCTTCCTTCCTCTGGGAATATGAAAACACAATGTCCTTTGACTGGGGTCATTCTTGCAGAGCAAATAATGGAAATATTTTCCCATTTTGTTTAATGGGAGCAGTTGGTTTTCTATTAGTTAAATGCATGTAAGATATGAGTTTATTATATGCAGCCATTATCAATTTTTTTTTGCCATATGTATGTGTTATATCAAAGGGTACTTCTATCAGATGGATCTGACCAAACTTTGTGATCAGTCTGTGTCTGGATGGGCAGATCGTCTGGAAGCCTTCTTTATAGAATGGAGTCCAACCAGGGCTACTTCCTATCCTCGGGATGCACCCCCAACTCTAAATCAGCCAGTGAGAGCAGATGTTCAAAGAATTGCAATGTCTCTGCGGGCACCAAGATTCTGGAGACACATTCTGGACCTCTCCATGTTCCATGAAGACCAACTCTGCCTAACAAATACTTCCCATGTCTGTCTCCAATAACAGTACTGACGTTTCTCATTTGTACAAGGATTTCCAGTTTCATAAGCATTTCACATCCCTCACTTTCAAAATAAACATTTTCTTGGTATATTGCTACATAGGAAAAATAAACCCATCCTCAGATCACTCCCTTTATGCCAAAAATAACAAATACAAAGGTAACTAAGGTCTGGATTTAGGCATTACCAGGGCTTGTCCCATTAGTTGGGAGTGAAAGGTTTCTGAGCACCAAGTCAACTTAGCAGGCTGCAGTAAACTCAGGCATCTTCTGTAACTGCCTCATTTTTTTATTTTTAACTTGAGGAAAGATGACTCCAAGCCCCAACTGAAAAAGTCCTTTCTCCCTGTAGCTCAATCCCTTCCCATAACCATCTGAAATCCAAGGAATAAGATGACTTCTAGATTTTTCTTTTTGCAATAACCCTTGCTGTTTTCCTTCTGCAAATTAACAATACTACCTTTAAATTAGTAATACCTTCACAAAGCCATCAAGATTTCTGATACTAATGCTACAGCTCAAGAGAATTTTCTTCAGGATTCAAAAAACTGAGGCAAGGTTTCTCTGAGAGGCAGAAAAACAAAAATTTGTTGTCCCTCTTTGCAAAGTCATGAATTAAGGAGATCAATGCTGCCCTTTCAACTTATATCAACCCAAAGGCCAAGCACGTAGTAAATTCCTTATCTGACTCAGGTAGCTGCAGATCCAACAGACTCCTTCTATTATGAAAACTTTAGTTTTGATTCCTGCCACCAAGAATGTCCTCCCAGCCATTAGGAGATTATTCTCCTGGGCGGAAGGTTTGCCTCTGTTCATTGGGATTCCAATAGGATGAAGTAAACTCTCATGGTTATTTATTCCACCCAAAATTCTGGGTCTATCCAAACATCCTCAACTAATAAATACTGAAGAGGTTGTTCAAATTCTCCATAAGGCAGCAACCACCCTCTTGGGAACTTACCATGAAACTCGCTGAAGATGAGACAAAGAAATGTTGATCTCATTACCATACATTAGGGCAGAGGAAATGCCCTGTGACCCATCAGCACAGCAGCCCCCCCATGAGCCACAGGGCCACCTGGAATGTCTCATCTCTGACTTGAGTGTTTGGCTTAATCGAAATCGTGTTGAGAAAAAGGGAGAGGGTGGAAGCCAACATTTAGTCATTGTCTGATGTTCCCAACATTACATTAGATGTGTCTTCAGTGTGCTAAACCACGATTGAAGAAAAGTCTTAAATAGCTGTTAAACACTGAACCATGGCGAGAAAGAGGAGTATCATGGGCAGTGTTATTCCTCTCCACTCCCTCTCACCTGCCCTGGCACCATCTTCCAGCTACTGTGAGCTCCCTGCAGCCCCCGTCTCAGGAAACCCCTGATGCCCCACTGCCTGAGATCCCCTTAGTCAACACTGCCAAGGGGTGGCCCCATGTCTCAAAGTGTCCACAGATTCCTCTTCTGAATGGGGTAGACTTCTCTGGCAGGCATTAAATGTATGCATGTGTATGTTCTTATTTTCTTCTTTTTGGTAATAAAACTTGTCAGCCACACCACAGAATAGGCAGGGACAGTGCATAACCTGGAGTCACTGGGTGTGGTCTGCCTTACAAGGAGTAGTGGACACTGTCCATGTTGCACAAACATTCCCTCAGCAATTCCAGAATGCACTGCAAACACTTCCCTCACATACCACGGGCTCCCCACATCTCTCTGCTTAAGCGTGTCCTCTCACTGTTGGGTGCTCTGCGGTTGGCCAGAGGTGCCAGGAGTTAGCGAGGCTCTTACAGATAAGGGAATGCCAGTTGGTGGGCCTGCATCTTAGTCTCCCTGCACCTCATCCTGAGAGGGCTCTGCACAGTCTCCCAGACAGTCCTCAGGTGGGGCAAGTCCCAGTTGCCCTTGTTGGTCACCTGCTCACTAACACATCTTTCATTGTCTTTCATTGTCTTTCCTCTTTTCTCTCTCTTCTCAGCCATGCTTCCTAGAATCTCCTCATATCATCCACTTTCTCCAGGTCTCTTATCTCCTGGTCTGTCTCGGTTGGAATCCAGATTAGGACAGTAGGACAGGTGCAGAGTCTACAGCATAATAACCTTGGAGAAGGGATGGCCCTGCCCAGAGAGGTAATGTTGGCTTTCGATGAGGTGAGCCATGGGGCCAGTTCCAGTGACTGGGTGCTGGAACGGCCCTTAACTTCATATTCCTCATGCCCACTTGTTCTTGGGAATGTCTGCACATGAGAAATGAGAAAAGTGATAGCTAAGTGATTTTCTATTTTAGACATAGGTGGGCAATGAATAGGCAGTTACTCCTGACTTTGCTTGGCTTACCCACGGAGGCTTATACCCATCCTGTCATCATGTTACTGAGAAACTCCTGGTCTACCTCTGGGGAGACGCTCGCCAATGAGACATTCCTCAGATACTGCCTATCCTTCCAAGCTCGTAAGTTCTTGGAGGCCCTGGCCCTGTGTCCTGGGTCTGCACAGCCTCACACCAGTAGGGAACAGAGGCTTGGGACATTTGAGCCAAAGATTCCAGACCATTCAGCCAGGGGCCCTTCCACACAGAGGAACACTGGAGAGATGGGAGATGATCCGTGAGGATTAGTTATGTGGGGTGAGGCCGCCTGAGGACCTAGGCCACTGGGGAAGCCAAGGACTTGGCCTGCACTTTGGGCACAGTTCACTAGGATCCCCATCACCCGAGCAGCTGCAGCTCTACATGGCAGCTAGCACAGTGGTACAGAACCAGGGAACACCAGCCTTCTCCCCTCTAGATGCCCATGGCCCCCAACCAACCAAAGGTACAGCAGGAGCCTGAAGGGGATCAGCATTTCTGTGCTTCCTTCTAGAGGTGGGTGTTTAGAAATGCACTCAGGGAAGGACTGGGGCTGGAGCCACTTGCACCCTAACCTGGGAAGGCCATGCCTGTTACATTAATTTTTCCTTATCCCCTTGATATTCGGAGTCAAGCAAAACCTATAATAAACAGACTTTGAAAACCTCTCAGAATCAAAGCAAATATATAGAGGCAAATATGCAAAGACTTCACCAGACTGAGAAAACATTAATATTGTATGAGAAACTCAGTCTAAATTTTAAATATTAGGAAATGATTTTTTCCATGACACATTTCCAAAACACTGGTCTGAAATTCAAACCACAGAGGTAGTAAGATATGACCAAAGCTTCCAGAAAGAAAGGATGAAGCAAAGGATGCAGCTGAGAGTGGGCACCATCATCTCTGTCAAATCAATTAAGAACACTTAACTACATGCACGGCAAAGTGCTTGAGCAATACCCACTGAGCCTTCCCCATTATGACCAGAGAACAACAAACAAGGTTGTAAACAGCCATCATCAGATGGCTCCACTGAGGCCACACAGCCATCTTCAGAAACCTGGGATGATCTTCTTTTTTATCTTCCAGCAGTCAGCCACTCACTATAGTTACTAAAGTCTGTAGAACATGAAAGGTGCATTGGCTGACACATCAGCTTCCTGAAATTACCATCCTGGACCACTACAGAATTTCCTCTGAATTGTCCCAGAAAGCCACTTCACCCCAGGGAGGGTGCTACTTTTAGTCCTGAGCCTTTATCTCTAAAGGAAGTTCAAATCTTAATTCCAGCATTTATCCTTGAAAAGTTCTACTACGGAACAAAGCCCTAAAATCCTTGACACGGGTTGTAAGCAGAAATGAGATTAGTGTGGAGGGCAGAGCTGGGGGCTGTGGCGGGGGGGTGGGAGTGGGGGGTCTAAACTGAATTTGGCAGTTACAACTTAGGACCTTCTTATTCCATTTCTCCTCTTATGACTTCACCCTCAATCACCACCACATGCTAAATTCATACCACATTGCTCATCCTTCTTTCTATTTTATCTGTCACTCCTATATCCTGATGACACCACTCTCCTGCTTCTCATGACCTGGGCCACACAGCATTTGGAGGCTCCTTGGTAGGGCCTGGGTGGAGTGCACAATGAGATGGAAAATTGCCAAGACCAATAGTCCAATAGAATCCCTTTATCCATGTAACTGGAGTCCCCCACGTCACAGTTTGGAATGCAAATAATACTCCCAGCTTGAGAACACCTTCTGCCTGAAGTTTCAAGGAATATAATCCTCCTCAAGAAAATTGACCCTCTCTATCTCTGTTAGATCCAAGATTCAGACAGTGTCCAAAGGGCCAGTGCTGGATGCTCACAAATAAAGCCAAAGTTTAGACTTACTCCCTTTAAGGAACCCCACTACGATGCCCTAAAGCTCTCCAATGCTACTCCAGCTCTTTGGTCACATGAGTATTTCAGTATGGACATCCACACTGCCATTTTCTCCTCCAGAAAGCTGAGTGGGAAAGGGTTCCTAAACTCAGCCAAATGCTGGACCTGCAACCATCTCCCCAAGTTGAGCTGTATCCATCATCTATTGCAATGTTACAGATTCTTCACAGTTTAGTGGCTTAAGACAACAAACTTTTTTTTTTAAATTTTGTCCTACAAGTTCATGAGTCAGCTCTGTAGTCTGAGAGTCTGGGCCAGACTCTGCCCATCTTGGCCAGATTAACTCAAGTGCCCGAAGTCACCTAGCGGGTCATCTGGGGCCTGACTAGCCCAGGATAACCTCACCATGTGTCTGGCGATTATCTGAGAGCTGGAATGACAGTGGCCACTGAGTCATGTGTCCTATATCACTCAAAGGGCTAGCCCAACCTTGTTCATGTGACAGTGGCAGGATTCCAAATGAAGTCTTTAGGATAGTTTGTGGTATAGCAATCAAACACGGAGATCTATACCCATATTTCCAAACATATTAAGGAATGTAAACAGACTTTTTTCCTTATCAATAAATTTCTTCTCTGCACCTATGTTTTGAATTTAGTAGGTTTAATGGTCAAATAAAGAATAGACATTCTTTGTACATCTGTTCTCCTCTCTCCCTGTCAGGCCACAAAGCCACAGAGATTGCTTTCTCTTTGAAAGCCTCCTGAGTCCTAGACTAGCAGATAGTACATGGTCCTTTCTGCTATACTTGACAGGGAATGAACTGCATGTCTGCATGGAAAGTGCTGCAAAGCCACATTGCAAAGGGCAGACACACCAGGCAAGTGGGAAGTGGGGCCCATTTTTACACACAATCTATACTACTAGGCATCTGAGTCTTCTCAAGTACAGAAGAAATCTTCTCTCTCCTGAGACCTGACCCTATTTGTTGTATCAGGAATGAGTGAGATTTCCTTCAGGGAATCCTTATCTTCTAATGCCTATGTGTCCAAGCAAATGCCAATAACCTTCAAAAGAAATAGTAAACCATAATTCAGACCTGTTGCCCTATGGTACAGAGTGGTTCAGGGTAGAAGAAAGGGTGCCATGTGAACAGTGAGGGGTAGAAAGAGCCAGGCACATTCCTAATGCTGGCTACATCTCTGCAATGTCCTCTCCTGGACTCCAGGACACTGGACTGCATTAAGTCCCATAGGTGGCTGAAGTCACTATGACTTGTGGAAGACAGGATGATCATCGCCCTACACCTCTTCCCATTTCCAGCTCGGGTTCTTTCCGGGAGAAGAACAGGACTGTTCTGGAAGGAGGAGCGAGAGGAACAGGAGGCGACTATTTCTCCGACTCCAGCCTGATCGGCCCATGGCTGGTGCTCTGATCACATCCTGACACATCTCCAATGCTGAGCAGTCGACCACCGCCATCCTCCCCTTTACTCACTCCCGCACGTGGCCATGCTCCCAGCGCAGGATTCCACGGCCAGACCAATGCGGATGCCAGCCTACATTTCACACATGAAGGTGAGATTGTCATCTGGATATGTATTTGAATTTCTAGAATCGAGGATGCAGGGGTCACCTAAGCCATTTTCATTTCATACCCCATCTCTACTGTAACCAAGGTATTTCTTCTAAGTGCCTGAATATTGTCCCAGGTATCATTGTTTTTAGAATGGGGTTTTTTTGTTGTTGTTTTCAGTCAAAAGATCCAGTACCTTTGTCTCATTCATTTATTCATTCATTCTGCAAATATTTTTTGAGTACCTACCGTGCGTCAGGCAATGTTCTAGGAACAGGGGAGACAATGGTTAGCGAACGGGGGAGACAAAGTGTCTGCCTTTCAGAGCTTCTGTTTTGGTCACTGAGAGAGTCAATAAAAAATAAGATAATTACAATAATATCAGGTAACTTTTCTAAAGAAAAATAAAATAGATGTAAGAATCGAATGGGAGGGAGGAGAGCCTCAGAGCCAGTGTGATTGGAGAAGGCTTCTCTGAGGAAGTGATCCTTGAACAAAGACCTAAAGGAAGTGAGAGAGCAGGTCAGATGACTCTCTGGAAGAAGAGAAGTGCAGGGAGAGGAAACATCTCCAGGCCTTAGGATCTGCAAAATTACTTAGGAAGAGAAAAGTTTTTTCTTATAACCCATATTTTTTCTGCTAGTCAAACATTTCATGATGGTTAAAATTATTTTTAAACTTCTTGAGGTTTACACTTTCATTAACAAAGCACTGAAAAAAGTATGATAAGGCTGGAAAATGTGTGAAGTATTAGGGGAAGACTTGCCATCCCAGCACATTCTTTTTCTAAATGTTTCCCAGGCAATGTAGACAAGGTCCTACTTGTAGTCCTGCACAAATAAATGTCTTTGAAACTTCATTCCAAAAAAATAATCAAAACCACATTTGTGCACTCTCTTCACAGCTGTGATTCACGGGGATCTAAGATAATCGGAGGGCAAACCCAGGGACCAATCTCAAGAAGCCAGGCCTCTCCCAAACACCTGCCCAGGGAGAGGTCAAAAGCAAGGGCAGGAGAGGAGGGCAGAAGCCCAGGGATATTCAGCAGACCCTGTGGAGAATTCCCACCTCCATGCCCAGTTGGCTGAAGAGTAAGGCCATTAGCATCGCATGCAGATGGAAGTCAGAAAGCCCTGTGGAATGAGCCTTTAAAAAACACAGAATCTCAGTGATGCCCAGTGCTGAGGAGATGGAATCAGAGCTTTTTAGACCTGACCCTCCCAGGAACTCTCAGGCCCTTGGGAGAGGTCAGGATGAGAGCATCCCCAAATCACAGGCTTCCCACAGACTCCTTCCTTTGTCTACCTACAGTTGCACAGTCACACCATGTGTCTCCTTTCGCCCGTCTTTCCATTATACCTAGCCATTTCTTTCTCTCCTTTTTCTTGCCACATCATCTAGCAATTGTTTTTCTTTCTGACCCATGCCAGCCTCCTCTTTCCCCTTATTATTTGGAAAATAAATGTTGCAAAGGAAACAGAATTCACAGTTACACAGAAACGCTAATGAATGCAATGACATCTTGCCATCTACAGCACTGCTTTTGTTTCTGCTCCAAATTTGAGGTGACAATGCACACTCACTCCCTGCTGGTGGCATTGTCCCTCGGTTTGGACCTTGGAAGTGCATCCTGGTAGTAAAGTGCCACAGTGTGTTTCTAGTCTATGAACGACTAATCACCCTCCCAGGAATATGTGCTTAAGAAGTAATTCAATAGAAGCCCCCAAAAGTCACACGAAGAACAATGTCCTTTGTAATGTCATGTATAATGACAGAAAGTAGAAAACAATGTAAGTGCCCAACAATACCCTAATGCTTTAGCAAACCCTGTTACAGTGACTCACTGTGAGACCATGTCTTCATTACAAATCTTAATTATAAGCACTATGTAGAAACATAGAAAACTGTGTTATGTGAAAAGAACAGACCACAAAATTCTTTTACCCTCTTGGTGCCGTTACCTGAAGCTAGATTGGAAAAGAATACACAAAAAAATGAGACTAGTTTCTCTCTTACATTAGAAAGGTGAAAACACAGACTTCTCTTTTTAAAAGTTTTACCATTGTTATCTGTTTTTAATAGTAAACATGTAAATAATATCAATAAAAGATATTATGGAAACTTTATTAGGAAGCCCAACAGGAAGCAATCATTATTCCCCACCTATAACCCTCCCCCAAGACATTTCTTGAAATAATATGCCTTGTGATATGTTTCCCTATCCTTCCCATGCACCTCCTCTCCCACCCCCAAGAGCAACTGAAGGGCGGGAAACATTTCTTGATTTAACTCCAACCATCCTGTTTTGTACTGAGCAGACCGGTGCCATATCCTCCATACAGTGGTTCCACATTATCCAGACAAGCTTACCCTCCACCACATCCTCAGCGGTGTCTGCTATAGCGGGCCAGTCGCCTCCATTCCAGCAGCCACTTCTCCCATCCACCAGGATCCGTCTCCATCTCTTCCCCCAAGCAGCCGGGATACCAACTCTCTTCTCCTCCACCTCCAAAGCCCGCCTACCCTCTGAGCCCGTAACACCTTCCTGACCACCTAAGCCCTCCACAATCACTTCAAAATTCAAATTCCTCATTACTGAGCATCTGTACCACATGACTCATGCTACATACTTATTTCATAACTAATCCTTATCTGTCCAACTCTACTGTAAAACCCTTGAAAGTAGGAACTGTATCTACACTTGGCCTTCAAGCAAAGCTCCTCATAATGCTTAGCCCAGAGTAATACAGAATATTAAGTGATTAATAATGAAGTAGAGGTTAAGAAAGTATATGGGAATGAAGGAATGGATCTCCATACCTGTTCTGCATCTCCTCCACCTGTCAGACACATATTCAAGTACCCAAAACTGGTCCTCATTAACTACTGCAAAGCGCATGTGGACATCCATAAACATGAAGCTGTTTGCAGCTCATTTTTCAAAACTATTAACCAGCACAGGTGAATATGTATTACTTATGGTATCAGTACTGATTTTTATAATGTTCTAAAGTAGAGTAAGAGCTATAGGCAATATTATTAATAGCCTGACTTATCAGTGGGGTAAATTTGTAGATCTAATGTTGCAGTTATAAAGAACAGCATGAAAAGTTTTTTGAAAATAGATGTTTTGAGTAATTTTATGTGACATATTAAACCATGAAAAGATCTGAGTTAGAAATGCTTCACAGAACACTTAAGCATGCATATTGAATGAATCATATTTGTGACTTTTCAAAAAGCAGACTGTTACATATTCCTAAATGGGAAATTTATGCTGTAGAATTAATATTATATGTTGCAGATTCATAAATCACTGACTACATTAAAGGCAGAGTAATCTGGTTAAGACAAACTGAGTGCTAGAGTCAGGAAGATTGGAGTTCAAAATCCAGTCTTCCATGTGATCTTAAGGAAGTGACTTAACCTGCTTGGGCTTCAAATTCTTCATCTGAAAATGGCCCGAGACTGCCCCTTCTCTGTATTACTTTGAGGATGAAATGGTGTTATAGTCACAAAGCACTTAGTACGGGTCCTAGTCATGGTAAGTAGGCAATAAAAAGTATGTATTATTATTGTCCTTATTGTTTTTTCACTGCTATCATTTATCATAAAAGAATGCTATCAAAAAATTATTATCCTTCACATGTCAAACCTGCACCAAAGTTAATCTGAAGTTTGTGAACATTTTCAGCTGGACATAACAAAAAAATTTTTATAGCCCTCTTGAACACTGGCTAATATCTCCCACTGCAACCAACACACCTCTATTAAGAGCAAAGAGCCTTAATGGAGCAATACTGCAGCGAGGAAACATCTTTTCAAGAAATCATAAATATCATTGATCTATTTTTCTTTCTCCCTTAAGAAAGCTAACTGGAAGCATGTTCGATCCTGATGGACCAATGGCAAAGGAGAGGGAGTTGTTCTCTCCGAATCAGTCAGAGAAGGCTTATCTTTATACACCACCCATAAATAGAACATTACCTCCCTACCCAGAGACCCTCTTAAATGGCTGGGCTTAGTCCCTCAACACATTCTATTTCATTGCTTTCAATACACCACCTGGAAAAATATTCAGCTTTAATTAAGCTTGACAGTCTCCAAATACAATGTTGTTTAAGCAGCAAAGTTTGAGTTTGTTTTCAATATGAGAAAAAATGGCAATTAGATGGGAAAGGAAACAGTTCAAGAATGCAACCTCCCATGTGTGATGTTTTTGGAGGCAACTAATGAGAAAGAAAGACAGAAGAAAGCAAAGGAATGTTGATCCAAAGTCCTCTTGGAAGCAGAGAAATCCTCTCTGAATCAAAGAAATCATGAGGGTAGAAGGAAATGATGAAGAACATTCTATACAGCTATGATGATGATGATGACTTTATAACTGCACACAGCACGACAATGTTTAATTTTTTTAATTTTCGAAGTACTGCTTTGGATCTCACTTTTACCCCAAATATACAGGATAAAATCGTGGCAGCCCTGAGAGACCCCCTGTGACCAAACCTAATGGCTTCTTCTCTGACCCTCTGGGCCTCTCAGGACTTACTGCTGCTGCTGTCCCCACTGGTGCCCTTTTCCTCCTCATTCTTCTCTCATGCTGCTCCTGCCTCCTAAACGTGCAAATCCTCTCAAAATGCCAGGCTCTTCGCCCTATCTCTTTAGGAATGCATCTGTCTCTCCATATCAATGCTATGGAGAAGGGTCCCAGAGACACCTGTCAAGCCCTTTTCTCTTCCTGAGCACCAGTTCTGCATCTGGGATGGAGTTGTGGAAAAGGCAGGGTATGAACTGGGTTCGAAGGCTGGGAGAATTCAGACAAAGAGCTGGAGTAGGGAAAAAAACTTTAAAGGTGGGGAGGTGACATGGGCAGAGTGCAGAGTCGCAGAATAAGGGATGTTTGGATGCCCATGAAGGATCTCTAAGGGATTCTTATGCCTGTTTGAAAGACTTTGAAGAAGGGACTTGTTCATCTTCTAGGGCTCTCTGTTTCCTCAATGCCTGGGGTCACTTTCTGGTGCTTACCATTCAAAGTTTAAAAATAAGTCAAAGGACACATAAATGCTTCCCTCACCCTTAATCTGATGACATCAAAAATATTATTCCTGTTCACCAGAGGCTCCATTTCCAGAAATGTCATCTCCCTAGACATCACCTCTATTTTCTAACTTCTCCAGAATGCCCCTGGGCACAAGGAGTCCAATGTAACTTGTCCCACACTTCTGAGGCATTGGTTTGACTCCTTCTGAGTTCAGCATCTGGTCTTCAAACATTTTCTTGCAAAGGAAAATCACCTCAATACTTTAAAATTGTTGATTTCTTGGTTTCCTCTTTTCACAGAAAAGAAGGCAATGGCAGCTAGTGGGAATTTGAGTGAACTGTCCAAGATGCCCATTGTTATCTTGGTACCTGTCCATGGCTCATTACCCAGTAACATCCTTTGACACAGGGTCTGCAGAAGATAGAGTGCTTTTTTATAAGCTAGTAAAAGAAAAAACACATTAAGCATATGATTCACTTCTTATTCCATTATACAGCACGAAGGATGGTCAGTACTTTCCAGGAACAGGAAATAATTTAATAACTGGATGAATTCTCCCAGTGGGCCATTCTGGGTTCAAAGCTAGAAATAATCTAACCTTTGCTAACCCATGTCTTTTGCAAAAATAACATCTCCAAGGGGAGACATCATTTATTACATATTTTGCAGCACATGAGAAGAGTCATAACACCATGTAAGATGTCCATATGCAAAACTAGAAAAACTATCACTCTTGGCAATTTATAAATATTGAATATATTTCAAGGTCAATAGCTTAGATCAAAATTTTTGCTCTTCATCTCCCTATGAGCTTTCCTCTGGATTAGCTTATGCTAAATATATTTAATCTACTCTTTGCTCCAGCCCCACCTGTTCCACTCCACAAAATACATTTTAATGGTATTTCTTGATTCCATGTTTGAAGACTTGAACATGAGGACTGTTTGTCTATCCAAAACGTTATGTTCTCTAACTTGCTTTGGATTAGATAAAGTGTGCACATCATAAATCTACCTCAAAAGCCCATTTTTCTACCTGCTTTTACAACTATCTGTGCATCTTTCTTTACCAAAGATGTTTTAATGCCCACACAAAAAATATAATTCATATGCTATTTACAGGCTTTAATAAAATAAATCTACTGATATCTGCTTTAGACCAAAACTAACTAGGAAGTCAGATAAAATACCAAAACATTTACTTGAAGGTATTGGAGAGCTGCCAAGGTAACCAGGATTCGAGAGTGCAAGGTTCTAGAGAGAAGAGAGCCGTAGGGAGTGAGCTGACCTGTGTACTGTTTTTCCCCTCAGGATGTTTGCTGAGTCTTGTCTTTATGATGAGTTAGAATCTGAGAAATTGGGCAGAGGGCTATGGCTAACAGATAAAGAAGCCTCTATAACTTTTGGAATTCTCACAGAGACAGAGAGAAAAAAACTAGGGTTTGGCACCACATGGTAGGCAGTACTAGAGCGATCAACACTTTGGAAGTAAGGGAACACAGCAACAAATTCTCGAGCTTCTCACAGTAAAAGGCTGAGAAGGTCAGCATAAAACTGTTGAAAATATATCAGAATTTTCAAAAATCTGATATGCTGATGAGACAAAAATTAATTTAGGAAAAACCCCAAAAAGCTGGGAGCAATAGTAAACATCCCAGCCTTCACCCCTAGAAGCAGGGATGAACAAGGAGGTAGACAGAACCTTGTCAAATCTGAAACCTAGCCCTGGGTCAGCACTGTGCCTGAGTAGATAAAGAAAACCTGTTCACATTCAAGCTGCCCGTTATAGGGTATGGTGAACCCTCTCCAGAAGAAGTCTCCATTATCTTGAGTCGCCACAGTTTTCATGTACAATGTCTAGCATTCAGTCAGAAACCACCAGGCACACCAAAAAAGGAGAAACAAGAGAATAAGAACGGACAACAGAAACAAATCCACACACAGCCCAGTTATGGGACCTATCCAGACACAGCTTTTTAAAATAACTATGATTAATATGTTTTTAAAAACATAGGACAATATGAGAATTTCACCAGAGAACTGTAGTATACTTGTTGAAAAGCATCAAACAGAAATTCTGGAATGAAAATACTATGAAAGTTGAATCTAAGAACTCAATAGATAGGCTTCCCAGTACATTGGACACACAAAAAAACAATTGATAAATTGACTGAAAGATGGATGAGTATAAAATATCCAAGCTGAATCACAGAGAGCAAAACAGATTGAAAATACAGAAAAAAAGCATTAGCAAAATATGGTAGACTTTGAAAAGTTCTGACACATCTGTAATTGAGTCCCAGAAGGGTATGATAGAGTGGGACAGAAAATACATTTGAATAACTAATAGCTGAGAATATTCCAAAACTTCTGACACATAACAGTTTCAAGATATGCTGCAGGGACTTCCGGGAAGATGGCGGTGTGAGCATGGCGGCAGAAATCTCCTCCCAACACTATATTTATCTACAAAAACACAGAAAATACATCTATTCCTAAAAGAGACACGAGAATACACAGGAAAGCGCACAGCGTGCAGCTACACCCGAGAGGACTCGGCACCCCAAGAGGCGGGTAAGATACGGAGCCGCGACCCGGCGGGACCCGAGCCCTCCCCCACCCCAGCGCACCGGCGGGAGGAGAGGATTCAGAGCCGGGAGGGAGTGGAAGTGCACCCCGCGAAGTAGCCAGCCCCGGTGATCTGCGCGGGGAGCGCTGACCCACATTGCGCAGTGCAGCGGAGATTGGAGAGACAGAGGGGCAGGATCTGAGCGGGGAACGCGCCAGGGTGCTTGCAGCCGGCTCCCGGGAAGGAAAAAAAAAAGTGCGCGCTTTCCTCAGCGGTCTTAAAGAGACAGGAGCCCAGCGGAGGAGCCGGATCGCCCCAGCACACTCAGCCCAGCAGGCTGGGAGTCCTGGGGAGTTTCAGACGCCTTAGCTGGCGACTGAGGAAGCGTAGCCATACTTAACACTTCTCACTGAGATCAACAGCCTCCTATTCGTTCCCACCCCTGCCAGAGCGATAAAGGGCCCTGCGGAGCGGCACAGTCACAGCTGTGGAATAGTGGGGCAATAGCGCCACCTAGAGCATTCCCACAGAATCTACGTCCGGTGGGCATTTTTTTGTTTTTTTTGTTTTGTTTTGTTTTTTGTTTTGTTTTTGTTTTTTCTTTTTTCTTTCTTTTTTTTCTTTTTCTTTTTTTTTCTTTTTTTTTCTTCTCTTTTTAAAGTCTTAAAGAGCCCAGCTGACATACGTGGCAACTATCAGTGACCAAATTATACAGCCATGAAAAGACAGAGGAATATGGTTCAGACCAAAATCAACCAGACAACCCCAGAGAAGGAGTCTGAAGGGATGGAAATGCACAGCCTCCCTGAAAAAGAATTCAGAATAAAAGTCATAACCATGCTGATGGACCTACAGAGAAATGTGCAAGAGCTGAGGGAGGAAGTGAGGGAACTGAGGAAAGACAATACAGAAATCAGACAAGCGATCGACGGGCTTAACAGCAGAATGGAAGAGATGCGAGAGACTGTTAATGGAATAGAAAACAGAGAACAGGAGTACAGAGCAGCTGAGGCAGAGAGAGATAAAAGGATTTCTAGGAATGAAAGAATATTAAGAGAACTGTGTGACCAATCCAAACACAACAATATTTGCATTATAGGAGTACCAGAGGAAGAAGAGAGAGAAAAAGGGATAGAAAGTGTCTTTGAAGAAATAATTGCTGAAAACTTTCCCTCACTGGGGAAGGAAGTAGTCTCGCAGAACACTGAAGCTCATAGATCTCCCAACACAAGGGACCCAAGGAAGACAACACCAAGACACATAATAATTAAGATGGCAAAGATCAAAGATAAAGACAGGGTATTAAAGGCAGCTAGAGAGAGAAAAAAGATCAACTACAAAGGAAAACCCATCAGACTATCATCAGACTTCTCAACAGAAACCTAACAGGCCAGAAGAGAATGCCATGATATATTTAACGTTATGAAACAGAAGGGCCCGAACCAAGAATATTGTATCCAGCACGATTATCATTTAAATATGATGGAGGGATTAAACAATTTCCAGACAAACGAAAGTTGAGAGAGTTTGTCTCTCATAAACCACCACTACAGGATATCTTAAATGGACTGCTCTAGATGGAAGCACACCCAAGGCTAAAAAGTTGTCACCAGAGAAAATAAAATCATAGCAAAGAAAGCAGACCATCCAAATACTAACTAAAGGCAAAGAATAAAACACCTATTATAGAAAGAATGGAGGAGGAAGAATAAGAAGGGAGAGGAATAAAGAAACATCAGACTGTGTTTACAATAACTTAACAAGAAAGTTAAGTTAGATTGTTAGACAGTAAAGAAGCAACCCTTGAACCCTTGGTAACCACGAATCTAAAGCCAGCAATGGCAATAAATACATACCTATCAATAATCACCCTAAATGTAAATGGACTGAATGCACCAATCAAAAGACACAGAGTAACAGAATGGATAAAAAAGCAAGACCCATCTATATGCTGCCTACAAGAAACTCACCTCAAATCCAAAGATATACACAGACTAAAAGTGAAGGGATGGAAAAAGATATTTCATGCAAACAACAAAGAGAAAAAAGCAGGTGTTGCAGTACTTGTATCAGACAAAATAGACTTCAAAACGAAGAAAGTAGCAAGAGATAAAGAAGGACATTACATAATGATAAAGGGGTCAGTCCAACAAGAAGATATAACCATCATAAATACATATGCACCCAACACAGGGGCGCCAGCATATGTGAAACAAATACTAACAAAATTAAAGGAGGAAATAGACAGCAATGCATTCATTTTGGGAGACTTCAACACACCATTCACTCCAAAGGACAGATCAACCAGACAGAAAATAAGTAAAGACACAGAGGCACTGAACAACACACTAGAACAGATGGACCTAACAGACATCTACAGAACTCTACACCAAAAGCAACAGGATACACATTCTTCTCAAGTGCACATGGAACATTTTCCAGAATAGACCACATACTAGGCCACAAAAAGAACCTCAGTAATTTCAAAAATATTGAAATCCTACCAACCAACTTCTCAGATCACCAAGGGATAAAACTAGAAATAAATTTTAGAAAGAAATCAAAAAGGCTCACAAATACATGGAGACTTAACAACACTCTCCTAATTAATCAATGGGTTAACGACCAAATCAAAACAGAAATCAAAGAATATATGGAGACTAATGACATCAACAACACAAAGCCACAACTTCTGTGGGACGCAGCAAAGGCAGTTCTAAGAGGAAAGTATATTGCAATCCAGGCCTATTTAAAGAAGGAAGAACATTCCCAAATGAATAGTCTAAAGACACAATTACTGAAATTGGAAAAAAGAAGAACAAATGAGGCCCAAAGTCACCAGAAGGAGGGACATAATAAAGATTAGAGAAGAAATAAATAAAATTGAGAAGAATAAAACAATAGGAAAAAATCAATAAAACCAAGAGCTGGTTCTTTGAAAAAATAAACAAAATAGATAAAGCCCCAGCCAGACTCATTAAGAGAGAAAGAGAATCTACACACATACACACAATCAGAAATGAGAAAGGAAAAATCACGAAGGACCCCACAGAAATACAAAGAAGTATAAGAGAATACTATGAGAATCTATATGATAACAAGCTGGAAAACCTAGAAGAAATGGACAACTTCTTAGAAAAATACAACCTTCCAAGACTGACCAAGCAAGAAACAGAAAAACTAAACAGACCAATCACCAGCGACGAAATCGAATTGGTAATCAAAAAACTACCCAAGAACAAAACCCCTGCGCCTGATGGACTCACCTCTGAATTCTACCAGACATATAGAGAAGAAATAACACCGATTCTCCTTAAAGTTTTCCAAAAAATAGAAGAGGAGGGAATACTTCCAAACTCATTCAATGAAGCCAGCATCACTCTAATACCAAAACCGGGCAAAGACCTCACCAAAAAAGAAAATTACAGACCAATATCCCTGATGAGCGTAGATGCAAAAATACTCAACAAAATATTAGCAAACCGAATTCAAAAATACATCAAGAGGATCATACACCATGATCAAGTGGGATTCATCCCAGGGATGCAAGGATGGTACAACATTCGAAAATCCATCAACATCATCCACCACATCAACAAAAAGAAGAACAAAAACCACATGATCATCTCCATAGATGCTGAAAAAGCATTTGACAAAATTCAGCATCCATTCCTGATTAAAACTCTCAACAAAATGGGTATAGACGGCAAGTACCTCAACATCATAAAGGCTATATATGACAAACCCACAGCTAACATCATACTTAACGGCGAGACGCTGAAAGCTTTTCATCTAAGATGGGAACAAGACAGGGATGCCCACTCTCTCCACTGTTATTCAACATAGTACTGGAGGTCCTAGCCACAGCAATCAGACAAAACAAAGACATACAAGGCAACCAGATTGGTAAAGAAGAAGTCAAATTGTCACTATTTGCAGATGACATGATACTGTACATAAAAAACCCTAAAGATTCCATTCCAAAACTACTAGAACTAATATCTGAATTCAGCAAAGTTGCAGGATACAAAATTAACACACAGAAATCTGTTGCTTTCCTATACACTAATGATGAACTAACAGAAAGAGAAATCAGAAAAACAATTCCATTCACAATTGCATCAAAAAGAATAAAATACCTAGGAATAAACCTAAAGAAGGAAGTGAAAGACCTGTACTCTGAAAACTACAAGACACTCCTAAGAGAAATTAAAGAGGACACTAACAAATGGAAATGCATCCCATGCTCTTGGCTAGGAAGAATAAATATTGTCAAAATGGCTATACTACCTAAAGCAATCTACAGATTCAATGCAATCCCTATCAAACTACCAACAGCTTTCTTCAATGAACTGGAACAAATAATTCTAAAATTCATATGGAACCACAAAAGACCCCGAATAGCCAAAGCAATCCTGAGAAGGAGGAATAAAACGGGGAATTACACTCCCTGACTTCAAGCTCTACTACAAAGCCACAGTAATCAAGACAATTTGGTATTGGCACAAAAACAGACCCACAGACCAGTGGAACAGAATAGAAAATCCAAACATTAACCCAAACATATACAGTCAATTAATATTTGATAAAGGTGCCTTGGATATACAATGGGGAGATGACAGCCTCTTCAGCAGCTGGTGTTGGAAAAACTGGACAGCTACATGTAAGACAATGAAAGTGGACTACTGTTTAGCCCCATACACAAAGGTAAAAACTCAAGGTGGATCAAAGACCTGAATGTAAGTCATGAAACCATAAAACTCTTAGAAAAAAACATAGGCAAAAATCTCTTGGACATAAACATGAGCGACTTCTTAATGAACATATCTCCCCGGGCAAGGGAAACAAAAGCAAAAATGAACAAGTGGGACTATATCAAGCTGAAAAGCTTCTGTACAGCAAAGGACACCATCAGTAGAACAAAAAGACATCCTACAGTATGGGAGAATATATTCATAAAAAACGTATCTGATAAAGGGTTGACATCCAAAATATATAAAGAACTCATGCACCTTAACAAACAGAAAGCAAATAATCCAATTAAGAAATGGGCAGAGGACATGAATAGACACTTCTCCAAAGAAGAAATTCAGATGGCCAACAGGCACATGAAAAGATGCTCCACATCACTAATCATCAGAGAAATGCAGATTAAAACCACAATGAGATATCACCTCACACCAGTGAGGATGGCCAACATCCAAAACACAAACAACAACAAATGTTGGCGAGGATGTGGAGAAAAGGGAACCCTCCTACACTGCTGGTGGGACTGCAAATTAGTTCAACCATTGTGGAAAGCAGTATGGAGGTTCCTCAAAAAACTCAAAATAGAAATACCATTTGACCCAGGAATTCCACTCCTAGGAATTTACCCTAAGAATGCAGCAACCCAATTTGAAAAGGACAGATGCACCCCTATGTTTATTGCAGCACTATTTACAATAGCCAAGAAATGGAAGCAACCTAAGTGTCCATCAGTAGATGAATGGATAAAGATGTGGTACATATACACAATGGAATATTATTCAGCCATAAGAAGAAAACAAATCCTGCCCTTTGCAACAACATGGATGGAGCTAGAGGGTATTATGCTCAGTGAAATAAGCCAAACCGAAAAAGACAAGTATCAAATGATTTCACTCATATGTGGAGTATAAGAACAAAGAAAATATACTGAAGGAACAAAACAGCAGCAGACTCACAGAACCCATGAACGGACTAATAGTTACCAAAGGGAAAGGGACTGGGGAAAATGCGCGGGAAGGGAGGGATAAGAGGGAAAAAGGGGCATTACGATTAGCAGGTATAATGTTGGGGGGGCACGGGGAGAGCAGTACAACTCAGAGAAGACAAGTAGTGATTCCATAGCATCTCACTACGCTGATGGACAGTGACTGTAATGGGGTTGGTGGGGGGGACCTGATGAAGGGGTAGTTTAATAACCGTAATATTGCACATGTAATTCTAGATTAATGATAATAAAATAAATTATATTAAAAAAAAACATAGGCAAAAATTTCTTGGATATAAACATGAGCGACTCCTTTATGAACATATCTCCCCGAGCAAGGGAAACAAAAGCAAAAATGAACAAGTGGGACTATACCAAGCTGAAAAGCTTCTGTACAGCAAAGGACACCATCCGTAGAACAAAAAGACATCCTACAGTATGAGAGAATATATTCATAAATGATGTATCCGCTAAGGGGTTGACATCCAAAATATATAAATAACTCAAACACCTCAACAAACATAAAGTAAATAATCCAATTAAGAAATGGGCAGAGGACATGAACAGACACTTCTCCAAAGAAGAAACTCAAATGGCCAACAGGCACATGAAAAGATGCTCCACATCGCTAATCATCAGAGAAATGCAGATTAAAACCACAATGAGATATCACCTCACACCAGTGAGGATGGCCAACATCCAAAAGACAAACAACAACAAATGTTGGCGAGGATGTGGAGAAAAGGGAAACCTCGACACTGCTGGTGGGAATGCAAATTAGTTCAACCGTTGCAGAAAGCAGTATGGAGGTTCCTCAAAAAACTCAAAATAGAAATACCATTTGACCCAGGAATTCCACTCCTAGGAATTTCCTCTCAGAATGCAGCAGCCCAGTTTGAAAAAGACAGATGCACCCTATGTTTATCACAGCACTATTTACAACAGCCAAGAAATGGAAGCAACCTATGTGTCCATCAGTAGATGAATGGATAAAGAAGAGGTGGTACATATACACTATCGAATATTATTCAGCCATAAGAAGAAAACAAATCCTACCATTTGCAACAACATGGATGGAGCTACAGGGTATTATGCTCAGTGAAATGAGCCAAGCTGAAAAAGACAAGTACCAAATGATTTCACTCATATGTGGAGTATAAGAATCTAAGAAAAAAAAAAACTAAAGGAACAAAACAGCAGCAGACTCACAGAACCCAAGAATGGACTAATAGTTACCAAAGGGAAAGGGACTGGGGAGGATGGGTGGGAAGGGAAGGACAAGGGGGAAAAAGTGGCAGTACGATTAGCAGATGTAATGTTGAGGGGGCACGGGGAGGGCTGTACAACTCAGGGAAGACAAGTAGTGATTCTATAGCATCTCACTACGCTGATGTGGCAGTGACTGTAATGGGGTTGGTGGGGGAGGACCTGATGAAGGGGGTATTTTAATCACCATAATATTGCACATGTAATTGTAGATTAATGATAACAAAATAAACTCTTAAAAAAATGCAGCAGCCCAATTTGAAAAAGACAGATGCACCCCTATGTTTAACGCAGCACTACTTAACAAAAGCCAAGAAATGGAAGCAACCTAAGTGTCCATCAGCAGATGAATGGATAAAGAAGATGTAGTACATATACACAATAGAATATTATTCCGCCATAAGAAAACAAATCCTACCATTTGCAACAACATGGATGGAGCTAGAGGGTATTATGCTCAGTGAAATAAGCCAAGCCGAAAAAGACAAGTATCAAATGATTTCACTCATATGTGGAGTATAAGAACAAAGAAAAATACTGAAGGAACAAAACAGCAGCAGACTCACAGAACCCAAGAACGGACTAACAGTTACCAAAGGGAAAGGGACTGGGGAGGATGGGTGGGAAGGGAGGGACAAGGGGGAAAAAGGGGCATTACGATTAGCAGATGTAATGTTGGGGGGGCACGGGGAGGGCTGTACAACTCAGAGAAGACAAGTAGTGATTCTATAGCATCTCACTGTGCTGATGGACAGTGACTGTAATGGGGTTGGTGGGGGGACCTGATGAAGGCGGTAGTGTAATCACCATTATATTGCACATGTAATTGTAGATTAATGATACCAAAATAAATTATTTTAAAAATATATCATTAAAAATAAATAAATAAATAAATAAATAAAATGCGGGGAAAGCCACAGTACAGAAATGCACATGCTCTTATTTTCAGCAGACATGCTGGGGTGTTGGCCTGCTCCGAACCTAAATAACAGCTTTCTTTTAAATCATTCTAACTGGTAGGTAACAAGGACACACTACCCCTGTGCAGCAGTACAGTTCAAAATACCGTCCCTTTGCACTTATAGAGTCCACTGTGTGCAGGCAGCACAGGATAGAGGAGGGGTCCTGGAAGGCATGACTCTCAGCAAGTCGGCCTGTGATCAAACGTGGGCAAGTGGACATCCGGCCTGCTCAGCACGGTCACTAAAGGTGAGAGTACTTCAGAAACCAAGCCAGAGACTGGGCGGGTGGCGGACTCTGAAGCAATGGAATGGAGACACCTGGACACTCGGACGTGCCTGAGCACACAGGAAAGACAGGGAGGAAAAGCAGCAGACCCTGTGCCCACCTGTAGCACGCGGCTCATCCAGTGGAAGCTGTCTTCCTCAGAGGCGTCGGGGCGCTGCTCGGCCACAAGCACAATCCGGTCATCGTGCAGCACCGTCACGGAGAACACAGCGATCCTGGGAGCGGACGAGGACGGAAATGACCACCCAGCAAAGAAAAGCCTCTCACTGAAGTGGAAAATGCACAAGTGCTGGTGTTGAAAGCCTCTAACAATAGCTGCTTATTGGGAATTTAAAAGCAACCAGTTGCTAACCTGATTTCAACACAGAGCTTCAATTCACTAAATCAGAGTGAAGAACAAAACAACCAGGCACATATCTAAAAAGAAAAATTCCCTTACAGTAATATTAACACATATGATATGTTTCTTTGTGCAGACATCTTTTTCCAAACATTCTATTAATTTTTTATCCAACTGATTAAATCTCTAAATAGTTAATCTACTCATTTTATTGTGATTGATAAGATTGGACTTGTTTCGCCTATCTTAATTTCTTTAGAATTTCAACATCTTTCCTTTTCTTGGCACTGCCTTTGTTTTGAGTTGGTATCTTTTTCCCTCATGAGAAAAGCAGCTGGTCTCCCCATCAAGCTACCGTCCTAATTCTGGGCCATTACAGATGCACTTCTGTGCTCAGCTATGGCCAGTGCACGCACACACACTCTTCTACATAACAAACCTTTACCCAGGATTCTCCTTACTTTCATACATTTTGCAGCATTTCCTGAATTTGTTTCTCTTACCTCTTATTTGAAACATTTTCATAAAAAAGGTCTTTTTGTGACAAAATTTCTGAAATTTCAAACCCAAGAATATTTTTATTACAACTGCCCAATTAGGTGACGCTTCAGATGAACATAACATCTAAGTTTAAAGCTCCTTTTAAAAACTCAGAAACATGCTGCACTGCCCTGCCCCCACTGCCGGCAAGTGTGGTTCCTCTTGCTCAGAGGCCCTGCCAAATGCACCCTGTGGACTCATCCTTAAGGCTGGAGACCCTAGCCCCACGGTTTTGGGGCATGGCCCTTCCCTCCCTGTGCATGCCCCTCTGAGGGTGCTCTCTGTGCCCGCCCTTCCTCTCTTCTCATCTCTTTTCTTTTCAACTTTCTATTTCTTTACCTCTGATTGGCTCGTCGGTGCTGTAGCTGTATGTATTCTATTCATTCATCCCTTGTGTTCTTTGTTTAAACAACCATTATTATGATTTCCTGACCTCACTTCATGTTGCCAATACTCTGACGTTCTCTTCCAGTGGCACATGCTCCAGCAGCTGTTTCTGTTTTGAGGTATTGCAGTCCTCAAGCTCCTCCCTGGTGGGGATAGGCAGGCTACCCTGTCCACCTGCAGATGCAGCCCATCCCCGTGCCCCTCACTCAGGCTGGCGCTGCCTCATAAGGTGCCCAGTGGCCATGTGAGGAGGTGGTCTCCCTAACCCACCCCAGAAGTGGTGGGGGCTACCCTGATATTTATCCCTGTTGATACCTGTACTAGTGTCCCCATTTCTGCTGTGAGAGCAGATCATGATGTCCTGAGCGTCCCGCACTCCAGGCTGCACACCCCACGGGTCTGCCCTGCTGGTTTATCCTGGGCAGTTCCCTGTCACCCTGGCCTGGGGAAAGGGTCAGGAGCCCTTGCTGACCCTCCATTCAGCAGAATCTCCTCATGGTTTAAGGTATTCAAAGGCAGAGCCTGTCCAGACTCAAATACCCTAGTTTGAGTAACAAAAGCACCCCTTTGAGAAAAATAAATTAAAAAATGCAGTCAGCTGAGTGGACCAATGAGGACAAGGGGTCACTTCCTCCAGGAAAAATTGCTCAGGAGCCAAAGGAGCCAGACAGGGCCTCCCTCCTCACCCCTAGCCACCCAGGGCCCTGGCCAGAGTCCGCTTGATGTAAACAAGACTCTTTAGAGCACTTGCCTAACGTACTTAGCGATGCTAATGATTCTCATCCCAGGAGCAAGGTACACCCTGTGCATCTCGCTAGACCTCAGCAGAAAAGAGACTCAGCCTTCAGTGCTTTCAGAGAAGTGGTACTTCGGTTTCAGTCTGCATGCCTGCAGCTCTTAGGAAGCTGACCCAGGCGCTGTTACACATTGTCCCCTGTGGCTGTCTGTCCCTGGTCCCTCTGCCCAAATGTAGGTTTGCACCCCATCCTCTTTAAGAGCCGCGTGAGCTCTACAGGTGGTGAGGACACAACTCCAGGGTCCAAGGAGCAAATGTTGTCCTCTCTGTGCAGTTTTCCTGATGAGCAGGAATTTTTAGGTTTTGTGAATTCAAATCACCAGGCTCTCCTCCAACAGCAGACAGATTCCGGAACTTTTAGGGGAAGGGACCTAAAGCCACAGCACAGGGCCCCACAGCGCATCACCTGCCTCTGTAGACAAACTTCATGGGCTCCACAGCCAGTGCAGTGGCCACAATGTCATCCGCGTTGTGTCTGCGAACTCCAACCACCATCAGCCCATCCAGCTTGCCCACGACAAAGACCAGATCATCCTGAAGGCGAGGACACCGATCAGGACTCAGAACGTGCAGGCAGGCCCATGGGTTAGCCCCTGCCACAAGGAGCAGACAGCACGCGGAAGCCGAGCAGCTCCCAGATAGGGTCCACAGGCCCCCAGACATGGGGAAACTGAGGGGCAGCAGGTGTCTGTGGGAGGAAGGGTCCCACAGCCTGGTAGGCTGGGGTGGGCGAGGGGGTGTCCAGGGAGAAGTCAGAGGAAGGTCAGAGGTGGGAATACAGTTGTGGGTGATGAGTAATCTGAATGCTGCCAGGCCACCGTCAGGGTTCCCTAACACGGTACCGCTGACACTCTGGGCCCACAGTGCTGCTGTGGGACCGCGGCCCCTCCCCTGAATCATAAACCCGTCTGGAGGCCCTGGTTCTGACAGCAGGACATACTCACAGGCCCGATGAAGCCCAGCAGCCCTGTCCTGGTGAAGGACCTGTTGGAGACGGGCACTCCTTCTGCCGTGACCGGGACAGTCTGCACAGAGCAGAGGGGAACAGTCAGGTCATGGTCCACAGGCAAGAACCAACTAGTTGATAAGACCCGGCAAGCAGGCAGGAGAGGTCAACACGCACGTTGCCAGCCAGCCAGGCTGTGGTTCCCTGGAGGGAAGACACTGCCCTAGGGCCTCTGCCAGCTGACAAGACCCTTCTTGGGTTCACACACCCAGCAGGGCCCTCCCGAGGCCCGTATCCTTCCTTCTCCCCTTATGTCTGTGTTCCCAGTGTCTGACCTAGAATGGGCCCTCACTGGGCTCATCCTGGTAACCCACCAACTCAAGCACGCAGGGTGTTGGCTTCCGTGGGCCACCTCGACTCCCATCAGGGCTGCAGACGCTGTAAGAGCGGGCACCTAGGAGGCTGGCCTGCCCGAGGGCTGTGCTCACCGGATGTGCCCAGCCCACTGCTGCTCCATTGCACTTGTGGAGCTGAATCTCAACACAAAGGTCAGGGAAAGCACGAACCTCAAAGATGTTCTTTGTGATTCCAGGCAGTCCATAGTATGCTGCACCAGTTGCGACGGAATTGACACATATTTCTCCAACTTCATCAGTTTTACAAAGATAAGGGGTACCTTCTACCTTCACTACACATACATTAGCTAAAAAGAGAAAATACCCTCAAAATTATAAAAGAAGAATACATATGTCGTTATGGAAACAAAACGCCCTCAATGAGTTTTATTATATTCACTCCACCCAGGCACCAGCCTTTCTATCTCACTATAGTGTACAAGCAATGTGAGCTGAAGGGAAGCCCGACGCCCCCTCCCTGTAACGAGCCTGACAACAGAGCATTCACAGCACTCACTCTCAGACGTGTGGCTCCTGACTCCTTCCCACCCCCTCCTCCTGAGCCTGTGTGAGATGCTGGCTGACCTGCTTCTGAGGCCGGCTCCTGCTCCTCAGCCGGAGGCTGCAGTGGGGGCCTCTCCCATGGTGTTCCGTCCTCCCTAAGTGGCCCCCCACCTGACGGTCCTGCCTGTTGCCAGCCCCTCGGCACTAGGGACGTGGCCTGTCTGCTCACTGCAGCCCCAGGCCAACCAGCCCTGCCACAGAGCAGGCATCCAGGAATAGCCCTGGCAACAGAGCGAAACACACACCAGAATGTGAGCTCATTAAGTAAAACTAGGTCTCTCAGTGATGAAATTATAACGTTCGGTCACCTAGGCACAGTCCTTCCTTAACCTCATTCTTGAGTTTCTTCTGACATACTACTGCCAGAGACAGTGAGCCAGGGGGCAGAATGGAGGATCAGTCCCTCCTTCCTTCCTGTGTGTTCACAAACCATCAAACCCTCGAACGCCGGTCATGTTCAACTAAAGTGGGTGGCGTGCTGACCATGCAGGTGGCACTCGACTCACACCTAGACACTCACCACATGCATTTACAGCAATGTCAGACCTGATTGAAATCATAAAGAGGCACAAAAGGCCACAAACCCACTTCGTATCCTGGTAAACACTAACTGTGGGGCTACAACAGTGGAAGGTTGTCTATCTGCTGAAAACATACAGCATCAGCCCTCACCAAGGCCATCACGCCTGCAACTGCTCCAGCTAACAGGCACCCACCTAGGGGAGCACCGTGCACACACGCACCCTTCGGGGACATGCTCAGGGAGCCCCATACACACCCACACAGTCGATCCTGGTCCCTTTCACTAATGAAAGAAAATGAGCATGACCATGACAGTACCTTATGTTTTCATTTACTCAATATTGTGCCAATCTTTTTTAAAGAGTTACTTGTGCCCTCCTCATAACAACTAAAAATAAAGACTCCTATTCTTTATTCTTGGTAAAAATGTTTTGTCCTCATGTTGAAGAATACTATAGCACTGGTGATTCCACATTTTTGGTAGAACTATAGGAAAAAAATATAATTGTTATTACTAAATAAAATTTAGATGTCCAGTCTTGTTCTTGGAGGCCCCACTCCAGGCATGTACTGTCAACAAGGCCACTCCCGGGAGGCAGAGCTGCACACGCAAGGCCGGGACACAGGGCAGCCTGCAGGCCCTGCCATCTCTGCATCAGGGTGGCTCTGGAGGAGGGTGATTGACGCACAGAGGGGAAGCTGCCTCTGGAAGCCGCCAGGGTGGGTCAGGCAGCTGCCAGGAGGCCCCAGAAGGGCAGCATGGTGAGGAGGGAAGCTGTGGCAGCTGTGGGGTCACTACACAGAGGGGAGGGGTGGCCCCAGAGCAGCCGAACCAGACAGCCCCTCCATTCACAGCTGTCCCGGGGAGCCTGCTGGCCAGCAATGCCCTAGTGGTCCTCTGTGAACCTGTACCTGGTGTCACTCTGTGGAGTGTTTGCGGGAAGCCTGCTCCGTTACCCACTCCTCGCAGCACTGCCACAGGGCTGGCAGGGAGAACCCCAATTACTCAAGTGACATTCAGGCCCCTGGGCCTGATGCACAGGGCAGCCCATGGGCCCTTTCCACAGCACAGAAGAAGGAAGCCTTTAGAGTTGTGCTCCTAATGTTAACACGCACCTGTCGTAACTCCCTGAGATGACCTATTATCAAATTATGTACAGACACCTGTGAGGGTAAACACCTCAACATGTGTGACGCGTGGGCACTGTGTGGCAGGTAGGGAGAGCTCTGTCACCATTTTCCAGTTCACAGGTCTTAAACATATCCCTGTATTTCAGCTCAGCTTTAAACTCAATACAAACAGGGCAAAAAGTTGAAAAAAAATATGTTAAAAATTAAAATCTTAATTTACATGGAAAACCATTTTTAAGGACCCTTTAACTTGTGTGCTTCCAGAACCAGAAAAGCCTGGAGTGCTCCAGACTCTCATCAGGACGAGGCTCCTTCAGGTCGCATCCCTTACCTCCAGGCATCACTTGACCCACGTCCTGAACCGTCAGAACTGACAACTTTTCTTCAGTATCCACTCTGATCACACCGTAACCGAGACTGTTCATTGATAGGACAGCTTTTCTTGGAGGAGGTCCTCCCAGGTCAGGCGGCCTACAAACAAATCAGGCTAGTTGGCAAGGAGACTGAGTCCGCGGGAGAAGGGACCCACGGGCCCCGTGTGCAGGGCGAGCCACTGCTCTGCTCAGGGCAGGACTGGCTGCAGGACTGAGAGCGGCAGGTGTATTCCTAAGGGCGCCACACATGGCTCCACCCACAGAGGGGCAGGCCATGGCGCCTCCCTTCACCTGGCAAAGGACATGCTGTTAGACTTCCAAGCGGGTCGTGAAAGGGCGCTTGGCTTCTACCTGCTTGTCTTGTAGGCTCACCTGGAGCCCTGGGCAGCCAGGTAAGCAGAAAGACATGCCGTGTGGAAGCCCAGGCCAGGAGAGTCTGAGAGACCCAGAGGAGAGGCCCTGGGACTGCGCACAGGAAGAAATGCCTGGCAGCCCCTGCCCGATCCAGTTCAGAGACCATATGACTGCACACCCGAACCACACAGCAGAGCCCTCCGAACTCCTGACCACAGAAAGAAAGGAGGATAAAAATCACTGCTGCTGTTTGAGGCCCAAGTCTGGGAGAGATTTGTTACACAGTGGTAACTGGGACACAGAAACAAAGGTCAGTGTCGTCTCCAGTAAGAAAAGATCATACCATCACACAGAACAAAGGAATAAAGAATACTTTATGGTTTGCGAAGGACAAAGATGCTATTTCTTAATGCTAAGTTATTAAAAATTTTGGATTAATACTTGCATATATGAAAGCACATACCATTTGTGAATATATGAACATAATACAAGATCACAACTGAGACTAATTTTCTAAGAGCTGAGCTGAGATAGAACGTTAACACCAAGGACACCCTGACCTGTAAGCACACTGCCCGGTCCCGGAGCGGCGCTCAGGGGTGGCTGTAGACAAGGCCCCTGAGGCAGGCAAGAGATGACCCAGGCAGGAAAGAGCTGGGATACACCCTGCAGTGGTCTGGGGAGGGCATGGGGCGTAGAGGAGCACAGGGAGACCAGGAGCCTGTCTTCTCTGAGGCTCCTAACACCCAGTTGATGCAGCCACAAGAGCTGCTGGGGGCGGGCGGGTGCTGGGCCCCAGGCCAGTGTGCTTCTCCAGGAAGGGCAGTGTCCCAAGGGCAGACAGACCCCATCCACGGCAGCGGGGCACTGTGGGCGACTGGCCACCCCACCTGGGACAGTGAAGAGCACCTGGGCTGTAGTGTCTGCTATGGCTGAGGACAAGACAGCAAGGGCTTCCTGATCTGAGCAGCACTCAGTGAGCGAGCCCACGTGCCTAGGAAACCAGAGATCATGGTCCGGGGACCTGCCACACAACTCGCGGCACACACCCAGGCTTGCATGGGGCATGGCCAGGGGCCACCCTAGTACTACACAAACACTCCTGCGAGGCTGGCACGGGGCCAGGCTCTGCTTCATGATTTCTACTGCTCAGAACAAATTCGCCAAGTTGATACAACAGCTGTGCAATTCGGTGGTAAGAATAAAGATTTAAGGATCCACCAGACACAGCAAGTAGTTAAGTTACCTGCGGATGGCAACTGTCAGCGCCTCAGGAGAACTGGCACAAGGGCAGATGACCTCTGGCCTCAGACCTCTGGACTGGAAGACGTTGAGGAACGCATCACAGGAGGATATGGACCCTGCATGGGACAGCAGGACAAGGGGGTGATGGGAGGCTGGCAGGGGCGGGCCTCCACTGCTGAATACTGGGCCCACAGGCCCTGGAGCCCGCATGTGCCAACCCTTCTGCCATCTCACATTTAAACCACTGGCATACAGGGCCCTGTCACAACACAGGGAGGCAACAGCCTTATGGGCCAGGGGGCCGTCTCCATGAAAAAGATGATATATTTCCAAAACACAGCAAGTGAGGGAAATGCCTCATAGGAAGCCTGTTTCTGTCCTGGCTCATAGCCAGTCTGCCCTCCCTGCCACACACAGTGAGCTGCAGCATGGGCCACGCCTCACAAGTCCACCCAGCAGGAGATGCCCGAGGCTCTCACGTCATCAGGGTGCATGAGTGCTCCACAGAGCTGCCGACCCCGCCGCCACTCCCTTGCAGGGGCCACCCACACTCTGTCCCTGGTTGTCCCAGCCTCCCCCTGGCCACAGTCAGGGTGTCGTGGACATGAAGACGGCCCCCAAGAGGCTGGGCGCTGCCCCCTCAGGGCTGTACCATGGACCTCAGGCCCGAGGCCACAGCAGGGCCCGAGGCCAGAAGGAGCCTGCTCACAGGTGCCCTTTTGTCCAGCCTCACACTAGGCACTGGCAGAGAGCAGAGGACAAACGAGGTGATCTGATCCCTCAGTGTCACAGGGAAATGGCTGGTATGAGGAGAGGTGGGGAGTAGAGGCCTTGGGGAGCTAGCCTGAGGGACATCCTGGTGGGAAAGCCTGACAGCTGGGAGGGGGACCTCGGTGAGGGGCGAGGAGTGCAGGCAAGCACAGACCGGAGTCACCACGGGAAGTCACGGGACACTGTAGCCATCTGACTGGGTGCAGCTGGGCTTGGGGCATGGTGGGGATGCAATGTGAGGGCCACCCCAGGGTTCCTGAGGCAGGGTGCTGGGGCTCCACCGGGCTCCACTGTGGAGGAAGGGAACAGGGGGCTTTAGTGACAGGCACCCAGGGGGCATGGGTTTCAGGGCCACACTGGACAGGGGACTGGATGGAAGGCCAGCCTGTGGTCTGGGGGAATTTCAATGTACACAGCAATACACAGTTGTTAAGCCAACAAGAAACTCCCACTTACCTGGTCAATAGTTTTGCGATGCATAGGAACCCCCACGAAGGGTCAGTGAGGCTCCCTAGAGGATGCCCCCAGCCAGCAGCCACCCTCAGACCCTGCACAAACGCCGGGGTATGCAGAGCATGCCTGGGGAGCTTTCACTGGGAGGACCAGGCTGGCCAGGCACACCAAGCAACTGAGCCAGCGCGGTGAGGGTGCAAGGCCAGACAGAGGGAGCTCAGACAAGGCTCCCAGTCCACATCTATATTCTGGTCACTTCTTAATAAAGATGACTCATTCAAGCATGTACCTCTACCAACTATCACTTTTAAATTCAGTGACCTAATTCACATGCATGGGACATATCAATGGGTCACCAGCAAGAGACGATCTGTTACAGAACCTTTAGGTCACTTATAGTCACACAACACTGCAGTGCTGTTTCTGGACATGCCCAACCTCAGCCTCATCCCTCTGGTGAGTTTGGCTTGTGGAGCCCTCAATCAGATGGGCTTACTCACATGGGTTAGCTCCATCGGCCACAATCAGCATGCGCAGTGAGCTGAGGCTGACATCCCTCTGGCCTCGCTGAGCTAGGAGAGACCAGTGCATGTCGCGGGACTTCACGAGTGCGGCTCGGGCTGCAGAGGAGGGGCACAGACATGGCCCGTGTCACAGGAAGGCAGCACCGTCACACCTCACAGACACATGGTGCTGCACCCCACACACGGTGCACATGCGAGGGCAGACACATGCAGACCTGTGTTCCAGGCCCCAGGCTCTCTGCAGCGTGTCTCGTGGGCAGCTTCACATACCCTAACCTGTCTTATATAACAAACAACCCAGAGGTCTGATTTCGATGCAGTAAATGCAGGTCCTTTCTCAACTTTAACTTTCTCTGGGAAGCTCCATCCATATATGCCTCTTCTGTCTCCTACTGTCCCTCTCTGAGCTGCTAACTCACACAACTGTGTGGCTGGGCCTGCTGTGTGCAGGAAGCCTCGGGGATGTGAGGAGATGTGCTGGGAAGACCCCAGGGCATAAACAGATGGCATCAGCTGTGCCTTGACTAGTGGGTGGCACCCGCCAAATTCTCCCACAGGCTTCAGTTTTCCTCCGTAAAATGGGATAAACAGAGACAGCTACCACCGCAAGGCCACTCTGACAACAGCCGCAGAGCGCACACCCCATGCCCGCACCCAGTAGCTGGCACTAGTATCAGCGTAGGCAGACCAGTCAGCACAGGGGCAGGGGACAGTTAACGGGGACAGGAGTTAGTGAAGGTGCCCTGGAGCTCCATGGGCCCATGCAGGTGTGGCCACTCAGGACGCACGGGAGGAAGGTGGAGGGCAGGGCGGGAGGGCTCTGTGTCCAGACTGCTCATTCGCATCAACAGCTTTGCTACTGGTGGGATAAGAAAAGCCCATCCCTCAAATGAGAACCATCCCAAACACTAAGAATCAGGAGAATTGATGGGAGTGGAAGGAAATGTTAAGACAATAAATCAAGGAGCCTATGGTCCTTGCAGAAAAAAGCCATCCCTGAGCAGCCCTCACCTCCCACGCCTCACACACACGGTGAGGCCTTGCGGCAGCCTGTGACCAGCACCCGCCTTGGGACCACGCAGATGTGTCAGAGGCCTGGTCACACACAGGCTGCAGGGCTCCTCAGCCCCCTTTGCAGGTCTACATGCTGGCCTGTTTTTTTCTTAATCAGCAAAGATAAATTCAAAGAGCCCCCTTTAATGAAGGAAGAATCAAGTGAGGATGCTACTTCCTGGTACCTTTATACGAGCACACTTTCTGAATCCAGGAGAGCGGGTTCACCTTCATCAATGCGTACGGGATGCTGATCACATGCATCCTGTTCAGGACGCTCTGGAAGAAACACCAGTGCTCAGGGCAGGCCTCACTCAGAGCCCAGAGAACAGAGAACAAGCCCAGCCGAGAAAGGCAAAGACATCAGCGTTGCTCTCACTGGCTCTCTTGGTTCAGATAAGGCCAATCCCACCACCTAGAAGGGCCTGCTGTCATCTACTGATCTAAAACATCAGAAACCCCTCGTTCCAACAATGAGATTGTTTAGCATGCGCACTTACTGTTAGCACTCCATGCCACAGACCAGCATCCCTTTTGAAATCCAGCACATTTGTTAATGTTTCAGCTGAAAGTGGACAAAGATGGTTCAACCGCTGAGTGACCCTCTTTACAAGTCGCGTGCATTTTTACAGCAACTCTGAGATGAGTACATCATCCACATACAGCATTTCCAAATACCATGCACCAATTAATCAGTAATTTGGGTTTAGCTATTCAAAATTACTGGAGAACATAGAAAAGGTCACACAGTTTTGAATTAAACAGAGAACTGTGCTGACTAATCTGAAGAGGCCCAGTGAGCCTGCCTCGCGTTTCAGCCAGAGGCAGGGGTGAAGAGCCACCACGTCCTTGCTTCTCAGCTCTCCCCAGCCCCCCATCTGTTGCACCAAGGCTGGTGGCCTGCAGCTTCGGGCAGCATCACCTGGGCCCGGGCACTGCCCTTCAGGACCCTGCTTCTCTCCTGCCCATTTTCTCTTCCAGAGGCTGTAGCTGGTGCACTGCAGGGTCGGGAGTGGGTGGGAGTCCCAGGGCAGCCCGGCCCTGCTGTGTGCTGAGCACCCAGCCTTGTCCTCTGTGGGACCTGGCTCCAACCCGCACAAGGGCAGATGGCAGAGCCTGGGGCTATGAGCAAATCTGGCCCCTCCCAAAGGCCACAGTGGCTGGTACACTGCACAGGACACCCAGTAAGAAGTCTGGCTTGTGTGCCAGGAAGCCCTGTTGCATTCTGAGTGAGATACTGTGCACGTAACCCCTTTGCTAGCCAAAGGGCCGTAACCATGGGCCACAGGTTCGAGATTACCACTGGATCCAAAGAAAAGGGAAATCATGGGACTTGCTTTAATCTAATTTTTTAAAACTGTTCAGACCCTTGAACCATCTAAAATCCTTTTCCAAATTGCCACTTAAGCGTGCCCTCTGCTAGCCTTTCTTTTTAAATACCCACATTTTAGATATTTAAACATACCATTCAATTTACTTTCTAGTTTATTCAATTCCAGTATTGCAATAAGAAAACTGTCATGTATCCATTTTTATAGTTTTTAAAATAAATATCTGATTTTTAAAAGTAAATGGGAGGGCAACTGTAAGTTTCCAAGAGATAATGTCTGACCATAAAGATTCCATTTGTACATCTACGTGTATGACAGCTTAAGCCAAAACAACAGTCACAGAAAACAGCAAAATGAAAGTGTGTTCCAATTAAAGAGTTAGCGATGTTTTTAATACAAAATACACTGCCCCTCAGCTATGTCACAGACTGAACCAACCCACGGGGCATAGATGAACTGCTGGTAGATATATTTCACATTCCATCAAATCAACATACATGTTAATTTATTGAAAAGGACCCTGAGAAGGGCTGCCTGGGTGACCTGACACTACTCGCCCAACACGGGCACAGGGAGGCCCAGCCTGGACCAGAGGGCAGGTCCTGCACAGGGCTGGGTCTGACACGCAGCGACAGCTTCTGGGGCCCCCCACACCCTTACCTTCTGAGTAGCCGCATGCCTGGGTCAGAGCTTGGCACTGCACCAGCAGGGATGTGTGGGACACTGTTACTCCCACTGTGCTGCCTTCTTTGCTGGTCTTATACTGAAAGGTTTCAAGAAGTAAATATGTTATGTGATGTTTCTGAGGCCACAGCAGACAAGCTGTGGGTCGTCTCTTTTACTCAATCCTGGCACGCACTTCACATGGCACTCTGGCCTGAGGTGACACCCCCAGATGAAGTTGGGGCACATCCTGGGGCTGGAGCCTGAGGGCAACAGTGCACACAAGCTCCCTCATAAATGCCCACAGCCCTGGGGGCCAGTAAGGGAGATTAGCTGAGTGGAACCTCAGAGGGTCTGAGGTAGTTTCCATGACACTTTATGTTTCTGGGATGAAGACAAAACACAAAGTGTAAGCCTGTAATGTAAAAGAAAAAAGCTTTCACTCCTAGGAAAAACAAGACCTAAGCCCATGGAGCACACTTTAGCATGCTGAGTTACAAAAGGTTGGTACCTCTATGTAGGCAGTCCCGGCCCCTGCATCCTGGGCCAATGGGTGCCAGTCCTTGGGGGGCTTAGTCAGATGCTTCCCATCAATCACCAGCCAGGCAAGGGGTGGCCAACCTGTGAGGATGCAGATGGAGGACACGGTACAGATGACTCAGGGCCCAGCCATTCAGTCCAGTACACAGCCCGGCCACTAGCTCCTGAATGCCTGAAATAGGAGTCACAGCCTCATTTATTTTTTGTTAATTTATACTTAATTTCATAGGTATCTCTGGCCAGTGACTGCCATACTGGACAGGTAGGTCTAGATCTTGAACCAGGGGAGGATTAACTTTGCTGCAGACCCTTTAGCCTCTGTAGGGTGTAACTGCTAGAAAGCACCTCGGAGCAGTTTAATCAAGAACAGCAGCAATGCTGACCCCCCTTTCCCTGCGGGCCTACCTTTGAAAGTCGCCACCTCTCCAGTCTGTGCCTTGGGCAGGCCTTTCTGACAAGCCTCCGTGGTCAGGGCCAGGACAACGCCACAGCTGCCCAGCAGAAACCCAACCTGCCGGCTGCCAGCATCCTGCAGAGGGACACAGCAAGGCGCTCAGGAGCCACCACACAGGGCCCGCCATGCTCTGGTCCACGCTCACAAGGCAGAGCCCTTTTCTTTCACCCCTCTTAAAACTTCCAGAACAATCCAATCCCAAATGTATATGCTACATTTTCATGAAAATGAAATATAATTATATTTAAATTAGAAGATATATTTTTGCAGTGAAATATAAAGTTCTAGATAATGGGTTAATTTCTCCAAGATTTTTCTTGCAAATGATATTCAGCAGCATTTTAATAAACTCCAAAAATAATGGGATGGAAATTTCCACTTGAATTGTGTAGAATTTTACAGATTAATATTCGGAGGCCTGACCTTTAACAGTATTACTTCCACACAGAAGTGCACACTTCCTTTCAGGTAAGTCTTCTTTTGTATACATTCCTCAGTTAAGTTTTGTCATTTTCCTCTTGTAAGTTTAACACATCTTTAGTTTTTTTCTATGAATGCCTGTATTCAAATTTCTGTTCATCATATGTATTATCCTTTTGATATACTGGCTTTATTTGCAAACTTTACTTTTGGATTCCTGAATACTTGTTGCTGGCAATGCTCACATTAGTGACTGCCTAAACACTGGGATACTATAGGAAACTTATTTTTCTAAAATACATGGTGTTTTTTATTTATAAAAAAATTTTTAATGAATTTTTTTCAATAATCAGAGTACTGATATTTATACCTAAAATGTACTAGCCAACTGGAATACCATCAAGTCCCCAATATTAATTATTTGTAATAAAAACTGCATGCTGTTAAATAAGCAAACAGAAACGTAAGAGAATTTCCATCTTATACTCAACACTATCACTAGGAGAATAGTGGAAATGCATCACTGTAAGATTTACTTATCTCCAAGAAATGAAAATTATTATTGATAAACAAGTACCCAAGAATCTAAAAGTAAAGCATGCAAATAAAACCAGTATATTGCAAGGATAATATGTGATCAACAGATATTTGAATACAGGGATTCTTAGAAGAAAAGTTTTTTCAAGATTTTTTCAAAATCTTGTCAAATCCCAAATTTTATTTTGGGAAAATAAATTTTTTTTTCCCAAAAGTGTGCATTTCTGCTGGGAAATTCAAATAGGTGCTATAACAGCTCCATCGATAGCTGTTCTAAAAGTTCCTTTCAACAACAAAATACACAAAGAAGAGTATTTGCAGACAATCTAGTATCTCTGAATTCCTGGCCTGCCTACATTCCTCTTCTGTCAAAAGCAGCCACCTTCCTGCCCCAAAACCCCACCCCCTGGGATGAAGAAGACACCAGAACTGACGTGTCAGCCTCTGAGCAGCACTGGGGACCCGGCCCCATTCGCTACCTTTCTAGTCAGCGGCACTTCTACGGGGACAGGAACCAGCTCTGCCAGCAGACACCCGTAAAACGCAACCATGAACATCACTGGGTCACTGTTCGGGAACACCAGCGCCACCTACAACAGTACAAAGAAAAACCATGGGCTCCATTTGGGAATGATTCAGTCATCTCAACTTTTAGAATTTCTGCTGATCAGACAGAATTTAGACATTTTAGGTTATCTTATGGCTTTTCAAATTTAGTCCAGGAAATATAATTTGGGGGTCAATTATTGCTCCTTAAATTTCCTCAACCATACAACTTTCATTAAACAGTTTCCAGGCTGAGGGCTTCACTCCACATGCCGGAGAATAATTTAACATTCCCACGTGAAGGCAGCCCAGTGGCATCCGGCTGTGGGTGCAAATCCAGCCCCCATCCACTCTGGCTGACCTGGCAGCAGCAACTCCCAGAGGGAAGCCTCCCATTGTCGGTCAGCCTGGGCGAGAACAGCTGACCAAAAAGGAATCAAATTTTATTTGAGATATCTTCCAAAAGGAAAATCCTGACACCAGAGTCCTAACTCCACAGATCTGCACTCAAGACCTAAACATACTAGCAGGGAAGGGTGGTGGGCACAGAACAGCTCAGCAGAGGACCCCAAAGCTGCTCCCTCCTCTGAGTCCCCACAGGAAGCCCACCTTTATTCCCACTTGGTCACCATGCTGCCACTGTTTAAATTATATGTACTATTTTATTTATCTTACATCTTTTATTTTTACCAAAAAAACTCTAAAACATAGAATTTAAAATAACACACATTACTAATGAAAAGTACTCCATGATCCTCTCTTCCCCATTCCACAAAAGCAACCACTTTTAAAATATTTTACATCTTCCTTTTACTATTTAATCTCATATTTTTAAATATTATGCTTATACTGTTATTTTTATTTTTGAAGATATTTAGATATCAATTTTATTTCCTGTTATTTAGATGAATATTTAGCCCTCAGCATTCCTCCCCCTTCTCTTCTCTCATCATTCCAATTTCCATCTGTTACAATATATGGCTAAATTAAAAGCTATTTATGGACTAACATTTTCATAAGCCCCAAATATTGTAATAGGTGTGCATGAAACCATGTTATAATTCCAAACAGTATTTGAGCAGACTGTTAACACAGGGCCTTTGAGAATACAAAACAATGGGTAACTAATAACCCTCTAGTTCATAACCTTCTAGTTCAAAAGACAGAACTTAAGCTTTATCTATTTTCTTTACTTGAGGTCTGGCAATCGAGTTTCCAACAAGCTCATCTGTTGAGAAGGGCAAATCTCTCTTTCAAAAGTTGATGTTAACAGTTATCCCAGAACTGTGACCTATATAGCCTTGAGACTTAAGCTTTATCTATTTTCTTTACTTGAGGTCTGGCAATCGAGTTTCCAACAAGCTCATCTGTTGAGAAGGGCAAATCTCTCTTTCAAAAGTTGATGTTAACAGTTATCCCAGAACTGTGACCTATATAGCCTTGAGACTAGATGTCTGGTATAAAAAGTATGTTTTTAGGAAATTCGTTATTAAGAATCGTATTTGTTCACTTTTATAAGCATATTATCACAGGAGGATGGACTTGCCACCCATCTGTAATGAACTCACTGTGATCTTGTCAATCTTTTTTTACAATCAACCTAACCATGTTGCTTCTCTTCCAAGTTAAGATGAGTATCTGGAAGACTGTGTCCTTGAGAGAATTTTTTTCAAGAAAAATAAATTAGTAATTCCTAGATTCATTTAAAGCACAACACATCAGAAAGCATCATTCCTATACTATTTACACCTTTACAGCCAAGTTCACATTCTCTTTCTTTCTGATGGTAATAGCTGCTGCCATTTCCACGTGTTTCGCTTTCTAGGTATCCACTGGCCAGTTTGTTCTAAAATGATCCACCAGATGTATCAAAAACCTATCAGTAGTATTTTCCGAATCAGCAGTCAGGTGAACTCATGTTTTACCAGCTGATGACTGTCCTCCTAGCCCTGTCCAGCCTGCTACTCAGTCCCCTGTTAACGGTCACCCAGGAATGCCTCTGTTTGGACCCTACTTACTCATCTGGCTGAAGCACATCCTCTAGGAACATCCCAAGAAAATTGGAGTCCAATTTTTTTGAGACCTGCATGTCTCAAAATGGTTACACCACCCTCACATTTATTCAATCAGCAGGAATAGAACTGCGAGTCAAAATCATATTTCCTCTCAACTTTCCAAGCATCACTCTGGTGTCGTCTGGTATGATACCTGGTAAACCCCAAAGCCACTCTGGTTGCTGACCTTGGTGCACACCTCTGGGGGCTGGCTGGGAGGGTCCTTTCTGGGGCTGTGCTGTGGCACAGATCCTGCCATAGGCCCTTCCACTCGGCACTGAAGGTTCTCCAGCTCCAGGGTCTTACATTGTTGTCATTTAAGGTTTTCTACTCTTGACTCTCCTTTCTCCTTCTGTAGCTCCCATCAATCAGGTGCTGGGCCTTCGTGACCAAGCCTGACTGCATTACTTTCCTTCCCACTGCCCGTCTCTTGGTCTTCCCTACTGGCATCTTTTTCTTGATTTACATCTTAGATCTCCAGGGATATTAATACTGATATTTTAAAAGTTTGTTTTCTGCTCAAGCTTGTCCATCTCCTCCCCCCATCTCTCTTCCCATGTTTTCCTTCCTTCCCTTGGTTGTTTCCTTCCACATGGAGTCTCTCTCTCTAAATGCCTCTGCTTACTGGTTCATACCAAAGAGGGAGGCACTCAGAACCACCCGCCACTCTGTATCAGCTTGTTGACTTACAGGCCCACTGCCGGGGGACCCGACTACAGGCACCTCTACGCTAGGGCATTTCCCTGACAAGCAAGTTGACTATCACCATGTTCTCCTGTCTCCCATCCTGAGCCTCTGGGATACCTGGGTTACTCAAGTCTGCCTCCATTTGCCTAGAGTACTGCTGTCCCAAGAACTTTCTATAGGATGGAAATGTTCTCTCTGAGCTACCAAACATGGTAGCTATGAGCCCTTGAAATGTGGCTTATGCAACTCAGGAACTGAGTTTTTACTTTACTTAATTGTGGTTAATTTAAACAGTCCCATATGGCTCCTGCCAATGACGCTGGGCACTGTTGTCCAAGGAACCAGCCTTTCACCTTCCTCTGCATTCTATTCTGGCAGGTAGGTAAGAGGAGTGGACTGGCCACATGGAACAGGCGAGAAGATAGACATAAAGCACAGAGAATATCAAAGTAAGGTCTGTGTTTCCTCAAAAAACCTAAGACTGGGAATATTTATTAATACCTGATTTTATTAAAATCAACATATGTGAAGTCAGAGAAAAGAGAGGCTGCCTCTAGCCTGGTGTAACATCACAAGAACCGTTATGTCACATTGTGGGGCTGGCGCTGGTGTTCACAGCACCACCTTTAAACCCTGTGCTGATGCCATAAGTCAACCAACTGACAGAATGCTGATTTCAATGAGACATGTTTGGAGGGCTCTGTTCACTCACTCCCATAAAGTGACATTCTAGTTACTTACTCTGTCTCCAGGTTTAAGGAGTGGTTCATTCTTACTAGTCAGTTTATTAAGTAGAGTATAAGCTAGTTTTAAACTCCGACTCCAAAGTTTGCCTAAAATAAAATAAAAATACTAAGCAATGTAAAACTTAAGAAACTAATAATTAACATTTAATGTAACAGTCATAACACCCCATAACATATTATTACTTTATTACTGGAAATTCAGGTACTTTCTGGAAATTCAGGTACTTTCCAACTGGTAACTATTTTGCACAATGCTGTAATGAACATCATAGTTTTCTCTTAAAAACAACCTACAGATTTATTTTTCTCAATAAAAAAAAACAAAACAGGATTTCACTATAGAAAATTTAGAATATAGAAAAGCCAGCAGAAAGAAGTTAGCATTCTTTCTGCTATGAATGTGTGTATATACACACACACAGATATATACACATATATACATTTATATGTAATTTTCAAGAAATGGGATTGTACTTTGTTCTTTTTAAAATCAACACTGATTGTGTAATGCATTTTCATGCCATTAAATACCAATTACACCCTTTGTAAGAATGACATACATATGCATGTAACTAACCCACCAACACTTCACCATGAGGTGGGCCATGTCTCCATCCCACTTTTCACTCAAGAGAAGCCAGTCAGCCCTGAGTTACTGATTTGTGGAAACCGCCATAAGACTCCTTCAATAATTTACAAGGATGAAAGCATATCAACATACTGAATCAGTCATCTAAAAATAAGGTCCTGATCCAGATGGCCAACAGGCACATGAAAAGATGTTCAACATCACTAATCATCAGGGAAATGCAGATCAAACCACAGGGTGATATCACTGCACACCAGTTAGAATGGCCACTGTCCAAAAGACAAGAAAAAACAAGTGTTGGCAAGAATGTGGAAAAAAGGGAACCCTCCTACACTGCTGGTGGGACTGCAAATTAGTTCAACCATTGTGGAAAGCAGTACGGAGGTTCCTCAAAAAACTCAAAATAGAAATACCAGTTGACCCAGGAGTTCCACTCCTAGGAATTTTACCTGAAGAAAACAAGGTCACAGATTCAAAAAGACATATGCACCCCTATGTTTATTGCAGCACTATTTACAATAGCCAAGACATGAAAGCATCAGTAGTGTCCCATCAGTAGATGAATGGATAAAGAAGATGTGGTACATATACACAATGGAATATTATTCAGCCATAAGAAGAAAACAAATCCTACCATTTGCAACAACATGGATGGAGCTGGAGGGTATTATGCTCAGTGAAATAAGCCAGGCGGAGAAAGACAAGTACCAAATGATTCCGCTCATCTGTGGAGTATAAGAACAAAGAAAATACTGAAGGAACAAAACAGCAGCAGACTCACAGACTCCAAGAAGGGACAAGCGGTCACCAAGGGAAAGGGGGTGGAGAGGGTAGGTGGGGAGAGAGGAATAAGGGGATTAAGAGGCATTACGATTAGCACACATAATGTGGGGGGGAGTATGGGGAAGGCAGTATAGCACAAAGAAGACAAGTAGTGACTCTATAGCATCTTACTACACTGACAGACAGTGACTCCAATGGGGTGTGTGGGGGGGAAATGATAATATGGGTGAATGTAGTAACCACAATATTGCTCATGTGAAACCTTCATAAGATTGTGTATTAATGATACCTTAATTAAAAAAAAGTGTAAGTGGAAAAAAAAAAAAAGAGAAGCCAGTCAGGAGGATGTCTGGGTAGCCAGTTCTGAGCCATCAGCTGCTGGGCTGGTGCATCTGGACCTCCATGATGCAGCCCTTAGCCCGTGAGGTTCTGCCCACCTCACCTCTTGCATGTAGTGTCTACGTACAGAGCCCAGCCCTGGTGAATGCTCAACAAAGGAAAGCTTCATTTAGGGAAACAGGAGCAGACACAAAGGACAGGTAGAGAGAACTGAAGGTGTCTGGAAGGTACACAGAAACAGGGGTGATAATTGGGGAGGAAGAAAGAAAAACCTGAGTCCACTCCCAAAACTGGGAACAGCCTAAACATTCACCCTATGCAGTGTAACAAAGAAATAACAAAAAAGTAATTTAGCCTCTCTCAAATTCTTCTGGTGTAACCACATGAAGTTTGAGCAGCCAAGCCCTCCAGAAAAATGCTCAAATTTCAACGTAAATAATATTAAACTCAGGGGCAATGTTATAAAATGAGTGAATTGTGGGACCTGAGAAATAAATGAAAAAGAATTTCGACTCAAAACATTGTTGCCTTTGCCTATATAAAAAAATCAATTCAAGATGTTAACAACTGTAATATGTACAGATTTCCAAACTACTCCAGCTACATATAAAAAGAATAATGCATTGTGAACAAGTTAGTTTTATCTCAAGAATGCAGAGGTTTGCAAATAATGCAAACAGAAAATCAACCTAATTGCCCCATTAACATTTTATAAGTGAAAAAACATAAAATAATTTTAATAATCACTTAGTATTTTAAATGATTTTAAGTATCTCCAATTCAGAATAAAAGGAAACTTCCCTAGCATGATGAAGGGCACTTTTAATAATCCTACAGGAGATAGCATAATTAATGGTCACGTATTGAAAGCTTTCTCTCTGAGGTAAGAAGCAAGTAAGGGAGTAAACCTGCCTCCTTACTGAAAGCCTCAGCCATTACACTGGGGTGGCAAGAGGTAAAACAATTGGAAACAAAACTCATCATTTAAAGATGCATGGCTGTATGCACTTTGAATCTTTTACAGTTGAAATCAGCAAGGCAGCCAGATAAAACATTATACAAACATCAGTTGATTTCTGTATACCAGCAATAAACAACAAATAAAAAATTTTAGTGACACTTTTACAATAAGATAAAAATAAATATGCCAAATACCTAAGAACAAGTGTTAGCAAAAAATACGCAGTCTCACCACAGAAAATTATAAAACACTATTGAGATGAAGTGAAAAAGATTCAAATGAATGTAGGTACATATAATGTCCATGTGCTACAAGGCTCCATAACGCTAGGATGTGAATTCCCAAATAGTTCAAAGCAACGATAATAAAAATCACAACAGGTATGTTTGTGGCATTTCACAAGCTAATTCTCAAACTGACACTGAAATACACAGGCCAAGAATAGCCAAGGCACTCTTGGAGAAGGAAGCAGGATGGGAAGACTCCCGCTATGGATCTGAAGATTTATTATAAAGCTGTAATGATTAAGAAAGTGTGGTACTGGAGTAAGGATAGGATATAAATCAAGAATAAAACAAAGAACCCCAAACAGATCCACCCAGGTGTGGACAGCTCCATTTATGACACAGGTGGCACTGTGGGAACAAGAGTGGGACAGATGGCTATCTTTCTTGAAACACTGACCATGGAACCTGTCCCCACACTGAACACAAAATTGTCTAGCTTCACACTGCCCACCTGGGAACTTTCAGGAGCTTCAGGTGCTCCATCCCCCTGGCTGGCTATGCAGCTCTGAGGCCCCCCACCATGATATGTAGCCTGCTGCGCCTTTATCCCAGCTGGAGCCAGCTCAAAAATCACTGCCACCGCCACTGCGCCAGGCCAGCCAGAGGGTGGCCCTACCTACGGCACCTACAGGTACAAAGGCATAGAGGCTTTCCCTGTGCACTCGGCCCACTGGTCCTGGCAGTGGGGACAGGCACTGCAGCCAGGAAGCAGGAAACAGCACTTTCTTTCCAACAGGCACCAGCGCCACTTGCCTGCGATGCCTGTCATCACTCCAGGGGCTGAGCAGCTCCAGAGAGTAGAGCTTCTGGGCACTAGAGGGCGCCACATAAAAATATGAAATGTCAAAGGAAACTGGTTCAAACCAAAATCCCACAAAAATCAGAAAGAGGACTAAGAGAAACTGAATTCATCAATCTTCCTGAAAGAGATTTCAAAATAAAACTCATAAACAGACTCATAGGGGTACAGAAAAATATTCAAGAACTCAGGGAAGAATTCAGGAATGAGATTCAATCATTAAAGAATACAGTATCTGAAATGAAAAATACAATGGAGGGATTTAAAAGCAGATTAGATCAAGTAGAGGAGATGGTAAATGGAAAGAAATTAGAACACAGGAATACAAAGAAGCTGAGGCACAGAGAGAAAAAAGGATCTGTAGGAATGCAAGAATATTGAGAGAACTGTGTGACCAGTCCAAACGGAACAATATTCGCATTATAGGGCTACCAGAAGAAGAAGAGAGAGAAAAAGGGATAGAAAGTGTCTTTGAGGAGGTGATTGCTGAAAACTTCCCCAACCTGGGAAGGAGATAGTCTCTCAGGCCATGGTAGTGCCCAGATCTCCCAACACAATGGACCCAAGGAGGACAACATCAAGACATATAATAATTAAAATGGCAAAGACCAAGGATAAGTACAGAGTGTTAAAAGCAGCCAGAGAGAGAAAAAAGATCACATACAAAGGAAAACCCATTAGGATATAATCAGACTTCTCAGCAGAAACTTTACAGGCAGGAAGGGAGAGGCATGATATATTTAATACAATGAAGCAGAAGGGCCTGGAAGGAAGAATAATCTATCCAACAAGATTATCATTTAAATTTGAAGGAGACATTAAACAATTTTCAGATAAGCAAAAACTGAGAGAATTTACCTCCCACAAAGGGCCTCTCCAGTGTATTTTGGAGGGACTGCTATCGATGGAAGTGGTCCTAAGGCTAAATAGCTGTCACAAGAGAAAATAAAACCACAGTAAAGGAAGTAGACCAATTAATTACTAAGCAAATGAAACATTAAATCAACTCCTCACAAAGTCAAGGAATACACAGAATACAGAATATGACACCTAATATATAAAGAGTGGAGGAGGAAGAAAAAAAGGGACGAAAAAAAAATGAACCTTTAGATTGTGTTTGAAATAGCATACAAAATGAGTTAAATTAGATTGTTAGACAGTAAAGAAGCTGCCCTTAAACCTCTGGTAACCACAAATCTAAAGCCTACAATGACAATATGAACATATCTATCGATAATCACCCTAAATGTAAATGGACTAAATGCACCAATCAAAAGACACAGAGTGGCAGAATGCATAGAGACAAGACCCATCTATATGCTGCCCACAAGAGACTCACTTCAAACCCAAAGCCATACACAGACTAAAAGTTAAGGGATGGAAAAAGATGCTTCATGCAATAGGGAGAAAAAAGCAGGAGTTTCACCAGACAAAATAGACTTCAAAACAAAGAAAGTCACAAGAGACAAAGAAGGACATTATATAATGATGAAGGGGTCAGTCCACCAAGAGAACATAACTATTATAAATATCTATGCACCCAACACAGGATCATCTACATATGTGAAACAAATACTAACAGAATTAAAGGGGGAAATAGAATGTAATGGATTCACTTAAGGAGACTACAACACACCACTCACTCCAAAGGACAGATCAACCAGACAGAAAATAAGTAAGGAGACAGAGGCACTGGACAACACATTAGAACAGATGGATCTAACAGACATCTACAGAACACTCCACCCAAAAGCAGCATGATACACATTCTTCTCAAGTGCACATGGAACATTCTCAAGAATAGATCATATACTAGGCCACAAAAAGAGCCTCAGTAAATTCAGAAGGATTGAAATTGTACCAACCAGCTTCTCAGACCAGAAAGGTACGAAAATAGAAATAAATTACGCAGAGAAAATGAAAAAGCCCCCAAACACACCAGAGGCTTAACAACATGCTGCTAAATAATCAATGGATCAATGACCCAATAAAAACACAGATGAAGCAATATATGGAGACAAATGACAGCAACAATTCAACACCGCAAAATCTGTGGGATGCAGCGAAGGCTGTGCTAAGAGGAAAGTATATTGCAGTCTACTACAGGAAAGAAGAACAATCCCATATGAACAGTCTAAACTCACAATTAATGAAACTAAAAAAGAAGAACAAATGAGATCTAACGTCAGTAGAAGGAAGGACATAATAAAGATTACAGCATAAATAAACAAAATCGAGAAGATTAAAGCAATAGAAAGAATCAATGAAAGCAGGAGCTGCCTCTTCGAGAAAATAAACAAAACAGATAAACCCCTAGCCAGACTTAGCAAGGGAAAAGAGAGACTACACACATAAACAGAAACAGAAATGAGAAAGGAAAAATCACCACAGACGCCACAGAAATACAAAGATTTATCAGAGAATACTATGAAAAATTATATGCTAACCGGATCACCTAGAAGAAATGGACAACTTCCTAGAAAAATACAACCTTCCAAGTCTGACTCAGGAAGAAACAGAAATCTCGACAGACCAATTAACAGCAATGAAATTGAATTTGTAATAAAAAAACTATCAAAGAACAAAACCCCTGAACCAGATGGCTTCACGGGTGAATTTTATCAAACATTTAGTGAAGACAGAATACCCATCCTCATTAAAGTTTTCCAAAATGTAGAAGAGAAGGGAATACTTCCACACTCATTCAATGAGGCCAGCATCACTCTAATACCAACACTAGGCAAAGACATCACAAAAAAGAAAACTACAGACCAATATCCCTGATGAACATGGATGCAAAAATACTCAACAAAATATTAGCAAACCGAATAAAAAAATACAGCAAAAAGATCACCCATCATGATCAAGTAGGATTTACTTCAGGGATGCAAGGATGGTACAACATTCGAAAAGCCATCAACATCATACACCACATGAACAAAAAGGACAACAAAAACCACATGATCATCTCCATAGATGTTGAAAATACATTCAACAAAATTCAACATCCATTCATGATGAAAACTCTCAACAAAATGGGTAGAGAGGGCAAGTACCTCAACATAATAAAGGCCATATATGACAAACCCACAGCAAACATCATACTTAACAGAGAGAAGCTGAAAGCTTTTCCTTTAAGATCGGGAATAAGACAAGGATGCCCACTCTCCCCACTTTTACTCAACATAGTTCTGGAGGTCCTAGGCATGGCAATCAGACAACACAAAGAAATAAAAGGCATCCAGATTGGTAAGGACGAAATTAATTTGTGCCTGTTTGCAGATGACATGAAATTGTACATAAAAAACCCTAAAGAATCCACTCCAAACTACTAGAATATCTGAATTCAGCAAAGTTGCAGGAAACAAAATTAATACACAGAAATCTGATGCATTCCTACACACTGATGATGAACTAGCAAAAAGAGAATCAGGAAAACAATTCCATTCATAACTGCATCAAAAAGAATAAAATACCTAGGAATAAACCAAACCAAGGAAGTGAAAGACCTATACCCTGAAAACTACAAGACACTCCTAAGAGAAATTAAAGAGGACACTAATAAACGGAAATTCATCCGATGCTCTTGGGTAGGAAGAATTCATATTGTCAAAATGGCCATCCTGTCTAAAGCAATCTACAGATTCAATGCAATCCCTATCAAAATACCAAGAGCACTCTTCAATGAACGGGAGCAAATAGTTCTAAAATTCATATGGAACAACAAAAGACCCCAAATAGCCAAAGCAATCCTGAGAAGGAAGAATAAAGCTTGGGGGATTATGCTCCCTGACTTCAAGCTCTACTACAAAGCCATAGTAATCAAGACAATTTGGTACTGGCACAAGAACAGACCCATAGACCAATGGAACAGACTAGAGAGCCCAGATATAAACCCAAGCACATATGGTCAATTAATATACGATAAAGGAGCCATGGACACACAATGGGGAAATGACAGCCTCTTCAACAACTGGTGTTGGCAAAACTGGACAGCTGCATGTAAGAGAATGAAACTGGATTATTGTCTAACCCCACTCATAAAAGTAAACTCGAAATGGATCAAAGATCTGAATGTAAGTCATGAAACCATAAAACTCTTAGAAGACAACATAGGCAAAAAATCTCTTGAATATAAACATGAGCAACTTTTTCCTGAATGCATATCCTCAGGCAAGGGAAAGAAAAGCAAAAATGAACAAATAGGACTACATCAAGCTAAAAAGCTCCTGTATAAGAATTAATATTGGCAAAATGGCCATCCTGCATAGAGCAATCTACAGATTCAACGCAATCCCTATCAAAATAACCAACAGCATTCTTCAGTGAACTAGACCAAATAGTTCTAAAATCCATATGGAACCACAAAAGACCCCGAATAGCCAAAGTAATCCTGAGAAGGAAGAATAAAGCAGGGGGGATTATGCTCCCCAACTTCAAGCTCTACTACAAAGCCACAATAATCAAGACAATTTGGTACTGGCACAAGAACAGACACATAGATCAATGCAACAGACTAGAGAGCCCAGATATAAACCCAAGCATCAGTTAATATATGATAAAGGAGCCATGGATATACAATGCGGAAATGACAGCCTCTTCAACCGCTGGTGTTGGCAAAACTGAACAGCTACATGCAAGAGAATAAAACTAGATCATTGTCTAACTCCATACACAAAAGTAAATTAGAAATGGATCAAAGACTTGAATGTAAGTCATGAAACCCTAAAACTCTTAGAAGAAAACATAGGCGAAACTCTCTTGGACATAAACATGAGCAACTTCTTCATGAACATGTCTCCCCAGGCAAGGGAAACAAAAGCAAAAATAAACAAGTGGGACTATATCAAGCTGAAAAGCTTCTGTACAGCAAAGGACACCATCAGTAGAACAAAAAGACATCCTACAGTATGGGAGAATATATTCATAAAAAACGTATCTGATAAAGGGTTGACATCCAAAATATATAAAGAGCTCATGCACCTTAACAAACAAAAAGCAAATCCCTAATCCAATTAAAAAATGGGCAGAAAATCTGAACAGACACTCCTCCAAAGAAGAAATTCAGATGGCCAACAGGCACATGAAAAGATGCTCCACATCGCTAATCATCAGAGAAATGCAGATTAAAACCACAATGAGATATCACCTCACACCAGTAAGGATGGCCAACATCCAAAACACAAACAACAACAAATGTTGGCAAGGATGTGGAGAAAAGGGAACCCTCCTACACTGCTGGTGGGACTGCAAATTAGTTCAACCATTGTGGAAAGCAGTATGGAGGTTCCTCAAAAAACTCAAAATAGAAATACCATTTGACCCAGGAATTCCACTCCTAGGAATTTACCCTAAGAATGCAGCAGCCCAGTTTGAAAAGACAGATGCACCCCTATGTTTATGCAGCACTATTTACAATAGCCAAGAAATGGAAGCAACCTAAGTGTCCATCAGTAGATGAATGGATAAAGAAAAGGTGGTACATATACACAATGGAATATAAGAAGAAAAGAAATCCTACCATTTGCAACATGGATGGAGCTAGAGGGTATTATGCTCAGTGAAATAGCCAGGCGGAGAAAGACAAGTATCAAATGATTTCACTCATCTGTGGAGCATAAGAACAAAGAAAAAACTGAAGGAACAAAACAGCAGGAGACTCACAGATCCCAAGAATGGACTAACAGTTACCAAAGGGAAAGGGACTGGGGAGGGTGGGTGGGAAGGGAGGGTAAGGGGGGGAAAGGGGAATTACGATTAGCACACGTAATATAGTGGCCGTGGGGGGGACATGGGAAGGCTGTATTAACAGAGAAGACTAAGTAATGATTCTATAGCATCTTACTACGCTGATGGACAGTGAATATCATGGGGTATGTGAGGGGGACTTGGTAATAGGGGGTCTAGTAACCATAATGTTGTTCAAGTGACTGTACATTAATGATACCAAAAAAAAAATCAATGCCAATCCACAATGAAAAACTTAGAGCAAACTAGGAATAGAAGGGAATATCCTTAATCTGACAAGGAATTTCAAGCAAAAAATTACGGCAAACATCATACTTCATACCAAAAGCTTTCCACCTAAGAAGCAAAAGAGGGCAAAATGCCCACTGTCCAACATTATACTGGGGGTTCTAGCTGTGCAGCGAGGCAGGAAAAATAAAAGATTAAGTATTGGAAAGGCCAAAATAGCACTATCACTGTTCACAGATAACACGATTTTGCACACAGGATATCCAAAAGATATATGGACAAACTACTAATTAATAAACAAAAAAGAAATAATAAGTTAACAAGATCACTACATACAAAGTCAGAATTTTAAAAATCAATTGTACTTCTAAATAGAAGCAATAAATGAGTAGAAAAAAGATTTTTAATCATTCCATCACAATAGGAATGAATCTAATAAAAGATGCTCCAGACTTCTCTAACCAAAAGTATAAACATTAGTAATAGAAATTAATGAAATGGAAATATAGTACAATCACGAATCGGAAGATTCCATATAACTGTAAAATAGTTCTCTTCCACCTGAACAGTAGATTCAAAGCAGTGCCAATCAATATCCCAGCAGGAATTTTTCTGGGAGTTGACAAGCTGATCCTAAAGTTACTTGGAAGTGCAAAAGGCCAAGAGCAGTCAAGGAAATCTTAAGGAACAATCACAGAGCTGAAGGACTTACATACTGGACAACAGAACCCATAGAACCACAGTAACCTGGGGAGTGTGGGCAGACAACAGGCTGATGAGACAGAAAGGAGTCCGGAAACAGACAAGTGTATCTTCCACCTGATACATGACAGGGTAACCCAAAGTACCACCCCTGCAATAATCAACAGCAGGTCAATTTGGTAATGTTCCTCAGGGAAGAAAATGCCTCTCATCTCACACTGAACACCAAAGTGAAAAGTAGATGGGTCATAACACCGCAATGTGAAAAGTAAACAAATTTTTAGGAGAAAAGTTAGGAGATGTGGCAAAGACTTCCTAAACAGGGCAAAAAAGGCTCCATAATAAAGGGAAAAAATAGGTAAATTAGACTACATTGAGTTAAGGCTTCTCATTTATTTAAAGCCACGATTATGAAGTGCTAAAAGGCAGTCCAAAGAGTGGAAGAAGACATTTGCAGAACATGTACCTAACAAAAAACGTGCGTCTGAAACACGCAAAAGTAAGAAAACATTAGCAACCAAACAGAAAAATGAGCCAAAGATTAGGATCCTAAGAGAGGATATGTCAATAGCCAATAAGCATGTGAAAAGCATCACTAGCCATCAGAAAAATGCAAACGGCAGCATAAGCTGACTCCATAACACCCACGAGAAAGGAAGGCTACAGGAAATTAACAGGTAAGCGCTGGCTGGAGAGAGTGTAGAGAGCGGAAGCTGTCCCCACGCTGCTGGCGATGAGGAGGCAGCAAACACTCTGTGAATGGCTGTGAGCCCCGAAGTTGCACCATGCCACTGCCAGGCTGTCACCCATGAACGCTCACCACGGACCACAGAGGAATGTTCACGACAGCATTGTGCACAATAGCCCTGAAGTGGAAACAGCCCAGATGTCCACCTCTCACACAGCATGAGTGAATTCTGGCATCTTCATAGTGAGACAACATGGATCAATGAGAACAAACTACCTTCAACTTTATACATCATGGATGAGTCTCACAAATGATGCTGAGCAAAAGCAAGCAGAGAACACTCTTCCTAGAAACGTTTACATATAACGGAAGACAGTGAAGTGGTGTTAGCGGTCGGCGTTGCAGCAACCTTGTATGGGGGAGCGTGTGAGTGTTGGAAGGGACACCAGGGGCCTTGGGAGTACTGCTGAGTGCTGGTCCCGGGAGTGTACTCACCCTGTGAACACACCTCAAGCTATAAGCTTATGATTTGTGGTACATGATGACAATAATGTGGGACCAAAGGATGCCAAATACAAAAAATACAAACTGTATGATTCCATTTACACAAAGTTAAAAGGAGACAAAACTAAAAGCCATTTTCAGAAATGCTTATCTAGATGCAAACACTGGAAACCCAGGCAGTGGCGGGCAGGTCACCATCAGTCAGTGAGCAGTGCCCTCTCGTGGGCGGAAGGGGCAGTGGCCCAGGAGGGCACCTGCAGTGACGCCGTGCGCCCTTACGTGACAGCTGTCTTAGTCTCTTGGGAACCGTTTGTTCTATACTATTCATCAGGTTGCATTCTATGCTGCATGACACATGCAATACATTACAGCTAAACCAAAGCCCGACACTTGCCATAGGTGAGGATGTGGATGGCCTTCCCAGCTGTGTCCAAGGCAGTCACACAGGGGGCTTTCGGCTGCACTGTGCCCCACCGCTGCAAGGCGGCCAGCAGCGACGGGGGCCAAGGGGCCTCGACGGCCAGAGGCTCCCCTGTCAGCACCACCGTCTGGCTTCCTTCAGGCTTTGGCCGATTTGGGTCTGTTTGCTGAACTACAAGCAAAATTGAAATTTAAGAGTCAACATGTCATAGTACCATGAGCACATCTGTTTTTTAAGCATTCATATTTTATAATCTTTTTAAAAAATGCCAACTATAAAAGGTTAAGTAATTGCCTTAGATTTCATCACTGTAACAGCCACAGACCAAGCGACCAGAGGCCATTGGAGACTCTGTCACGGAAGATACCAGCCCGGGTGACTGCACCCCACTGGACAACCGCCAGCACAGCAGCAGTGACGTCCAGGTTTCTGAGGGGTTCACGGCCAACCCCAGGGACACTGAGGAGCAGGCACAAGTCTCTGTTTGTCATAGACGAGGCCGAGCAGACTCACATGTCAGTCTGGGCCCTCAAAACAACCATCACCATGTTGAAAGAAAAAAATTAACTAAAATCTATTTTAGTTCCGTAAGAATGTAACCAAAATTTGCCAAGTGTAAGAAAGAATGCCGGAAAACGCATTCATTTCACTGAACTCCAAATTTGGAAGGCATTATCTAATCACAAAAGGGAAATAATGCCCTCAAAACCACATCTAAGTCTCCAGGACGGGGGAGACACAAGAGCTGGGCCGTGGGCAGCGACTCGGGGTAGGAGTGTGTGAGGAGCTGGGGGTGGGCAGCCATGTGCTCCTGGGCTATAGCGACCTTGTCACGTAATGCTATCTTGCATTGGGCTTTATGTCTGTTCCTTTTCTAAACGTTTATAATTCTTTCTTTTAAAAAATAAATCTATATTCTTTTTTTCTAAATACATATCTCATTCATAAATAAGAGGCAAAAATTCTGAAAAGGAGCCAAAACTATGCTGAAAAATATAATGCCCTAAAACCACGGGAAGACAAGTTGCTGACACTTAAGGTTTAAATAGAAATTTAAATACTCTAAGTAAATGACACCTTAGCAGTATTTTTCACGAAGTACTAACCACTGGACCAGAGGTACAGAGAAATGCCGAGTCTCTTGACTACGAACAATAAACTTTCCACCTATTCAAATGAAGCCGGCGGTTCTGTGGCACTGAATTCACCCTCACAGCAGCCACAGCAGCTGGAGGCAGAGAAAACACCGCTTTACTGTGTGAAGATGCCACAGTGCTGACCCGCAGACTTGCCTGTCTCCAGATGCAATGGCCACCCTGTCCAGGCCACCTCGAGGGGGGCGGCAGAGAACGCTCACCTGCCAGCAACTCCTCAAAATCATCCATGAAGAACTCCCTCAGAGGAGGGCGCTTCGGCCTCTTCAGGGTGTTCAGAAGCTGCTGGATTTTGGAGGACACTCTGCTGCTCACGGGGACACCTGTCATGGAGAGTAGCACTGAGGCCAGCACCCACCCCGTGGAGAACAGGACATGGAAACAAAGACATCTGGACCTGTGAATCCAACCAGGCGCTGGCCCTGTCCAATAACCACTTTGGAACTTACTAATTCATTTAACAAATATTTCTGAAGCCTTCCAGGAACAAGATCTTGCTCTACACTAGTGGTTTCCAAAGTGGTCCAAGGACCCCTGGGGTGCCTGAGACACTTTCATGGGGCTGGTGAGGTCCAAACTACTCCCACGGCCACAGGGAAATGCCTTCCACCCTGCCTTAAGGGCATCCACAGCCCTCCAGAGGCCGCACGATGGGTGATGTCGCAACAGACTGACTGGGGATGAGACACAAGAAGCAGATACTTCTATCTTACCAGCCGTGAGAGAGACTGGCAGCAAGAGGGAACAAGCCCACTCTTCTCACTAAATTTTTGTTGCTTAAGAAACTTTTTCATAAATATGTACTACTTGTATTAAGATATAATGAGCTTATTATATTTTTTTAATGAATTGATAAATATTTCTTTAAAATCTTTCATTTTAATTTTAATTCAAGTGATAACACACACAACCAAAAGCTCTTTGGTGTCCTCAATAATTATTAAGAAACACTGTCTGGGAGATGAACAGTCAGCAAAAAGACAGATGAGAGTTGGCCGGCAAAGAGTTCGCCCTCTGCTGGGTGCAAACAAGCAAACATATGGACATATGGGAACAACCCAGAATATGTGACATGGAATGTATGCTCTAAGCCAGACGCCAAGGAAAGATGGCCAAGAACATGGGAGCATGGCTGCAGAAGGGGTGTGTGTACAAAAGGCCCCTGGGCCCAGACATCCCAGGCGGGGGCATTCAGCTGGCCCCATGGTTGCCTCCCCTGGCCTCTTCCTTCCTCCATGACTGGGGCCAGTTTACAGTCAAGACCTGGATTTACCTGTCACATCCTGTTAGCCCCCTTTATCCTGGGATATTTGTCCTTTACAACAATGGCATTTTGCAGAGTACAGTTCTTTCTCTTCATTAAGTAGGACACATTTCATTTTGAGTTTGTGAGAGGTTTTCTCATGATTCATTTCAGGTACTGCATTCCTGGCTGAGCTGCTACCCAAATGTCATGTCCACCCTCCAGGAGATGCTGATTTTTACTGCCCAAAGTGCTATGTGGATTCTCCACTACCTCACCACTGTTGACTAGTAAGCAACATGTTAAGGAGACATGTCAGGACCACACGGATATCCTGATCATCAAGTCTCCTCCCCGCAGTTAAAGCCCTGGATCTTTCTTACCAGAAGTATATTTTACTACAGTGGTTGAAAAATTATTTTCCACCCATTTAGCAGTGCATTTAAATTTACCAGAGCATTCTGCTGCCATCTGTCTGTCTGTCTACTGATCGATCCTCAGGAAGAACTCATGGATTGCTAGTGTCTTGGTTGTTGGATAGCGTTCTCTTGACTATCCTGCTCCACACTGATCCAGATTTGGCCAGTAGGATCCTGTGTAATTTGTGACACGCCCCCATCATTTTTCAAATACTGCCTTACGCTGTCATAGATGTTTCCAAGTCATTCATGCTACCCCACCCTGGCCCATTTCTCCAAGAAGCACTGGTTCTTCTGTGTAGAGAGGTCATTAGACACCATGATCTGGCCACTACGCATGCTCACTGCCATGGCTGTATCTCTCCTTCTTGTAGCATGCACAGCTGGAGAGCTGCCCCATGTACACATACACACACATATTCATGGTATACACATACCTACATGTACAAGATACATGTGCACACAGAGAAGCATGAACACACACATTTACATCTTAGAAATCATGAGGCCATACAAATACCTCCAATTCCAATCTTCCCCACAGTGCTCTTTCTTGCCTTTTCCAATTCATATTTGAATGTCTCTTCTTCCACACTGAGAACCCTGGCTCTCAAAAATACCAACACCTGTGCTCAAAACTATCACGTATGTAAAATAATTTCCAAATTGCTTCACCCATGCCACTACAAAAAATAAACCTACTAAAAAGAGTTCAGGATTTGTTTGCCATTCTTCCCATCCAACTGGGTCCAAGACTGGGTTGCAGTCAAACACTGTGTCATGACTTACCTATGGTAGTTCTCTCTCCAAGGCCCCCTTAAGTGCGGCTATGTGTTTCTTGGAAATACTACTGGGTTGTTTACTTCCATTTGCTTTCAGTTTTAGGGGATCCCCCCCTCCATTCTTTTGGTTTATGTTTTGAATGTCTAGAACATCAACAAATTTCTGAAAGTCCAAATATTATAAAAAGATAAACTCAAAGAAAGGCTGGTCCCTCCTGAACTCCTCCCACCACCTGCCCCACCCCCAGGGGCAGCCAACTTCACTGCTTTTGGGTTTACCCTTCTGGCATTTCCCCCTGTAAAGGTCAGCAGGTATATGCATGGTTTGTTATTCTCTCTTATTTCTCATATAAAAGGTAGCATAACAATTTAAAAATGAGAAAGTGTATGCTTTCCCAACACCTAGAAACAAGGAAAATTATGTGCATTCTCACATTTCTAGTTGACAGTACTAGAAATCCTAGACACGACAATACGGCCAGAAAAATAAATGTTCCTGTAGATAAACAACTCGGAAAGAAAAACTGCATTCACAGGCAATATGGTCACACATGTAGAAAATCTTAAGGAATCTACCCAAAAAGCTACTAGAACTTATATAAGGTCAATATACAAATATCAACTATATTTCTGTAGACTTTAGCAACAAACAGTTGGAAAAAATTTTAAATACCACTTATAAAAGCATCAAAAGCATATTTGGGGATAGTTTTAATAAAATACATGCAATACCTGTACACTGAAAGCTACAAAACAGTGCTTAAAAATATTTTATAAGAGCTAAATAAACGGAGGAATATACTGTATTTACAAATTGAAACATATAATATTGTCAAGATGCCAATTTCTCCAAATTGATCTAGAGAGTCAATGAACTATCAGTGAATCAGGCAGGAATTCTGGTAGACATTAACAAACTGATTCTGAAATACACATTAAGGGGCAAAGGAGCTGGATTAGCCAAAGCAAATTCTTAAATGAAAAGCAGGATTAAAGACAAACTATATGACTTCAAGACTGATTATAAAGCATAGTCATTAGGACAGTGCGGCATTGGAATGAGGGGGACGAGGAGGGCAACAGAGCTGCATGCAGCCTTTTCCCATGTGTGGGCTATGGACTTTCACTAAAGATGCCAAAGCAACTCAGCGGGGAAAGAATGGTCCTTATAACAAATGATACTGGAACAACTGGCTATCCATATACAAAAAGTAAACTCGACTCACACTTTGCAGTAACATAAACTCAAAGTGAACCATACACCTAAATGCAAAACCTAAAACTATAAAATTCTAGGAGAAAATACATGAAGTCTTTATGACCTCAGGTAAAAGAAAAAATTGGTAAACTGTACTTTATCAAAATGTAAAACTTCTGCTCTTTGAAAGACACTGTTAAGAGAATGAAAACAGAAGCTACAGACTGTGAGAAAATACAAATTACAACCTGATAAAGAACTTATACCCAGAATATATAAAGAACTCTCAAAACTTAATAAGAAAACAAATATCACAAAAAAATAAGCCAAAGATTTTGATAGAATCTGGACAGGAGTACCGCCTATTTGAATAAGCCCACCCACCATCTCAAAGAGACCTAGGTTTCTTCTTACTGAGGCTACAAGCATTCTCCAGAGGACATGGAGCAAGCCACAAGCCCACCTTTCCCCTGACCCCTCCCCTCGAAGTGCCCACTAAAAATCCTGGCCATAAAAAGACTCTTAGCCTCTAAGAGACACCTTCTTTGTTCTGTTGGCCAAAACAGAGAGGTCCCTCTCAGGTTTAGCAATAAACCTGCTTGGACTGCTGAGTTTGCATCCCCTCTTTTCCTTTCAGATTTGAACTCTTCTAAAAAGATATACAGATGGCAAATAAGCACATGAAGAGATGCTCAACATCACCAGTCATTTTGGAGATGCAAATTAAACCTGTAATGAGATACCTCTACATACCTACTGAGAGGGTTAAAATAAAAAACCAACAGTACAACTGTCTCAAGGATGTAGAGAAACTGTAACTCTTATCACTGATGGTGGAAATGTGAAATGGCACAATCACTTTGAAAATCAGTTTGGCAATTTCTTAAAAAGTTAAACATACACTTACTATATGATCTAGCCATTCTACTCCTAGGTACCGACCTGAAAGAAATGAATGTATATATCCATACAAAGACGTGTATAAGAATATTCACAGCAGCTTTATCTGCAAGAGCCTCTGGAAACAACCAGAACAGCCGTCAAGAGGTGAACAAACTGTGGTGTGCCCACGGAATGAAACACCGCTGCCACCAGTAGAAGGGATGATCTGCCCAATGCTTACAAGGACACAACTGAACCTCAAAATAATTATGCCAAGGGACAGAAGCCAGACAATAAAGAGTGAATGTTATATGATTCTATTTATATAAAATACTTGAAAATGCAAACTAATCTATAGTGTCAGTAAATCCGGGGTTGCCTGAGGGGTAGAGGAGCCAGAAAGGGCAGAAGGGAAGTACTGCAGACAGGCGCACGGGGACTTGCGGGAGTACGGGATGTGCTCGCCGTCAACCGCAGGAATGGCTTCGCCAGCGCACACGTGGCTTAAGACTTGTAATATCGGGCACTTCACTATGTGCAGTTGATTACATGTCGGTTACACCTCAACAAAGCTCTTTAATTTCTTTAGATATAAACAGCAATAAATCAAATTAAAAATTTACCTAGCCAATGGAAAGCCTGCCTCTTGCTGACTCAGTAATTTCCTTTTGCATCTGAACAAGGAGATGAAAAAACTTGGTAAAATTCGACCTGATGCTTACAAGTATCAAAATACACACTAAAGTCTTAGATTTGAGATCCTCTGGATTTTCCTACAATTCGAATCAGGCACATTAGAAAGAAAACCTCACAGTTTGATAAATGACACTGGAAACTGTTTCAAGAGGAAACGGCACGCGGGAGGACGCGGACAAGCACCTCACACCTCTGTGCCTGCGCGTTGGCCCCGGGACCCGTGCCACAGGCCGCGGGGTGCGGAGCGCAGGGTGCTGTGTTCCAGGAGGGGCGCCCTCCCACCGAGTCCGGCCCCGCCCACACACCGAGTCCAGGTGAAGAGACTCACACAGCTTCTCCTTTTCCTCTCTGCTGCAGGTCCAATTTAAATTGGATCCTTTCCCATTCAATTTAAAGCTGGAAGTTTCCTTCTCCCTGCTTTCCTTGTTCCCCACTTGACCAACTCCACAGACATTCCTGATTATTTCTCCACATGCTGCCGCTGGTCTGTTTATATGCACTCGGGTTTGCTGATGCAGATACACTGAAGCAGTGCTCAGCACCTGAGGGGGGGACCTGAGCTCTGTGGTTTCGGAAAGAGAAGGAGAGGCGTGCTCACCGCCTGCCGTTTCCAGGACGCTCCTGCTGTATCCCCGAGGCGCGCCCCTCACGGAAGCCAGCGGTGGCTGCTCACAGTGCGCATGCTCCCGGAGGCCCGTGGTGACGTCAGGAGGGGCAGGGGGCAGCTCTGCTTTTGAAAAACAAATCCAGAATAAAAGTGGCTGTTAGTCTAAAAGAGCATTAAATTGCTGCTTAACCCCACCAGATGAAGCCTTCGCTGGCTGAGCTCTAAGCCAGGAATGTGGCATTCAGATTAATTCTGTTTTTCTGGTTGACCAGGACACACCGGGACCCTCTGGGCCCCCAGCTCCCAGGTGTGGCATGGGGAACTCTGTGTGGCGTGGGCTCCTCAGATCTTGAAGGGATCTGGACTAGAACCACTACTCAGGCCCAGAGAGCCCACCCTTCACAATGGCCTGATGAGGTCTGAGTTAGAAATCTCCCTGACGAAGTAGAAACACACTTGAAATCAATTGTTATTGGACCATTTTTTGTTATATTATGAAAAAAAATAGCCAGGCTTCTATAAACTACCCCCACTCCCCAAAACAGTATGTTGGATGCTACAAAGACAGAAGACCTCTTTGCAGTCTTCCCCGCTCAGCATGTCTCACCACTTAAAGACTGTAGCCCAGTTCTTAGAGCAAAATGTATTACAAGCCACATTTAAAGACAGATTATGTAAGGTGCAGAAAATGCTCCAGGTCATTCTTCCATGGTTTAAGTGTGCATTTTTGTGTTTAATTTTCACTGTATGGCACATTTTTCTGTCTGGAATACAGGCTGCCTATAAGCTGCCACAGCCTTCTCATGACAACTGGGTCTACTGCTAGGAAATGCAACCTGTCTGTATGACTCTTAGAAATCGCGCCCCACTACGACTGCCCCAGACACCTGCCTGCTCGTGAGAATCAGTGTCCGTCTGTGCCGGTGGATGTCTGTGAGCTGCTCCATCTGACTAGCACTCCCACCGTCGCGATGACTAACACTTGACATTTTAAAATTCCAATCATATACCTATCACTTCATGACCTAGGCAGAATGAAAAGTATGGATTTTTTTCAAATATGTGGAAAGATGAGAGTATATGGGAGCAAACCACGACCTCACTATTTATGCAGCAGAAAACACCATTCGGGAAAATCTAAATTGAAGGCAGAGTTTTCACAGCCCTTGGCACAGCTTGGTGTTGCTGAAGCCAGCAAGTTGAGGTTTGCCTACCACGCAGCGCTTCCAGTTCAAAAAGAATCTCCCCATCCTTCCAAATTCAGCAAAAAGAGAAAGTGACTTTAAAAGTGCTCATGAAAAAAGGCATAAGTGGGATCTTCACTACAAAGTAGTTTTTAAACTGCTGCATAAACTACACCAAAATAAAAATGAACTACTTTAACTAAAACTGCTTTTAAATACAGATACTTAGATTTGTATCCAAATGTCTTATGTATTTGATTTCCTGAATCCAAGATAGAAAACAGTACTTATTTAGAATTGCCTTTGCCTAATATATTTTTCCTCAAATTTTTTACCTAATATAGTCTTCTTTCCTTAGTCCAAACTGAAGAATTCTCTAGGGTTAGAAACTAAAAGAATGATTGTTATAATAAGGAAAGAGAAAGTGAGTGTGTTCAGATTTAGAAATTTGAGACAACTTTATCCAGCAATTATTTAGCATCTGAAAGTAAGGTATTAGGGCCCACATGAAGATTTTTAGAATTTGCCAGAATTAACCACATGGTGTGTGTATGAGGCCAAGCAAGCTGTGGGGAGAAGAGGTGGTTGCAGCTACACCTGCAGAGCCATCCTGAGGTGACACGTTCCCTCATAAACCCATATAGCTTGGACCCTTCAGAGAATAAGCACACCTAACTCAAACACATCTACAGTTGGGTGCTTTGTTAAAAGACCCCACACCACTGGGAAGTTGAGGGCTGTCCGGTTAAATGTTTTGAACTCGAGCCAATTTTTCATGCTAAATATACTTGTACTATTAACCCACCAGGAAGCAGGGTTTATGACTGCTTGGCAATGACTAATAATATGCTCAAACTATACCTTCCTAAGCCATCACACCCAGAACAGAGCTTCAGGAAGCAGAAATAAGGTGACAGACATCGACAAACTCCTTTTTCTCACAGTGGAGATATCTGTATATTTCCAGTAGGTCAAGTCACCATCACAAACAGAGCAAATGTATCAGTGCAAAAACTATTTTTCAAGCTATCCACTGTAAGCCTCCTTGAGGAGAGCTGTTCACAGGACACCAGGAAAACTACCAGAACAACCTGGGCAGGCTGTTTTCCAAAGGGGTCTCTCCTCATAAAACATGCTGCCTGACCCCCCGCCTCTCTGCTTTCCCAGTGGTTACAGTGGACACAAGCTCAACAGAAATGCGCAGGCTTCTAGTACAGACACAACAAATCAACGACGAGGGGCAGCAGCACGTCCATGGAGCACGCTGGACCCTGGTTCACGCCCGATCCAGCCAAGTGACCAGACCCCACATGAAAGCAGCCCAGCACCGAGCCACGCCTGCCTGGGGTGTTTGGCTTACGGGGACTCCACCAAGAACACCAGCCTGTCATAGGTGTGAGGAGGGCTGCCGCTTCAGTTTTAGCAGAACAGCAGCCAACAGCAGAGAAACTGAACAGGAGACAAGAAGATGGTGTTCCAGCCCTGCCTGCAGCACTCAGCCCGCAGTGCGGTCTCAGGCAGGTCACAGTCACCTGGCTTCTTGTCTTCCCTCCACATCTAGAGTAAAGGGGGTAAGATGAACCTTCAGCAGTGCAGACTGTGCCATCCAGGACACACTTTCTCAGGTGCAAGTGTGAGTGCATGTAGAACTCATGTGCCATGCTGTTTTTGTTTTAAAAATATTATTTCAAGTGAGGAAAGGTTTGTAGCTCTTTCCTTCCCAATGTAAAGTGACTTAATGGTTTTGGTGATTTGGAAAAGAGCGACACATCTTTATGATTTAGCCTTGACTGACACCCCGCCTCAGGTCAAGGGGCGTGACCTGGACATATAAGAAGAAAAGGCCAGAGCGTGGCTCCAGTCCCCACCTTGGGGCCACTGCTGCACACACAGGCAGGAGCAGAGGTGGGATGGTATGAAGGCAGCAAGCCAAGGGTGGTGGTCACGTCAGACTGGCCATGCAGCCTGCAGCTGCCACCTGTACCAGCCTGCCACCCGGAGCAGGACACACATCAAGAAACACCAGGATCCACATGGGGGAGGGGGGGGCTCACGTGACACAGGTCTGGGACGCCACACCACAGAAGCATCAAGAACTACTTTTGCTACTAGAAAGAAATGTTCCAGATGAGAAAGAGAGGTGGGTCTGAGGGGCGTGTGCCCAGAGTGGTGCCTGTGTCTGGGAGGGGCCACGAGGCTCATTACTGACCTATGTGGGCGTGGGCCATGGGGCCTGTGAGCGCGGTGGCCACACGCGGAGCAGCGGCGGGTCTCCCTCCCGGGTGAGATGAAGTGGAGGACGTGGAGGAGGAGGAGGAGGAGGCCTGAATGACCCGGTCGAGCCAGGGCTCGACGCTGCAATGGCTCTGGAGAGGAGTGGAGGTGAGTCGCCCCGGTCGCAGTAAAGAGCCCTCATCTTCTGAGGCAGACGATGTGTCTGTGGTTAAAATAACGACGAAAGGCATGAGGTGGGGATGCGTCAGGAGGGTGGAGTCCCCATGCTGGCACTGGGCCTCCCGGGCCTACTTGTGTACCTGCACACCTGTGCCCAGAGGTGGCCAAGAGCTCTTCCCAGCCCTCGACCTAGAAGGGCCTGCACATGACCTACTGTAAGATCTCAGGGGCCCCACTTGGAAAACTGGTTTCACAGACCCAGTTTCCCCTGAGGACTTAGTCCTGGGGCACCACACTGGGAGGGAAGACGGCCCCACTCCTCGAGGTCTTTAGCACAGTCCTGGGTGCGGCCCCAAATATCAAAGGAAACCCCACATGTTGAGTGTTGTGCGAATGTCCGTTCCAATCCCATACCACCCTAACACACAGCTGACATCACTGAGGCGGGGCCGAGGCAGTGTGGTGGCCATGGAGGCTGCAGCCCATACCCACCTCCAGGCCTCGCCTGTTCACCTGCGTCCACTTAGGGCAGCAGGAATGAGCTCTGAGAAAGAATTCCTTCCCTAAGACAACTGCCTCAGCCAATCAAGTTAACTGGGTCAGGTTCTATCAAGCTGACATGACTGTGTGCTTCATTAGGAGTTTCACAATTACTAAAAAGTTCTTTAAAAACTGGGTAGTACCTATTGTTACATTTACTAAAAACAATAATCTGACAGCCATTTCTGAGATTTTTTTTCAACAACATAAACTTTATTTTTCTTTAGCAAGGAAGTGTTACCAAAACCACTCAGCTGTCTTATGAATCTGGTAGTTTGGTTTTTGCTATGTCATCAAAACAAAAACGTCGCCAGTTCCATGCCTTAAATACCAGGACAGGCAAAGCAGACCAGCACAGACACACAGTTGGTAAACACTGCCAGTACCTTACTATAGTTCATTAAGACGCTTCCAACACACTGCTGAAGAAAAACTCCATGTAAAGGTTTTCATTGTTAGTGGTAATATCAAAACAACAAAAACATACATCAAAGAACCCTCCAAACAGCCTTACATTCTCCCATTTAAGGCCTGGTAGTAACAGTAAATAATAGTTAATAAGATGAGAATAACTTAAAATTTTTTAATTCAGGGAGCTTTTATCTCCCACTAAGTACTTATTTTAGGATTCTTCTCTTTGTTAAAAGACATAAATAGCATCTCAGTAAAAAAATTAAAATCTACACGAAAAGTTCTGTGGAAAGCATGTGTCCACTGGTAAAGCCACACTGAGTAGACCACAGACTCTCAGGTAAGAAAGACTGCATGTGTACAAACATGTTTAATCTCCAGCTTCCCTTATCTTCACTACAGCGAGAAAGCTATTCCGACTCGATGGGAACCGAGGGCACTGCTCATCAGTACCTGGGGGGGTGCAGGTGTCCACGGAGGGGTGCACGAGGACAGAGCATCTTTTGGAAGGCATAGGCATCTTCCTCTCCTTGTATTTGGCCAAAGCTGCTTGCACTGCTTCAGTGTGGACATCTACACAGAAAATGATAGCAGTAAAAATACTCTTCACAAGATTGGTTATGAAATAGCAAAATTAAGTCTCATGTTTTTGTTTGTCTTCATTGAGCATAAAGGGAACAAAAGCTCCACCTGCAGTGGGTCCCACACATGGGTCCTAGCCTTTTTCTAACGTTTCTTTGCTTGTAGATTTGACTTTGGAACAATGTAAGTATTTTCATAGCTATAAATCAAAACTAAATTAAGAAATCCCAAAGATCGAAAGTAAGACAGATGAGCCTAAAATGGCAAAAACTATCCCAGATGCCTGTTTGACCCGTCCCTCTAGACGTGCCTACTAAAGGCAAAAGGAATCGCGTGGCCCTTAGCTTTTCCCTGTGGTCATGCTGCTCATGGCAGGGAGGGCACTGTCAGCACCATGCCTGTGAGTGACAGGATGATGCGACTCTCCCTGGGAACCGAGACACTTGTATGGAGAGGACATACAAGAAGTGACGTACAAGTTCGGCAGCCCTGCATGTGAATGGGAAGCGTCAGTAGGAACCCACATGCTCATTGTCTTTAAATCGTCTTACCTCTGTCCCCTGAAGATGCCTAGAAACGACGGCCAGCCCACTACCAATGCACACACTCCCAGACTGTGGTCTTAAAGTGCTGTCTCACTAAGAGACCCTGAGATATAGGAGATTCTGGGGCAGCCAGCAAAAGCACACATACACCTGGAGCATCTTGCAACAGCCAACGAGGGCAGGGGAAAACAGTGCAAACAGCCTGACAGTGCTCTCAGTGGCTAAGGATGGGATGGTTTGAATATCAACAAGGATACGTGCTAGAATGGACTGAATATTAAACACGATACAAAAAAAAAGGCAAAAGAACCGACAGGAAGAAAAAGAGGAAGCAAATTAATTGGTGGAATTGGAGGACCCCAGTGACCCAACCCATTATTTGGAAAAGGAGTAAATAAATGGAAAGGACTGAGTATTTATCCGGCCTCTCATGTAGACAGTAAGTGAGAAATTTCTCTATATAGAAGTAGTCCAGCCTTGAATGAGGAGGAATGGCGGAATCACCACTTTGGAACACAAACGAACGAATGGAACTGGGTGTCACTGACAGCCAGCTCCCCAGAGGAGAGAGTCAGTCCGCTCCAGGTTCTGATGGAGGGCCCAGCACCATCTCCAAAGGCCTCTGATAAGCAACAAGGGTCCTAAGCTGACCCTCAGGAGCTCCAGGCGCTGAGTTGCTCAGGGCTACACTGCAGAGGAACCATCAGACTCACAGCCCAGGGCCCAGGGACTTCCAAAGACTGGAGGGAGGGACTGCAAACACACCAGCCATTTGTAATATGCAGATCTTATCTGTGTCCCAGGTCCACATACACTGTTTTTAAAAAGCCATATGAACATTTGGGTATTTGATGTTAAGGAAATCAGTGTTAAGTATTTTTTGATAATGGTATTATCTTTTAGAAATACATACATTCTGTGCAGATACACAGGCCAAGAATATTATGACATCTAAATGAAACAACATGATCTCTGAGATTTGTTTCAAAATCACATGGTGGGGGGACGAGGTTGTTGGGGATGTAGATGGCTGGAACTATGGAGCCGGACGACGAGCTCAGGGGGTTATTACACTATGAAGTCCACTTCTGTACATGTTTAAATTATTCTCCAACAAAATGCTTTTAAAACATTTAAAAATCTTACAAGAAATGGTACACAGGATACTAATCAGGAAAGAAGAAAAATTCACACCTAGGCATATTAAAACAAAATGTGTAAACATCAGAGACAACAAGACAATTCTAAAAGCTTCCGAAGGAAAATAGTCATCCTGAAGCATCAAGAAATAGGGTGACATTATAGTAACCACCAGGTGCAGGACAGCAACAGTGTTAAAGAAAAAAGTGTTTAACCTAGAATTCTATATCCAGCCAAGTATCACTTAAACATGAGAGTCTAATAAAAATACTCCCAGACATACAACTACAAACATTCATGGAAGAAGGCACCTGTGAGAATGTCAAATCCGAAGCCCCAGACAGACGGGGCAATGGTGTGAACACACTCTTTAAACTTCACTGCTCTCTTAGGAACAAACAAAACCTTAAGAACAGAACAGACCACCCTAAAGCAAACATCAAGGCAGCATCGGCAAGGCGGGATAGACCAACAGACGCAGGAAGCTGCACAGACCCTAAGCACAGGACACACCCCACACAGGGCACATCACAAATCACTCAAACCAGTGCCACGGAGACAAATCCTAGAAGTGCCGCAGGAGAAAAGATGCCTTACAGACAAAGGAACAATGGTAAGCTACAAACTTAGAGGAATAACACTACAGGTTTCAACAATCACTATTAAGCTATGATCATTGAGAGCATGGTTTTGCCATATAGACAAATGCATCAATAGGACAGAAGGGAGTCCAGAAAGGGAATCATAGCCATGCAGCTGCTGTCAGACAGAGGGGCAAAGGTAACATATTTTCAGCAAACGGTGGAGAACAGCCAGATGTCCACATGTACAATATAAGCCTTGACCCAGTCCTTGAATTCATACTAAAATTAAATGAAACTGGCTCATAGACGTAAACATAAAACCCAGAACTGTAAGATGCTTGGAAGAAAACACAGGTGAAAATTGGTGACTTTGCGTTAGGCAACTATTTCTTAGACATAAAACAAAAGCACTATCCATTTTTTTTTAAATGCTTAAGTTAGACTTCATTAAAATTAAGAACTTCTGCTCTTCAAAAGCCACTTCTAGGGAATACAAAGACAAGGCAACACCTGGGAGAAAATATTAGTAACTCATATTTATGATAAAGGTCTTGTATTTAACAAATAAAGAATTAGAACTAGAATAACACTGCTACATGGAAATGGATTGGGGTGAGAGTGGAGGAGCAGGGAAACAGACTGCGGGGCAAGAGCAGCCACCAGACACGCAGGTGCATGGGTCTGCATCCAGGGCTGAAGGGATGGTACTCCGTGAGATGCTGGTGTTGGGGGTCTCAGCATTCAGAGTGTTAGGTGATTTTTACTTTTGTCCTTAAACTTGGTGTAATGTTTTATGTTACATATATATTTATACAATCAAAAAAAAACTATTATCAGTGTGACAAAGTTCTTTTAAATGCTTATTAGTTAAGAAATTATCTGATCAAAAATTTCTCTATCACTTCATCACATTCCATGCTGACAGAACATATAAAATTTTAACGTTTTTAGATTTTCTTAAAACAAAATGGCCATTTCTATATCTCTATTGAAAGTTTTTCTTTTTAAAGGGGCTTACCAAAAGAGCTTAAATTTAAAAGAAATTTACAACCACACAATGGTGAAAAACATTAAACAGGTGAAACAGACTGCTCAGAAGTTATTGATATGTAACTTGTAATTGAAAACATGATTTTTTTTCCAATGGGCATTCTGACAATTCAAATAACATATCAGAGGTAAATTTAAGTGCTCATAAAAGCATTATAAAGTGGCAGAAATCTAGTTAGAAGGAAATCCCCAAAACTAGAAAAAAAAAATACTGCAACACCTATAGTACTAAAACTGCTCATCATGTACAAAGACTACTAATTCCTATCCCAAAGCTCCTAGCAGGAAAATGGACAAAGACACTTAAAGAAATTATCCTAATGAGGGAAGAATCCTCCGGGTTTTTATAAGCATCCCCTAAGAAGACAGCACTTACACTACAGTCATGTTAAAACATACTGTGGTTATGATGAGGTAGAAAATTATCATTCAAGTGAAAGGAATTGCTTCAGCAGACATTTCTAGTAAAGACAAAATACCTGAAGGACTCAGTCCACAGTTGAGGCCTGCCCCTCTCTGGGCCCTACCTGACCGGAAGCGCTCATCCCGGGAGGTGGTGGGCCGGGACTTCTGCAGTTTGGGTGCTGCGGCCGAGGTCTGGGAGGGCCCCGGGGTCCTAGCCTCTGGTTGGAGGGTGGGCTCTACTGCAACACAATTTTACAGGAAAATCTCATGTAAAAAATTTGTGTTTTCCAGCTATGGAAAAGTCCATGCATACACACTTCTCATACACTGCTATACAGCACACATGGCACCAAAGACAGCGATCTGAGCGCGAGACCCACGGTGGCCCTCGAAGCCCAGAAGACCTCTAATCTGGAGATCGGGACGGAGCCACAAACGCCCACTTCCAGCTCTCTCCCCAAACACCCAGCCCTGCCTCGTAGCACAGTGACAGCAGGATAGGTACCTGAGCCCCGACAGCACTGCACTCGTCCAGGGCAGGCTCTCCAGGGAGTTTTTGAAAGCGTGTTGGCATCATGAACGTTTCCTGAATCTGACATGGCCAGGGTCACTTTTCCTGGCACAGTCCCTGGTGTCAGCAAGGTCAGAGAGGAACAGTCCACTAAGCAATTCCAAGGGATTTCATCTGTTGACCTCAGACCCAGGCAGCAAAATGGAAGGCTAGGGAGCAGAGGTGCAGATGATATGGGACCAATGTGCAGAGCCTCAGCCCAGACTGGCACTTGCTCTCTCCAAACCCAGAGCATGGACGGCCCTCCACACCCCCAGCTCACGTCCATGGCCCCAACCACACAGGCCCTCAGGACACATGGGGTGAAGAAATGAACTGGACACAAGCGTGCACCCTCACTCAGTAAACAGAATCCCTGGTGTGGTTTGAGTCCTATTTGCTGACATTTAAGAATAACACAAAGCAAAGCCTTCCACTGTGCTTGCAGTTTTAGCCTTTGTTTCACAATGTATCAACAACACCAGCAGGGATCCCGGCAGCACTGGCTTCTCCAGCCATGACGAATCCCTGAAAAGAGGCAGTTGAAAACCCAGGTGGGCCAGCACCACCGACAGACACAGTGTGTAGAAGCGACACTGTGGCTTCTGAGGCTGGTTGTGAGACGACACAGCTCCCACACTGCTGGCTGTCTGTGACCACACACCAAGAGGACATGTGAGAGGACAGTGGACAGGAGGCAGGGGCCTGCACCACAGCCGTGAATGAGGAGCCCTCGTGGGGCAGCTCTGGACCTGTGGACAGGGAGAAGCTGCCCTGAGCCTGGCCCAGCTGCACACCTGTGAGTAGAACCAGGTACCGGCACTGCTGTTTTAAGGACCACATTCCAGGTAGGTAGTTTTGCGGCAGCAGAGACTGGGGACACTCTCTGGAAATCAACGTTTAGTTCCTCACAATTTGAGCAGTTATGCACACACACACATACATGTGCATACACATGTACATAGCAATGCTGACCTTTACTGCTAGTGGCTTTTTCTTTCTGGTTTCTTGATAAAACAGCTTCACAGTTCATAATGGAGAATCCAGAGTCTTATGCATCATGGGTTATGCAGGCATGTCGCAAAGTGATATATATGCATATGGACGTCCTTACACTTATATTCCAAAATATGGGTGCTGTTATTCTTTGAGATAGATTCATTTATTCAAGAAGGATAAAAAAAAACCCAGTGTGAAATTACTGGATGAAAGAGTAGGTGTATTTTTTTTTAACAGATATCAAGAGGTAACTTTCCAGAAAGGTTACAGCAATTCACACTCCCACAAGCAATGTATGAAAGTGCCACTTCCCCACATCCTTGTCAGCACTGGGTGTTATAAAAAGTTTTAGAATCTTCCAAACTAACAGGAGAAAAATGGTTCACTTTCATTTGCATTTCCCTGTCTACTAGTGGGGCTGAACATAATCTAATGTTCATTGTCCAACTGTATTTCTTCATTTTTGAATTCTAATTCATTTGGCCCAGCTAACAAGTCCCCCCGAGCTCTGCCGCGCACCTTGCGGTGAACCATGCATCTGGGCTGCAGCCTGGCCAGGGTGTCTCAGCCATGCCGGGCTCTTTTCATCCCAGGGCACCGATCTTAACTGCTGGTCATTCCTTTCTGATATCCAGGCCTCTTATCTCAGAACTCCCGCTCCAAGGTATTGAAATATTTTCCTAAATTGTATAGTATTTCATAACTACAATTATATTTGGAGATTTAATCCTTCTGAAGTTGATGTTCACTGAGGGAAGAGAGGAAGAGGGTCCCAACCTGTTGCCCCCAGAGGGACAGCACCAGTTACTGAATAACCCTGCCGCCCCCTTCTCCCAAATCACCTCCAGAGCCCTCCCTCGGCTGACCAGTCTTCCTTCCCACACCAACACCCTTCTGCTGTGGGAGAAGGGTGTGCAACCTGGCTTAAGCTCCTCAAGGCCAGTCCTCTCTTACTAGTGCTCTTTTTCAAGACTGTATTCGCTACTCTCAGAAACTTTCTCCTTTAAATGGGTTATTATTTCCAATCCCAGCTTTGGGGAAAAATCAGCACTGTTATTCAAACTGGACTACATTACGTTCACACATTAACTTGTGAAACTGCCAGTTTTACAGTATTAATTTTTCCATTTAGGAAACTGGTATGTTTCTTCATATATTAGGGTCTCAGGTTATTTCTTTCAAATAGGTTTTATAAGCCTAGTACAGGCTCTATGGCTTTCTTGCTAAATGGAGTAACAAGCATCTGACAGATGACTGATATTCTGATGTAAGTTTTTCATTAACAGAAATACTGCTAGAGAAAAGCTACCGATTCTTGGGTGTTGCCTTCTACCAAACCCAACACTCTTACTAGTTCCAACAGTTACATTAGCAGCCACCTGGGTCTTCATGGCATAAAATACTACCGTCTCCGTGTGTCCTGACACCTCCTGGATGTCCTGTTGCACGAGTACCCACCCTGCCGGCTCGGAAGAAGACGCCACCACGTCGTGGAAGCTGCTGTGGATGTTTGACAAATGGCTTTAAGATGTTTTAATAGTTTCCTTCAATTCCAATTTTATTCAGTTCATTTTTGTTTTGCTTGATGAATGTCAGTAGGTAAAGAGCCTCCTCAATATTTTTTGGGGTTGATTTATTATAAAACATATCACACCAACATGTATAAAGCATGTGTTCAATTTAAGAATTACCACACAGAAAAAATGAGTGCAATAACCACACCAGTTAAGAAGTTACAGTGTAGTGACCATTTGACCATTCAGATGATCAAAATACATTTCTCAGACTTATGCGGTCTCCACCCGAGGTTCCTGAATTGCTTCAGAGCCATAGAGCTGAAATGGGTGACTTGTTATGTGAAGGACAGACTTTTGGACCCCACCCAGGGGCTGGCTGCCAGGGGAACCAACTCTGTGATCAGAGGGTGGGAGCTCTCAGCCCCTAGCCCCCAAACTCTGGAGGCAAAGGGCAGAGGAGCTAGGTTGAATCGCCCATGATTCAGTCAATCGTGACGGCAATGAAGCCCTCACAAAACCCAAGAGGAGCGAGCATTTGCCCCTTTTGCATCCTGCTCCCCTGTCCAGGAGAGAGGGCTTCCACGCTTGGGGAACCAGAATGCTCCCACGTGCCATCCACTGGGCCAGGCCCCAAACCCCACAAGGAGAGAAGCTCCTTTATCCGGGACCTTACCCTGTGTATCTCTTCACCTGGCTGTTAACTTGTATCCTTTATTAAACTGCTGAACGGTTAAGTGTTTTCCTCAGTTCTGCGAGCCTTCTAGCAAATTCACTGAACCCAAGAGGGAGGAAGTGGGAACCTCCCATCTAGTTGGTTGGTCAGAAGCACAGGGAAAGGCCTGAGGCCTGTGACCAGAGTCTGGAGTGGGGCAGCTGTGGCTCCAGGAGGAAGGGGGTTCCCTGTTCCCTCAGAGTCTGGAAAGACCAAAGGACAACAAGGGTGAGAGGTTGGGGAAAGGGATTTTTATTTCTCACAGCTTGGCCTCTCTCACAGGGTGCTCCCCAGTCCTCTCTCTCTGGCCTCCGGGCACTCTCCACCCCACACACTTGGCACAGCTTCCCCCTTCCCCAACCCCTTCCCCACCCCGCCCCCATTTACCCAATAGGCAGGTCCCTGGTGACTGGTGGGTGCCTGACCAATTATATACCAGGAATGGTGGGGAGGAGAGAATGGCCATTAGTCTCCACCCCTTACTCCAGATCTGACCAGCAGAGGCCAGGAGAGAAATTCTGGTTGAAAACTTCCATATACCCAACAGGGGTGAAGGGCAGACTTGTAGGCAGACCTTAACCTGGGGTATCTGGTGCTGGCTCTGGGAATAGCATCAGAATTGAGTCCACGGACAGCAGGCTAGTGTTCAAGAACTGCTTGAGTGTCATGCATGGGACACACCCACACACACAGAGGAAATGGGTCCGGACCCAGCGGAGAACTTAGGAGCCCTCTTTGGACTTCCTGATCTTGCTCCAGGAGGTAATGGTATCCCTACTTCAGTGAAAACCACTTCCTTGTCCTTCTTTACCAAGGGTAAAGCTTCCTCGACAGTTCAGTTTGGCATGTTTTCAAACTCACACTGACTACTTTCCTTTGTAATTGTTTCTTCATGACCCATTGTGTTCACAGGATTCATCCTTGCTAACAAATGCAGGGCTCTGGCTTTCCACTGGATGGATTGTGTTGATGATGTTTGAGTTCTTGGCAGTTTAGGGACATAATGAACATTCTTGTGCACAGAGCAAGTATGAGGGATGAACAGAGTTCTCCAGGGCATGCCCATGCTCAAAGGACAGCTGCTGCCCCTCTGCACAGCTTCAACTGCACCAGCTGCCCACACCCCACAGTCTGAATCCCCTCCAACAACCCAAGGTGGGTCATGGCTTTAATGTGCTATTCTCTGATAACTACTGAGGATAAGCATCTTTTCATTTGCTTGTTGGCTATGAAAGTTTCCTATTATGAAATACTTATTCAAGTCTTTAGCCAATTTTTCTAATGTGTGTGTGTTTGTTTAATCGTGGTGGAGGACTTGCTGGCTATTTAAGTTTAAATTAATTAAACTTAAATTAAAAATTAAGTCTTTCAATCATACCAGCTACATTTCAAGTGCTCAATAGACATACATGGTAGTGGTTAGTATCCTGGATCTTCTATAACTTGAAATGGTAACAATTTTGCTCTGTCATCTTCCAAAGGTGGTATGCTTTTTGCCTTTCCAGTTAGGCCTTTAATGCACGCGGAACTGGTCTCTGTGTCCAAAGTCGTGTCTTACATACGGATGGGGCCTGTGCAGCACCGTGACCTGCAATGCTGCCTTGAGCAGAAGCCAAGTCTCCACACTGTGCCCATCAGGGCCTGGGCTCCATGTTCTGCTCGGCTCATCTTGCTGCCTATCCTCGTCCTGAACCATGACGTCCAAATGACAAGAGCTTGATATTAACCCTTCACATCCTTTTAGGGCAAATGCTCCCACTTGTTCTTTTGTGAGCATACTCTGAATCCCTTCGCCCTTTAAACTTGTATACAAATTTGAGAATTAGCTTCTTAAATTCCACACACAAAAAAATCTGTTGGAATGATGAATGTGCTGACTCTACAGATCAATCTAAGGTGGGAAAAACTGACATCTTTATATTTGTTCTAAACCTAAGTAAGGAAATGTTCCTTACCATAATCATAAAAAAGTCATGCTGAATAATCATAAAATAAATCCTATTGGGGAATGAGATCTATACCAAGCCAGAGCTGTAAATCATAATCTATGCTTCAGAATTTTATTATTTACTTTTTAGACACATTATTTGCCTGTCCTTAATAAAATATGAAACATACCAGTTAAACTCCACACTCAGTGTTTAGTCGTTTTATGAGACAGTGTAACTGCTATCAGATGCTCGGTGTGCAGACTTTACCTTGAGTGAGCGGCATGTGACGGGCAAGCAGCTTTGCCCTCTTCTTTTCATATCCTTTTTGAGTGATGTCACCTAAAACAATGAAAAAGAGAATTATATTTCTCCTAAAGTTTCAACACTTTTTAACTTAAAGTTAATTCATAATGGAGAATATGGAAGCACTAATGTCCTTCTCTGTGAATGGATGGACATACTATGATGCATCCATACCGTGAAATCCTGTTCAGCAGTAAAAAGGAATGAACCATCAACACAACAACTGCAATGGCCCTTATGTGTATATTGCTAAGGAAAAGTCTACATATAGAATCATTGCATTTGTAGAGCACTCTGAAAAAGATAAAACTATAGGGACAGAGAGCAGATAATGGTTAACAAGGGATAGGAGTGAGGGAGGGCCTGACTACAAAGGAGGACAAGGGAATTTTGGGGGGTGATGAGCCGACCTATGTTCTGATTGTGGTGGTATGCCATGACTATGTGCACTTGTCAAAAACTTACAGAACTGCATACCAGAAAAGATGAATTTTATGGTATGTAAATAATACTTCAATTTTTAAAAATTGTGATCAGCATTCCCTAGGAGCCTGTCATATATGCAGACTCTAAAAAAATAAAATAAAATTGTTAATTAAGAATTTTAATTTAAAAAGAATGCAGACGCCAAGGCCATACCCCAGACCGAATCCTGAATGAGGAAATGAGCCCTTACAGGTCAAGGTTGCTGGGGAAAAGGCTACCATTCCGATAAATTATCATAAAGAAAAATAGCCTAAAAACCAATTAAACCACCTAGAACACAACAGGAAGCACGTCTTCATGAGACACGCAACGTAAACACACTATTTGGTTTCCTGGATAGAACTTGGAGTGCTCATAATGGATCGATCACGTTCTTCAGCTGTCTTTGATAGGAAGCGTTTCATTAATGCTTTACAAGCCCCCCTAAGGCTGCCTTCTCCGACTCCTTGCAACTACCAAACAAGCTAAGAGGTCAGACCACCAGGCATCAGAAAAAACCACTTACCTAGGGCTTCACCAAGTATTTCCTTTAGATAAACTCTTGGATGCAGAACTGGGGTCAAAAGACCAACACCTCGTTGCAGTACTTGTATCAGACAAAATAGACTTCAAAACGAAGAAAGTAGCAAGAGATAAAGAAGGACATTACATAATGATAAAGGGGTCAGTCCAACAAGAAGATATAACCATTATAAATATATATGCACCCAACACAGGAGCGCCAGCATATGTGAGACAAACACTAACAGAATTAAAGGAGGAAATAGACAGCAATGCATTCACCTTAGACTTCAACACACCACTCACTCCAGAGGACAGATCAACCAGACAGAAAATAAGTAAAGACACAGAGGCACTGAACAACACACTAGAACACATGGACCTAACAGACATCTACAGAACTCTACACCCAAAAGCAACAGGATACACATTCTTCTCAAGTGCACATGGAACATTTTCCAGAGTAGACCATCTACTAGGCCACAAAAGGAACCTCAGTAACTTCAAAAATATTGAAATTCTACCAACCAACTTCTCAGATCACCAAGGTATAAAACTAGAAATACATTGTAGAAAGTAATCAAAAAGGCTCACAAATACATGGAGACTTAACAACACTCTCCTAATTAATCAATGGGTTAACTACCAAATCAAAACAGAAATCAAAGAATATATGGAGACTAATGACAACAACAACACAAAGCCACAACTTCTGTGGGACGCAGCAAAGGAAGTTCTAAGAGGAAAGTATATTGCAATCCCGGCCTATTTAAAGAAAGAAGAACATTCCCAAATGAATAGTCTAAAGACACAATTACTGAAATTGGAAAAAGAAGAACAAATGAGGCCCAAAGTCACCAGAAGGAGGGACATAATAAAGATTAGAGAGGAAATAAATAAAATGGAGAAGAATAAAACAATAGAAAAAATCAATGAAACCAAGAGCTGGTTCTTTGTAAAAATAAACAAAATAGATAAACCCCTAGCCAGACTCATTAAGAGAAAAAGAGAATCTACACACATAAACACAATCAGAAATGAGAAAGGAAAAATCACGACGGACCCCACGGAAATACAAAGAATCATAAGAGCGTATTATGAGAATCTATATGCTAACAAGCTGGAAAACCTAGAAGAAAAGGACAACTTCTTAGAAAAATACAACCTTCCAAGACTGACCAAGCAAGAAACAGAAAAACTAAACAGACCAATCACCAGCAACGAAATCGAACTGATAATCAAAAAACTACCCAAGAACAAAACCCCCGGGCCTGATGGATTCACCTCTGAATTCTACCAGACATATAGAGAAGAAATAACACCGATTCTCCTTAAAGTTTTCCAAAAAATAGAAGAGGAGGGAATACTTCCAAACTCATTCTATGAAGCCAGCCTCACTCTGATACCAAAACCTGGCAAAGACCTCACCAAAAAAGAAAATTACAGACCAATATCCCTGATGAAGGTGGATGCAAAAATACTCAACAAAATATTAGCAAACCGAATTCAAAAATACATCAGGAGGATCATACACCATGATCAAGTGGAATTCATCCCAGGGATGCAAGGATGGTACAACATTCGAAAATCCATCAACATCATCCACCACATCAACAAAAAGAAGAACAAAAATCACATGATCATCTCCATAGATGCTGAAAAAGCATTTGACAAAATTCAGCATCCATTCCTGATTAAAACTCTCAACAAAATGGGTATAGACGGCAAGTACCTCAACATCATAAAGGCTATATATATGACAAACCCACAGCTAACATGATACTTAACGGCGAGATGCTGAAAGCTTTTCATCTAAGATAAGGAACAAGACAGGGATGCCCACTCTCTCCACTGTTATTCAACATAGTACTGGAGGTCCTAGCCACAGCAATCAGAAAAAACAAAGACATACAAGGCATCCAGATTGGTAAAGAAAAAGTCAAATTGTCACTATTTGCAGATGACATGATACTGTACATAAAAAACCCTAAAGATTCCATTCCAAAACTCCTAGAACTAATATATGAATTCAGCAAAGTTGCAGGATACAAAATTAATACTCAGAAATCTGTTGCTTTCCTATACACTAATGATGAACTAACAGAAAGAGAAATCAGAAAAACAATTCCATTCACAATTGCATCAAAAAGAATAAAATACCTAGGAATAAGCCTAACGAAGGAAGTGAAAGACCTGTACTCTGAAAACTACAAGACACTCCTAAGAGAAATTAAAGAGGACACTAACAAATGGAAATGCATCCCATGCTCTTGGCTAGGAAGAATAAATATTGTCAAAATGGCTATACTACCTAAAGCAATCTACAGATTCAATGCAATCCCTATCAAACTACCAACAACTTTCTTCAATGAACTGGAACAAATAATTCTAAAATTCATATGGAACCACAAAAGACCCCGAATAGCCAAAGCAACCCTGAGAAGGAGGAATAAAACAGGGGGAATTACGCTCCCTGACTTCAAGCTCTACTACAAAGCCACAGTAATCAAGACAATTTGGTATTGGCACAAAAACAGACCCACAGACCAGTGGAACAGAATAGAAAATCCAAACATTAACCCAAACATATACAGTCAATTAATATTTGATAAAAGAGCCTTGGATATACAATGGGGAGATGACAGCCTCTTCAGCAGCTGGTGTTGGAAAAACTGGACAGCTACATGTAAGAGAATGAAACTGGACTACTGTCTAGCCCCATACACAAAGGTAAACTCAAGGTGGATCAAAGACCTGAATGTAAGTCATGAAAACATAAAACTCTTAGAAAAAAACATAGGCAAAAATCTCTTGGACATAAACATGAGCGACTTCTTCATGAACATATCTCCCCGGGCAAGGGAAACAAAAGCAAAAATGAACAAGTGGGACTATATCAAGCTGCAAAGCTTCTGTACAGCCAAGGACACCATCAGTAGAACAAAAAGACATCCTACAGTATGGGAGAATATATTCATAAAAAACGTATCTGATAAAGGGTTGACATCCAAAATATATAAAGAACTCATGCACCTTAACAAACAGAAAGCAAATAATCCAATTAAGAAATGGGCAGAGGACATGAATAGACACTTCTCCAAAGAAGAAATTCAGATGGCCAACAGGCACATGAAAAGATGCTCCACATCGCTAATCATCAGAGAAATGCAGATTAAAACCACAATGAGATATCACCTCACACCAGTGAGGATGGCCAACATCCAAAACACAAACAACAACAAATGTTGGCGAGGATGTGGAGAAAAGGGAACCCTCCTACACTGCTGGTGGGACTGCAAATTAGTTCAACCATTGTGGAAAGCAGTATGGAGGTTCCTCAAAAAACTCAAAATAGAAATACCATTTGACCCAGGAATTCCACTCCTAGGAATTTACCCTAAGAATGCAGCAGCCCAATTTGAAAAGGACAGATGCACCCCTATGTTTATTGCAGCACTATTTACAATAGCCAAGAAATGGAAGCAACCTAAGTGTCCATCAGTAGATGAATGGATAAAGAAGATGTGGTACATATACACAATGAGATATTATTCAGCCATAAGAAGAAAACAAATTCTACCATTGCAACAACATGGATGGAGCTAGAGGGTATTATGCTCAGTGAAATAAGCCAAGCCGAAAAAGACAAGTATCAAATGATTTCACTCATATGTGAAGTATAAGAACAAAGAAAAAAACTGAAGGAACAAAACAGCAGCAGACTCACAGAACCCAAGAATGGACTAACAGTTACCAAAGGGAAAAAGACTGGGGAGGATGGGTGGGAAGGGAAGGACAAGGGGGAAAAAGGGTATACGATTAGCAGACATAATATGCGGGGGGCACAGGGAGGGCTGTACAACTCAGAGAAGGCAAGTAGTGATTCTATAGCATCTCACTACGCTGATGGACAGTGACTGTAATGGGGTTGGTGGGGGGGACCTGATGACGGGGTAGTTTAATAACCATAATATTGCACATGTAATTGTAGATTAATGATAATAAAATAAATTATATTTTAAAAAAAAGAATAAAAAAAAAAGACCAACACCTCTGCCATCTAAAGCCTGGCTGAAAGCCACAGGGTAGGCATTGACACAGCATCCCACAGAGGAACCCAAGGTCAGGAAGCACAGGCCCAGCCCTCCCCACAGAGCTCTCTGGTTTACCTTGTGTTCTCATCCATCCTTTGCGTTATTTATTCCTTGGTCCCACCTCATTGGCCCACCACCCCACAGGAATCTGTTGTATTATATTTAGTGTCTTTAAATCTGAGTATGTTCTGTGAAACACCTAGTGGTTTGTGTCCATGTATTTTCACCTTACCTGAGGGCACTGTGTTATAAATCTCACCCCTCTGCCTATTTTTTCACTAAGCACTGTTTTTAACACCAACCCATCCCAACCCAAAGAGCACACTTAAAGCACTGCTGAATGCTGTGGGGAGGGGCAGATGGGGACAGGGAGGCAAACTTCATCCTCTGCTACCCACACACTGGACACTCACAGACCCTAACTGGATTCAGGATATGCTTGTATAATTTCACCTAACAAAGTTTCAACTTGTGAAGGACTTTAAAGCACACATTTTTTTTTCTGTTTGACAACTCTATGCATTCTAATTTTTTTTGTTTTGGTATCATTAATCTACAAATACATGTGCAACATTATGGTTACTAGACTCCCCACATCATAAAGTACCCCCCACATACCCCATTACAGTCACTGTCCATCAGCATAGTGAGATGCTATAGAATCACTACTTGCCTTCTCTGAGTTGTACAGCCCTCCCTGTGTCCCCCGCATATTATGTCTGCTAATCGTATACCCTTTTTCCCCCTTGTCCTTCCCTTCCCACCCATCCTCCCCAGTCTTTTTCCCTTTGGTAACTGTTAGTCCATTCTTGGGTTCTGTGAGTCTGCTGCTGTTTTGTTCCTTCAGTTTTTTTCTTTGTTCTTATACTTCACATATGAGTGAAATCATTTGATACTTGTCTTTTTCGGCTTGGCTTATTTCACTGAGCATAATACCCTCTAGCTCCATCCATGTTGTTGCAATGGTAGAATTTGTTTTCTTCTTATGGCTGAATAATATCTCATTGTGTATATGTACCACATCTTCTTTATCCATTCATCTACTGATGGACACTTAGGTTGCTTCCATTTCTTGGCTATTGTAAATAGTGCTGCGATAAACATAGGGGTGCATATGTCTTTTTCAAACTGGGCTGCTGCATTCTTAGGGTAAATTTCTAGGAGTGGAATTCCTGGGTCAAATGGTATTTCTATTTTGAGTTTTTTGAGGAACCTCCATACTGCTTTCCACAATGGTTGAACTAATTTGCATTCCCACCAGCAGTGTAGGAGGGTTCCCTTTTCTCCACATTCTTGCCAACATTTGTTGTTGTTTGTGTTCTGGATGGTGGCCATCCTTACTGGTGTGAGGTGATATCTCATTGTGGTTTTAATTTGCATTTCTCTGATGATTAGTGATGTAGAGCATCTTTTCATGTACCTGTTGGCCCTCTGAATTTCTTCTTTGGAGAAGTGCCTATTCATGTCCTCTGCCCATTTTTTAACTGGCTTATTTGCTTTTTGTTTATTGAGGTGCATGAGCTCTTTATATATTTTGGGTGTCAACCCCTCATCAGATATGTCATTTATGAATATATTCTCCCATACTGTAGGATGTCTTTTTGTTCTACTGATGGTGTCCTTTGCTGTACAGAAGTTTTTCAGCTTGATATAGTCCCACATGTTCATTTTTGCTTCTGTTTCCCTTGCCCGGGGAGACATGTTCATGAAGAAGTTGCTCATGTTTATGTCCAAGAGATTTTTGTCTATGTTTTTTTCTAAGAGTTTTATGGTTTCATGACTTACATTCAGGTCTTTGATCCATTTTGAATTTACTTTTGTGTATGGGGTTAGACAGTGATCCAGTTTCATTCTCTTACATGTAGCTGGCCAGTTTTTCCAACACCAGCTGCTGAAGAGGCTGTCATCTCCCTATTGTATATCCAAGGCTCCTTTATCAAATATTAATTGACTGTATCTGTTTGGGTTAATGTTTGGATTTTCTATTCTGTTCCACTGGTCTGTGGGTCTGTTTTTGTGCCAATACCAAATTGTCTTGATTACTGTGGCTTTGTAGTAGAGCTTGAAGTCAGGGAGCGTAATTCCCCGTTTTATTCCTCCTTCTCAGGGTTTCTTTGGCTGTTCGGGGTCTTTTGTGGTTCCATATGAATTTTAGAATTATTTGTTTGAGTTCATTGAAGAAAGTTGTTGGTAGTCTGATAGGGATTGCGTTGAATCTGTAGATTGCTTTAGGTAGTATAGCCATTTTGACAATATTTATTCTTCCTAGCCAAGAGCATGGGATGCATTTCCATTTGTTAGTGTCCTCTTTAATTTCTCTTAGGAGTGTCTTGTAGTTACCAAAGGGAAAGGGACTGGGGAAGATGGGTGGGAAGGGAGGGATAAAAGGGAAAAAGGGGCATTACGATTAGCAGATGTAATGTTGGGGGGGCATGGGGAGGGCTGTACAACTCAGAGAAGACAAGTAGTGATTCTATAGCATCTCACTACGCTGATGGACAGTGACTGTAATGGGGTTGGTAGGGGGGAACCTGATGAAGGGGGTAGTTTAATAATCATAATATTGCCCATGTAATTGTAGATTAATGATACCAAAATAAATTATTTTAAAAAAAGAATATATGGAAGGTGGTTTGATAATGTATTATGGTTATATAAGATGTGAGAGAATGAATGAATTTTACATATCATTCCTGTAACTTATGACACTAAAATTATTTCAAAATAAAAACTTAAAACATACCTGGGAGAGACTATATAAAATTGGTGCTATTTTTTAAATGTTTGATAAAATCTGTCAGTGAAACCATCTGGTCTTACAGATCTTTGTTGCAGAAGGTTGGGGCTTTGGGGTTTTTTTTTTCTTCCATCTTTTGCTTTATATTACTTTTTAAATTAAGACTGTGTTTTAATAATAGTTAATGGTTCACAACAAAATTAAGCAAGGCACAGAGAGTTCCCATGTATCCCCTACTCCAGCACAGGGAGAGCCTCCCCCATGATCTGCATCGGTCACCAGGGCAGTACATTTATTACAGCTGATGAATTACATTGATGTATCATAATTAACCAGAGTCCACTCTTGGTGCTATACATTCCACAGGTTTGTACAAGTGTATAATAATGACATATACTCATCATTAAAATATCACAGAGTATTTCCACTACCCTAAAAGTCCTCTGTGCTCTGCCTATTTGTCCCTCCCCCACTACCCCTAATACCTGGCAATCTTTGATCTTTTCCTGTCTCTTTAGTTTTTCAGAATGTCATATAGTTGCAATCACATAGTAGCCTTTCAGACTGACTTCTTTCACTTAGCATTTAAGGTTCCTCCATGTCTTTTCTTGGCTTGAGAAGTAATTTCTTTTTAGTGGTAATATTCTACAGTCTGGATATACAAGTTTATTTAATCAAATTCAAATGTTGAAGGCCATCTTGGCTGCTTCTAAGTTATGGCAATTATGAACAAAGCTCCTGTACACGTCTGTGTGTAGGTTTTGTGTGGACATATTTCAACTGTTTTGGATAAATACCAAAGAGCATGATTGCTGGATCATGCAGTCAAAGGATATTTAGTTTACACTGAAAGGACCAAACTAATGCCGTGACAGGCCCCAGAAAGCCTCAGAAATCAGAGGGCCTGAGTTTCAGTTTCCCCGAAACCACCTGAAAGAATAGGAAAATTTTAAGTAGGCTCTGACCCTTGGCCTGAGTCATAAAAACCGGCCTGAACACAATGACACAATAGCTTGCAAACCCATGCCTAGGTAATCCTCCCCAAAACTGATAGATTGTGAAGATAAAGCCCTGTGGGACCCTACTGTGAAGATAAAGCCCTGTGAGACCCTAATTGAAATATTTTTGCTATCAAATCATCAGCAGACCTCCCCCTCGCCTCCCCCTGGTTGTGCTCCCTTTTCCTTTAAAACCTCCTGTGATTTCTGCTCGGGGTCGGACTCTGCTCCTGCGTGAGTTATGAGTCTTGACCCCAGCGCGCTGGTGGAATCAATAAACCTCTTGCTGTTTGCATCAAGACCGGTCTCTTGTGAGTATTTGGGTCGCCATCCATACCGGGGCTGAGCAGGGCCTGTTTTCTGGGTCTTACAACACCACCAAACTGTCTCCAAAGTTGCACCATTTTGCATACTTCCCCCTGCCCCCACAAAGGATAAGAGTTCCTGTTCCTCCACAACCATGTCAGCATTTGGTATTGTCATATCTGGATTTTGGGTATTCTACTAGGTGAATAGTGGTGTCTCCTTATTGCTTTAAGTCGTATTTCACGGACGACATGTGACATCGAGCACCTTATGAATATGCTTATTTGCCATCTGACATCTTTTTCAGTGAGCTGTCTGTTAAGGTCTTTGGCCCATTTTTTAATGAAGTTGTTTTCTTACTGCTGTGTTTTAGGAGTTCTTTGTATATTGTGGCTAGCAGTCCTTTATCAGATGTGTCTTCTGCAAATATTTTCTCCCAGTCAGTGGCTTGTCTTCTCTTTCTCGACACTGTCTTTCACAGAGCAGAAGTTTTTAATTTAATTAAAATATACATACTCCAGAGGAAAAACTTCATACACCATGGTATAATCATATCAGACAATACCACAAAGCAGTTAGTTAGAATGAGCCAGAACTACATGTATTAATATGACCATTACCATAATTTTAAAAACACAATGCTGAGATAAACAGCAAGCATCAGAAGAAGTCATACAGCAGACTATTTACACGAAGTTTTAAAACTTGCAAAACTGCACTCTGGATTGTTTAAGGACATACGGAAATGCAATAAAATGATAAAACACCAAGTTCAGGAGGGAAGCTGGGGAAGGGCAATGAGGTCAAAGTTTGAGTGTGGTCTCAGCTCTCTTTGTAGTGATTCTTTGAAACCTGAAGCTAATGTGGCAAAATACTAATTTTTTGGAAAGGTGGGAGGTAGTACATGGATATGTATGCCATGATTCTCACAAGTTTTCTGTATGCTTGAAATATTTCATGATTACCAAAAAACATTAAACAAGAAGACATCCACATTCAACAGTTTCTAAGCCTCAAATGATTTTCAAACTAAACTCTGCAGATGGCTAAGTGGTGAGTGCTTCCCAAGGACCAGAGGTCTTTGCTCCCTGCAAATGTCGGCCACACTTTCTACAGTCCCCACAAGCTTATTTGAATTATTCCATTTAACTTAAGACCCTGAACATGCATTTAGAACAGACAAGCAGTATCACAGAGGATAATGACATTTTTCCATAAAAATATAGCTTTTGGCTGACAAGTCTGTTACATAAATGTGTAAACAGATAACAAACAATAGGCATTTAAAAAATAGACATTTAATGAAAGAACTCTATTCAACATCAGTGAGGTGAAGCCCCACTAAGGTATGATGTCTGCTGGCTCTGCATGACTAAGACTCAGACCAGTCTTCAACTGGGAGGACTACAAAAAAGGTCTGCCCCAGCGCTGTCCCACCTTCCAGCGGCACGCCCCCCAGGGAAGTGCAAGTGCTCGGGCTGAGGTGGAGGCTGCCTGCCCTGTGCACCCCCTTCCCAGGGAATGGCACAGCACGCCCCAGAATACCAGTACAGATGACACCCCTCTTCTGCCCCGCCTCAGTCACAGGGCATACCGCAAGCACTGCTCCTCTGCCTCATTCCTGCCTTCCCCACCTAGATTAGTGGTTACTGTTCTGATCCACCTTTCTGGCTTTCCAGAGTCTACACTGCTGTGAGTTTCTTTTTAATTTTAAAACTTTTACATTTCAGTGAGAATTGGGGAAGAAGCATCCCCTCCCTTAATGACTGGTCATGAATGCTGGCCTGGATGACCCTCCACAGGGCTTCTGGTCTTGCACCCCTCTCCCGCCTTGACCACACAGATGCCCACACTCCTGCTCTGGCCTCTTCCTCAGTCCTCTTCTGGCCTTTCTCTGTGTAAGTCCAGGGAGAGGAAATCCTGGGGCAAAATACCTCTAAAAACCGAAATCAAAGGGAGAAATAAAGTTTAAAATCCGTTTATTGCTCACAAACTGCAGTCTGGGGCCGTTTCTCTTTCCTATTTCAGCAGAAGCCAAAAACCGGCCCTCCCCTCACCTCCCAAGTACAGATAAGCCCTCTGTTGCCCAGGTAATTACCCATTGATATGGAGATGAACTTCTCTCCAACCCTGAGGAATGATGCAAATGCACTAAAGCCATACTTCTTTCCACCTCTGATCGCCTCCTGATATGCAGATGTACCAAAGCCAGGCAAGATATTCTGGAAATGTTACAATTTTACCCACACTCTGCCTTTCCCTTAGGAGTTTGGGTTCCGCAGTTTTGTCCTAGGGCCTCTTTGCTTTATTTGATTTTCCCTAAAGGGTCATCTTATTCACTTAAATCACGATTTATGTGCCAATGACTTCCAAGTTTATGCTTCTAGACTAGCCCTTTCTGGAAAGTAGCAGTCCTACATAAGCAAATGCCCCTGCACACCACCACTCGTATCTCCCAAAGACCTCACACTCAACAGGCATGAACAGACATGTTCTTTCTGTTCTCCATAGCTTCGTGAACAGCCCCATCACCTCCCCAGTCATTCATCTGAGAAACTCAGGAGTATGCTAGGCCCTCCTTCAATGTCCAAGTCTTCACACCAAAGTCTGCTGATCCTATTGAGACAGGGACTGTGGGTGTAGTCAGAGTAGTGGCAGGGCCTCCGAAAAAAGCAAGGCAGAGTATTTGCAGTCAGAGCAATGTAACTACATGCAAGGAAACCCCCTACCAAAACTCTGTGTTAAACATTAGGCTCTAGGGTCATTGTCAGTTAAGATCAGTTAGTGTTCCCCAGATAAAGAAGAGTAGCCCATGTTGTTATTATGCTAACCACCTGTAAGATTCACTTTAGCATGCTAAAAGGCCCAGGCCTATGTGCTGTCTTTCCTCTTTCAGATCTGATGGGGTGGTTTTGCAAACTGGGTAACTATTTTAGCATGCAGACCCAGCTGTAAACAACATATTAAAAGGCAGCAAAGATTCCACATTAAAGATAAGATTGCAGTTTAACACCCAGAAAGTTTGAGAAGCAGGATTCTTAACTTGCTCTTTAGCAAACAGACAATAAATACCTCAGCCCACCTTGGGGGCTGGGCAGACTGCCTTTTGATATGCTCCTAGACCAGGACGCAGGTGTTCCGGAGAGAGATGGGGGGTGGGGGCAGAATTCCTTGTGTTAAGTTAATTCGGGGTGTTCAGACACACGTGGCAGGTCTACACCCCTAAACCTTTTTTTCATGTTCTCGAAAAATCCTCATCTGCCTATAAAACCCCTAGACAACGCAGCACACAGGACTCTCTTGTTCCCTCCTGGCGTGAGCGGGGAGCTCTGTCCTGTCACTTTATCTCTAAATAAAAGCCTGTACCTTGCTCTCATACCTTGGCTGTTTGCTAAGCTCATTCTTCGGCTTCGTGAACAAGAACCCCGGCATCACTATTTCAGACCATTCTCTCCACCCCACCAACTTCAGTCTCTTGCCCTAGGTTCACCGCAATGTGCTCTTTCGTTTCCTGCCCCCAATTTCATACTCCTCCAATCCACTCTACATGCTGCCAGAAAAACTGTTCTAAATCACAGAGAATAAGGGACAGAAGCTGTAAGTTCGGGGAAAGGAAATCCCAGGGCAAATACCTCTAAAAACCGAAATCAGTCAAAGGGAGAAATAAAGTTTTAAATCCATTTATTGCTCACAAACTGCAGTCTGAGGCAGTTTCTCTCTTTCCTGCTCCAGCAGAAGCCAAAACCGGCCCTCCCCCTCATCTCTCAGGTACAGATAGGTACCCCTTTGCCCAGGTAATTACACCATTGATATGGAGATGAACTTCTCTCCATGTCTGAGGAATGAGGCAAATGCACTAAAGCCACACTTCTTTCCACCACTGAACACCTCCTGATATGCACATGTACCAAAACAAGGAGAGATATTCTGGAAATGGTACAATTTTACCACAGAAGCAGAGAGAGATCACACAGGAGTGTTTCAATTGCTGCTTAATATCTTTAAAAAAGAACTGCTGTCTCCATCATTTATTAAGAAATAGTCGCTTAAAATAAATCCCCCAAGAACAACCACTCCCTTAGCTCTTTTGATTCCCCCCACACCATGTGTGCCAATCATAATATACCCCTCAATCCCCTTCTCCCTCCCTCCCCACCCCTCCCCTCTGGTAACTGCTAGTCCCTTCTTGGAGTCTGGGAGTCTGCTGCTGCTTTGTTCCTTCAGTTTTGCTGCATTGGTAGATGACATTACTCTTTTTAAATATAATGCCTTTAGATGGACTTCCGGGAAGATGGCGGTGTGAGCAGGGCGGCAGAAATCTCCTCCCAACACTATATTTATCTACGAAAACACAGAAAATACATCTATTCCTAAAAGAGAGATGAGAATACACAGGAAAGCACACAGCGTGCAGCCACACCCGAGAGGACTCGGCACCCCAAGAGGCGGGTAAGATACGGAGCCGCGACCCGGCGGGACCCGAGCCCTCCCCCACCCCAGCGCACCGGCGGGAGGAGAGGATTCAGAGCCGGGAGGGAGTGGAAGCACACCCCGCGAAGTAGCCAGCCCCGGTGATCTGCGCGGGGAGCGCTGACCCACATTGCGCAGTGCAGCGGAGATTGGAGAGACAGAGGGGCAGGATCTGAGCGGGGAACGCGCCAGGGGGCTTGCAGCCGGCTCCCGGGAAGGAAAAAAAAAAGCGCGCGCTTTCCTCAGCGGTCTTAAAGAGACAGGAGCCCAGCGGAGGAGCCGGATCGCCCCAGCACACTCAGCCCAGCAGGCTGGGAGTCCTGGGGAGTTTCAGACACCTTAGCTGGCGACTGAGGAAGCGTAGCCATACTTAACACTTCTCACTGAGATCAACAGCCTCCTATTCGTTCCCACCCCTGCCAGAGCGATAAAGGGCCCTGCGGAGCGGCACAGTCACAGCTGTGGAATAGTGGGGCAATAGCGCCACCTAGAGCATTCCCACAGAATCTACGTCCGGTGGGCATTTTTTTTGTTTTTTTTGTTTTGTTTTGCTTTTTGTTTTGTTTTTGTTTTTTCTTTTTTCTTTTTTTCTTTTTTTCTTTCTGTTTTTTTCTCTTTTTTTTTCTTCTCTTTTTAAAGTCTTAAAGAGCCCAGCTGACATACGTGGCAACTATCAGTGACCAATTATATAGCCATGAAAAGACAGAGGAATATGGTTCAGAACAAAATCAACCAGACAACCCCAGAGAGGCAGTCTGAAGGGATGGAAATGCACAGCCTCCCTGAAAAAGAATTCAGAAAAAAAGTCATAACCATGCTGATGGACCTACAGAGAAATGTGCAAGAGCTGAGGGAGGAAGTGAGGGAACTGAGGAAAGACAATGCAGAAATCAGACAAGCGATCGACAGGCTTAACAGCGGAATGGATGAGATGCAAGAGACTGTTAATGGAATAGAAAACAGAGAACAGGAGTACAGAGCAGCTGAGGCAGAGAGAGATAAAAGGATTTCTAGGAATGAAAGAATATTAAGAGAACTGTGTGACCAATCCAAACGGAACAATATTCGCATTATAGGAGTACCAGAGGAAGAAGAGAGAGAAAAAGGGATAGAAAGTGTCTTTGAAGAAATAATTGCTGAAAACTTTCCCTCGCTGGGGAAGGAAGTAGTCTCGCAGTCCACCGAAGCTCATAGATCTCCCAACACAAGGGACCCAAGGAAGACAACACCAAGACACATAATAATTAAGATGGCAAAGATCAAAGATAAAGACAGGGTATTAAAGGCAGCTAGAGAGAGAAAAAAGATCACCTACAAAGGAAAACCCATCAGACTATCATCAGACTTCTCAACAGAAACCTTACAGGCCAGAAGAGAATGGCATGATATATTTAACGTTATAAAACAGAAGGGCCTCGAACCAAGAATATTGTATCCAGCACGATTATCATTTAAATATGATGGAGGGATTAAACAATTTCCAGATAAACGAAAGTTGAGAGAGTTTGCCTCTCATAAACAACCACTACAGGATATCTTAAATGGACTGTTCTTGATGGAAGCACACCTAAGGCTAAAAAGATGTCACCAGAGAAAATGAAATCATAGCAAAGAAAGCAGACCATCCAAATACCAACTAAAGGCAAAGAATAAAACACTTATTATAGAAAGAATGGAGGAGGAGGAATAAGAAGGGAGAGAAAGAAAGAAACATCAGACTGTGTTTACAATAACTTAACAAGAAAGTCAAGTTAGATTGTTAGATAGTAAAGAAGGAACCCTTGAACCCTTGGTAACCACGAATCTAAAGCCAGCAATGGCAATAAGTACATACCTATCAATAATCACCCTAAATGTAAATGGACTGAATGCACCAATCAAAAGACACAGAGTAACAGAATGGATAAAAAAGCAAGACCCATCTATATGCTGCCTATAAGAAACTCACCTCAAATCCAAAGATATACACAGACTAAAAGTGAAGGGATGGAAAAAGATATTTCATGCAAACAACAAAGAGAAAAAAGCAGGTGTTGCAGTACTTGTATCAGACAAAATAGACTTCAAAACGAAGAAAGTAGCAAAAGATAAAGAAGGACATTACATAATGATAAAGGGGTCAGTCCAACAAGAAGATATAACCATTATAAATATATATGCACCCAACACAGGAGCGCCAGCATATGTGAGACAAATACTAACAGAATTAAAGGAGGAAATAGACAGCAATGCATTCATCTTAGGAGACTTCAACACACCACTCACTCCAGAGGACAGATCAACCAGACAGAAAATAAGTAAAGACACAGAGGCACTGAACAACACACTAGAACACATGGACCTAACAGACATCTACAGAACTCTACACCCAAAAGCAACAGGATACACATTCTTCTCAAGTGCACATGGAACATTTTCCAGAATAGACCACATACTAGGCCACAAAAAGAACCTCAGTAATTTCAAAAATATTGAAATCCTACCAACCAACTTCTCAGATCACCAAGGTATAAAACTAGAAATAAATTTTAGAAAGAAATCAAAAAGGCTCACAAATACATGGAGACTTAACAACACTCTCCTAATTAATCAATGGGTTAACGACCAAATCAAAACAGAAATCAAAGAATATATGGAGACTAATGACAACAACAACACAAAGCCACAACCTCTGTGGGACGCAGCAAAGGCAGTTCTAAGAGGAAAGTATATTGCAATCCAGGCCTATTTAAAGAAGGAAGAACATTCCCAAATGAATAGTCTAAAGACACAATTACTGAAATTGGAAAAAGAAGAACAAATGAGGCCCAAAGTCACCAGAAGGAGGGACATAATAAAGATTAGAGAAGAAATAAATAAAATTGAGAAGAATAAAACAATAGAAAAAATCAATAAAACCAAGAGCTGGTTCTTTGAAAAAATAAACAAAATAGATAAACCCCTAGCCAGACTCATTAAGAGAAAAAGAGAATCTACACACATAAACACAATCAGAAATGAGAAAGGAAAAATCACGACGGACCCCACAGAAATACAAAGAATCATAAGAGAATATTATGAGAATCTATATGCTAACAAGCTGGAAAACATAGAAGAAATGGACAACTTCTTAGAAAAATACAACCTTCCAAGACTGACCAAGCAAGAAACAGAAAAACTAAACAGACCAATCACCAGCGACGAAATCGAATTGGTAATCAAAAAACTACCCAAGAACAAAACCCCTGGGCCTGATGGATTCACCTCTGAATTCTACCAGACATATAGAGAAGAAATAACACCGATTCTCCTTAAAGTTTTCCAAAAAATAGAAGAGGAGGGAATACTTCCAAACTCATTCTATGAAGCCAGCATCACTCTAATACCAAAACCGGGCAAAGACCTCACCAAAAAAGAAAATTACAGACCAATATCCCTGATGAACGTAGATGCAAAAATACTCAACAAAATATTAGCAAACCGAATTCAAAAATACATCAAGAGGATCATACACCATGATCAAGTGGGATTCATCCCAGGGATGCAAGGATGGTACAACATTCGAAAATCCATCAACATCATCCACCACATCAACAAAAAGAAGAACAAAAACCACATGATCATCTCCATAGATGCTGAAAAAGCATTTGACAAAATTCAGCATCCATTCCTGATTAAAACTCTCAACAAAATGGGTATAGACGGCAAGTACCTCAACATCATAAAGGCTATATATGACAAACCCACAGCTAACATCATACTTAACGGCGAGACGCTGAAAGCTTTTCATCTAAGATCGGGAACAAGACAGGGATGCCCACTCTCTCCACTGTTATTCAACATAGTACTGGAGGTCCTAGCCACAGCAATCAGACAAAACAAAGACATACAAGGCATCCAGATTGGTAAAGAAGAAGTCAAATTGTCACTATTTGCAGATGACATGATACTGTACATAAAAAACCCTAAAGATTCCATTCCAAAACTACTAGAACTAATATCTGAATTCAGCAAAGTCGCAGGATACAAAATTAACACACAGAAATCTGTTGCTTTCCTATACACTAATGATGAACTAACAGAAAGAGAAATCAGAAAAACAATTCCATTCACAATTGCATCAAAAAGAATAAAATACCTAGGAATAAACCTAACGAAGGAAGTGAAAGACCTGTACTCTGAAAACTACAAGACACTCCTAAGAGAAATTAAAGAGGACACTAACAAATGGAAATGCATCCCATGCTCTTGGCTAGGAAGAATAAATATTGTCAAAATGGCTATACTACCTAAAGCAATCTACAGATTCAATGCAATCCCTATCAAACTACCAACAGCTTTCTTCAATGAACTGGAACAAATAATTCTAAAATTCATGTGGAACCACAAAAGACCCCGAATAGCCAAATCAATCCTGAGAAGGAGGAATAAAACAGGGGGAATTACACTCCCTCACTTCAAGCTCTACTACAAAGCCACAGTAATCAAGACAATTTGGTATTGGCACAAAAAACAGACCCACAGACCAGTGGAACAGAATAGAAAATCCAAACATTAACCCAAACATATACAGTCAATTAATATTTGATAAAAGTGCCTTGGATATACAATGGGGAGATGACAGCCTCTTCAGCAGCTGGTGTTGGAAAAACTGGACAGCTACATGTAAGAGAATGAAACTGGACTACTGTCTAGCCCCATACACAAAGGTAAACTCAAGGTGGATCAAAGACCTGAATGTAAGTCATGAAACCATAAAACTCTTAGAAAAAAACATAGGCAAAAATCTCTTGGACATAAACATGAGCGACTTCTTCATGAACATATCTCCCCGGGCAAGGGAAACAAAAGCAAAAATGAACAAGTGGGACTATATCAAGCTGAAAAGCTTCTGTACAGCAAAGGACACCATCAGTAGAACAAAAAGACATCCTACAGTATGGGAGAATATATTCATAAAAAACGTATCTGATAAAGGGTTGACATCCAAAATATATAAAGAACTCATGCACCTTAACAAACAGAAAGCAAATAATCCAATTAAGAAATGGGCAGAGGACATGAATAGACACTTCTCCAAAGAAGAAATTCAGATGGCCAACAGGCACATGAAAAGATGCTCCACATCGCTAATCATCAGAGAAATGCAGATTAAAACCACAATGAGATATCACCTCACACCAGTGAGGATGGCCAACATCCAAAACACAAACAACAACAAATGTTGGCGAGGATGTGGAGAAAAGGGAACCCTCCTACACTGCTGGTGGGACTGCAAATTAGTTCAACCATTGTGGAAAGCAGTATGGAGGTTCCTCAAAAAACTCAAAATAGAAATACCATTTGACCCAGGAATTCCACTCCTAGGAATTTACCCTAAGAATGCAGCAGCCCAATTTGAAAAGGACAGATGCACCCCTATGTTTATTGCAGCACTATTTACAATAGCCAAGAAATGGAAGCAACCTAAGTGTCCATCAGTAGATGAATGGATAAAGAAGATGTGGTACATATACACAATGGAATATTATTCAGCCATAAGAAAAAAACAAATCCTACCATTTGCAACAACATGGATGGAGCTAGAGGGTATTATGCTCAGTGAAATAAGCCAAGCCGAAAAAGACAAGTATCAAATGATTTCACTCATATGTGGAGTATAAGAACAAAGAAAAATACTGAAGGAACAAAACAGCAGCAGACTCACAGAACCCAAGAACGGACTCATAGTTACCAAAGGGAAAGGGACTGGGGAAAATGGGCGGGAAGGGAGGGATAAGAGGGAAAAGGGGGCATTACGATTAGCAGATGTAATGTTGGGGGGGCACGGGGAGGGCAGTACAAGTCAGAGAAGACAAGTAGTGATTGTATAGCATCTCACTACGCTGATGGACAGTGACTGTAATGGGGTTGGTGGGGGGACCTGATGAAGGGGGTAGTTTAATAATTGTAATATTGCACATGTAATTGTAAATTAATGATAATAAAATAAATTTAAAAAAAAAAATATATATATATATAATGCCTTTAAGTAGGGCATAAACTTTGCTGTGTTTTCCAATATAGCAGCCACTAACCATATGTGGCTATTTAAATTTTAATTAACTAAAAGTAAATTAAATTGACTATTCAGCTCCCCTCCCAGTAGCCAGCTTTCAAGTGTGCAGTAGCCACATGTGGTCAGTGGCTACCATAGTGGACAGCATTAAACATTTCCCCGCCTACAGAAAGTTCTGTGGGGCCAGTCTCCAGCCGACAGCGACCAGTTTTACTCCCCCTCACCTCACGCATGCACAACACCCACCTGACTGCAGGAGGCATCTGAGTTTGATCAACACGGGTCTAGGCTCCAGAGAATCAGTCCAAATTCCTCACCGGGGTGCACAATCCTCCATGAGCTAGATCCGGCCCTTCCCAGCCTGCTCTCCCACTCGTGTGCCTGGGGAGCACTATCTGGAAATCCCCCAGCTCACTCAGCCTTGGCTCATCTTCCTTGGTCTAGCACGCTCTTCCCTGCCCTCCTGCTCCACCCTCCTCTAAAGTGCTTTCAAAGCAAAGCTGGAAGAAGCTCCCTTCCCTCTGTCAGCCCTGCTCGCCTAGTGCTGATCGTCAGCCCCTTCTTGGGCCAGCTGGGTGCCGGACCCAGTCCACGGCCCTGCCACTGCTGGTGTGTCACCCAGCCCCCAGCAGGCCATGAGCCTTTTGGCCCTCACCCTGATGAATGCTGTTGAGCAGCAGGACGGCACACCAGGAGTCTCAGTCTGTGCAGGCTGCCGGGATGAAATACCACAGACTGGGGGGCTTAGAAAACACACAGCTCTTTTCGCACAGGCTGGGGGCTGGACATCTGAGATCCAGATGCCAGCTGGCTTGGTTTTCCCTGAGGCCTCTCTCCTGGCCTTGCAGGCAGCCATCTTCTCATCTGGTCATCCCTCTGTGCTGGTGTATCTTCCTCTTCTTATAAGGACACCGGTCCTATTCAATTGGGCCCCACCCTTATGATCTCATTTAACCTTACTTACCTCCTAAAGTCCTATATCTAAATAAAGTAACACTGTGGAGTTAGGGCTACAACATATGATTTTGTGGGGGACACCATTCAGTCTATAACACCAAGATTATCTAATAATGAGGCTAGAATCTCTCATTTCCATAACTTTACTTCTAAAACAATCCTAATTTTAGTGTTTCCTAGTGTTCCTGGAAAGGGCTAACCCTTAACCTCCTTCATCAGCAGAGACATCTGAAGAGAACAAAGCCCAGGAGCTACATGGGAACTTAGAGGACGTGTCCCCTGAGCCACTGACCTGCCTGCAGCAAGCACGTGTGCCCTTTAAGGTTCAGACACTCAATTTAAATGTCTTTTACCAGAGATTCTGTAGAAAAGGTCCTGATATTTGACAAGGAGTCAAAGTTCTTTCTCTGCTATTTCCAAAATGGTACGTTTAAAGTGTGAATGGTGAGTGTAGGAATGGTGACTGAAGGAAGAGGACTTCCACTCCTTCCCTAAAGCCGAGTATAACACAAGCCAAAGAGAAAGGAAAGCCCTGCATGACAGTGTCTGAGGCTCTGCGCAGAAGCCCAGGAGATCTCGAGCACATGCATTTCCTGTGTAAAAAGGGGAAGGGCCTTGCGTATGTTGCTCCAGCTATTCATCAATGAACAGCAGAGGGAACTATTTTTAGGTGTTGTGTCTGTCAGACTACACAGGTTTCCCTTTGCCAAACAGCATGTAATTTCCTCTTTTTAATACACAAATACAATACCACTGATGTCAGATGACTTAAGGGTAAAGAGACTGATTCACAGGGTTATGTTACTCTCACTTGGAAGCAAGCTCACTGCAAATACAACACTACTGTAAGAATTAGTTTGAAGAGACTGGCAAAGCAGAATAAGGTAAGTTGACCATTAACTTCACCCTACTTCATTTCCACCCCTTCTTCAGTTATGTCATAGTACAGTGACCAAGTGCTGTGTAGGAATTCATTTTTATATTAATGTTGTATATCACATCAGGAAAAGAAACACATTAAAAGATGAAACAAAATGTGTTTCAGAAATTAGAACTCTTCAGTACTTTTCAGCTAAAAAGATGTGACCCATCCTAGACTAAGAACAAGAGAAGAGCCACCACCACACACCAGCTAGCCTCACTGAGGGACCCCCATGAACATGGGCGCGGGGCACCTGCTGTCCCAGGCGCATCTCCACGCGGACTTCATCAGGACACTCTTCACACTGGCAGACCAGTGCCCCACCTGACTCTAGTTTCAAACTTCTAAGTCCTGGATGTACATTACCCCACTTTGTGAGACTGAAGGTCAAAGACAAGAAGGTAACTAAACATGTGCATGACTCGGACCCCATCCCCCATCCCTGGCTGAGGGCCTGCCCTGCAGAGAAGGTTTGGGGGTCTCCCTCAAGGAGGGTGCCCAGGGGACAGCACATTCCCTCCTCCTCCCTGCCAACAAGTGCCTAGAGTGAGCAATCAGGGCAGTCTACAGCAGCCAGCTGAGGAGGGGCGCTGCAGCCGTGGCCAACACTGAGCAGGACGGCAAGGCCACTCTCTTCAAGGTCCCTGTGACCTTGGGGGACACAAACACAAGACAGGAGTCTCTACAATACCAGCTTACAGTAAGTGCTCCTAAAGGAAGTTTGTAGTGCTGAGAGTCATGTGAGGGAGACCCTGGTGGCCTGTGGCTCAGTATCACTAGTCAATTCTTCATAAGCAGCTTTACAATTAGGAGTCAGGAGTCAGGCTGGGCCACAGATGCCTAGTAAGCTAAAAGGGAAGGTGATGTGGCCTTAGGATAAGCATATTTGTGATGGTCGCAGTACCTATTCCAGGTGTGCAGCATTTAATCAACACTTACGGACAGAGCAACAAGATATTCCTCAAAGCCATCCTGAACATCAACATCCTCCCTGCCACCAGCCTCTTGCCCTGTTCAGCCACTCAGTGTGGGGACAGAGACCCTGCTGTGTCCACCACAGAACCAACGCCTATCCTGCGGAGGCACGGGGGCCCTGTGGGATCTCCTCTGCTCCACACACAGACCTCCATGGGGCTACCTGGGTAGGGCAGCTCCTCATCCGCCTTTAGGCCTCTCCACATGAAGAGGCCTCAACCCAGTCTCCCAGGAACCCAGTTTCTCATCTTGACTCAAATACTCCTGTTCAGGAAGGACTCTTTTGCCCCCCTGGTGAAAACTGCAGCCTCCCACCCCAAATACACGCCCCGTCTCCCTCTTTCTCAGCAGCATTTATCCCAATATTCCATATATTCTTATTCATATTATCATCTGATTCACCCACCAGAATATGTGTCTTGTGAGAGCAGAAATTTTGGTTTTGTGCACTGCGTAAAAGCCATGTTATAGAAATGTCCACAAGCCCAAACCTCTCCCCAGAAGCCCAGACTCGCATATCCCATCTCCCGCCCGTCGCCTCCACGTGGCTACCTCACAACCAAGTCACAGTCAACATGTCCAGACGAGTTCTTTCCTGAATAAATGAGCTGTGTTTCCCCTCCAACCCATCTTACCCCTGTATATGCAGCATCTCAGACCCAAAACCTGGATTCATTCCTAGTTCCTCACTGGCTTCCTCCCAAAGCAGTCAGGCCATCAGCCACTCCCAGGTCCACCTCAGAACCAGTCACTTCTCACCTGCAGCCCCTGCCCCAGATATAATCCACCACATCTCCCTCAGAAGCATCTGCCTTCTAAGGGTCTCTCTGGGCTCACTCTTGCCCCACTCCAATCCATTCTTGACACGGCAACTAGTGAGCCTTTATGGACATCAAGGGTCACGGCAGCGAAGCTCCAGCAGCTCCTCAGCATGATTAGAATAGAAACCAAAGCACCAGCAGGTGTAGACCAGGCTCTTGCAGCCTTTCCGGCCTGTCTCCTCCTACTCACCCACCCTTTCTCACCACCTGACTCACCAGACTCATTCCTGCCATGGCAATGGCCCATCTAACCCACATGCTTGTGTGGCTCTCCCCAAAGACACATGGAAGGCTCCCCTAGTCACTAACCTGGCCTACCCAGAGATATTTTCTAACCACCAGTCTAAAGTCACCTCCCCAGGAGCCAAGCTTCCTCCCTCTACCTTCTAAAAGAAGGCAAATGGACAGAGCAAGTGGTGTCTTTCTTTGTATGACAGAGTCTGGAAGTGGACATGGACGCCACACCAGGTGGCTCTGGCGCCTGCTACACAGAGGAGAGAAGGCAGACTCAGCCCCTGCTGCCACAGTCCAGCAAGTGGGTCCTGAGAAGGGTGAATAATTCAGTCAATACACACTGACCCACAACAATGTGCCAGGTACAACCCCAAAGAGCAGACCATCAATAAAGGAGACAGGCACTTCAATCAACACCACCAGACAGCCCAGCCCTTCTCATGTGGGTCTAAACCGGCAACCCCATATGGCATCTTAGGGCCTCTGAGCAGCAGGTGCTATGACAGAGTTAGACATGCAAGAGGTTCGTGTGGAAAAACTCTTTTGAGGGGGCTGCAGAGCCCTCTGACGTGAAGGTGGGTCTTTGCAAAATGAGAGGAATAGAAGGCAGGGCGGGCAGAAGACATCTTAGTGTCCATGCTGCCCTAGGAAAGTTTCAGGCCACGTGGAATGCTTAAGCCCAAGTCCCTGATGGGAGTCACAGCATCCCAGTAATGAGCCTCCTTCTGTTTTCCTTCAGTGGGATGCATGGACTCAGGGTGAGTGTGCTGTGGACCTAGAGCCCAAGTCACAGGTGGCCCGGCCACTGTGGGGTCCCAGAGCAGCTCAGGCCCCACCAGTGCCTCTCCAGCTCAGTGGGGACACCACAGCGCACTCATTTCATCTGACTTTTTCCCCTGTAGTTTAAAGCAACAAGGACTAAATCCTGCTTCAACGGCTCCCTGAGGCACAGGTCTGTCCCGCTGACCGCTTCACTGAACTTGAAGAGCCATTATCAAAAAGCCAAGTATTCCACCAATTACAGGGGATTCTTGGTTTAAAACTGAGAATAAACCCATGTGTAGTTTTCACTCTTTATTAATCAACCATTCATTAAAATGTGCTAGGTGCTGAGGACATAAAGATACATTGATCAAGAACTTCCTCTTAAAATGCTCCCTGTAAAGTGGCAGATAAGTGAATGCAGTATTGTGACCAAATCCTGAAGGGGTGGCACAGTTGCTGCTGAAGGGACACACAGCAGCTAGCAACCTGGCCAGGTTTTCTTAGAGGGAAGCAGAGCTTCAAAGAGAAAGTGAAGCTTACACTCAAGTCTTAAAGCAAAAGCAGGAATTCACACGGTACAGAACAGCTGGCAATGAGTATGTACAAAGTCTCAGGACAGTAAGGCTGAAATCACTGTCAACGTTTGCACAGGAGAAGGGAGAGCTGGACAAGGTTGTCTGGACATGCTGTGTCCAGCTGGATGGGACATGCTCTGTCCAGCTGGATACTCTTTCAAAAGCATGAATCAGATTTTGTAAAGAGACAATTGCACTAGGATGATTTACTATGGAAAAAAAAAACCTCTAAAGGGAATATTCCTAAATAGTGAATAAGGAATTTTGTTAAAATGGGACATCCAAGCAACTAGTCAGTAAATATAATTTTTGAAGATTTTCAAACATGTTTTAAAAACTGAAACATCTGAAATAAGCATATGTAAACAGAAATCCTTATTGTACCAAACAACAGCTAAAGTATGTTACAAAAAGTATACAGAAATACACAGTGACATCTAGGTACTTCCTTCAAAGTTCTGTAGAATTAATTGCATGGATTAGCAGTTCTCAAGTTTTGGGCTCAGGACCCCTTCACACTCTTAAAAATCACTCAGGTCAATGAAGAACTTTATGTGGGCTGTATCTATGAATGTTTATGATACCTGAAATTAAAGCTGTGAAATTTTTTAAATATTTAATTCCCTTAAACTTTTTTATAATAAACTTACGATGTTAACATAAATAACATTTTTATAAAAGATAATAGACTTCCAGAGCCAAAAACATTTTGTGAGTAAAGGTATTGTTTTGCAATATCCTAGTATCTGGCTTCATAGAAGACAGTGGGTTCTCACATCTGTTTCAGCACACCATCTCCTGCAGCATGTGGCTTCAGCTCAAGTCCACGAACCAGATCCAGCCTTGCACAGGTATGTGCTTTCTCCAGTAAAAATGCCATCCTACAACGGAAGTGCCAGTTCACTTTGCAACTCAAAATGCACAACTGCTGTGCCGCAAAACGGGCCCTGCACCTCGGGGCCTCTTCCTCTGTGCAGCACTTCCACATCCTCACATGGAAGACAAGTACTCAAGGGCTGAGATTTAAGACAATTAAATTTTACTGCTTCATCAAGGAAGGAGATGTTTCAGTGAAAGCAGCGCTTTTATTACTGCAAGTAGAAACGTGGGGAAGAATGCAGTGGCTGTCCACATGACTTGGGACCCTTGCCTCAATTCAGCCTGACACACCACAGTTCCACCCATCCTTGCTCTTGTGCCATCAGTACAGGGAGCACAGGGAAAACAGAAATGTAATATTATTACGACTTTGGTCCTCCTTCATAGGCCCTAGAAAGTCTCAAGGACCCCCAGGGTCTGTGAACCACAGTTTGGGGACCCCTGGCAGGTTACTTCTGCAAGAAAACCCACATAAGGGATGCCAGAGGCCACTTTGGAGGCACTAGATAATTACTGAATGAATGCATGTACCCAAAATAACAAATTAAAAAAAAAAAAGAAAGTGGCAAAAACTCCAGAAGAAGTTGGCAAGTGGGATTAGAATTCTAAGCAGCCATACCAGAGATGATCAGGCAAGACTCCAAATAAGAAGGCATTTGGGCTGGGCTTTGACAGATTAACAGAATTTGGACATGAGAACTATAATATACCACCAAATATTTAGGAAGCTGTAAGTCCGGGAAAGGAAATCCCGGGGCAAAATACCTCTAAAAATCTAAATAAGTCAAAGGGAGAAATGAAGTTTAAAACCTGTTTATTGCTCACAAATGGCAGGCTGGCCCATCTCTCTCTCCAGCTCCAGCAGCAGCAAAACCGGCCCTCCTCCTCACCTCTCAGGTACAGATAGGCCCTCCTTGCCCAGGTAATTAATTACCCATTGATATGGAGATGAACTTCTCTCCACCCCTGAGGAATTATGCAAATCCACTAAAGCCATACTTCACTCCTGAGCTCCTGTTGATATGCATATGTACTAAAGCCAGGTGAGATATTCTGGATAAATTACAATTTTACCCACAGGCCACACCTCCAGAAATCTCGCCTTACAATTTACTCGTTCCCCCTCTTCCAACCAAAATATGACATACAAATAGCAACAGCAATAAAATCATGATAATCCTCAAGCCAGAGGATTCAGCCTATGCAGTTTAAGTAAATGTACTTTACAGCACAATCTCTCACTAAGCACAAAATATGTTTCTACACTTGTTTACTCGTTCCTAACAACCATGCTAGATTACTCTCAAAACTTTTACCAAACATGAGACAAAGTCAAGCCTCTCTTTAAGCATTTTTTTTCTTGACAATAGCAATACAATCATGGTAATTCTCAAGCCAGAGGATTCAGCTAGGTTCAAAGTCCCATGCAGATTAAGTCCAAAGCTTGTCCATTTCAGCAGTTACACAGCAGCTGCAGCTGGTGAGGGGGGTGCGCATCCAGGACACAGGACTATAGAAGCAAATAACCGTGATTTTGGGGGGCCACTTTGCTGTTATTCCAGGAATACACAGGAGGCCAGCTTCCAGGCCTTTTCCCCAAGATGCCAGAAAAGCCAGCCATCGCTAGTCCATGTGTTGAAATGTCCAGGGCCATGTCCATTTAACTCCTAATTGCTGCACCCATCCTTGCAACACATGTCCAATGAAGTGGGTGCCTTGATCGCTTTTAATCACCGGCGACCAGCCACAGGCTGCAAAGAGACCCTCTAGGCCCCTCTTGGTGGTTTGTTGATCTGCACAACATGCAGGGCACGCCTTCCGGGCTCAGCAGACTTCTTCAAAGGTCAATGGCAAGCCCCACTGACGGCCCACATTGTCTTTTGCCCCACATGCAACAAACACTGATGTAGCCATTGGACCACACCAGAGGCAGGCTTTCCTTCCAGCCAGCACACCTGGGCCAATGCATCTGCTTCACAATTCCCTGGGGATGCCAAAGGCAAATGGCCAGTCACATGATATACAGTAGGTGTCTATGCTACACCACTCTGTGGCCTTTAGGTCTAGTTTCTCACTCACCCCGCAACTGGATAGGTGGTTATTACCTTGGTCAGGGCTTTTCCGGCCATGGGCTCCCTAGCCAACAAGGCGTAATACACAGAAGCCAGTTGCTTCTCCATCAAGGTGACCCGGCCCTCTGCTCCTTTCCGTAGTTGTGACCAGGCTCCGGCCGGCAGCAGGAGCAGCAGCAGTGCCAGAAGCAGTGGCCTTAGGCTCGGGCCACGGGCTGGGGTCAGCATGGCCAGCAGCGGTGGTGGTGCCTCCACAACCACACGAGTGTAGACACACATCCCTCAGCGCAAGCCCCACTTCTCCCCATCATTTCTAGGGGTGGCCCTCCGAAAGGTCGCACCCATTATGACAGATTTCGGGTTCAGAGGAATCCTGCCAACTGCGCCAGGTGTAAGTCCAGGGAGAGGAAATCCTGGGGCAAAATACCTCTAAAAACCGAATCAGTCAAAGGGAGAAATAAAGTTTAAAACCCGTTTATTGCTTACAAACTGCAGTCTGGCCCACCTCTCTCCTGCTCCAGCAGCAGCAAAACCGGCTTTCCCCCTCACCTCTCAGGTACAGATAAGCCCTCCTTACCCAGTTAATTAATTACCCATTGATATGTAGATGCACTTCTCTCCACCCCTTAGGAATTATGCAAATCCACTAAAGCCATACTTCTCTCCATCCTTGAGCTCCAGTTGATATGCATATGTACTAAAGCCAGGCGAGATATTCTGGATAAATTACAATTTTACCCACAAAGCACAACAAATGTTTATTGATATAAAAGCAATGTCAGGCTGTCATTTTAAAAACTCAGAATTACATCACAACACTTAGTAATTGAAACATTTAAAGAAGAAAAATGCTTTATGAAGAAGTCCCCCTTCTACATCCACAAATGGAGCTTTTCCCCCTTTGACTCTATTGAGGTTGGGGGCCTAACACTATCAGAATGCAGGAAAACAGCAGATACCGAATTATCCAGAATAAAGAAACAGGAATGAAGCAAATGTAGCCTATTGTGTAGGAATTTCCTCTCCAAACCACTGCAGGCCACTAAAACCAAAAAGCAAACTTCACACCACAGTCCACGTTTTTAAAGCAGTTCAGCAGCAACAGCCCAGAGATACTGCACAGTTCCAAAGTCAGTTGTGAGGTCTGTCGAAGGTAATTCGACACAGTAACGGAATAAAGCACAAGTGTTTGGGAATTCTTTTTAAAGAAATCAAGGTTATACCTCTAATAACCTCATTTCCATCCAGACATTCTGATATGCTGTGAAGAGCCACATGTGTGAATTCTTCTGCGTGTTCATGGTGGGGATGTGGGACCGAAGAAGAGTGGGGTTCTCACCTCCTATCATCCTCATGTATTTGAAGGAGACCCCAGGTCAAGAAGGGTGAAACTGCCAGGAGACTTAGGGAGCAAGACCACAGCTGGGCCTTCTTCCCCTCCTGGGAATCCACACCAGAAAGTCAAACCTACCCTACAGCATTCTACCACCAGGCTGTTCCCTGAGGGCCAACCCCGATTACCACAGTCAGTGACAGGAGCCCAGTGAGGATGCTGGAGTGCAAGGCCATGTGTGAGCTATGAAGAAGGGCAGGGACATGCTTCCCACTCATCACTGCAGGTGTTAGGCAGGAAAATAGATATGAGCGGGGTGGAAAGAGAACAAGGTCAGTAAAGCCCCCTAGAAAGGACTCAGTTAACCAGTTAAAACTAGAAAGCTAGAAAAGACTCAGAGTTAGAGTTAATCAATTAAAGCTCAAAAGGTCAGGAGCAATGTGGCCTTGTATGTTTGAATATTCCTCAGATAAAGAGAAGTATCTGAGCACAGCCCATGTCTTCATTGTGTCAATTAGATCACTGTAAGATTTACTCTAGCCTGCTAAAAGGCCCACCTATAAACAGCATAATAAAGACAGGGAGATCCCACCTTAAAGCCAAAATCGCATTTTGAAAAAACCCAAGAAGTTAAGAAGAATGATTCTTAACATACTCTTTAGCAAACAACAAATAACTCTGCCCACCTTGGAGGAAGGGCAGACAGTCTTGATTGATTGATAAGCTCCCAAACCAGGAAGCTGCTATCCTGGGAGGGGACCAAATAGTAAATTTCTTGCATTAAGCAAATATTGCAGAATTACCTACAGGACTGATAAGAAACTTAATGTCTCATCAAAGATACTTGAAACCACTTAACAAGTACACACCCCTAATCCTTTGTCATATTCCTGAAAAAAATCCTTAAAAGGGGGAACCCCCAACCTTTCAGGGCGCTCCTCTGAGGTCGCCCACACTTTCTCTTTAAGTAACTTTAAATAAAACTTTTACTGTGATTTACTGCTGTGTCTCTGCCCTTCAATTCTTTGTTGTGGCAGGGACAAGAACTGAGGAAAACACACAACGACGCTCCCCCAACACAGGCACAGGCTGTGGGGAAATCTTGCAGGATTTTCCAGATTTTCCAAGTATCATCACTCATTACCAGTGACTATGGAGGCAGAATTTTGTCTGTAGTAAGTTTCCTCTTCCCTCCAACCTGGCAACTGTACTTTAAGCAATTTCTCATTTAGACAAATGTGAGTACTATGAAGTCATTCTATTTAACATTACTTTATTCTGAATTGGAAACTTGTTTCCCTCCCACAATGGGGGTGGGAAGGCCGCAGGACAAGAGTCCCATTTTCTACTTCTACTTGCTCAAAATGTAAAAATGATAGTGACAGTGAAACTAACTCTGGTTGCTTTAGAAATGCACTTCATTAATACTTTCCTTTAATTATATAAATAAAATACCTTACCAGTAACAAAGCACTTTGACATATACTATCTGACTGAATATTCACAAGAACCGTGGGCTGGCAATAAGGCACAGCTGAAGGAACTCCAGTCCAGGGATGTTATAATTCAGTGCAGACTCATGGACACTTAACCAGATGCCAGCTACTGTGTGGAGATGCAAAACTCTGCCTAAGACACAGTCCCTACCACAAAGCACCTCCAGGGAAGAGGCCCTGTGTAAATACAATAACGCAAATAGAAGTCAGCATCAAAGACGCAAAGCACCCTGGGAGCAGGGCCAAGTGCGAGTGTGCCTGAGTCGTCACTGACCTGTCTGGGCCAAAAGAAGGGTGTCAGGCCAGTCCAGCATCTGGGACAGAAGCCAGGGCTCCTGCCTCCTTGGCCGCGCTGTACTCTGCTGTCCCTTCCTTTTAACACTTTGTTCCCTCCCTTCCTTACCTTGTTACTTTTCCAGGTTCCTCTCCACATATATAATCTTACACCCCTTACTTATCTACACAGCCTTTATGTAGGTCTAAGATGACAACAGTACAAAAGGAGTCAATAAATAAGAAGCGTTTCTCTTATTGAAGCACTTGCCCTTATGTGTGTTCTGTCATACAAGTTATAAAGAGATCCTGTCCTTTGAGGAAAGGATCCAATTTTATCTAACCATCAACTCCTAGGAAGCAGGCAAACATATTCATGAAACAAAGAATTGAGGGAATGACAAATACAGAGGAGCAGAAATTAGGAGCAATAACATTTGAAATGTGTGAAATCTAAATGCTTCTACATGTTTTTTTCCTCGATGAAGAGCTATACAAATTCAGAAAAGTGGTTCCCATCAGAACCATTCCTATTTTGAGTTTTTCAAATTTCCCAAAAGCACCTCATCACCAAGAACTCTCAAATCCAACCATTTCTTACTGTATTTCCACTTAAAAAAATGTGCCACATATCTCGGAACCTAGAAAAATTTGAGTGCTGAATTCAAAAGAGTTGCAAGTAGATGCTGTATTATCTGTAAAACAAAGATGCCAGGCCTGACCCCTAAGGTTGGTGGACTAAGCAACTTAGTTCAAACCAGTGTATGTTTATCACATGGTTGTTTCAAGAATTCGCTACTCCAACCTGAGCCAAACTGAAACTTAAAGAATAATTAGATCATGAAAAAATGGATTCTAAAAACTGAGAACACATTTAAGTATAAAAAAAAGTTAAAAGTTCATGGGCTACAAGGCTCCCTGATCCAGGGCAATAACTTACTCTACACTGACAGCCAAACAGATCAGACAGAAGCCTTGGGAAAGAGGTAACGTTCACATGGGAAAACCACTCGCCACCTCTGAGGCTCAGTCTCTCCAGTCTATTTTCAACAAACGACCAAATATTGAACATATATTTTTTTAATTTAAAAAAATTCCATAAAAGGGGCTAACGACTTCATTCTGCGCTAAGTGCTTTGCATATTAAGATATTTTAGCCTTTCAACAATCCAGAGGTGCTGTTATAACTGTTTTCCAGAAGAGGAAACCGAGGCACACTGGGCTGGGGTGGGCTCGCAGGTCCACACCCCACGCGGCGGCAGCTGCCTGGGCAGAGCCCCTCTCATACACCCCAGACCTGCAGCCTTGGGCTGACAACCACCGACAAGCCTACCGCTTGGACAAAAAGGTCATTGCCATCAAGATTCCCGCGCCTGGGGCCAAACCAAGGTGGGGATCCCAGGTCCGCGATCAAGGGTGAGGGGTGACGGCCGGGGTCCGCGTCCGCCGTCAAGGGTGAGGGGTGAGCGTCGGGCGGGCAGCTCACCTTCCGACAGCTCCAGCTCCAGCTCGGCCAGGCCCTCTCGCACGTCCGCGGGCAGCGGCACCGCCTCCAGCGAACACCCGCGGGCGGCCATGGTCGCTCCGGCCGCGCCCCGCCGACCGCCAGGCAGGCTTGCGCCCGGGCGGAGGCAGGGTCGGGGGGTCCCAGGCGGCAGCTACGTGGCTCCCCTCCGCCCAGAGACCCGCATCGGGAGCGGAGGCAGCGGGCCAGGGGCGCGGCAAGAGAGGCTTCTCACCAGCGCGGGCGCGAGCGCAAGCACAGGCGGCTCCTCGGGCTCCGCCGCCGCCCCGCGCGCCCCCGACAGCCCGGCGGGGGCCCCACACGAGAGCGCACGCGCAAGCGGAAAGGAAGGGAGGTGACAGCGCGCTTGCGCGGTGTGTCGCCGGCCTGTGAAGGAGCTTCAGGCCGGCCCAACAACAACGAAGACTCTCCCGATTGGCCTTGAGGATGCCGCGAGGTCGCTCCGGCCCCCATTGGGAGAGATCGGGAGAGCGTCACTTCGGAGAAGGTCTGAACTGAGAGCCGGGGTCGCCTTGTAGTCGTAACGTCGGTTGGACTTTCGACGACGGCTGCTTTCGGCCGCAGGGGTTCCGGGCCTGAGGAGGGGCCACCTGCCCCCCGCGATGGGGTCTTCGCTGGCCTGTGGGCTGGTGGCCTGTTGCGGCAGTGAGAACCCTCAGGGGACCCCGCAGTACTGCTTCACCTGTGGAGTTTTTCCACTGATGATCAGGAGCCTTGCTACTGGGACCTTCTCGGCACACTTAGAAGGCCCAGCTCTGCAATCCCATGTTCACCTTAAAGTTACTTTGCCAGCAACATGGGTTCATTTGGGAACAGCAAAGAGCGGCAATTCCGCAGTGCGAGCTTCGCCAAAAGCACAGGCAAAAAACAGCAAACGAGGCAGAGGAACGTTATTTCAGGGAGAGGGAGGAGGGCGCTGGAGGGCTGGAGAAAAGCAGGCGTCCAGGAGCCATGGCTCCTCTCTGGCTGAGTTGCAGGGGTGGCGGGAGGAGGAGATGCCAAGCGCATCCTTCCCTGTGGGGCTTGGAAGCCACCATTCCTTCCTGTGGGGGCCGTTTTGTTGGGTCTGTACTGACGCTGCTTCCTGCACTGAAGGAGTGGCAGGGCTCCCCCTGCCAGCCTCCCTGCTCCACCGCAGCAGGGTTCCCCTTAACTTCACACCTGCTGGGATATTAGTAGATACCAACATATTCTGTGGTGTGGACCAGGCATTTTCCCCAGGCTTTATATGTTAACTCATTTGCTTTTCAAAACTGTCTTAGCATGTATAGTATTGGCCAGGAAAGAACTCCAGCAGCCATTTCAGACCATGAGGTGCCCCTGGGAGGTTGGTGGGCAGGCACAGAGGAACAAAAAGACATCAGAGCCCAGAGGCTGGGTGGAGCTGAGGAGACCCACAGGAATCCTGAAGGAGTTGTTCAGATGCAGACAGGGAGGTGTATCTGTGTGGTGCAGGGGTGGGATACAGTGACGTGAATGTAGACATCAATTCAGATGCCTGCCTTGCCTAAGGTATCCTTCCCGGGCCAGTCCACATCTGGTGACCGAGTGATGCAGAGTGTAAAGATCTGGCCATTTGGGCCCAACACAGGACACACCAGATGAGCCAAAGCTTTGCTGGGCCTCCATGTACTTCTGCTTCCTTCCCTTTACCATCACAGCTGCTGATACCCTGTACTCCAAACTGCACCTCTGCTACCAACTAGCCAGCAACCGTTGGTACCCAGTGTAGTCTGAGAAAGCAGATGGTAAGAGATTTTGAAGCTGAGTCACTCACTACTTACGGAGGGTGGAGCCCTCATGATCCCTGGCCCCAAATGGTGATCTAATTGCTAACTCTTCACCAGTGTTGAAGTAGGAGGGTTGAACCAGTGATACGAAATGCAATACACTAGCTAGTGAGGTATTAGACCTTTGTCTATACAGGCACACCTCAGAGATGTTGCCAGTTCAGTTCCAGACCATGGTAATAAAGTGAATATTGCAAAAAAGCGAGTCAAATGAATGTTTTGGTTTTCTAGTGTATGTAAAAGTTATGTTTACGCTATATTGTAGTCTGTTCTGTATATTGCACGCTAGGTGTGCAATAGTATATGTCTAGAAAAAGTGTATATACCTTAATTTAAGATACTTTATTGCTAAAAAATACTAGCCATTATCTGAATCTTCAGAGACATAGTCACTGATCACAGATCACCATAACACAGTAATAGTGCAAAAGCTTAAAACAGTGTGGGAATTAACTGAAATGTGGCACCGAGACACAAAGTGAGCAGAAGCTGTTGGAAAAGTGGCGCTCACCCTTCCCCACGAGCCCAGCACTCCTTCCCCGCACCTACTGAACACTAGGAATATAATTGTGGTTATTTCGTAGCATAATTCAACTGGAAATACGATGAGATAGAAAAGAGTCCACAGCTCCCTCCCCCTAAAACTTTTTACTAGTTTACTAGGGCTGTAGTAATGAAGTACCAAACATTGTGTAGCATTTCAGAAATGTGTTGTCTCAATTCTGGAGGCCAGAAGTCAGAACGAGGTGACGGCAGGTCTGGTTCCTTCCGAGGGCTGTGAGGGAAGGATCTGTTTCATGCCTGTCTTCTAGCTTCTGGTGGTTTTATAACAATCTTTGGTGTTCTCTGCCTCATAGATGTATCATGCCAGTCTCTGCTTTCATGTTCCTATATATGTGTTCATTTCTGTGTCCAGACTGTTTATAAAGACACCAATCACGCTGAATTAGGGTCCACCCTAACGCATTCATCTGAACTTGATCACCTGCAAAGGTCTTATTTCCAAAGAAGATCACATTTAGAGGTACTGGGAGTGAGGACTTAAATCTGTGCCAGGTGCACAAGTCAACCCATAACCAGCTGTGAGACCCAGCCAACATGTGCTGCCAGGAGCTAGGAAAGTGTGTGGAGCTGGATCTTGAGTATGTTTGATGAGTCGTGCTCCCAAACATCTTTAATTCACCAGCATGACCCCTGCAGAAATTAGAAGGGAGCTGGAGTGTAAAATTGGGTAGAAGAGTTTACTGACTTATGAATAATCTTCAAAGATATGGAATTTAACACCCGGGCAGACTGGGCGCAAACTTGCTGGAAAGATGGCTCCTAGAATGATGGTGTATTTACTGCTACATAATGAATTACTATACACTTAGTGGCTTAAAACAAGAGTCATTTATTCTCTCTCTAGATTACTATAGGTCAGGGCACGGTGGGGATTGCTTATCTCTGTTCTGTAGCATCTGGGGCCTCAGCTGGAGCAGCGTGAGGGCTGGAAGTTCACGTCTTCTGCAGGTTCACTTGCTCATGTCTTAACAGTTGATGCTGGAGCCCAGATTGGGGATGTCAGTCGGCACACTCATACATGGCCACTCCCCAGGCCTAGGCCTCCTCACAGTATGATGCAGGGTTCCAAGAACAGTGTATGGAGACAAGGAAAGCTCAGCCTTCATATGAACTAGCCTTAGGGGTCACATGTTTTCACGGCTGCCACCACCTGTCTAAATCTCACCTGTCTTCAAAGAGAGTGGAATTAAGACTCTAATCTTCTGAAGGAGGCAGTATCAAAAAATTTGCAAATACATTTTTAAAACACCACACATAGAAAAAACTATGGCCCACAATGAGCAAAGCTGCAGTGGCAGCCTGGTGGAAGAGGGTAAGAGGCTCAAGGGTGTAGGTGTGCTGAAATTTACATACTCCGTGTTTTAATATGAAGGCCATCAGGTGATTATATTCCAAATAAAGGTACATAAAACACATTTTGAAAGTTCAAAGAAACAGGCTGATAAAAGGGGCATGGAAATGCTCAGTGGGGGCCCTCCTGCAGGCAAGAGCTGACAGTAGGAAAGGCTGCTCGGGAACCTGGCTAGGTGATAGCAGCGGGGATGACAGGATCCTAAACCAAAGAGCCAGAAGACAGCACTCCACTGGCAGGATTTGGCTAATGGCCAGCAAGGCCTGAGTGGCAGCAAAGGGGGCCGAGCCGCAGCGAGTGGCAGAACCGGCTGACAGAGTGTGGCACCCCAAACGCCAGATGGAAGGGCAGGCTGAGGGCGCTACCGAGTGAAGTCAAGGAAGCATGACCAGGAAAATCAAGCCGGTGACCCTTCAAATCAGGATCCCACACCATTTCTGGGCCGAAGCCAGTTTCAGACATGGAAACAGTTACTGAAGAGGTGGCCAAATACTGTTAACCTTAAAAATAAAACTCAGTTATTTTACCAGCAAAACGGACTTATTCCACGACAGCAGAGAACCACAACTCAGGACATTAGGGAAAAACAACAGAGCAGCAGAGGCCCTTTATAGAGGAGGAGGACCAGGGGGCTGTTCTACGCGGAAAGCCCATTGGAGGAACGGGGGAGTCCCCCGTGTCGTGGCTGCTCACTGGCTCAGATGGGACCCTCTCTCATGGGCTGGGCTGTTGCCCAAGGGAGGTGGAAACCTTCCCTCCTCCTGGGTAGGAAAGTGGCCAAAATAGTATGAGTTGCAAGACGTCCTTCTCTTCCTGTGAGGTCTGCAGTTGACCAGGAGGGGTGGGTATGGAGCGCCCTCTGCAGGCTTCCAGGAGCCATTCAGTGAGGCTTCCCTTTATCAATTTTCACAATGCCAAGAACCCCACAATAAACACAGCAAAGAATCCCTAAGTCCTTTTTAAGTCCTTTTCCAAAGGCCCAATAGCCATTTCCTTTTATGACTACACCCTGGAGAAAAGTGGGTAGCTAAACATTTTGAAGACTGGTAGACACAGGGTCTGAACTGACTTTGATACCTAGACACCTGGATTATCATGGCCACCCTTTTAGATGGGCTGCGTAAGATGGCCACGTAACTGGGTGGCCAGGACACCCACGGGCCCAGTTATAGTGGTCCTCTAAGTCTGCGGGCCTGCTTGGTGGTCATTCCCCAGTTCCCAACTGAATAACTGACATTGACACACTTGGCAGTTAACAATACCCTCATGTTGGTCCCTGACCTGCACAGTTAGGCTATCACAATAGGAAAGGCCAAGTAGGGACTTCTGAAATTGCCCCATCCGTACCAAGATCATAAAGCAGTATCATGCCAGGGGTGAGGATGGCAGGGATTAGCGCCACTTCTAAGGATCTAAAGGATGCAGAGTAGTGGTTCCCAAAATCTTTAATTTACCAGCATGGCCCTTGCAGAAATCAGAAGGATCCTGAGGACAGCAGTTCACCACCACAAACACCTGAGCAGCAGCCTCGACAGAAGCCTCTGGGCCAGACTGCTCGGTGGCTGTTGATTTGGTGAGCATGCTCTTTCTGTCTCTATCAGAAAAGAGCATCAGAAACATTTCACATTCATGTGGAACACAGATACAGTTTTGCCTAAAAGCTATGTTACCTCTCTTGCCCTCTGTCATAGTTCAAAGAGGTCAGGATGAAATTAAAGAAGATACCAACAAATGTAAACACATCCCGTGCTCATGGATAGGAAGAATTAATATTGTCAAAATGGCCATCCTGCCTAAAACAATCTACAGATTCAATGCAATACCTATCAAAATGCCAACAGTATTCTTCAATGAACCACAGCAAATAGTTCTAAAGTTCATATGGAACCATAAAAGACCCCGAATAGCCAAAGCAATCCTGAGAAGGAAGAATAAAGCTGGGGTGATTATGCTCCCCAACTTCAAGCTCTACTACAAAGCCACAGTAATCAAGACAATTTGGTACTAGCACGAGAACAGACCCAGAGATCAATGGAACAGACTAGAGAGCCCTGATATAAACCCAACCATATATGGTCACTTAATATACGACAAAGGAGCCAATGGACATACAATGGGGAAATGACAGCCTCTTCCAACAACTGGTGTTGGCAAAACTGGGCAGCTACATGCAAGCAAATGAAACTGGATTATTGTCTAACCCCATACACAAAAGTAAACTTGAAATGGATCAAAGACCTGAATGTAAGTCATGAAACCATAAAACTCTTAGAAGAAAACATAGGCAAAAATCTCTTGAATATAAACATGAGCAACTTTTTCCTGAATGCATCTCCTCGGGCAAGGGAAACAAAAGCAAAAATGAACAAATGGGACTACATCAAGCGAAAAAGCTTCTGTACAGCAAAGGACACTACCAGCAGAACAAAATGGCATCCTACAGCATGGGAGAATGTGTTTGTAAATGACATATCTGACAAGGGGTTCACGTCCAAAACATTATAAAGAACTCACACACCTCAACACCCAGAAAGCAAATAATAACCCAATTAAAAGGGCAGAGGATATGAACAGACAGATCTCCGAAGAAGAAATTCAGATGGCCAACAGGCACATGAAAAGATGCTCCTCCACATTGCTAATTGTCAGGGAAATGCAAATTAAAACCACAATGAGATATCACCTCACACCAGTTAGGATGGCCAACATCGAAAAGAATAGAACAACAAATGCTGGAGAGGATGCGGAGAAAGGGGAACCCTCCTACACAGCTGGTGGGAATTCGTAAGCTAGTTCAACCATTGTGGAAAGCAATATGGAGGTTCCTCAAAAAACTAAAAATAGAAATACCATTTGACCTGGGAATTCCACTCCTAAGAATTTACCCAAAGAATATAATTTCTCAGATTCAAAAGGACATATGCACCCCTATGTTTACTGCAGCACTATTTACAATAGCCAAGAAATGGAAGCAACCTAAGTGTCCATCAGTAGATGAATGGATAAAGAAGATGTGGTACAGATACACAATGGAATACTATTGAACCATAAGAAAGAAACAAATCCTACCATTTGCAACAACATGGATGGAGCTGGAGGATATTATGCTCAGTGAAATAAGTCAGGCAGAGAAAGACAAGTACCAAAGGATTTCCTTTATTTGTGGAATATAACTACGAAGCAAAACTGAAGGAACAAAACAGCAGCAGATTCACAGACTCCAAGAAGGAACTAGCAGTTACCAAAGGGGAGGGGTAGGGGAAGGTAGGTGGGGAGGGAGGGAGTAGGGGATTGAGAGGTATTATGATTAGTACACTTGGTGTGGGGGGGATTATGGGGAAGACAGTGTAGCACAGAGAAGACAAGTAGTGACTCTGTGGCAATATGGGTGTATTTAGTAACCACATTGTGTTTCATGCGAAACCTTCATAAAAGTGTGTATTAATAATACCTTAATAAAAACAAAACAAAACACAAAGAGATCAGGACCACGTAGACATCTGGAGAACATTACATTGTTTCATTACTCCAATAGCATTATGTCCATTGGCCAAATGAACAAGAGGTAGAGAAGATGCTGGAGACCCTGGTAAGATACAAGTGCTCCAAAGAGGAGGAGATAATAAACCTATGAAGATTCAGAGACCTCTACGTCCGTAACATTTTAGGTGTCCAGGGGTCAGGGATGCCCTAGGGCATCTCTCACCAAAGTGAACGGCAGTTATTCCACCTTGCACCCTCATAAGCAAGATTCTGTTGGGCCTCTTCAGGTTCTGGAAGCAGCACATTCCCTACCTAGGAGCACAGCTCCGGCACAAATACTGGGTGACTTGGAAGCCTGTCAGCTTTCAGAAGAGCCCAGAACAGGAAAAGTCTCTGTAATAGGTCAAGGCAGTAACGCAACAGCCCTTCTGCCTGGGCCGTAGTTCGGCGGGTGGTGTCAGTGGTGGGATGAGGCAATGTGGAGTTTCTGCACATCTGAGGAGGAGAGTCACCACACAAGACACTGAGGTTCTGCCATGCCGCTTGAAGCAGAGACCTTTATGCCTTCGGGACAAAAATATGTTAGTGTGCTACTATACTCTTGAGAGTGATGGGACACAGTGACCATGCAGCTGAAATGCCCATCCTGAGGGGGGTTCCAGCAAACTCACCAAGCCATGAGGCTGGTGGGGCCCACGCCCTAAGGTGGAAGCAGTACATTCACGATTGAGCACAGAGGCCACAAGTGAGGGCAGAATGGGCACCTAGGCCCACACTGTTCACTGCTGTTGTATCAGAGCCTCTGTCACTCCACACCTATGACCACAGGGGGAGCCTTTTTGGCCAGTTAGAAAAGGAGGAAAAATGGTGGGCTTGTTGCATAGGTGGGCTGGCTCAGTATGTAAGTCCAAAACAGAGATGGACAGCAGTTACATTACAGCCTCAATCGGGGCGGCCCTGAAAGACAGTCCTAAGGGCATGTCCTCCTGACAGGCAGAGCTCCTAGGTGTCCATGACCTGTGTGAGAAGTGGCCCGCGGCAAGAATACGTATGGACTTACGGGCAGTGTTGGGTGGTCCAGGTGACTGGTTAAGGGCCTGAAGGAAAACAACTGAAGTGGGGACAAGGAGGTCTGTGCACATGGGTAGATGTACTGAATAGGCACCGAAACATCAGTGTCCATCTGAGAATATCTGTGAAAGATTAAGCAACAGACAGAACGGCCTGGCCAGGTGACCCTGGACAGCACCTCTCCTCAGCAGCCCTAGAGCTGGCACAGTGAGCACAAGGACACAGTGGCCAAAGCGACAGAGCTGGAGGCTATGCGTGGGCCCAGCAGCACAGGTCCTCCGACCAAGCGGATCCGGACACTGCTGCCTGTGAAGGTCTAACCTGCTAGCAAATGGGACCGATGCTGAGCTCCCCACAGGCTTCTTTCCCTGAGAGGCCCAACCAGCCCAGAACTCGCCCACCCTGGGAGCACCAGCTGTTCACTTTCACAGGAATAGATTTATGTTCCAGATGTTTGGAAGGGCCTAAGGAGTGTCTGTCCCGCTGGCACAGCATCCCATGTGGCATCCTATCAAACAGGGGACTCATTTACAGTGAAGCACATGACCAGAGTGCCTGACAGCACAAAGCCAGCTGATGCCACATGGGGGCCAGTGTTTTGTGAAGACAGGGTGCCATTCAAGACTTTATGTGGCACTGTGTTGCCAAAGGGAAGGACACAAGTCTGAACCCCAAGGGTGGAAACAGGAGCGACTTGCCATCACTCCCCATGTCCCCAGGGACATGCGTGCTTCCTGTCCTCCCAGGTTTACACGCTGCAGGGTCAGAGGTCCTGGTCCCCAAAAGGGACACTCACCAGGAGATGCACCAGGTGTTCTGCTGGATTGCAAACTATGGATGACATCTGGGGACGCTGGGGTTCTTGCATGGAGGAGGCAGCAGGTGAGAGGAGTCACTGAGTAGGTGGTGGGAAGTTGCACAATGGCAGCAGATCTGTGGGACCCAGTGACCCACGTGGATGCATCTTGGTACCTTTGCTCAACTGGGATTGAAGAACTAGAGAATCCAAGCTGCACATGCAGCGAAGGGTCTGCCTCTTGGATCCCAGATCCCTGCAGCCTGGCTGTAAGGGACATACACCAACTTGACATCGAACTTGTGAGATGTGGTTTCCCAGCTGGTGCTGGCAGCTCCAACTGGTCAAGGCAACCGCTTCTAGGGATACTTGGTGTCAGTTTTCAAACCAGCACCGCACACCGAGAGAGGGAGAGACTGAAGAAAGAGGCAGGTAGATGGCAGGTTTAATAAGCAAGGAAACTTAACTTAGGAGGCTCGTCTTGCGTGGCTGCAAGACCAGTAGATCTCTGCACCCATCCACCAGAATCTTGAAAGTTTATAAAGAGGCCTTAACAGGTTTCAGTCACATATACTGTCCAACGGTCTCAACACCACCTTTTCTCCCAAGGCTGTGTCCTTGGCACAGCTTCTCATGTGGGGACAAGAGGGACCCACATTCCCAGGACGGAAGGCAGGAGGAGACTGTAATTGTCCAGGTCCAGCTTCCAGGTCGACAGGAGATCACAACCTCCTCCAACACATGGCCAGACAAGTGAATCCCATTCCTGAACTTGCACTGCTTTCAAATGTGCTGGTAGCTAACGGGGAGCGTGAGTGGACCACAGCATGCAAGGAAGCTGAATTTGCACCTGGAAGGTGTGCTCCTGGGAGGACAAATCACCGCCCCCTTTAAAGTGGAGGGAACTGGTCGTCACAAGGTCTTAGCACTCTGCCGTTGGCAACACAGGCTCTTAGGGGCGGCAGAAGCCAGGGAGCCCTGGGGAAGGAAGTCTCCTTCCCGCCACCACAGCCCCTTCTTGCAAGTTCATTCAGCAAGCACGTACTGGCTACAGCTGAGTGCCGCCCACAGACGAGTTGTCCTGTCCACCAGGTGCGTCCCAGCAGGGCATGGACATCCTGGCCGGGCACGAGTCTGTTTAAATCTCTTCCTTGGTGCCCGTCTCTGCAGCTTACTGACAAGCTGGGCACACGACGTGTACAGATGGCATTTGGGCAAGCACTCTCTCCATATGAGATGTACCACCCAAAACTTTGCTGGGCAGCAGTGCAGCCCACGGACTTCTAAGGCTGGCACACTGAGCAGACCCAGCTGTAGGGCACACCCATGCTCTTCCTGTTCTGCCCACTGGTCACAGGGAATTTCCAAAGCCACCAGAGTGCATGGAGGAGAAAACTCAGCACCACCAATCTGACACTCACTTGGGATCCTTATTTTAGCCTTTTGGATCTTCCCAGGCCATTCTGTATGTTCTTGCTATGGACTGAACGTGTCCCCAGATTGTGATGTTGAAATCTCACTCCCCAACGTGGTGGTGTTAGAGGTGGGAGCACAGAGCAGAGACTTGGGAAGACGAGGCCGTGAGGGACCCTGAGATGGGATCAGTGCCCTCAGGGGTCATGAGCTCGCCTCCCGTCCCTGCCCCCACCTGTGAGCACCCAAGGACGAGTCTGCAGCCCATGGTGGGACAGGTCCCTCACCTGCAGGCCACCGCACTCTGAGAAACAGGTTTGTTGTTTGTAAGCCACCCAGCACCTGCACATTGTTGTAGGAGCCTCACCTAAGAACGTTGCCAGGCTGTGGGAGCCGCCGTTTAACCAGCTTGACTTGCTGTGTAGGCTCTTTTCCCCTAGCAGGCCTTGTACTTCTGGGCCATACTTGATGTGGGTCCAGAAAACAGCATCTGCCCTGGGTACAATCAGGACAGGTTATGTTCAGATGGCCTTGCTGTTTCTTCCTCAGTACCAGTTAGACAGACAGTCCGGTTCAGCCGGCAGACAGTGCCCACCTTCACTTATCTCAGCGTCCGTGGGTGTTTGATCCACTGAAGACATCGTAGTGATTGGTCCTATGAATGGCAAGTTGTAAGTACTGCAGGAGCCTGGTGAGATGAGCTGGATGGTGAGAATTTCCATGGGAATCCGTGGCCTGCCGTGCTGATGAGTTCCTGGGGTCGAGCCATCTGTGAATGTCATGGTGTCCCTTCTGAGAGGGAGACATGGCGCTGCACACAACTGACAGGCACTGGTGTGGCTTGTTTGTGGTATGGGTGCAGCTGTATTTGGGCTCTTTCAGGGTGCCTGCTGAGGAAGCCACAGACTGTCAGCTGCATGGAGACCTGGCAGGGAAAACTGCAGCTCTTGGTGCAAACCGACCAGCTACTCAGGCCTGAGGGCTGTTTCCATGACACTGAGTGCCTTTGCAACTGGGGAAGCCAAAGGCGCCCTGCCTATGTGTGTCAGGGCGGACCTCCAGGATCCTGGAGCAAAGCTTTGCCTTCTCCAGCTGGTAATTCATCCTCCGTTTTAGAAACATCTGATTCCTGGGTCCTGACGGAGACCAAAGTTCTGCCCAGTGACACCAGGCAATAGGCAACCCAGACTGCCCACTGGGGCCCAGTCATCAAGCCAGACAGGTGTGACCTGTCACGTGAAGTCCCAGTTACGGGAGGCCTAATAAAAGGACACACGTTTGCTCTTTGCTCTTGGTTCCCGGCTCCTAAAATGCCTGGAATTTCCTAATAGGAGCGTCCTTCTGTTATGGGACCTTTCTGACCATACCTGAGTTTTTTTGCTAGTGAGGTGACTCATGGCAGGGCCCCTAGACAGCTTCAGGAGGGGGCTGATTGCCAGAAGGCAGAGCCTGGAGACTGAGTTTGATCACATAGCAAATGCAACTCCATTACAAAGACTTAGACAAGACTCCTGGATGGTTTGGGGCCCTCCAGCTTGGTGAGCACATTCACATCTGGAAGGGAAGCATGACCCCACATGTACTCTGGGCATCTCTTCCACCCGGCTGCCTGAGTTACGTCCTTTAGGATCAGCATAACACGTCTCCTGTTTGTGCAGGTGGCCTGGGGACCCCCTTAGGGCTGGTGTCTCAGGTGGGGGTGATCTTGTGGGGCTGGGTCCGAGGCCCAGGGGGTCTGTGCTGACGCAGAGCAGCCCTGCCTTGCAGGGCATCACTTGGCACTGGGGACAACACATGACCGGACGGGCAGGTCAGGTGGGCACCTATGTGAGCAGGGGCCTGGGCTCCCGTTACAGTTCTTCCGCTAAGCTGTCCCTGTGCCTCTGCCCACGCCTGTTCTTTCCTGCCCAAAACACATTTTGGACTTGCTGAACGACCCATCACTGCTTCTGACCAGGAAACACTTCTCACAGCCACTGCGGCACTAGCCCTGACCAGGGACTCCCTGATGTGACAACAAACTCCCACCACCTGAACCTTTGACTCACTTGTGGTGCCAAAACTCAGCCTGGGGAGCCAACTTGGGAAAGAGGCACAGCTCTGCAGGAGCTCTGGCTTCCTGACCAGTGACTATGGGCTCTGTGGTCCCAGGGGAGGGCTTCTTCCAGCCGGTGTGACCACCCTGTGGATGAGCCATTGAGACTGTGACCTGAAACAGCAGGGAGGGGTCGCCCTGATTGCTGAGGGGGAGGTGGGAAGCTGGCCTACAGCGGGGACAGGAAACCCCATCTGTGGTCCGATGTCTGTGCCTGGCACCTTCGGTACCTCAGACTTGACTGTAAAACAAGGCAGAAAGGAGGTCCTCTACGAACAGGATGCTGAGGCCCCAGCTCCTCTAGGAAGGGAAGTTACAGGCCCCCCAACCAGCCAACGGGCTGCTGTGAGGCCCAGGGAACAAGGACCAGGCAATGGGAGGGGGTGACAAGCAGCACAGAGCAGATGCCCACTCAGAAACGGGAGCAGTTCCTTCGGTGGGTGCTGCAGTAACGCGCCGGGGAGCGGGCTGGCCTAGCACTGTGCCCCCTCATGGGCCATGGGGAGCACTGGAGCATCTTCTCACAGACACCTGCCCCCCGCTGGCAGGGCACTAAATTCCATTTCGGTAAATACGGGTGGAGGCGCTCGGTGACCTGGGGTGCAGGTGCGGGTCGCCCGCTCGCACTTGCTGTCAGGACTTACACCCCCCTCTGCCTGATCGGCTTCTCGCAGGGACTCTGCGCACATGGGGAACGCTGCATCCCTCCCAGGCACCGTGTGCGCCACAGGCAGGAAGCCACCCCCTGCTGGTGACACTTTTCTATAAAGAACGTTCCTTCAAGGAGTCGGCTTCCCGTCCCTCCACGAAAGGCAGAGCAAGAGCCGAATGCAGCTGAGTTGGTGTGACAGCTGCTGTCACGGCCCCCTGAGCCCTGCCCACCCTGCTAGGTTACACGGCAGACGGCCCCCCCACTCAGCACCAACGGCTGGTGTCGGCTGCCCTTCCTCTGGACACCAAAACCAAAGGCGCATTTCTGGGGTTAGGGCCACGGGGCTGCTTAGGGCTTTGGCTTCAGTGACACGGGGCAGAGTGCAGGGCTGGGGGGAAGGCAGGACGGCTGCGAGTGGGTGGCCTCTGTGTCGCCGAGGCTGACGCACAGGGAGCACGGACACGTACCAGCGCTACTGGCTGAGAGAAAGCTCTGCCACAAAAATAAGTAAACAGTGATTTTAAAAAGTTGTTCTATATTAAAACCTAAGTCCAGCAGAATAAATGTCATGTTGAAAGGTCCTGAAAACACTGGGATACTCTTCAATACACCTGTATGGACTGAGTGCAGGTGGGCACAGATCACTGCACGGGGCAGGGGTCACAGCCCCAGGGGCTGCTTCGCCAAGGTGCCACCTCAGGAATAAAATATGCAGCGGGGCGAGATTAAGCAACAGGCAGGTGGCCTTTTGTCTCTCTCAGTGACAAGAGCTTCTAGTGTCATTGAAAAGCCTTCCATAGAAAAAAACTGAAGGAACAAAACAGCAGCAGACTCACAGAACCCAAGAACGGACTAATAGTTACCAAAGGGAAAGGGACTGGGGAAAATGGGTGGGAAGGGAGGGATAAGAGGGAAAAAGGGGCATTACGATTAGCAGATGTAATGTTGGGGGGGCACGGGGAGGGCTGTACAACTCAGAGAAGACAAGTAGTGATTCTATAGCATCTCACTACGCTGATGGACAGTGACTGTAATGGGGTTGGTGGGGGGGACCTGATGAAGGGGTAGTTTAATAATCGTAATATTGCACATGTAATTGTAAATTAATGATAATAAAATAAATTATATTAAAAAATAAGAAAGAAAGAAAGAAAGAAAAGCCTTCTACCCAGGAGCTGAACATGAGCTCTGTGTATTTCTGCCACTGACAAAACAATGGACTACAGCAGAAGGGCCACTCACATGGAGCAGCTTTAACTTTATTCTCTCTCTGTGCTTTTGTTTTAAGCCAGGTTACCGTCTGTGCACTGATGGCCACTCTCCTTCCTGGCTTGGGGGCAGACAGGGTGGCTCTGCCGGCGTGACTGAGCTGGGCCTGTGGCGTGTGAAGCCCACATCACCTCATGACGGAGGGGGCAGACGTACACTGAGACCACACAGCAAAGGCTCCATGTGGCTTTGTGGCAATCCAGAGAGGCGGGACCTTGATGCGCGGCACATGGGCTGGCACTGTGGGGCAGCTCAGCATGCATGCACAAAACAAGCTCTCCTTGGAAAAAGGGGAAAAAACAAGTCTTTTTCTCAAACAGAATTATCGGAGGTAGGAGCCACAGGATTTTAGTCATTGTTTAATCTTCTGGTGGCAGGACTGCTTTGAAGTGGAATCTAAATATAAATAAAAATTTATCTGTTAGAAGGCTTCCTGTGACTTTTAAGAAGAATTTCACAATTTCAAAACACCCACTGAAATAATCTTATTTTAGGTAAAAATAGAAATTACAATTAAAATACACAGTGGTTTAAATTGTGATGGTTAAGAAACACTAGACAAATTATATCCTGGTTGAAAGACAATCTTTCTGTTCCCTACGAGTGGGAGAGGGAGGCCCTGAAGGCCCAGCCTATGATCCAGTCAAACGGACCCAACATGATGCGCCCGAGGAGCCCTCAGGACAGCCTCCTCCTCATGCTCCACTGGCAGCTCCTTCCCGGGCAGGCTCACTACGCTCACAAAGCCCAGTACCGGCAGTCGGCATCATGCACACTCCCAGCGCACAGCCACATCATTTTAAATAACAGTTGGAGAAGGACTTTCATACCTGATGGGACCACCCCGAGTCTTTGCTGGATCATTTCTAAGTGGTGAATGTACTCTGTCAAGGAACGTTCCGGATCTTGAGAAGCAGTCAGGGACCTTTCTGATCTTGAATTCAGGGATGGGTCAGGTCTTTAGGCAAACAAACAAACAAACCAAGAAAGAAACAAAAGCGAGCTGCTCGTGTGGTGGTGTGCGTGGCGAGTGTGTAGGTGGGAGACAGCAGAGGGTCCTGTCGCCCACCAGGCTGTGGGACAAGGGGAGCCAGGTGGCCACCTCCTTGTGTCCATCCTTTACCACAAAAGCAAAGTGCTACATAGGGTCTCAAAAACCAGCTTCCACGGTGTCCCAGGGCGCAAGCAAGTGCACACTTGTTCATTCCACGTTATCTCACCTTAGCCCAACTGGTTCATGCGCCAGCACCCACCAGTGGCCTGTCCCTGATCCCCCAGCCGGCCCTTCACCTGGGGCAGGCCCTCTATCCAGTCCCTGCCTCCAGAGCCAGTGTCAGTCACCTCTTCTACAGGGTATCCCTACATGACTTTCCCACCCTGTGCGAGCCACAAAGGAGGCCTCACCCCTCATCTCCTCTTTGAACAGGTATTACCAACCTGGACACAGGGCGCGATGGCCTCCAGACCAGGGATACAACTGGACCTCACAGACTCACTGGGGGGCTCCCTGCCTGGCTCTGGGATTGGGCCAAAACCTTCAGAACACACGCCTCTGGGGAACCACACACACTACGGTGCATCACCAGCAGAGGGGATTGGAGGCCTGCTCACAGATGGGCTCCCATCTGTGCTGGGCTGACTCGCATGGCCTAACAGTGACACATGCTGTGACATGTGCGACACAGCACATCCTGAAGGGCAGCTCGCAGAGGCCTCATCCAGGGGTCAGGGGGCAAAAGGGCACACATGGTTCATCCCCACTAGCCGGAGGCTGTGCTGGGGGCTGGCTGCACAGGTGACAGGGGCACACGCTGTGCACTGGGAAGGCGCGTGTGTGTCTATGGCCATAGACACACGCAACCTCTCTATACATTTCAAGAGCAGGTTCCCAATATTGGTAAAGCTTTAGTTGAAAGAGTTAAATGACTCATAATCTAGAATTCTTCACTCCAGCATCTGCATAGGATCATTCCACCATCCAACCTGGAGAATTTCCTAATGAACGCCTGCATAAGAAATGCCAGGGTCAAGAGAAGGGCTGTAAATCATGCTGAGCAGGATTAAGGCCACCACACGCTCTCGGAGGCCACATTCCACCACGGCCCCAACAGGGTCTCAAGGAGACAACTACAAATGACCGTGGCTCAAGCCGTCACAGCCATGAGGGAAGCCTCGTTCACTTTCACTTTTAAACAGAATTGTATTCTATAATCAAACCACAAGACCTCTTAATGATCTTTTTAATTGGAAAGGCTTTTCCCCAAATAACTTACTTCACTACGTCTAACATCGCTGCTGTGCTTCATCTGCCTGCTGTGTGGTCAGCATGAAGAGGCACAGTGTGTGCAGAATGCTCCAGTCCCACAGAAAAGAGGAGGCACAAAGCCACCCCGAGACTGTGTGTGTGCACATGGGTGTGTGGTGGGGCTCTTCTTCCATTACAGGCGGGCCTGGGCACCCACGCGCCATATGCCCATGGAAGCCTCCACACAGAGCGGCTACAACCAATGGCTACGGCCAAGGCCCTGTTGAGCCCCCAAGCTCCACGACTCACCTCTCCCTCCTGCGTGGGGAGGCTCTCGGCACAGAGCCCCTGGCGTGGCTGGAGGACACGTCTCGGGTCGGTGGGGATTTGCTGGATTTGGGTGGAGACAGCTGCCGCCGTGGCATCAGGAACCCTTCCCCCATAATTAGCAGAGGGTTAGGAAAAGAGATGAATGCATTTTATTAGGAAGGCCCATCTACTAAAATTTATAATTTATAAGCTTTTAAGAGTCTCTAGGGCAACTTCCAAACATTTAAAAAGTACCCAAGTTATAAATATTGTATTTTTAAAAGCTATAGAAGAAACCTGAGTTTTGATCTCCTGTATTTCACCCCTGCAAGACCCCCGGTGTCCGAGTGGGCAGCGTCCCTGGAGGGTCGCTCAGGGCCCTGAAGGAGCCAGCAGGGCATCAGCTCTGATAAGGGCAGGCAGAAGCTCTGGGGGCAAGGCACTCCAGGAGGGGAAAACTGAAGGCCGTCAGGCTGAAAAGCACTTTGATCTCAAGAAGTAACGATTAATGCGTGGTAATCAAAGCCTCCTGGCACCACAGGGACCCCCATCGCAGAGGCTGGCAGAGCTGGGGGCTGCCTGCCGTGGCCTCTACCCCACGGACTGGGGCTGCATCCTAGGCTGAGTGGGAAGAAGTTCTGTGCACACGTTTACACTCAGGGCAGGGACGCACCTGTGCGGGCACTCAGACAGGTGTGACTGAGCCCAGAGCAGTGGCAGTGCCACTTGACTGGAGAATAAAAAGACCCTTTATAACAACCAGCTGCCCCTGCCCCACCCTCTGAATCACTTTACTCCACATAACAGCACAAACTGTGCTTGCTCCCAGCACAAGAACCACATCCCCTGAGCCACCCTGCCAGGCTGGCACTGGCACTGGCTGGGTCTGGGGTCCTGACCACATATGGCTATGTCCCCGGCGAGCCAGCACCAAGGAAGGGCAGGCCTGAGAGGAATGTGGTCCCACCTGGGCGGGAGGTTCGGCTGAGCACTAGAGCACCTTTCTGGTCCACTTCTTGCCATTTCTTAACCAAAAATCGCAGCCTACAAGGAAAAGAAGGGGAGAAAACATTGAAAACCAGAGCAAAACAAGAGTGAAAGAGTGATGGGAAGGCAGATATGGGTGACAGCGCATGGGCGGAGGCCCAGCTGGGCCCACAGCCCACCACCTGGATGCCTGTGCCCAGGCGCCCCCATCCGGCCCCCAGACCCCAAACCCCAACACCCACCAGATCAGGTCAGAGACCCCAGTTCAAGGCCAGGATAAAGACCCTCACGCACACGCACTTCATCAGATTGGGGACCAGCATGGGGGTTCCCACCTCTCTCCGAGGACAGCCTCTCGTGTCCACACTACCCTCCTCTGAGCTGGATGGATCTGAATCTCCAGCCAAGGCCCCTTCCACTGTCCTACAATCACTAGGATGACGGGAGGCTGGGTTTCGATCTGTTTACGGCCTCTCCCAGCATCTACAAGGCTTCCTGGCACAGCACACTCTCTCCGAACCATAGCTTGGAAATATGGATGGACAGAGCAGCAGACACATGGGTGGGTGGACAGTTCACGGCCGGAACAACCCCGAGCTGGGCACTGAGGCTTCAGGACAACAGCACAGTCCCACAGGAGGCCTCCCACGGGCGTCGGCTTCTGCCCGACCCAGATGGCACGAGGCTGGGCCCAAAAGGAGAGGGACTCCCCCCGCACTTTGCAGCACTGTCCCTGCGCCAGTGGCCACAGAGATGAGCATAGCCCAGAGGAGGCGCCTCCATGGGAATGAGAGCAGACACAGCTGCCTGATTCTTAGTGGGGAAAACATTTTAGAAATTCAGCAAATTTTAAAATCATAAAATAATGGGTCCTCATGACCAGCACTTTTGAAGTGGTCAGACTCCCCAGTCACATCAGGGAGCTACATTCCTGACCCAGAAATGATGCTTAGCACACAACAGCCACTGATGGGATTGGGGGCGGTTGTGACGCGTTCTGATGGGGAGGTGGGCAGGCCTGGGCCAGGCAGCCTTTCAGGGGCAGGTCAGAATAAAGGTGGGGATGGCAGCTGCCTGGTGCCCTGCTGCTGGGCACCCCCTCCTGAGAGTGGGGCTCCCACCACACCTGCAGGCAGGCAGGCAAGTGCCTGCACAACAAAAGGCCTCTTTTTGAGACGTAAATTTGACTGGAATAGAGGAAACTATAGAGTCAGAAGAATGAAGTGCAATTTAAACTTGATCAGATGTGACTACAGTCCCTCAGGAAGAAATCATGAAGGGACAAGGCGTCGCTGTATGATAAAAAGGCATCCTTAAATGTTTGTTTTTGCATGACATGATTTCTTGAAGACAAGTGTCATGTGTATTTTCTTTGAGGCCCCACATATCATTCATCTTATAAGAGAATACATTGTGGAGTTTCAAAGAGGAAAGCCACCTCGAACCACCGTGCGCCCCCGTTCGCGGGACAGCAGTGCATGCTGAGTGTTACCTTAATGTTGCAGTCACCACCCTGACAGCAGTTCGAAACTTCGTAAGAGGCCGAGATGTGGCAGTTTTCTTATCTGCTTTGGAAGGAAATACTCCCAGGTGAGCAATCATTGAGAGTGTTTCTTGTTCAGAGTCCTGGAATCCACCAATCAGTAGTAAAAGGTACTTCTTTTGATAAATCAGAGCTTTTCTAAAGCTCTCTGCTCTCAAATAATGCAGGTACAATTTTTCCATCTAAAAAAAAGAAGTAACACTTAATCATAAAAAAGATATCTTGCTGGCCAACCTCGCATACATAGTCCACTTACCTCAACCCTAAGCAGGGCCCCCCCCACTCTACTCAGCTCTCTTCCCAAGCCAGCTGTGACCAAAGAGGCCCCGGAGAAGGCTCGTGAGTCTGACTGCTAAGCAAGATCATCTCTTCGGGGCCCAAAGATCACAGCGAGGGCACTGTGGGGACCCCTGAGAAGCCCACAGCTTGCACCTCGTTGACAAAAATGACGGCCAGCGCATTGCAAGCCTGGGGCTTCGCTCAGCTGCAGAGACTGTCCTGTGAGCTCCGCACTCTTCCTTTCACCCCTTATCTCATGAGCATGGAATGATGCATTTGTGCACAACCAGACCAAAGTCTGCTCTCTTAAACTGCCCTTGTTTGTAATGGCGTGACTGCCAGAGCGAGGGTGTCTTCTTACTGTAAACAGGCCCACACTGGACATGCGTGCTGACTGTCATGACCAGGCTGGGGGGCCCACGGCCACGAGGACACTTCGGCTTATGTCAATGAGCAAACCCGGGATTGTAAAAGGCAGTGCCTGGGGGGGTGGGGAGAGGAAGGAACAAACAGTGGGTGTCCAGGGCTGACTACTCTGCATGACACCACATGGTGGCTACACGTCATTATATACTTGTCCAAACCCACAGGACTCCCAACACCAGGAGCCTGGCTGTGAGCCGCGGTGCGGGCAGATGCGTCCACACAGGTTCACCTAAAGTAGGGGAACATGTGGGAAATTCTGTCCCTTCCCCTTAGTGTTGCTGTGATCCTAAAAGTGCTCTGAAAACAGTCTTAAAGACAAATGGAGCCCCAACGAGGCTCTACTCGACACACAGAGCCGCCTCAAGCCTGGGCTCACCTTAACACTGCAGGTGCTGGCCTCCTCGCTCGCGGCCGGCGTGGGCAGCCCCGGGTCTGGGTGCTGGGGGCTCCGCGGGACTGTTCTGTCCGGCCTCTGCAACAGACCAGACATGCGGAGCTGCTATCATACCAGAGGCCAGTGGAGGTGACGGAGCCCCGGGGGGGAGGTCCTCCCCAGAGAGGCCGCTCTGTATGGGAGGGAGCGGGGGCTGGAGGAGACCAGCGCTCCTGCCGGGTGATGACCAATCACCACGTGACATTATTAACTAGATAATTACCACTCAGGGGCTGATTATTGCACAAAAGGTACATTTTCATTAAAACAGAAAACAAAATTTGTGAAACAACCCCAGAGTCAAAGCTTTAAGCCTATTACGCGCCCTCCTTTCCTCGGCTCCTAGTGGAAGTGAAGGCCTAGTTTCACCCAGCACAATACGGTCACATGGCCAGAAGTCTCCGGGAGGCCCCAGGGAGCCACGCCCACCAAGGGCGGCACCATGCGGAGGAGCACGTGCGGAGGACCAGTGAGCTCCAGCGGGGACACAAAAGGACTAAGGTCCCACAGGGAGGGGACAGAGGACCACCCCACAGATGACCGGGATCCGCCTGCCACAGAGGCTGCAGGGAGCCTGAAGCGCTCACCAGGGCCACGTGGTCATGGTGTCTGCTCAGCAGTTTGTCCACAATTCCAGGGCAAGTGGAAAAGGAGCTGTGCCGGAGAACCAGGGTCTCTCAAAGGCAGGGGGAGAAGACCGTGCACTCTGGAGCAGCTCGGTAAGAAGGCTCCGGGAGCAGAAGCCATCTCGGACGTGAAGGAGGAAGCCCTCCCAGCTCACTGTCAGCCAACCCCTGACTCGCTCGTGAAAATATTTACTCCCTCCAAGCAAAGCAAAAACAAGTGGGACTACGTGTGGCTGAAGAGCCTCTGCCCAGCAGGGGGTGCTACCAACACCACAGACAGGCATTCGGAAATGACTTATGTCCGAAGGGGTCGGCATCCGAAATACATAAAGAACCCATAAAACTCGGTATCGAGACTTCCGGTAAGATGGCGGTGTGAGCAGGGTGGCAGAAATCTCCTCCCAACACTATATTTATCTACGAAAACACAGAAAATATATCTATTCCTAAAAGAGAGAAGAGAATACACAGGAAAGCGCACAGCGTGCAGCCACACCCGAGAGGACTCGGCACCGCAAGAGGCGGGTAAGATAGGGAGCCGCGACCCGGCGGGACCCGAGCACTCCCCCACCCCAGCGCACCGCCGGGAGGAGAGGATTCAGAGCCGGGAGGGAGTGGAAGTGCACCCCGCGAAGTAGCCAGCCCCGGTGATCTGCGCGGGGAGCGCTGACCCACATTGCGCAGTGCAGCGGATATTGGAGAGACAGTGGGGCAGAATCTGAGCAGGGAACGTGCCACGGTGCTTGCAGCCGGCTCCCGGGAAGGAAAAAAAAAAAGCGCGTGCTTTCTTCAGTGGTCTTAAAGAGACAGGAGCCCAGCGGAGGAGACGGATCGCCCCAGCACACTCAGCCCAGCAGGCTGGGAGTCCTGGGGAGTTTCAGACGCCTTAGCTGGTGACTGAGGAAGCGTAGCCATACTTACACTTCTCACTGAGATCAACAGCCTCCTAGTGGTTACCACCCCTGCCAGAGCGATAAAGGGCCCTGCGGAGCAGCACAGCCACAGCTGTGGAATAGTGGGGCAATAGTGCCACCTACAGCATTCCCACAGAATCTATGTCCAGTGGGCATTTTTTTTGTTTTTTTTGTTTTTTCTTTTTTCTTTGCTATCTTTTTTTCTTTCTTTCTTTCTTTCTTCTTTTTTTTCTCTTTTTTTTTCTTCACTTATTAAAGCCTTAAAGAGCCCAGCTGACATACGTGGCAACTATCAGTGACCAGTTCTATAGCCATGAAAAGACAGAGGAATATGGTTCAGACCAAAATCAACCAGACAACCCCAGAGAGGCAGTCTGAAGGGATGGAAATGCACAGTCTTCCTGAAAAAGAATTCAGAATAAAAGTCATAACCATGCTGATGGACCTACAGAGAAATGTGCAAGAGCTGAGGGAGGAAGTGAGGGAACTGAGGAAAGACAATGCAGAAATCAGACAAGCGATCGACGGGCTTAACAGCAGAATGGATGAGATGCAAGAGACTGTTAATGGAATAGAAAACAGAGAACAGGAGTACAGAGCAGCTGAGGCAGAGAGAGATAAAAGGATTTCTAGGAATGAAAGAATATTAAGAGAACTGTGTGACCAATCCAAACGGAACAATATTCGCATTATAGGAGTACCAGAGGAAGAAGAGAGAGAAAAAGGGATAGAAAGTGTCTTTGAAGAAATAATTGCTGAAAACTTTCCCTCACTGGGGAAGGAAGTAGTCTCGCAGTCCACTGAAGCTCATAGATCTCCCAACACAAGGGACCCAAGGAAGACAACACCAAGACACGTAATAATTAAGATGGCAAAGATCAAAGATAAAGACAGGGTATTAAAGGCAGCTAGAGAGAGAAAAAAGATCACCTACAAAGGAAAACCCATCAGACTATCATCAGACTTCTCAACAGAAACCTTACAGGCCAGAAGAGAATGGCATGATATATTTAACGTTATGAAACAGAAGGGCCTCGAACCAAGAATATTGTATCCAGCACGATTATCATTTAAATATGATGGAGGGATTAAACAATTTCCAGATAAATGAAAGTTGAGAGAGTTTGCCTCTCATAAACCACTACTACAGGATATCTTAAATGGACTGCTCTAGATGGAAGTACACCTAAGGCTAAAAAGATGTCACCAGAGAAAATAAAATCATAGCAAAGAAAGCAGACCATCCAAATACTAACTAAAGGCAACTAATAAAACACCTATTATAGAAAGAATGGAAGAGGAGGAATAAGAAGGGAGAGAAAGAAAGAAACATCAGACTGTGTTTACAATAACTTAACAAGAAAGTTAAGTTAGATTGTTAGATAGTAAAGAAGCAACCCTTGAACCCTTGGTAACCACGAATCTAAAGCCAGCAATGGCAATAAGTACATATCTATCAATAATCACCCTAAATGTAAATGGACTGAATGCACCAATCAAAAGACACAGAGTAACAGAATGGATAAAAAAGCAAGACCCATCTATATGCTGCCTACAAGAAACTCACCTCAATTCCAAAGATATACACAGACTAAAAGTGAAGGGATGGAAAAAGATATTTCATGCAAACAAGAAGGAGAAAAAAGCAGGTGTTGCAGTACTTGTATCAGACAAAATAGACTTCAAAAAGAAGAAAGTACTAAAAGATAAAGAAGGACATTACATAATGATAAAGGGGTCAGTCCAACAAGACGATATAACCATTATAAATATATATGCACCCAACACAGGAGCGCCAGCATATGTGAGACAAATACTAACAGAATTAAAGGAGGAAATAGACAGCAATGCATTCGTCTTAGGAGACTTCAACACACCACTCATTCCAAAGGACACATCAAACAGACAGAAAATAAGTAAGGACACAGCAGCACTGAACAACACACTAGAATAGATGGACCTAACAGACATCTACAGAACTCTGCACCCAAAAGCAGCAGGATACACATTCTTCTCAAGTGCACATGGAACATTTTCCAGAATAGACCACATACTAGGCCACAAAAAGAACCTCAGTAATTTCAAAAATATTGAAATCCTACCAACCAACTTCTCAGATCACCAAGGTATAAAACTAGAAATAAATTTTAGAAAGAAATCAAAAAGGCTCACAAATACATGGAGACTTAACAACACTCTCCTAATTAATCAATGGGTTAACGACCAAATCAAAACAGAAATCAAAGAATATATGGAGACTAATGACAACAACAACACAAAGCCACAACTTCTGTGGGACGCAGCAAAGGCAGTTCTAAGAGGAAAGTATATTGCAATCCAGGCCTATTTAAAGAAGGAAGAACATTCCCAAATGAATAGTCTAAAGACACAATTACTGAAATTGGAAAAAGAAGAACAAATGAGGCCCAAAGTCACCAGAAGGAGGGACATAATAAAGATTAGAGAAGAAATAAATAAAATTGAGAAGAATAAAATAGAAAAAAATCAATAAAACCAAGAGCTGGTTCTTTGAAAAAATAAACAAAATAGATAAACCCCTAGCCAGACTCATTAAGAGAAAAAGAGAATCTACACACACAAACACAATCAGAAATGAGAAAGGAAAAATCACGACGGACCTCACAGACATACAAAGAATCATAAGAGAATATTATGAGAACCTATATGCTAACAAGCTGGAAAACATAGAAGAAATGGACAACTTCTTAGAAAAATACAACCTTCCAAGACTGACCAAGCAAGAAACAGAAAAACTAAACAGACCAATCACTAGCGACGAAATCGAATTGGTAATCAAAACACTACCCAAGAACTGCAAATTAGTTCAACCATTGTGGAAAGCAGTATGGAGGTTCCTCAAAAAACTCAAAATAGAAATACCATTTGACCCAGGAATTCCACTCCTAGGAATTTACCCTAACAATGCAGCAACCCAATTTGAAAAGGACAGATGCACCCCTATGTTTATTGCTGCACTATTTACAATAGCCAAGAAATGGAAGCAACCTAAGTGTCCATCAGTAGATGAATGGATAAAGAAGATGTGGTACATATACACAATGGAATATTATTCAGCCATAAGAAGAAAACAAATCCTACCATTTGCAACAACATGGATGGAGCTAGAGGGTATTATGCTCAGTGAAATAAGCCAAGCCGAAAAAGACAAGTATCAAATGATTTTACTCATATGTGGAGTATAAGAACAAAGAAAAAATACTGAAGGAACAAAACAGCAGCAGACTCACAGAACCCAAGAACGGACTAATAGTTACCAAAGGGAAAGGGACTGGGGAAAATGGGCGGGAAGGGAGGGATAAGAGGGAAAAAGGGGCATTACGATTAGCAGATATAATGTTGGGGGGGCACGGGGAGGGCAGTACAACTCAGAGAAGACAAGTAGTGATTCTATAGCATCTCATTACACTGATGGACAGTGACTGTAATGGGGTTGGTGGGGGGGACCTGATGAAGGGGTAGTTTAATAACCATAATATCGCACATGTAATTATAGATTAATGATAATAAAATAAATTATATTTTAAAAAATAAATAAATAAAATGACAAACTATAAAAAAAAACTCAGTATCAAAAACAATCCGATGGGCAGAGGACCTGAAGAGACATTTCTCCAAAGAAGACAGTCATATGGCCATGGCACGTGAAGAGATGCTCCACACGGCTGATCACCAGGGACAAACCCAAGCCACACTGAGGTATCACCTCATCCGTCAGAACGGCTGCTAGCAACATGACTAGAGAGAAGTGCTTGCGAGGATACGGAGAAAAGGCAACCCTGTTCCCTGTTGGTGGGTGGGGTTATAAACTGGTGCAGCCACTGTGGAAAACACATGGAAGTTCCTCAAAAAAATTAAAAACAGAAATGTCATACAATCCAGTAATTCCACTTCTGGGTAGTTATTTGAAGAAAATGGAGACACTAATTCAAAAAGATATCTGCACCCCTATATTCACTGCAGCAATATTTACAAAAGCCAAGATGTGGAAACAATCTCAGTGCCCATTAACAGATGATGGGATAAAGAAGAGGCGTTTTATACACACACGCGCGCACACACACACACACACACACACACACTGGGATATTACTCAGCCAATTAAAAAGAATGAAATCTTGCCATTTGTGACAACATGGATGGAACTTAAGGGTGTTAAGCTAAGTCAGAGAAAGACAAATACTGTATGATTCTGCTTATATATGGAATCTAAAAAACAAAATAAATGAAAAAAAACAAACAGGCTCATTAACAGCAAACCAGCGGTTGGTTGGGTAAGGCAGTGGGGAGAGGGGACCAAGGGGGACAAACTCCTGATCACAAAATAAGTGGCAGGCATGGAGGTAGAGCATGGGGCACACAGTCAGTGATACTGCGGCATTCTTGCACCAGGACAGTGGCCACACTTACATGCTGAGCCTTTAGTGATGTGCGTAAGCAACCAACTGCTGTGACCTCACCTGAAACTAATAGGATATCATATGTCAATTATCTTCATTGAGAAAACATTTTACTTCCTGGTTTCTTTAACTTTCATACAAAGGATAAAAGTGGTTTAAAAAAAAAAAGGCTACAACCCACCCAGGCCCAACAGGTGCCCCGCACAAGGAGCCTCCGCACACGTGTGCAGGTCCCAGAGCAGCAGACAGGGCTGGGGACTGCACAGATGGCAGCCGCACTGAGAGGAAGGCGTGGCGCCTCTGTGACTACTCATCAGAGGGCAGAGGTCGTGGGTCTGCTCGCAGCTGGACCCAACTTCATGGGCACAGACGTCCCTCTGCTGCTGCAGCAGAGCTTCAAAGAAGACAGAGCAGAACCACACAGATCGGAGAGGAGACACAGCAGATGCATCAGTTCTGTGCAGATACCAATGCTCTCCACCAACAGAACAGGCAAGAAATGGCCCCAAAGGTCACAGAGGCCCTGAACACCGTAAGCCACCAGAGAGACCCACTGACCTCTGAGGAAGGGACACATGCTCCCCAACACTAGAACCATCATCCCCGTCATGGAAAACCTGCCATAAAAGAAAACCCTGGGCCCCGGATGGTTTTGCTGGTGAGTTTCAACAAATATTTAAGCAAGAAATAAATATCAGCTCTACATAATCTCTCTCAGAAGACAGAGAGGAACAGCTCCCTATTCATTCTGTGAGGCTAAAGTCAGACAGACAATACAAGAACCTCCAGACTGACAGCCCTCAGGAACCCAAATAGAAAAATGTTGACAATGTACTAGCAAAGAGAATCCAGCAGACCTAACAATAGACCATCATGACCAAGTGGGGTTTTCCCTAGGACACAAGGTACAGTCAACATTCAAAAATAACATAATCCCCCCATGGTAATGGAAAGCCACATTCTTATAACAAGAGATGCAGAGGAAGTATGACAAATTTCAACATCCATTCATGATAAAAGGCCTCAGCAAACTAGGGAACTTCCTCCAGCAGATGAAGCACTCCCACAGGCTTCATGCGGAAGACAGAAGTTCCACTCTGACGGGGACCTGTGCACACGTCCTGGGAGTCCCAGCCAGTGCAGCAGGCAAGAAAGAGGGACAGAAGGCATTCACATGGCAGAGAAGCAGAAAGTCTGCAGATGGCACAACTGTCTATGAGGAAAATCCTACAAGAGGGCTCAGAGCTGGCAGTGAGGTGAGCCAGATTAAGGGCCAAATTCAACGTACGAGTGCTAATCACGTCTCCAAACACTACCCACCAACAATGGAGGACAGAATGTTTGACAAGTGCCAAACAACAGCACCCTGGGAAATGAAATATTTGGGCATAAATCTAACAAAATGTTTACAGATCTGAATGCTGACAGCTACAATACATTTAATAAAGACACGTTAAAAGATTTAAACACATGCAGATAAGAAGATTCAATGAAGTTCAAACATGATTATAGTCAAGATGTCAATTCTTGACCCAAATTGTTATGATAGCTTTATTAAGATATAATTCATGGACCATAAAATATATCCTTTTAAAGCATACAATGCGAATGATTTTTAGCATATTCACAGGGGTATGCAACCATCAACACCAAAATGTCTAATTTGAGAATTTCATCAGCCCCAGAGCCCGCGCCCTGAGCACTCACCCCCAGCCCCCGGCTAGTCTGCATCCTGGGTGCTTCCCGTAAATGGGATCGTACAGCACATGGCCCTCGGTGACTGGCATATTTCACTTATCACACTTTCAAGGCTCATCCATGCTGCAGTGCATTCTGGTCCTTTATTCTTTTTTATTGCTGTATAATATTCCATCAAGGGTATGTCATGTTTCATTTTTCCATTCATCAATTAACACACATTGGGGTAATTTCCATTTCTCACTGTGATGAATAGGTGATAGAAAAATTTGTGAACAAGTTTTATGTTGACATATATTTTCAGTTCTGGGTAAATACTCAGAAGTAGAATTGCTGGGTAAGACAGTGGTTCTCTGTTTAACTTGGAGGAAGTGCCTGACTGTTAGAATCTTCCCAGTTCTTCCTACATTGATCTACAGATTTAACACAATCCCAGTCAACATAACCAGCAAGATTCTATAATTTATATTGGAGGATAGAGGAACTAGAACAGCCAAATAATTTAAGAAGAAAGAAAATCAGAGCATTCCTATGACCTGATATGAAGATATAACATGAATCTGCATGAATCAGGCAGCTGGTCAAGGACAGACAGACAAGTGGAGCCACAGAGAGGGTCCAGGAATATGTGCACCAGTACTGGTGCCCGGCTTTGACACAGGTACACAATTCAAGGAGAAAGGACAATCTTTTCAACAAAGTGAGCCAGAATAACTGGCATCAACATGAATAAAAATAATCCTCAGCCCCACAGACCATGAACAAAAATTAACTCAAAATGGATCTTAGACCTAAGTGTAAAAGGCAAAACTATAAAATTCTTGCTGTGATCTATAAACAGATGAACTGATACACAGACAATTGGTGTCTTTCAAATGATACAGAGAAGAGAGCATTGACTGAGAAAATATTTGCAATCACCTATCTGACCCAAGAGTTATATTTGAAATACATGAAGAGCTCTCAAAACTCAACAAGAAAACAAACCAACCTAAAAATGGCCAAATGATTGAAGTATACTTCACCAAAGAAGCCCCACGAATGCCATGTCACTCACCCCTCTCCAAATGCTAAAGGAACGCTGAGAACCCTGAACGTGAGGACGCAAGCAGCTGCCCTCTCACTGTGCCAAGGCTGCACCATGCTTTGCACACAAGCTCCACAGAACCCCCACGGGACCTAGCAGCCCCACTCCTGCGTGTTCACACCTGAGCAAAAGGCCCTGTCCACAAATTACTCCCAGGAATCAAAAACGGGAAAAAGCACCCTTGGGCTGCTCAGGTCCATCAACGCCCATGAGGACTGAGATGCACCATGACAGGAGGTAAGGGCCCTTCAAAAGGTCACACGCTACACGATCCTCTTTTATGGACAACATGCAAGAGAAGCAGAGCCCGGGGAGGGGCCTGCCTGCCCGCAGGGGTCAGGTGTGGCCGCACGGCTTGGTCACATGGCTACGCAAGCATGAAAACTCAAGAGACCTCACACCAAGTTGCAGATTTTACTGCATGTCAATCAAAAAATGATTTTTAACAAGTTTTCATTGTAAAAAACGTAAAGCAAATCACTGACACAAAATAACCTATGTGTAAAGAGAAAGAATTAGGCATTCCACAAAAAAAGTCTATCAGACTACACAATCAAGAAAATTATCAATCATTAGGTAAAAGTAAAAAAAAACTGAGTCAAAATTTTCTTTCATGGACAAGAATCACACTTCACCTCATGGCGAGGGTCAGTGTGTCCCAGTGTGAACAGAGCAGAGAACCCACTAAAACGTTAAGACATCCGACACGCGGTGTGGTTGGGGAGGCAGAGCCCTGCAGCAGGGCGTAGGTACCTACGTGCAGCGCCTGCAGAGTCTCATGTCTGGACACAGCTCCACGCAGCTCTGCCTTCCCCCGACTCTCCGTGCCCAGCCTCCTCCTGAGGGAGTCGTTGTCCTTCAGCAGCATGTCTACCAGCCGGACCTGGAGCTCTGCTGTCATTTCCTTCTTGAAAAGGAGAAGACAAAAATAAACAAGTAATAATTTTGTTGTTAAAAGGCATGCACGACCCCGAATAGCCAAAGCAATCCTGAGAAGGAGGAATAAAACAGGCGGAATTATGCTCCCTGACTTCAAGCTCTACTACAAAGCCACAGTAATCAAGACAATTTGGTATTGGCACAAAAACAGACCCACAGACCAGTGGAACAGAATAGAAAATCCAAACATTAACCCAAACATATACAGTCAATTAATATTTGATAAAGGAGCCTTGGATATACAATGGGGAGATGACAGCCTCTTCAGCAGCTGGTGTTGGAAAAACTGGACAGCTACATGTAAGACAATGAAACTGGACTACTGTCTAGCCCCATACACAAAGGTAAACTCAAGGTGGATCAAAGACCTGAATGTAAGTCATGAAACCATAAAACTCTTGGAAAAAAACATAGGCAAAAATCTCTTGGACATAAACATGAGCAACTTCTTCATGAACATACCTCCCCGGGCAAGGGAAACAAAAGCAAAAATGAGCAAGTGGGACTATATCAGGCTGAAAAGCTTCTGTACAGCAAAGGACACCATCAGTAGCACAAAAAGACATCCTACAGTATGAGAGAATATATTCAGAAATGACGTATCCGATAAGGGGTTGACATCCAAAATATATAAAGAACTCATGCACCTTAACAAACGAAAAGCAAATAATCCAATTAAGAAATGGGCAGAGGATATGAATGGTCACTTCTCTAAAGAAGAAATTCAGATGCCCAACAGGCACATGAAAACATGCTCCACATCGCTAATCATCAAAGAAATGCAGATTAAGACCACAATGAGATATCACCCCACACCAGTGAGGATGGCCAACATCCAACAACAACAACAAATGTTGGCGAGGATGTGGAGAAAAGGGAACCCTCCTACACTGCTGGTGGGAATGCAAATTAGTTCAACCATTGTGGAAAGCAGTATGGAGGTTCCTCAAAAAACTCAAAATAGAAATACCATTTGACCCAGGAATTCCACTCCTAGGAATTTACCCTAAGACTGCAGCAGCTCAGTTTGAAAAAGACAGATGCACCCCTATATTTATCACAGCACTATTTACAATAGCCAAGAAATGGAAGCAACCTAAGTGTCCATCAGTAGATGAATGGATAAAGAAGATGTGGTACATATACACAATGGAATATTATTCAGCCATAAGAAGAAAACCAATCCTACCATTTGCAACAACATGGATGGAGCTAGAGGGTATTATGCTCAGTGAAATAAGCCAAGCCGAAAAAGACAAGTATCAAATGATTTCACTCGTATGTGGAGTATAAGAACAAAGAAAAAAACTGAAGGAACAAAACAGCAGCAGACTCACAGAACCCAAGAACGGACTAATAGTTACCAAAGGGAAAGGGACTGGGGAAGATGGGTGGGAAGGGAGGGATAAGAGGGGAAAAGGGGCATTACGATTAGCAGACGTAATGTTGGGGGGGGCATGAGGAGGGCAGTACAACTCAGAGAAGACAAGTAGTGACTCTATAGCATCTCACTACGCTGATGAACAGTGACTGTAATGGGGTTGGTGGGGGGGACCTGATGAAGAGGGTAGTTTAATAATCATAATATTGCACATGTAAATGGTAGATTAATGATACCAAAATAAATTATTTTAAAAAAAAGAAAGAAGGAAAAAAAAAGGCATGCACGGTGCTTGTGTCTTTATTGTTGGTTACTTCAGGGTCACGATTTTAGGCGTATTTGGGGTTCAGAAGGAAGCTTGTGGGGCTGGGCAGGACCATCCGTCTAGGACAGCAAATAATAAAAACCCAACGTATTGCATTTCTCTTCAATCTTCTGTAAACAGACCTGCAAAACACCAGGCTGCCTGAATGACATACATCTGTACCAAAAGCCAGACGGACCCACAACCAGGGCGCACACACTTGAACAGGGGACACTGTGTGTTCTCCCAAGGGGCCAACGGAAAAGGCCCACAAACGCCTATCACCCCATCATCAGTGCCATTCTGCCTCGATCAGGCTGGGGCCGTGAGATCGGCGCAGACAAGAGGAGCAGCGCCAGCCCCAACTGCTCCAGCTCGGTGGGTGGGCCGGGGCTCAGCTCAGCTCTCCTGCTGCCCAACACGCATGCTGCTGTCATGATCAGCATCCCATTTGCTAATGGTCAAAAAACCGGGGCTTTGAACAGGCAGCTCAGCGTCCCGGGGCTGGGCCGGAAGTGTTCCTCTAGCTCCGGCTCAGCCCCAAGCATTCCTGGAGGAGCTGCTGGGCTGCGCAGGGCTGGGGGACACGGGAGGTACATGGCTACCCTGACCTGGGAGGGCCTGGCGGTAGTGCAGCTGGGGGGCTTCATCCTCCACCCACACAGCCCATGTGAGAAGCAGGGGGAGGAAGGGGAAGGAGGGGGAGGGGAAGGCAGCCAAACACAGGCTGCACCTTCCCACCTGTGAGGAGTCTGTGGCACTCAGTTCAGACTTGAGTTCCTCTAATGTTCTCAGCAAAGACACCACTGCTTTCTCGTTGGATGATGTCCAATCATTAATTGTCCTGTAAAAATAAGTGGACATTTAAAGGCTCACATAGATGCCAACAGTGGTCCAAAGCCTCCAAGGACTCTGGGGAGACAGTGAGGGGGTCGGTGCAGCACTGGGAAGCACACGTGTGAGCTGCTTCATCAAGTTGTGTTCTGTCTACACAGCGGGGGCTGGGAGCCTCTTGGATGATGGGGACGGCTGTGAGGTGGTGCGGCCCCAGGGGATTCAGCCTGGAGCCCAGAGGCTCGGGGCACTGACCTCTGAGCCCCCCTCCCCCAGTGCAGGGCCTCCCGCTCCTTCCTGCTGGGCACCTGCGTCGGCTGCTCAGCAGTGTCATGAGGAAACTGCCCAGAGGCCACACTGCTAAGTTAGATCTGACCACAGACGGGAGAACTGTATTTTCTGAGTTTCTGTGTTCACAGAAAAGGGCAAGCAGGAATTTTTCTGGTCATAAAAAATGCCAGGGTCCTGGCTCCTCAACCACACAGAATCATCCTGGTCATAGGCCCTCAGGGAGCGGACAGAGGACCCCGGCAGCACCCCAAGTTTGGGCAGGAGGGGGCAGGCACTGGGCTGGACCCCCGGGGGGTAACGTGTATAAAGGCACAGGGAGAGTTTGGGCTCCTGTCACAAGAGTGCAAAAACTACAGTTTTGTCAATGTCTCTCAGGACACCGCTGCCACCCAGCCATCCAAACCCGTGGAGGAGAAGCAGTCTCGTTAGAGCACGGACCCAACCAGACACGCCTCGACCCAAGAGCGTCCACTGCCCTGGGGTGCTCATGTGCTCCGAGGGACTTGCCTGTCCACAGCCTGGCTGATGAAGCTGGTCAGAAGCCCAGCCACCCAGAGCAGCTGCTGCCGAGTCTTCTCCAGGCCCTCCTGCTGCTCTCGGAGACGCTCAGACTCTGGGGAGGCATGGGCCTCTGCGCTGGCCTCCAGGTCTCTCACCGTCCGCTGCAGCTGCCGGATCCTATGCTCATCTCGCTGGCGCTGTAACTCGAGTTCTCGCTGGTGTTGGTGGGAAGCAACAGAGAAGCCCTCACAGTCATACTCCAAGAGCCAAAGACCAGAAACCTTGCAGAGACACAGAGGCCCCTCCCCAACACCAGCCCCTGGCTCAGGGGGCTGCTCTGCACACAGCCCTCCCCCGGGAGCCAGGACTCAATCCCCCAACCCTACACACTGCACCTCCCCGCCACACAGGGTGAGGACAGCCTCTGCTCAGGGACACAGAACCACACTCCAGAGATTCCAGGGTAAAGGCCCACCTTTCACTTTGTGAACTATTAGGCCTCACCAGGCTCAGGGTAAGTAACCCTACCCTCGACCCAGGAAGAGGAGGTCTGGGACTCAAAAACAACAGGATGCTCCACAGGCCCATTACAGTCTCCTCAACACACACCCACATGCAAACACACGTGTATTCACATAAAACGTACACAATGACACATGGATAAGCAGAAACAGAGCCGTGTGAGCATGAGCACAAATGCACAAGACACATGCACAGCATGAAGCCGGGGGCCCGAGCTCAGGGCCCTTTGGCCTCTAGGCTGGCCCAATGGAGCAGACACCTCCCCACCAGCATCACCCACCCTGGGGAGGTGCCAGGTGTGTGTTCTTGTCCAGAGAACTCAGTCCACCTGTGATAGCTCCTGCCTGACTCACAGATGTGCGTGTCTACTGGGCAGATGGAGGGCAAATCCCCCAAGGGAACCACAGTGAGGGAGTCAGGGCCCCAGTGAGGTGGCCTCGAGGGGGTCAATGAAGATGGTGGCAGGACAAAAGCCCCACACCTGGGGACACTCAGACAAGCTCGCCACACTGGGGAGCACCTCAAATCCCAGAGCAGAGGGAACCCATGGCCACCCCTCCACGCCCCCTCCACTTCCCCAGACTTCCACTGATGAAACACTACAGCTAATTTGGTGGCTATTTACCAGCGCGCTACAACACGGACAGATCCTGAGCACGTCGTGAAAGGCCAGGGGGTGTGTGGTTCCACATCCATGCAAGGCCCACAGTAGGGAAGCTCCACAGGAACCAAGAGGCCATGTGGCTGCTGGGAGCTGGGTGGGGAGACAGGCGCCTACTGGGGGTGTGGGTCCATCTCAGGGTGATGACCATGTTCTAGAATCGACAGTAGTGAAGGGGGCAAAACTCTGAATACCCTAAAAACCACTGAATTGTTCAATTTAAATTGAACTCAATGGTATGTGAATTTTACCTGGGTAAAGCTGATGAGAAATGTTAATCACATCCCTCACGTTAACTTACAAAACTGATTTTGTAGCGTTTTGGAATCTGATTTATCCTTGTAACATTTAGAAATCTAGAGTTTTGTTCTTAGAAAGAAATACTCATTTCTCAACTGTTTCATGCAAGTAAACCATTAAAAAGGCCAGGCCATTGGTTTTCCTTGTACGTTTAAAAAAACTTATTTGTATTTTCATGATACACAAAAACACCAGTTGTAAAGATATTTTCTTACAGCTTTAAAAAATATATATTTAAAGAGGTCAAACCACGAGAAAATACAGGATATAATTTCCTCAGAAAGAAAGGCTTTTAGACATAAAATGTATCTAAAATTAAGGCCCCCCAAAATAAGAGAACATCTCTTCACCATCCTGTGAGGCCAAATTCGTCTGGGCATCAAAATCACAGGACACCAAGACTACAGACTGATATCCCTCATGAATACAGAGGCAAAATCCTCACCAGATGCCAGCAAACTGTGTCTAGCACTACATAAAAAGGAACTATAGACCAAAACCGATGGGATTCACCTCAAGAATGCAAGGGCAGTTCAACATATGAAAATCAATGTGATTCACCATATCAACACTGGATAAAACCCACAGATCTCAAAAGACACTAAAAAGGCCAATCCAATACTCTCTCAAAGTTAAAAATAAAAAACAAAAAAGGTTGAATAAACAAGGAATAGAAGAGAACTTCCTCTGATAAAGGACACCAACGAAAGTCCCTCAGCCACCACCATGCTGAATGGTGAAAGACCGGGTGCTTTCCCAGGGGGAACAAGGTGAGGACACCCACCCCCGTTCCATGTCCAAGCCAGGCAGTCAGTTGGGAAGAGGAAAGAAAAGGCCTTCTGAGTAGAAGGGAAGTAAAACTGTCTATGAGCAGATGACACAATCGCATACATGGGAAATCCCAAAGTATGCATTAGAAAACACTGGGAATAGTAAGCTCAGCAGTGTTATAGGACACAAGATCAATAAACAAAAACGAACTGTACTGCTACACACTGGCCACCAACAGTCTGAGATAAAGTTCTAAGATGACAATTCCACTTAACATAGCATCAAAATGGAAAGGAACCCTGAGGAATAAATCTAACAAGAAGTGCAGTGCTCACTGCTGAAATTACCAGAGGTGGAGGCCTAACAAACGGAGACCTTCCTGTTTCGCAGACTGGGGGCCATGGCTCTCCCATCCAAAGCTAGATTCAATGCAGTCTCATCAAAATCCCAACCGCCTCTTCTGCAGAAATGGAAAGGCTGAGCATCAAAGGCACACAGCATCGCAAGGACCACAAACACACAGACTGTGCTGAAAGAGAGCTGAGCTGGACTGGCACCTCCAGACTTCAGAGCTCGTTACAGAGCCACGGTCACGCAAGGAAGTGTCCTGGTCAGGACAGACGCATGGGAGGAGCCCTCATGTTACCCGCCAGCTGCCCGTAGCCCATGGCGGCCAGCGCTGGTGGCTCACCAGTCTCTCCTTGTCTCTCTGCCACTTATTCGCACCCGCTTGCCTCCGCCTTGTCCCCACTCTCCTCGTGGCCTTGGGTCCTCCTTGTTCTGACAGCCTCGTGTGTAACTGCTCTAACTCGGCCTGTAGCCATCCATGCAGGCTTCTCCCCCTCTTGCTCCAGACAACACCTCAGCTCCTGATTCTGGGTCTGCAGGGCCTCCACGGCCAACTTCCACACGGCACTTACCTCCTTCTCTCTCTGGAGCTCCTCGCAGCGCCGCTGCGCCTGGGCCTCCCGCTGCCGTGCCGCCTCCAGTGCGGCCCGCAAGCCCTCAGCACGGGCCTTCTCGCCCTTCGGCTCCCGCCCCAGAGAGTGCGGCGCGCTCGCCTCCAGGTGGGCGCGCACCTCCTGTGTTCTGCGGCTCAGCTGTTCCGTCAGGAGGCGCTCGTGGTGCAGAGCCTCGGACAGCTCCAGCGACCGGCCCTTCTCGGCCGCCAGCGACCTCTGCAGCTCGGAGAGCTGGTTGCGCTCCCGGGCCAGCAGCGCCTCGCAGCGTGAGTACTCGATCTGCAGCTCCTTCTGGAGGTTGTCCTTGGCTGTCTGCTCATGTTCTAATGCAACACACAGTCGCTTACTCTGAGCATATTCCTTCTCCAAAGACATTCTCAACTCCTGGGAAAGGTATCAGGAAAATTTTATCAAGAGGAAAAGTATCTCAACCAATTTCCTGCCCACATTCCTGTTTATATCTTTCAACCTAGCAATTACTCCTTTTGAAATCTATCCTGTGCGGAAAGAAGAAAGTGTAATCATTTTCAGTTATTTTGATGCTCGCTCTTGGATAAAGTACTCTTTTGGAAGCAGTGCTGAGTGAATGCACGCACATACGCGCCTTGGGCTCAGCCTCCCTTAGCCCCAACACCCAGAGCACTAACGACACATCGGATTGCACTGAACCAGACTCTGTTGCTGAAAGACAGCTTCACCCACCCCGGAACTGATGGTGCGCTTGTTCAGGACCTATAGGACACCTGCTGCACACAGGGCCATAAAGCTGCCAAATAAAATGCCAGTTCACACACATAGCAGGCATCACATGCAGAAGCCGGGTCACTACATTGGCTTATTTTGACCCTGGCTTCGAAGCCTGCAGCCGCCTTACAAAACCAGAGGCAGCACAGCGTGGGTGTCCGGGTACTGTGCTGTCCCTCACTCGCTGCATCACGAAGGACAGCCCCCTCCCGGGTGTGTCATGGCACACAGGAGCCTAGAAGAGCAGGTGCACGCACGGCCCACCCGCCCTCACCTCCAGGGCCTTGGTGCTCTGTGCCTCGCCCTGCAGGCGCTGCAGCTGCTCCTCCTCCAGCCGGCTCTGCAGGGCACGCTCCTTCCCACGCCCACCCTCCAGCTCCTGCAGGGCAGCCTGCAGGCTGTTCTCCTTGCTGTCCAGCATGGACCTGTGGGGACAGACCGCCAGGCCCTGTGTCACAGAGTGCTCTGGAAGAGGCATGGTAGACCAGGACTCCTAGAAGGGCAGGGCAGGCCCGGCCGCACCCTCACCATCCGCTCGTGCCCACCAGGCCATGGGGCGGCACCCACCTCAGCTGGAGCACCTCCTTCTGTGCACTGTTGAGAGATGCCAGCAGCCGTTCATTGTCCTCTTTACACTCACAGAGCTCAGATTTCAAATCCTTGACTGCCTTCTGTTCCACCACCAGGAGCTTCTGAACATTACTTGCTTTCTCTTGCTCTTCGCTCAGCGTCTTCTGTAGATCGCTAGCTATACATTTTTCCTGTTCAACTTTATATGCCAATAACTCAACTAAAAAAGAGATTAAAGAATGTAAAACAGTGTTATTCACAAGTCCAAAGGGAGCTGTACAAATGACTTAACAGATTAAAAACAAACCAGTAATAGGACAGGGGTGTATTAACCCGGCGGGGAAATGAAATTCCTATGACCTAGAAACTTTCATTTCTGATGGAGCCAGGACACTTGGGGACATATTCATCGCCGACTTCGTCACCATGCACCAGGCCTCACCCTCCTGGCTGGTGAGCATCTGGGACACACAGGCAGGGGGCACACACTCTCTCGGCCCCTGGAGCTGCATCGGTCTGGGGTCATCTGGAAGCCAGAGGGGGAGCTGGGATGAGATGAGCCTTCATGTCTGAGGCCACTCAGAACTCACCCCGCCTAGTGCTCAAAGACCAGTGTGTCACCTGAGAATGCTGCCACAGCTACCACCCTAGGCCACATGCCTCCCGCAGAGACAAGCTCCAGGGAAGAGCTCTCCCTAAACTCACGGATGGTATCGCCTGGTTCTACACCAGCCCTTCTGGAAAGCAGGACAGGGGCCAACCCTCCATGAAACCGGCTAGACTCCAACACCGAAACCAGAAAGAAGCTACATGGTGTGGATGCAAAATGCCAGCAAACCAGCCAGGAAATGCACAAAGGAGAATGCACGATGACAAGGCATGGCCTGAACGCAAGGCCACCGCACTTACGCCACAGCTGACCCCCCCCTGCAGCTAAGGGATGGGTGGAGCGTTTCCCCATGCCCGGTGCAATTGGCAAGAAAAGAGGTGGCTGTGGCTGGGAAAGAAAAATTTTAAATGTTTTTTATTCACAGATGACGTGAGCATCTGTATAAAAAAATCGCATAGAATCTAAATTAAATGTAGAAACCTCCAACAGGCAGCTTCAGCCTCCAGCACAACCCAGATCCAAATGCTCCCGGAGGAACAGACAAGGTCACGGGCCCCACCCGGCTCCATCTCGCAGAGTCCTACTCTCAGGGTGCTGATGCCAGAGGCTACAGCCCCTGCGCTCGGGGACCTGGGGAAACCAGGAGCAGGCCGCTGCCACCAGACCCAGCACTGGGCAGCCAGAGGGGCTCTGCTGACCCGCATGTCGCCTCACTGAACGGGTGGTGGTGCCAAGTGGGTGGGGATGCGAGGGCAGCACCCACCCTGTCTGCGCAGCTGGTGTTCCTGCTGGCTTCCGTGGGCCTGCACGCTGGTCAGGGCTGCACACAGCTGCTGCAGCTTCTCCTGGTTCTGCAGGTGCGTCATCCGCAGCTGGGCACGCAGAGCCTGGATCTCACCCAGCAAGCTGCTCCTGTCTGACAGAGGCAGGTGCTCCGAGGGCTTCTCCTGCACATGTGCCCAGGGGTGGGCAGTCAGGAATTGCATGCACAGCCACTGGCAGGCTCCACCAGGGAGTGGCGCCCACCCCATGGGTGCCCAGGTAGAGGGGGAGCCGGGTCAGGGCAGGAGCAGCCCACCGCCTGCATGCTGTGCTCGCTCTGCTGGCTCACACCTGTTGACCCTGTGCCCCGGCCCCACCTTGGGGTAAGGACAGCTGGCGGGAGGGCATGCGTGACAGAGGTGGAATGGAACCCCCAGGCACCCCAGTCTGCTTTCTGGGCCTGGTCTGTGCCCGGGGCTGCCCTGACCTGCTGCAGCCCTGCACCTAGACATTGATGCCCTCTTATGAGGAAACGGAAAACAGGCCTCTAGACCCCAGAGCAGATGCCCCCAGCCCTGACCTTCCAACCCTGGGCTCAGCACCCGTAGCTGGGGCTGGTCTTGGGACTGGCCTTTCACTTTTAAGGAAAGCCAGTTATTTATGGACAGAGGGATGTTGTCTGGAACACAGGCGCACAACTCCCATTTTGTGGGATTCACACATAAAAACGCAGTGCTTCCCTGGACAGGGCAGGACTTCCTCCTCAGTCATAGCCATGTGTACAGGTGGGGAGGCTTCTCTGTTGGGAGGCACTCACCTGCTTCCGCACCACCTTCTCCCACCTCTGCAGCAGGAAGCCAGAGTCCCCAGGGTTGGAGCTGCAGAACCAGGGCCGCAGCTGGGCTAGCAGCATGTCCTGCTCTGTTCCAAACACCTGCTGCACCCCCTGTTGGAAGTCTCTTCTCCAGGTGAGGCTCGCATCAGGAGGCTCCTAAAACACAGGGACACAGGACTTGGTGTTCTTACAAAAGCACCCAGCAGGTCCAAACAGAAACTGCTGAACAGAAGGGGAGGCCGCGAGTGCCCATGGCCCCCCAGCAGCAGGAGAGCCGACATGGCACCCTGAGGGGACACTAAGATGAAGGGGGTGGGCAGACGTGCAGGCCAGGGTCTTGGGAAGGTCCAAGGCCACTGTGGTGCCACGAGTGCAGTGCTCAAGCCCGCTGCCCCTCCCCTGCAGTTCCTGGGCCTGGCCGTGGGGTGCTGCCCCTTCTCCCTTCACATCCCATGACCAGCTGGTCCCCATGGATGTGGCTCAGCATCTGCCCTTGACTCTGCACTGCCCCTAGACCAGCCACCCGGCTGCTTGGCTGCAGAGTGGATGCTGAGACCCTTTGGGCCCTGGCCTGGCTCCTATGCCCCCTGCCCTCCCCATCGCGCCTCCCAGAAGAGTGACCACTGTACCCATTCCCTGCGCCCCGGCTGCCTCCACTGCTGGCCCACCTCTCACTCCTGGCTCCCACTTATTTGGCTGAGCGATTTCCTAAATTTGGTCCCTGCCCACTCACTACTTCTCTATTTTCACACAAAGCACCCCCATACCTTCTCTCCCTTTCGGGGTGCAGCCTCCAGCATGCCCTGGGCCTCCCTCGGGACGCACTCAAGCACAGTGTGTGGCTCGCCCTTGCTCGGGATGCTGGCAGGCATGAGGCATTCAGACAAGGCCAGTATGTGGCGGCTCTCATCACACACCATCTGCAGCAAAGCCTGAAGCAGACAGGCATTTCGGAAGAAGGAAATCAACTTCACCCGCCCACTCTGGCCCACCACCGGGGAACGGTGCTGGCACGGCCTTCACGCCGAAGAGCAGACTGCTGTTCTGACCATGAGGCTTTCACACTCCCCTCCACTGTGACTCTCAGAGACAACTCGGAAACCAGTTCTGAGAGTGAATTTCTGCGTAAGCTCTCCAAGGTGGGCCCCATGATTTAGCCATTCACCTGCCCCTCCTGGTGGGTGCTGTGCCCCCAACACACCTAGGAGAAATTCAGGACAGGGCCTCAGGCCATGGACACACTGTGGGCTTCTCTGGCTCCCCTAAGGCCACAGCTGCCATGCTAAAACGACACCCCAAGGGGGGCCTGTGTGTGCATCCCAGCCAGCAGGCCGCCTCCTGAGACGGTACATGTGGGTGGCAGAGGGCTGGCTACCAGCCACCCTGGCCCTCAGGGGTCCCACGGGGCCCAGACGCAGGGAGCCAGGAGACACCAGCACTGTGCCCTGCCTGAGGGGTCTGTGCGCAGGAACAGGCCTTCAAGCCATGGGGGTCTGAGCTTAGAGAGGAAGTGGCTGGCTGCCCCAGAGCTGTCCTGATGGAGAGGCTGGTGTCAGGACCAACACAGAGTCCAAAGTGCCTGTGGCGGTCTTCGCACCATGTGCAAGGCTTCATGACAGCAGCACACGAGCCTTAAGGCTCAGGAAAAGAAACTGATTAGTGTTCCAAACAGCAAAATGTAGAGCTAGCAGTGAAGAGGCCCACAATAGAGTAGTTAGCCAACTAGAAATAGTTTTTGCTATGATTCTAATAATATGATCTCACAAGGTTAAATATCAATACAGTAGTGCTATAGACCAAATCATATGTAAAGTTTACTTTAAAGGGAATTGTCTTAACAATCTAAAGACAATTTCATTTTAAAACAATTTATTTGATGTAAAACAGATGCAAATCATAGCCCTGTGGTGAGGAAGAGCGGTGAGAGCAGGTGCGTCCTGGCTGCAGGTGACTGGCGCTCTGTTCTTTAAACACCTTCCTGGATCTTATACGGAGGTAAAATGCACTTTTAAAAACATCTCTCAAAAATACCACTGCGGTGAACAAGGTCCTCTGCCCGTGCCAGCCTTCCTGGGGGCACTGTACCCTTCAGGGACCTGGGTCTGTGAAGATAGGGGTTTTCCACAGCTGCCATAAGAATCAACGGGGAGCAGCAGGACCCTAGGTCTGAGGCTGGTGGGGGTGCAGGCCTGTGGTGGCTCGGCCTTTGAGACCACGGACACTATCACTGGGGCCTCTGCCTTCTGGACTGTGGCCTTCTGTCCAGGGACCTGCTCTCCCATGGCTACCACCTCCGTGTGCTGTTGTCAGTCAGTCATGCACACCTGCCTGCTGCTCAGAGGCCCGTGGACACACGGCACTTCCCACCACAGACCAGCCCATAGGGCTCCCACTCACAGGCATGCTGGCAGCATAGCCTTGGAGGTGCTGGAGCCTAGCTGCCCCATGGCCCCTGCTTAGCAACCCCCAACCCCCAGCGCATGCCGGACCTTCCTCCAGGGTGCCCAGCTCAGGGGTGCCCAGAGCATGGCCACACAACATGCCTGAGCCAGCCCTGTGGTGCCGCTGGAGTTTGTGGCCGACGTGTCAGGGAGCACGTCATCACCATGCTTTCAAACGAGACACAAACCCTCTTCACACTGCCGCCCTCTACGGCTCTACGGTGAGTACTGCAGCTCAACACTCCAGAAATACAGCACAGGAAGTCAGAACACAGAAGACTGAGCTTGAAACGGTCTGAAAACCCTTTCAGAAAATACCTTTTTGCTATTTTCAACTGGACTCCTGCCACTCTAGGCCCGGCTGCCAGTGCCTCCAGACACCAAAGGCAGCCTCTGCCACTCTCTGGCAGGGCTCAGGGCTGCTACTGGGTCTCGTGCTTGTTTTCTTTTCTGACTACTAAGTGTTAAACATCAAAGCCTAAGTGTAAAGAATTGTCATAACAACCAGATTTATTCCATGAAAATTAGAAATTTTCTAATACTAGACATTCTTCTCATCTAGAATACTTGGATTGAAAATGCCAACAGAAATGTCTTTAATGTTTAATGCCATAAGCAATTGAGGAATGTAAAAAAAAAGAAATAGGAAATAAAATACTAGCTAGAAAAAAATCCCTCCAATTTCAATTCTTAAAGGAGTAAGAAAAAATTTTATTCTGAACACAATTTCAGAGAAGATTTTAATTAATATCAAACTTATTTTGTTTGGGAATGCGACAAGATAGTGGCATTTTATCATTTACTTATTTGACCAAGTTTATATCAATAGTTTTGCCATAAAGTGATATGCTAAAGTGGGGACAGAAAAGAAAATCCATGGAAGTTCTACAAAAATTCTGCCTTCCAGGTGATGGAAAGTGCAAACTAACCTTACCGTGGTTAGGTTTTGCAACACACGTGAGACATGTCACATTGTCATAAGCTCACAAAATGCCATGTTATCAGTGAAAGCTCAGAAAAAACAAAAAGGAATTCTGCTTTCTAAGTTAAATCCCAGGATGCTGAGTGGCACCTTCCTCCCTCATCTGAGGGGAACCCAGCTCTGACCCTGGAGTGCTGTGACCATTAGCTCCTCCACAGCCCAGCCCGGTGACCGGGAGGGCCTCCCTGCAGGGACAGCAGGACTGCAGCAGTGGCTGGGACAGCTGGGACCCTTGGCAGGGGGTGGGGATGAGCCCAGCCCATCAGGAGGGCTGAGGCTGCAGTCCGGGCAGGGCCAGCGACCCTGGAGCCTGGACCCGTGCCGTGCCCCAGCTCTGCAGTGGCACTGCTGTCGCGGCTGCTGCTTGCTCCTGTGCGGACTTCTGGCACAGGGCAGCCCAAAGTCACCTCAGGGAAGGCTAAAGGTCAGTCTCCAGAACCAAACAGAAAAACACAATTACTTCCCAAAACAGGGTCCTAAATTCTGATTCTTGAACTAAATTCAGGAAGATCAAACCTGGTTTGGTCTCTTGTGATTCATTACAACTGTACCTGCAGGCCAACCATGTGCTGCGCTCACAGCTTGGGAGAGTGGTCACCCTCCTTGGGACCACGGCCCCAGTGAGCCCAGTGGGCCAGGGTGCTCCTCACAACAGGGGCTTGGCTACTGGAAACACTTATCTGAGGCATAACGGAGCTGGAGCTGATGCATGTCTGAGCAGAGCCAACAGGGCCGGCCCAGAGCGGGCCAGAGATGGAGGCCCATCACCACGGGGCCCTGCCTTACCTTCACTTGCTTGGTATGGACTTCCTTCTCCTTCATGGTTTCCAGAGGCTGCTGGAACCTTCCAGAGGCAGGAGGAGGCGCTGCAGGGCCGGCAGTGGGGGCTCCGAGTCCTCCTGAGCCTCGGTTCAATGTCTCTGCAAACCCCAACCCATCATCTAGAAACACACCACAAAGCAAGGGTCAAAAACCGCGACTCTCTGGCAGCTTCCCTGGGTACGTTCTCAGAGCACCGGGGGCAGTCAGACCCTGCTTCCCTGTGCACTGTGAGGCCAGGCCCCACAACACCCTGGACAGCTGTGGCTGAGGCCCATCCCAGAAGACATCATCGGTGAGCTACCAGATGCCACCAGTATTTTCATAAAGACTCAAGATGAGAACTACACACATTAAGAAAAAGTATACTTTGCATGTTTGATATGTTAACATCCATGATTTCAACATAAAGCTTATGGATATCTGAGTTCATTTTTACCTGGATGTGTGTTTTCTGATCACCCAAGGACAGAATAAAACCCACAGGGCCGCACAGAGAGCCTGCCTCCGCAGACAGACATGCCCGACCCACGAGGACAAGGCGGCAGACGGGGGCTGATGCAGCAGCAAGCACACGTCTGGTCAGGAAAGGGGACCTTGCTGGATTTGGGGTCGGTGAAGAAAAGCCCTGAGACCAGCCACTCTGGGCTGAGGAACCCTGAAAAATGCCTAGAATTTGAGACTCCAGGAACCTTTGTCTGACGGGAAGTGGGCCTCAAAACAGAATTCAAACCTCTCAGAAGTGCACAGGTCCCCAAGCCAGGCAGCATGAAGGCTTGGAAGCACATGCTCTGGAAAACGGAGGGAGGTGCCCAGTGGGAAAGCAGGATCAGACCTTCTGGCTGCTTCTCCCACCAGCATGCAGCTCAGGGTGAGGGAGGAGGACTTCAGGGGCCATTTGTGAGGCCCCCGAGCACAGGGCCTCCAGCATTAATAAGAGAAGAGTATAAGTCCTCAGACATGCCCAGAAATGTTCAAACATAAGACAGAGTGAAACAGAGACTCAGAGAGAGGTGGAAGCAGTAGGGTGAAGGCAGCAGCATGAGCAAACTTCAGGAAGACCACCGTCTCCTCAGAGGAGGAGAACTGGAGTATCAGCCACAGAATAAGGAAAGACTGAGAAAAAGGGCAGCTGGGGAGGAGTGTGTTCGGAGATTCAAACAAAGCAGAATGAAGAGCATTTGATACAAGCTTGAGAAATAAAGTCCTAACATACAAAGATGTAGAAAAGGAGAGAAAATAAAACTGGCCCAGGAGGTCTGGTATGTGGTTAACAGAAAATCACAGAAAAATGAGAGAAAACCACAGGGGAAACGGCCGCAGAACTCAGGAAGAACTTCCAGGGCAGAAGACACGCTCCAGGAGCCATGCTGAGGGCTGGCGCTACAGGTGAGTTGGGGCGACACTGAGTCTGGGGCTCTAGTGGGGGAGTGGGCTCCTTACCTAGGAATCTGCACCAAGCCTCACTACCGACAAATGGAGACGTGGGAAATTCCCGGGAAAAGGCACATTGAGCAGGCTTTCCTTCCGGAGCTTCTAGGAAACTTACGTCATTAAAACAATGAACATACATCAAGGAGGGATGAGGGGTATGACCAGCAAGTGGGCAAAGGCCAGGCACAGCGTGGGGAGACCTTAAGGCAGTGAAGAGAAAGGAAGGGGAGCCTTGCAAGAGACAACGTGCACCCCCAGCGGTCCTGCGAGCATCCGGAAGGCAACAGGAGCATCCCGGGAAGATGAGATGGAAGCCTGAGGAGTGTGTAGCCAGGAAGTTCATGCAAGTCACTCTAACTAGCAAATGTGATTTGAAAATAAATACTAGAGCAAGTTTCTGAGAGTTGCTGTGATGTCCCTGGGGAACGGCAATCCAGGGCTGCTCCTGGAACCCACCACTCAAATTCCTGAACCACACACTTACCACTGGGAACAATTATGAGCTAAAAGGAAACAGTTGCCAGCCCTAGCCTGCAACTGCCAATGGCTGTGCCTCACTGTGGTCTTGTTCTCAAAAGCCAAGAAAGTCAGAACCTCTCAAGGTGACTGGCTCATAAACAGCCAGTAACTACAGAGGAAAAGATGACTTAGATGGTCGGCTCCGGGCGGCCCTCTCAATGACGACGCAGGCCACAGCCACCAGCAAGGTTCTTGTGGTTCCCAAGTCCCTCCCCCAGGACACTTGGCAATTAAAGAGGGAAAAATGGGACTAAAACCTGGTGGACATATGGTCAAGGGGTCCACACTGGTGCCACAGACCTCGTGCTGTGGTGCCCCGGGAAGAACACAGCATCGCCGTGCATACTCCAGACACACCAAGATGCATGCGTGCTGATAGCCCCACTACAAACCCCCAGGGGAGGAGGAGCTGCCCGAAATGTGGTGGTGGGGGGTGGGCACACCCTTCTCGGGGTCAGCACGGCACGGCCTCCCAGCCCAAAACGTATGCTCAGGCCCCAGCCTGACTCTCGACATTCTCCATCCTGCAAAAGACGTCAGGGGCACTGTACCACCAGGGTGTTCTTTTCTATAAAGGGCACTAACGGGATAGCTGGCAAAACCTGAGTCAGGTCTGTAGATGCAACACGGCCACCCTGGTGTTGAGGGGGCACCGTGAACTGGATTTGGTGAAATACATGGAAATTTCAGGAGCAAAATGTCCTCAGGTCTGCAAGCAACACCCAGAGCACAGACACAGAGACAGGGGAGGCTGCATGCCAGTGAGGCCAGCGTGTGCAGGGGGCATGGAGGGCACAGGCCCTGCCATCTGTACTGCCCCCACGAGGACAAACGCTTGAGGGGAGGGGTGCACTCACGCGCTACACTGCTGCCGGGCCTTCCTGCCAGCCCAGGTGACGATTCTGACTTTTGCTGAGAATCAAGAGATGTTATGATGGCATCTTCAACGTCTTTCTCCTGTTCAGGTAGGGGTAGATTTTTAAGTGGTTGTAGAATAACAATATACTATACCAGGGAGTTGAGTCGTCAGATGGACATGCCTGAATTTATCATTTCCAAACAGAATCTAAATAAAAGTGTTTGAAGCTTGTGGACACGATGAAGTCATATGCTTCTAGTAATTTAATCAAACTCACCCACAGCTCTCTAGGAGTATTTTAAAGAAGTCACTAGCAAGTATTTCTGATTAAAAAATTTTACCTGAGATGGTAGTATATGGATACTTCAAGTAACATATATTCCCTTATTTATTTTTATTTTATCTAACCCAAGACACACAAACTTCAAATTATGTTAGAAAAATATAATTTAAATAAAAAATAATAAATTGAAGTGTTCTTAAAATTAATTAGCATTTTAAGCGGAATCTGTTAAGTATGAAATACAACTGAAATCTAAAATACATATTCTAGACAAAGGATTTGTATGCACACTATAAATGGGTTTATGACTACTTCTCAAAGCCCACGTTAGTTAAGAAACAGGTCTGGGTGAATTTCTGAGAAGGACAGATGCACTGCACGTATTTTAAAAGTAATTAAAGTACTTTAAGTATTCTTATTGCAACACACTCAGGTTAGTCCTAAAGAAAGCTGACCACCCTACACACTGTTGACCAGGAGACTGTCAGATGCTCACCCACACCTGGCCCACAGGCCTTGCCAGCAGGTGAGCCAACAATGGCTACAGCTGTGATACGTGGGCCACATGGACACATTCCCAGGGGAACGCATGGGGGGCCTTGGCCATCCCACACATGCCCACCAGGACAACACCCGGGGGACTACTTACCACAGCTGTCCACTGCATGTGCTGGTCAGCAAAGGGAGCCCTGACTGAGGCCGGTGGAGACGCCGCCCACCCAGGTGCCTTTCTGGACGCTGACCTGCCCAGGTAACAAAGAGCCTGGTACTGGTCAGACTGGAGCAGTGAGACATTTGTTCTGTCTTGCAGGGTGGCATCCAGGCTGCACTGGCTCAGGGCGTCTGAGCAGGGCGTCAGGGGCAGGCTGGGCAGAGGCTCGAGGGTCCAGTCCTTCCTCACAACCTCAGGGGAGCTCCAGGAGGACAGGTCCATCACCCGGAGGGTGGTCTTCAAGGGCTCTGCCCCCTCATTGTGGGATAAGCCATGGGGGCTACCGTGCAAGCTCATCTGTAAACAAAGTGACCCATCCTGCAAATCTACCTCATCCTCCCCAGAAGCACCTGGCTTGTCGCTTATCACTGAGTTCGGATTTCCAGTAACATCAGCTGGATCCCACAGGGTTTTATGAATGTTTAATGCATCAACAGGAGGTGAATTGTCAGTTTCGTCACCATTATTGGAACTATCACTTGAACTATTTTCTAAAACATGCCAAAATGCCAATGGCTGTTGACATTTAAATCCCTCTGTCTCAGTGCTCTGAAGGCTCAGAGAATATACCAGACAGTCCAGTCTTTCTTGAAGTTGTTTCACCTGACTTATGAGATCAGCTTTCTGCAGCTGACAATCTTCCAGTACCTTTTCCTTACCCTGCAGGTAAAAGAAAGACATGCACATGGTAAACATAATTGAGGTCCATGGTGTCCCATTTGTCCGATGTCAAGGCTGTCTGAGCAATTAAGGGTGAGATTCTGGGAAGGTGGTGGAGCAGGAAGCTCTAGGCGTCCATCTCCCCACCTGGACAACAGGTGCCCTGGCAAAATCTTGTCTGATGCAACTACTCTGGAACTCTGGAGTCTGTTGAAGGCTCGCAACTTCCACGGGACAGCTTGGAGGGAGAACTGCGGTCCCTCTGGCTCTTAGCACAGTGACACCTACTCACCCCCACCCCGTCAGACAGTTGTGCACCTGCTCCTGGAGCCACAGTGGGCAAAAAGGACCCTGCCCTCCAAACACTGAGGACTTGTGTTCTGAGTGCTGCTTCTGCTCACAGTGGGGCAGATGAGGTGGAGGCCACGGTTGCAGCCTCTCCCCCTTTGACTAAAGGGACTTCCAGGAGATTTAAAGGGCTAGTGCCCTTTTTCTCCTCACTGCATTTTTCTTTTTTCCTTTTGGAGAAAAATTAAAACCTAAGACATTCAAAAGCAACTGAATACACAGAAAAAATCAGGAAGTGATTGTGTGTGTCCTTAGGGAAAGGTGCAGACAGAAAAGATCTGAGAAGACCTGAAGGTTACACATCAGGCTGGTCCTCAGCCCAGGAACAGCCAATAGTAATCAAAGAAACAAACACAACAACACAGAACAGCAAACCCCGAGGAAGAGGATGATTCTGATTTCCAGATTTACCAAATTATTAATTCATCACCACCAACAACAAAAATCACAAGGCATGAAAGGAATACAGCCCATTCACAGGAAAAAATAATTCAACTGAGACTGTCCTAAAAAATGCCTGATCACAGATCAAACGACTGTCTTAAACATACTCAAAGAATTAAGGATGTAGAGAAAGTCAAGGAAATGATGTATGAACAAAACCAGAAATATCGATAATGTGAAAACCTAAAAGAAACCAGAAAGAAATTCTGGAGCTGAAAAGCACAATAATTGAAATAAAAAATTCACTACAGGACTCAAAAGCAGATCTGAGGAGGATAAGAAGCAGTTGGTGAACATGAAGACAGAACAATACAATCATTGAGTCAGGGAAAAAAAGAAAAAAGATTGAGAAAAGTGAGCAGAGCCCAAGGGAACCAGACCAACACACACATCATGGGTGTCCCAGAAGGAGGAGAGAGATGGGGAGGCAGAGGATTATACACCTTAAGTGATGTTTATTCCTGGAATGCAAAGTTAGTTCAACACAGGAAAATCAATCAGTGTAATATACCATATTAACAAATGGAAGGGAAAAAAATCACATGATCATAATGTGTGACCATCCACTTTATGGTCCTTTCATCTTGTAAAACTGAAACTGTCCTGTTTAAACAGTAACTCCCAAATCCCACCTTCCTAGCCCCTAGCAACCACCATTCTACTTTCTGAATTTTGAATTTCATATGGACCCTCAAAGGACCCCAACAGCCAAAAGAATCTTGAAAAAAGAACAAAACAAGAGGACTCCCACTTCCTGATTTCAAAAATTTATGACAAAACTATAGTAATCAAAACAGTGTGGTATTAGCCTAAAAACAGACATACAGAACAACAGACTAGAAGAGGGCCTGAGTAAATTCTCATATGTTGGTCAAATGATTTTTAACAAGGGTCCAAGACCATTCAATGGGAGAAGAAACAGTTTTCTCAGCAAATGGTGCTGTGAACAGTGCATATCCACATACAAAAGGATTCATGAAGTTGGAACCTTACCTCACACCATAAAGAAAAATTAATCTGAAAGACATCAAAGACCTGAATGTAAGACCTAAAACTTTAAAACTCTGGGGAGAAAAAACCAGAACAAAATCCCACAATGCCAGGTTTGACAATTCCTTAGGCAGAGGCAACAAGAGACAGACTGGACTTCGTGAAATGTCTGAATCTGTGCATCCAAAGAACACTATTAACAGAGTAAAGTGCAACCCACAGGATGGGAGAAAATACTTATAAATCATGTATCTGATAAAGGATTAATATCCAGAGTATATGAAGAACTCTTAAAATTCAACAAAAAAACCCAAACCACCTGATTTTCAAATGAGCAAGGGATCTGAATAGACATTTCTCCAAGGAAGGTACATGAATGGCCAATAAGCACATGAAAAGATATCCTATATCATGAATCATTAGGTCAATACAAATCAAAACCACAATGAGACTGTACCTCACACCCATCAGGATGACTACTATCAAACAGACAGAGTAACAAATGCTGGCAAGGATATGGAGAACTCAGAATGCTTGCGCACTTTTGATGGGAATGTAAAATAGTACAGACATGGTGGAAAACATTAGGGAAGTTCCTCAAAAAATTAAAAATAGAATTACCATACCCAGCAATTCCACTTTTGGGTATATGCCCAAAGGAACTGAAGGCTGGGTCTCAAAGAGGTACCCACACACCCACGTTCTTAGCAGCATTACTCACAACAGCTAAAACATGGAAGAAATCCAAGTGCCCATCAACAGATAAATGGGTAAGCCAAACATGGCCTATCCACACAATGGAATACTATTCAGCCTTAAAAAGGAAGGAAATTCTGACACATGCCACATATGGATGAACCTTGAGGACATGATGCTGAGTGACATAAGCTGGTCAAACACAGCAAAATACTGTATGATCCACTTATATGAGATATTTAGAAGAGTCCAAATCACAGAACCAGAAAGCAGAATGGTGGTTGCTAAGGACTAGGAAGGGGGTATTTGGGAGTTACTGTGTAAACGGGACAGAGTTTCAGTTTTACAAGATGAAGAGAGCTATTGTGGTGGGCAGTTACACATTTATGAATGTATTTAGTGCCAATGAGTCGTACATTTAAAAAGGTTAAGATGTCAATCTCACCTGTATTTTACCACACACACACACACACACACACACACACACACACACAAGGCAACTGTCATAACCTATTTCTGTGGTAATTTACTGAGAACATAAGCCTTTTTTTTTTCAAGGAAAAAAAAGTCAACTTTCCTGTAGCTTCTGTCCTGGTGATCAAAATTTTTAAACTTTGAATTCTAAATTAATTAATTATTTGTCTGCTCTTCTTTACTGGGAGCAGGCAAGTAAAAATATGTAGGAAAAGAAACGGAAGAAGCCTTTCCAAGTAAAACAGACACTGGGGATGAAGGTTATGAGCCATGGTGCAGCTGTGTGGGCAAGTTGCCCTGAATGAAAAATCCTAGAGATAAGTCCCGGAGCCCAGGGAAATCCAACCTGTAGCAATTTGTAGGGAAAAGTAAGTGATTGCTCATTTTCCACTGATCAGACCACGGACGTGTGTTTCTAGAGAGCGCTTAAAATAAGACACATAGGCAATTTCAAAATGGATCTGAACAGCACTGCCAGGAGAAATTGACAGATTCAGAGAGCATGTCACTGTCTGCATTTACGTAAGGTGAGTGTCCCCTCAGCAAAAATGCAAGTGCCTGCAATCCGTGTGTGTTCCCAAGTACCTCAGCTCCTCCTGACACTTCACTGAGGTCTGCCACACTCAAGTGCACCTCGTTTTTTAGCAGGAGCAGCTCAGCCTCCAGCTGCCTCTGGCAGACGGCAAGCGCCGACGTCACGCTGTCTTGCTCCTGGAGGGTCACCTGGGCTTTGGCGGGCTGCAGGTGACCCTCAGCTGGACACTACAAGCAGAGAACACAAGGACAGTGCTTTAGGAAGATGCAGGAAATGCCTCAGGAAGGCACAAGTGCAGTGAGGCCAGTCGCCAGGCTCCTTGGGATGCCTGGGATCCCCGGAACAGAGGAAAGAGGAAGGTCCACAGGGCGTGACCAGCAAACCCCTCCTTCCAAACCCACCGGAGACCAGCTCAGGTGTGCTTGCACTGAAGGCTCCAAAGGCACGGGGCCAACTGGAACAACCCCACAGAGCAGGCACATGGGGCCTCAGCAACACGGCTGCCCTGGAGTGGGGTTGCAGGCGAGGAGTCCTGAGAGCTTTACTAAAACACAAGCCGCAGCAGGTTCCAAAATAGAATGAGCTAAAAACATCTTACATGTGAAACACCAGCTAAAGATAAAGCATTTGAACAGAACCCAGAGGGGATGAAGGGAGACCATCTGGCACAAAGTGACCTTTGTCATGGTTGAAGTGTCTCCACATCACTGGATGCCCCCACCACACTAAAGAAAGTGGGCTTTTAAAAAGCCGGAATAACTTATAATGTTAACATGTGTAAAATAGTATAAAAACAGTGAGCCCCAGTCCAACTTCACTGTGTGCATATGTTCTGACCGGAGGGTCTAGGGCTCCTAGATGCACCCCAGACTGGCACAAGCTTCAGACTCATTTCTCCACCACGTCATGACCACTCAGTGGGAACTGTGTGCCCCAGCGCCCAGCACAGAGAGAAGGCAAGTCGTTAAATTTGAAGAGCAAAAGAGTAGGAGAGTAAGAGAAACCCACTCTCCAGAGAACACCCACCTCCCTCTGTCCAGCCCCTGTGCTCAGCCACTTGCCGCCTGGGCCAGGGCCTGCAGGTGCCATGCGAAGCCCAGCTCCTCCAGTGTGCCCTGCTTCCCTGAGAGCACTGCAGGCTCCCCAGCACAGCCTAGCTCTCTGCAGAGGCTGCTCGTGGAACAAGGCCCATGGCCAACCACCTGATGCCCACCTCCTGTTCTGACTCCTCATCGCACGAGGCCTCTTCACCCCTCGGGACCTGTCCCTGGCTGCTGCCTTCCACATGGGCCCTGCATGCCTGCTGCTTGTCCGGCTCCTTCTGGCACCCCAGGAACCGCTGGCTCAGCACCTGCAGCTGGTGGCTGAGGCGGACACACTGCACCTGGAGCCACTGAAGCTCAGGGGGCTCATTGAGGGGCTGCTGTTCCAGGGTGCGGCACAAGTGGGCAAAGGCCGACAGGACGGTCCCCAGCTCAGTGGAGTGGGCCAACTTCTGTTTCTTCATAGCGTCAATTTCTAAATCCCTTTCTGCAATCTTTGCTTCCTTTGCTTTTAGAGCAGCCTCAAACTCTTGGATCTGGGAGGCCATGCCATGGACCTCAGCCTCCCGGAGGGCCACACTGCGCCCCAGCTCAGCCAGCTGCTGTGAAGCAGCGTCCTCCACACCCTGCAGGCGCTCCTGCAGGGCCCCCAGGGCCTGGCTGTGTCTGCACTCCTGCTCAGCAAGCAGACAGCTCATGGCCTCCTTGGCCGCGAGTGCAGCCTGCAGCTTGCCCTCCAGTGCAGTGTGGGCCTCGGCTGCCTCGGAGCGAAGGCACAGCAGCCCCTGCTTCAGCTCGCTCTGGAGGTTTTCAGCTTGACAGTCGCTGACTTCATGCACCATGGGGCCCCCGAGGAACAGCTCTTTCTGCAGCTTCTCGATGACTTCATGGAGTTGTTCGATCTCTTCTGCTTTATCCTTCTGTAATCGTTCTTGGTTCTCTTGCAGATTCTCAATAATGGATTTCAGCTCCTCAACTTCAGAACTTCTGTTACACATAACCTGAAGAAAAAACATTTCAGAGGCAAATTAAATGTTTCAACATCATAATTTACCTCTTTCAACTTACAGTTGAGACTGAATTCATTCTTACAGAAGTGGAGAGACTTCACAGCTTGAAAACTAAAACAGCTATGGAAGCAAACTAACAATGCCATCAGGTGACATTAAATATTTGACAAAAATACCCACAGTGCTGCACTGCACCTATTTCCAGGGCATCAAACTGGCCAAACAGCAACGTCACCAGCTGCCGCTATGCCACCTGTTCAGACACATCTGTTCAGACTGCATCTCATCGCGGCTCCACCCCTCGACCACCGAAATGCAGAGGAAGCTCCAACTGGTCACATCCCAGCCAATGACACCTCCAGACTCACGTTCTCCCCACTGTTTAAATGCGTACTTTGTTACGACATGAACAACTTTGATTTGTTTGCTTTCCCTGAAGGCAGCATGTAGATTTTAGGGGTCATTCTAACACCAGAAGAAGAGTAAAGGTGAGACTGAGGCAAGGGGCTCTTGCACTGCTGGAGTGTGTGAATGCTGAGGGGTCAGCATGGAGGCAGGGGCCTGTGGTCACCCGGCCTCACCCTGCTGAGCGTGGTGCCACGGCAGCATCAGAGACAACTCATGCTGCACCGTCCAATCCTCAACATGTTTAGGGTGAGGAGCACTGTCAACCCTACTTTAAAGATGGACAGTTGACATTTAGACAGTAAATATCTTGCCAAGACCCCAGAGAGAGTAAATGGGAAATCAGGGTTGAAATCTATCCCAATATGGCTCCAAACTACATTCTCTTAAGATGACTTCATTAGTAGTGCCCCAAAATATTAAAATTTCTAACCAATTTCTGCTCTAGTTAACAATCTTCAACCAATTTGTTACCATCTGATGTTCTGCCTCCTGAAAACTGAGTTTCATAACCATTCTTGGTTTTACTAGTACTACTTAATAATTACAATTACTTTAAACTCAAGTTAAAATCTCGCCTCTAGTAAAAACAAAAATTTTTAAATGGATTAATTTTTGGTTTTGGTTGGAGTATCAGCTGTGCACTGCACACAGAGTTGCCATATCTGAACGCCACAGTATACGGTCAGCCAAAGGGCACTGCAGAGCACAGAGTGGGCCTCACAGCCAGCCTGCTGGGTGGCACAGACTGCACCTGCCTGCTCACAGCACTGAAGGGCCCTGCAGAGTCTAAGGGCAGGGGTATTCTGCCTGCACTCGTCTTGTGCTCCCTCACATAATGCAGTAAACACAGAGGGGGGAGGTATCTGCTACAAAATAACCATAATCCCAACACAAATGTTATACTTACAATAGTAAAGCCTGCACATGAAGGTGGCATTAAAATGGAAAACACTAACATCTAAAGTAAGACCTCTGAGGTGCAGTGCAGTAGGAAGCAGAGGGCACCACCATGGGCCAGGGACTGAGCATGAACACTGGGGCCTCCCCGAACGCGTGCAGCAGCTCCCTGTCCTGAACAGAGCAGTCCCTTTGGTGTGGAGCAGTGAGAAGGTGATCAGGCCTGAGTGCCCCCTTCCCCTAGAGCGGCCACGGAAGGCTCACTTAACCACAAGTGGTGTCTCGAGGGCATGCCCCTTGGCGAACATGGTCCCATATCCCTCATGAACACAGATGCAGAAACCAGTGACAAAACATCAGCAGATCAAACCCAACAATATATTAAAAGGGTAGTATCACCGCCAAGTATGGCTCATCCTAGGAATACAAGGTTGGTTTAACCTTCAAAATCAATATAATTAGCCTTATTAAGTAGAATAAAAGAGCAACATAATATACCTATTAGAAAAAGCAAACTAGAAATAGGAGAAATTTCCTTAATTTGATGAAAGACATGTATGGGAAACCTACAGCTAACATCATACTTCACAGTGAAACACTGAACACCTTCCTCTGAGATGAGGAGCCACTCTCACTTGTTTCATTTGATGCTGGAAGTGCAAGACATTGTGGTAAGGAAGAAAGAACAAAGATCAGAAAGAAACAAAACTGTCTTCATCTGAAGACTGCCCACTATCACACAGAAAGCCCTAGGAATCTATGAAAACACTAATGGTATACATGAATTTAGCACGGTAACAGGATAAAAGGGTAATATACAAAAAATTATATATATGCATACTGGCAGCAAGCAACTGGCAGTGGGAAAAAATTTAAAGCCCATTTACAATAGTTCAACAAACCTAAAATACTTAGGAATACATTTAACAGAAGATGTTTAAGACCTCTTCACAGAAAACTATAGAATAAGTGGGAAATAAATGATAAACACACTAACCCAAATGCTAGAATAAGCAGTGAATGATGGGAACAGTTCACACAGAGAACAAGGAGTTAGAATGTCAAGGAGCTGCTGGAGGAGGAAGTACAGGAAAGAAAGAGCAGCCACACCAACAGGGGTCTTGACACTGAGCAGTGAGGGCGGGTTTTTCTGACAAGCCTGGAAGATGTTATGATTCTAGATGAAAATCTTCACTGACATAAAATAAGGGTGGAGAAAACACATCGAAGTATGGTTTCCTTCAAAGAATTAGAAACCTAAGAGCTGGTCCTACAAATGGAATTTTAGTTTTATTAATTATATTTTTAGTTTTATTAATATCAAAGCAAAGATGTCAGCTATACTTTTACAAATTTACGAGAAGCAGAATCACAGAAAAAAAAGATGTACAGATTTGCACATGTCCAGAAATGAAAAAAACCCAGAAGAAAATATTTGAGATTGCCTTCACAGTTTTCTATTCTTAATGGAACTAAAATTCTTCCCACCACATACACCATTTTCAATATATATACTTTAGTATGTAAAACTACACTTGCATGGCCAATTCCGGAGTACTAACGGCATATATCAGATATAACCTCCTTTAAAAAATTATCACTAGTTATAAAGGCATTCCTCAAAGTAACATAAAAGGATATTTTTAGCCAAATATCTAAACTACCAACACGGATCATTAATATCCCAATAGCCTCTGTCACTGCAAACTTAGAGACAAAGAACTGCAGACCAAACCCTCCTTTTACCCAGCACCACCCAACCCTGACAAGCTAACGCTTTCCTCCAAGATTAATGAAGTAGCCATTATAAACTGTATGGAAGGACAGAGGCCACTGTCACCCCAGAGGCCTCTGCTGATCCCCAGGTCACACCTATGAACTACTGAGATCACGACACGCAGGGTGCCGTTCCCTGCAAAGGTAGGAGGCTGAGCCGTGTCCAGCATGCGTGTCAGGGAAGGCCTACCTCATTGAGCGCACCACTCCGCTTCCCAGCTGGCTGCTCACTCATACACATTATCTCCTTTTCCCTGTTCTGCAGAAATGCCTGTGGAATGAGAACAAGAACAAAATATTACTGTGGGAAACAGTCTCCTGATCCCCCAGACATGAGATATTCTGATTACATAGGCCTGTAGTTTTAAATAATAACACTCAATTTCAAAGTGTTTTTCTGTTAAAAGTGCTTTCTGTTTAAAATAACATTAGTATGGCTTTCGAAAATCCATTACTGCATTTCTCCAGGTACCTGCTTCAAAGTTTTAGGCAGAAGGACAGACATGAGAGTGGTGGAGGGAGAATAAAGCCAGTAAAACTCACTAAAAAGGACTCAGAGAGTTAACCAGATACAGCCAGAGAGCCTTAGAAAGGACTCACAAAGTCAGTAACTAACTGAAGTTCTGAAAGTGAGGGTGACTCGGAATGTCCAGATTATGCCCTAGACAAAAGCAAAGTATCCAAGCGCAGTCCTTGCTTTCATTGTATCAATTAGATCATGCCATGTAAAATCTACTTAGTCTGCAAAAGAGGCCCAGCTTTTCTTTTTAGTTATTTATTAACGTATTATTGATATACACTCTTATGAAGGTTTCACATGAAAAAACAATGTGGTGACTACTTTTACCCATATTATCAAGTCCACACCCATACCCCAATGCAGTCACTGTCCGTCAGTGTCGTAAGATGCCACAGATTCACTGTTTACCTTCTCTGTGCTACACGGTCTTCCCTGTGACCCCTCACACCATGTGTACTAAACATAATACCCCTCAATCCTCTTCTCCCTCCCTCCCCACCCACCCTCCCACACCCCTCCCCTTTGGTAACCACTCGGTCCTTCTTGGAGTCTGTGAATCTGCTGCTATTTTGTTCCTTCAATTTTGCTGCGTTGTTATACTCCACAAATGAGGGAAATCATTTGGCACTTGTCTTTCTCCGCCTGGCTTATTTCACTGAGCATAATATCCTCCAGCTCCATCCATGTTGTTGCAAATGGCAGGATTTGTTTCTTCTTATGGCTGAATAGTATTCCATTGTGTATATGTACCACCTCTTCTTTATCCATTCATCTACTGATGGACACTTAGGTTGCTTCCATATCTTGGCTATTGTAAAAAGTGCTGCAATAAACATAGGGGTGCATATGTCTTTTTGAATCTGAGAAGTTGTATTCTTTGGGTAAATTCCAAGGCATGGGATTCCCAGGTCAAATGGTATTTGTATTTATAGTTTTTTGAGGAACCTCCATATTGCTTTCCACATTGGTTGAACTAGCTTACATTCCCACCAGCAGTGTAGGAGGGTTCCCCTTTCTCCACATCCTTGCCAGCATTTGTGGTTCTTAATCTTTTGGATGGTGGCCATCCTTACTGGTGTGAGGTGATATCTCATTGTGGTTTTAATTTGCATTACCCTGATGATTAGTGATGTGGAGCATCTTTTCATGTGTTTGTTGGCCATCTGAATTTCTTCTTTGGAGAATTGTCTCTTCATATCATCTGCCCATTTTTTAATTGGGTTATTTGCTTTTTGGGTGTTGAGGTGTGTGAGTTCTTTATCTATTTTGGATATTAACCCCTTGTCGGATGTCATTTACAAATATATTCTCCCATACTGTAGGATACCTTTTTGTTCTGCTGATGGTGTCCTTTGCCATACAGAAGCTTTTTAGTTTGATAATAGTCCCATGTGTTCATTTTTGCTTTTGTTTCCCTTGCCCGAGGAGATGCCTTCAGGAAGAAGTTGGTCATGCTTATTATATTCAAGAGATTTTTGCCTATGTTGTCTTTTAAGAATTTTATGGTTTCATAACTTACATTCAGATCTTTGATCCACGTCGGGTTTACTTTTGTGTCTGGCGTTAAACAATAATCCAGTTTCATTCTCTTGCATATAGATGTCCAGTTTTGCCAACACCAGTTGTTGAAGAGGCTGTCATTTCCCCATTGCATGTCCATGGCTCCTTTATCATATATTAATTGACCATATATGCTTGGGTTTATATCAGGGCTCTCTAGTCTGTTCCATTGGTCTGTGGGTCTGTTCTTGTGCCAGTACCAAATTGTCTTGAGTACTGTGGCTTTGTAGTAAAGCTTGAAGTTGGGGAGCGTAATCCCCCCCAGCTTCATTCTTCCTTCTCAGGATTGCTTTGGCTATTCAGGGTCTTTTGTGGTTCCATATGAATTTTAGAACGATTTGCTCTAGTTCATTGAAGAATGCTGTTGGTATTTTGATAGGAATTGCAGTAAATCTGTAGATTGTTTTAGGCAGGATAGGTATTTTGACAATATTAATTCTTCCTATCGATGAGCATGGGATGTGTTTCCATTTATTGGTATCTTCTTTAATCTATCATGAGTGCCTTGTAGTTTCATAGTATAGGTCTTTCACTTCCTTGGTTAGGTTTATTCCTAGGTATTTTATTCTTTTTGATGCAATTGTGAAGGGATTGTTTTCCTGACTTCTGTTTCTGCTAGTTCATTGTTACTATATAGGAATGCCACAGATTTCTGTGTATTAATTTTGTATCCTGAAACTTTGCTGAATTCAGATATTAGATCTAATAGTTTTGGAGTGGATTCTTTAGGGTATCTTATGTACAATATCATGTCATCTGCAAACAGGGACAGTTTCACTTCTTCCTTGCCAATCTGGATGTCTTTTATTTCTTTGTGTTGTCTGATGCTGTGGCTAGGACCTCCAGTACTATGTTGAATAGAAGTGGGGAGAGTGGGCACCCTTGTCTTGTTCCCGATCTTAAAGGAAAAGATTTCAAATTCTCACTGTTAAGTATAATGTTGGCTGTGGGTTGTCTTATATGGCCTTTATTATGTTGAGGTACTTGCCCTCTATACCCATTATGTTGAGAGTTTTTATCATGAATGGATGCTGAATTTTGTCAAATGCTTTTTCAGCATCTATGGAGATGATCATGTGGTTTTTGTCCTTCTTTTGTTGATGTGGTGGATGATGTTGATGGATTTTAGAATGTTGTACCATCCTTGCATCCCTGGAATAAATTCTACTTGATCACAATGGATGATCTTTTTGATGTATTTCTGAATTTGGTTTGCCTAATATTTTGTTGAGTATTTTTACATCTGTGTTCATCAGGGATATTGGTCTGTAATTTTTTTGCGGTGTCTGTACCTGGTTTTGGTATTAGAGTGATGCTGGCCTCATAGAATGAGTTTTGGAAGTATTCCCTCTTCTTCTACTCGTTGGAAAACTTTAAGGAGGATGGGCATTAGGTCTTCACTAAATGTTTGATAAAAAGCGATGAAGCCATCTGGTCCAGGAATTTTGTTCTTAGGTGGGTTTTTGATTACCAATTCAATTTCATTGCTGGTAATTGATCTGTTCAGATTTTCTGTTTCTTTCTGGGTCAGCCTTGGAAGGTTGCATTTTTCTAGGAAGCTGTCCATTTCTTCTAGTTTATCCGTTTTGTTAGCATATAATTTTTCATAGTATTCTCTAATAATTCTTTGTATTTCTGTGGTGTCCGTAGTGATTTTTCTTTTCTCATTACTGATTCTGTTTATGTGTGTAGGCTCTCTTTTCTTCTTGATAAGTGTGGCTATGGGTTTATCTATTTTGTTTATTTTCTTGAAGAGCCAGCTCCTGCTTTCATTGATTCTTTCTATTGTTTTATCCTTCTCGATTTTCTTTATTTATGCTCTAATCTTTATTATGCCCCTCCTTCTACTGACTTTGGGTCTCATTTGTTCTTCTTTTTCTAGTTTCATTAATTGTGAGTCTAGACTGTTCATATGGGATTGTTCTTCTTTCCTGAGGTGGGCCTGTATTGCAATATACTTTCCTCTTAGCATGGCCTTCGCTGCATCCCATAGGCTTTGCGGTGTTGAATTGCTGTTGTCACTTGTCTCCATATATTGCTTGATCTTTTTTTATACAGTCAATGACCCATTGGTTATTTAGGAACATGTTATGAAGTCTCCATGTGTTTGTGGGAGTTTTCATTTTCTTTATGTAATTTATTTCTAGTTTCATACCTCTGTGGTCTGAGAAACTGGTTAGTACAATTTCAATCTTTTTGAATTTACTGAGGCTCTTTTTGTGGCCTAGTATATGATCTATTCTTGAAAATGTTCCATGTGCACTTGAGAAGAATGTGTATTCTGCTGCTTTTGGGAGGAGAGTTCTGTAGATGTCTGTTAGGTCCATCTGTTCTAATGTGTTGTTCAGTGCCTCTGTCTCCTTATTTTCTGTCTGGTTGATCTGTCCTTTGGAGTGAGTGGAGTGTTGAAGTCTCCTAGAATGAATACATTGCATTCTATTTCCCCCTTTAATTATGTTAGTATTTGTTTCACATATGTAGGTGCTCCTGTGTTGAGTGCACAGATATTTATAATGGTTATATCTTCTTGTTGGATTGACCCCTTTATCATTATGTGAAGTCCTTCTTTGGTTCTTGTGACTTTCTTTGTTTTAAAGTCTATTTTGTCTGATACAAGTACTGCAACTCCTGCTTTTTTTCTCCCTATTAGTTGCATGAAATATCTTTTTCCATCCCTTCACTTTTAGTCTGTGTATGTCTTTGAGTTTAAAGTGAGTCTCTTGTAGTCAACATATAGATGGGTCTTGATTTTTTATCCATTCGGTGACTCTATGTCTTTTGATTGGTGCATTCAGACCATTTACATTTAGGGTGATTATCAATAGTTATGTACATATTGCCATTGCAGCCTTTAGATTCATGGTTACCAAAGGTTCAAGGTTAATTTCCTTACTATCTAAGAATCAAACTTAACTCACTTAATATGCTATTACAAACATAGTCCAAAGGTTCTTTTTTTCTCCTTTTTCTTCCTCCTCCATTCTTTATATACTAGGTGTCATATTCTGTACTCTTTGTCTATCCCTTGATTGACTTTGGGGATAGATGATTTAATTTCGTATTTGCTTAGTGATTAACTGTTCTACCTTCTTTACTGTAGTTTTATTACCTCTGGTGAGCACTATTAAACCTTAGGAACACTTCCATCTATTGCAGTCCCTCCAAAATACACTGTAGAGATAGTTTGTGGGAGGTAAATTCTCTCAGCTTTTGCTTATCTGAAAATTGTTTAATCCCTCCTTCAAATTTAAATGATAAATCTTGCCAGATAGAGTATTCTTGGTTCGAGGCCCTTCTGCTTCATTGCATTAAATACATCATGCCACTCCCTTCTGGCCTGTAAAGTTTCTGCTGAGAAGTTTGATAGCCTGATTGGCTTTCCTTTGTATATGACCTTATTTCTCTCTCTTGCTGCTTTAAATAGTCTGTCCTTATCCTTGGTCTTTGTCATTTTAATTTCTATATGTCTTGGTGTTATCTTCCTTGGGTCCCTTGTGTTGGTAGATCTGTGCACCTCCATGGCCTGAGAGACTATCTCCTCCCCCAGATTGGGTAAGTTTTCAGCAATTTCCTCCTCAAAGACACTTTCTATCCCTTTTTCTCTCTACTTCTTCTTCTGGTACCCCTATAATTCGAGTGTTGTTCTGTTTGGATTGGTCACATAGTTTTCTCAATATTCTTTCATTCTTAGAGATCCTTTTTTCTCTCTGTGCCGCAGCTTCTTTGTATTCCTCTTCTCTAATTTCTATTTCATGTATTGTCTGCTCCATCGTATCTAATCTGCTTCTAAAACTTTCCATTTTGTTTCATTTCTGATACTGTGTTCCGTAATGATTGGATCTCCGACCGGAACTCATCCCTGAGTTCTTGAATATTTTTTTGTACCTCCATGAGCATGTTAATGATTTTCATTTTGAAATCCCTTTCAGGCAGATTCATGAGGTTGATTTCATTTGAATTTTTCTCAGGGGTTGTATTCATTTTACTTTGGACCAGGTTCCTTTGGCGTTTCATATTTGTATATGACGCCCTCTAGTGCCCAGAAGCTCTACTCTCTGGAGCTGCTCAGTCCCTGAAGCAATGTTGGGGATCGCAGGGGAGTGGTATTGGTGCCTGGGGGGAGGAAAGAGGTGTTTCCTGCTTCCCGGCTGCTATGAGTGTCTTCCCTGCCAGAACCTGTCGGCCAAACACACAGGTATAAGCTTTGCGTTTGTAGTTGCTGTAGACAGATCTTCCCTCTGGCTGGCCTAATGCCAGGGTAGGGTTTGCCAGTTTGCGAGCCAGGTGGGACTGGCCTGGAGAAAGGCTCAGTAGGCTGCGTATCATGGAGGGGATCCTTGGAGCTCTGTAGCCCACCAGAGAGCTGGACATCCTGAAGATTGTGAAAGTTCCCCACCTGCTGGGCAGAGTACACCCGGACAATTTTGTCTACCTGTCCTCTCTCCTGAGCAGTAAGCTCTGTGCAATCCTTGCCCCTTTAGCAGCCCTCTTGCTGTTAGGAAGTCTCTCAGACTGTCCACCTTTCTTTTGTCCTAGAGCAGCCGTATATGGATCCCTGCTTTCCACAAGTAGCTGGAATCTGTCTCTCCAGGTATGCTGCCTGTCTTAGCTTTCCAACCCCCTAATCACGAGTACCATGAAATGTAGGTTTGTGTTCCCAGATCAGATCTCCAGAGTTAGATATTCAGCAATACTAGGCCTCCACTCCCTCCCCACTCTGTTTCTCTTCCTCCAGCTGGTGAGCTGGGGTGGGGGAAAGGCTTGGGTCCCGCCGGGCCACGGCTTTGGTATGTTACCATTCCATGAGGTTTATTCTTTTGTCCAGGTGTATGCAGTTTGGCGCAGTCCTCTTTCCTGTTGGTCTTTCAGGGTTAGTTTTATTAATTATATTTTTGTATTATATGCGGTTTTAGGAGAAAGCCTCTGTCTCACCTCTCACGCCACCATCTTTAATCCCAGCCACTTATTATTTAACTTAATTCTATAAGCTGTTCTCCCCCTTCATCCAGCCCCTTAGTCAAGTAACTTTGTAAGCAGTCCAGGAGACAGGCCCCCCAAGTGTAGATGAGCCCACGTGAACAAAGCTGATACTGGGACCAACACAGTCCCCTAAATGACCCTGTTCTTAGGAGAAAGCTTCAAAGGAACAACCAATCACTTGTACACATACCTTCTGCTGACCCTTACCCAAAAAGCCCTATAAAACCCCAGACCCCAAACCCTTAAGCGCACCTCCTCTCTGAGGTTGCCCACACTCCCCTTTCTTTGAGTGTGTTACTCTCTCTGTTCCATTCCAGATAAGTAGGGAAGGCTGCTGGGAGCTCTGATCTGAGCTGGCCAGTTCCTGTCACCTGGGTGATCTGCACAGGACTGCAGCTGTACCATCATGCTCTTTAGTAGCCTGCCCCCAAGTCCCCTTTGTTTGCCTTTGGGAAATTCTCAGATCATAATCTCACTCCATCCAGACCCGAGTGAACACTAGATGCCAGGTGAGCTTGGCTTTAGAAGTTGGCGAGGGATTTGCCCAATGCCAAGCAGGAGTTTAGTGAATTCCCTTTTCTTCTCCCTGTTCCTCACTGCTCTCTGCTGCAGCTGCCATTTGCTGCTATTCTCACTTTAATGAATTCCTTCCTCACCTTGCACTTACTTACCTGCATCTCTGAACCAAATTTATCCCCAATAAAAGCAATCACCAAAGATGCTTCTCCTCTGCTAATTAAGGAAGAGTTCCCACAGAAAGGACAGCTGGTGACGAGGACTGGCCTAAACTCTGTTTTTACTGAAGCTATTTTAAAATCATGCCACTGTGACCTTTGTGCATTCAGCATAAGTGACTTGTGACCCCTGAATTTCCTCTGATGCTGTTGGTTCACTGACCAAACAGCTGCCGTGTTGGACAGATGCAGGGACTCTACACTCAACACGCTGCTAGGCCACTGGGAGGGCCAGGCTCCTTTACAGCTGGAAAGTCACCCCCACTACTAGAGGCTTTTCTTTTTTGCTTCAGAAGTACAATTACAGTAAGACAGTAAGAGACAGTTTAAAAACAGATTTTTTTCATCCTGCTGACAGAAGGGATAACAATGAGACTGTGACTGAAGTCACCTCCTTTGGAACTGGATGCCCTGTCATGGCCCAAAGCAGGCCATGTCATTCCAAAGTTATCAACTATTTCCTCTTCTGTTTCTAGGGAAGTGTCTCTCCTGCAATTTTACCCCAGCAGGCATCTTCAGAGGCTGGCAATCAGCGCTGCCCCAGGGAGCAGAGCTTGAGTGAGGTGGGAGCAGGTGAGTGTCACCCTGCAAGCGACTGTTTCTGATCCCAATTCCCAGATGGCTCAGAAGTCAGGACCTTCCTGAGGCCATCTGCCAGGTGGGGGCCTTCTGTCCCCAGAGAGAAGGCTCCCCTATGTCTGGGAGGACCCAAAGTCAAGCACCACAGCAGGGCTGTGGCTGGCGCCCAGGCACACCTTTCCCGTTACCTTCAATCTGGCATTCTCTTCCTGCAGCTCGTAGCTGCTCTGCATGTCCAGTTTCATGTTCAGATGGACCACTTCCTGGCTTTTGCTCACTAAGTCTTCTTTCATCTTTTCTAACTGTTCTTTTAAGTCCAAAATCTTTCATTAAAACAAAAGAAGCATTAAAAATAATTCAATATTCTGACTTAATAATTAAAGTCACTTTTAAAGATTTAAAAATATATGCCAAAACAAGTTATTAATATCCTATATCCCACATAAGAAGGTTAACATTACAAAGAATATACAGTAGCTACAAGCCCACCCTCAGTGATGGCCTGCCGTTTCCTGGGCCACAAGGGCCCAGGAGCAGAGCAGGAGCAGAGGGCGCCCCTTGCAGGCCCACCACACCCACCTCGCCCTCGGGCCGCAGGAGCGCCCCCCGCACAGCCTCCAGCTCTCTGTCGGGGTGCTCAGGAGGGCTGCCCACAGGACCCCCATCCAGTTCAGAGTGCAGTGTGGAAATCAGAAGCGCTTTGCTCAGCTGCTGCTCCTGTAACGCCTCTTTCTCCTGTTTAAGAAAAACAGGAGGTTGTTTTCAGGCAAGTATTTCAACAATCAGAGGCCTCACACTGCTGTGTTAGAGCCACACAGTCTTCGGCTTTTCCTGGAGCACACAGACACACACCTGCACGTACCTACACGTGGTCTATAGATGCAGCAGTGCTTAGAGTATAGAGCTGCCTGGGACAGATGCAGTCCCAAGGCGAGCACTGTGGTGTGCCCCAGGACTCCACTGCAAGGAAGTCCTCCCTACTGATTACTAAACAAGGTACATGAAGTCTCTAGACTGTTAGCAATTAAAAAAAAATTGTAAAGAACTTGCCGAAGAACAGGGCAATAGCTGCCCATACTCCAGCACAATGAATGCTGACAGCCTGTTAAAGAGTCTTCTAAGAACAATTAATTTGGTAACACAGGGACAACATATGAAGTGGGGAAGAAATGGCACACAAAGCGGGATGTATGGTCCAGCTCTGGAGGGAAAAGGCATTTCCTATCCTCAGCATCTAATGAACTTGAGGAGGGGGGGGCGGCAGGAGCCCCTAGTTGGGCTGTCCCCAACCAAGCACAGAAGTGGCTGCAGCAGGGACACAGAGCTGTGCGGGGCGCCCTCCCTGAGAGAGTGAGCATGTCCCCAACAAGGGACGACTTCATCTGACAGCTCGCATCAGCATTCTCGACTCAGACGCACTGATGGAAACTTGTCTCCTTGATGCACGACTTGTCTTAGGGCCAAAGCACCTTTCTCACTGAGCCTCACTCTGCACAAGAAAGCTTCTGACCACACACATTAAATAGATATGGTGAGGTCGGCGCCAGGGACTCAATGCCCCAAGGCTAGTGCTCCCCGGCCTTCACCCCGCCAGCATGGGGTGGCCCCCACAGCACCCCCTCATCTAAAACAGGCCAGACCAGGGCATCTGCACAGCACAGGGGCAGTACAGGCCATGAGGAGGGATTCCCACTGCAGCATTCCACTGAGGAGCTGACAAATTCCTAAACGTAAACATCGAAATGGTTATCAGGAGCCCTAAGTAATTAGTGAAGCAGGTTTTTTGAGCCTAAAGTCTTGAACATTTACCTTATGAAATTTCTGAAGACAAACTCCGAGTACTTGAGAGATGAATGAGTGTTACCGAAGATGGTGTAAAATGTTACTACACTAAATGCGACATTGTGATTTCTCGTAAGAAACAGGTGTTTGGTCTCCCTGCTCCCAGCAGACTCTGGGGGTTTTACCCTTGGAATTCCCTAAGTGTCCAGAGCAACATGGGCATCTCTGGTATGTTGATGAGGTGACTTTTGGAAAGCCCCAGGTCACCTCAGGATGGGGGCTGGTTGCCAGGGGAAGCCGCCTGTGAGTAGAGGGCCAGGCGGGAGGGGTTGAATCAAGGCTGATTTCCTCAACCTGCCCACGAGAGGGGACCTCCATGAAGACCCAGAGGACAGCATTCAGAGAGCTTCTGGGGCTGTGCCCAGTGGAGGTTTGGGGAGAGTGGCGCCCACAGAGGGTGTAGAAGTCCCGCCCTCCCCACACCTCCTCCCAGGCGTCTCCTGGCTGTTCTGAGTCATGCCCTGTGTGATGGCCAGTGATCCAGGGGGCACCCTGAGCTCTGTGGGCAAGCTGACCGAAGCGAGCAGGGCCCTGGGACCCTGACCTATAGTGGAGCGTCAGAAGTACAGGGACACCCTGGACCTACACAGGCGGTCCTGTGGTTTGGGCCCTCCTGGGGTCTGACGCCATCCCCAGGCCCACGGGGTGGGATGGAGCAGAGCGGTGGGACACCAGCTGGGTGGCAAAGTGGCCCCATAAGTGTGTCAGAAGTGAGGTGAGGGGCTGGTGCAGCAGGGGACTGGTGTAGAAGAGAGGAGGCACTCTCCCCTCCCAGTGGAAAGCAGAGGAGTCAGAGCAAGGGCCTTACCCTGCAGTGCTGGAGCAAAGGGAAGACCAGCCCCCTAGCCTACAGCGCAACTCCTGGCCCTGGGCAACGCCTGCACTGACTAGACCCGAGGACAGGGCCAGCGCTGCATGCTCACCTGCTCTAATTCCTGCAGGGCTCTTCTCTGTCTCTCCAGCTCTTCCTGGAGCTGCACCACCTGTCTTCTGGAGTCGGCATTAGTCTCCTCAAGACGTTTAATTTCTTCCTCCTGTATCAACACTTGTCTATCTGCCAATTCATTCTTTCTAAGCAATTCATTAAGTCCTTCTGACTTTTCTCTCAATTTTTCTTGTAACACTTCAACCTAAAACATTAAAAAATGCTTGAGAAATACAATAATTTAAAAAAACCTCTGTTCCAAATAAGAAAGCATATGATACACTGGGGAGAACACTGATCCTGTGTTTCTAGACCGAGGGTGTGCAAGGAAGCCCCGTGGGGAGGGCGCGGGACAAAACTGCACCAAGACCGCATTCTCTAGATAAAAAGAACACTAATACTAATACTAATACTGTGATATACAACCATTGGTGAGATACAGGAAGGGCCTGCTGCTACTCAGCAATGAGCAGGCCGCGGTGGCAGCCTCCAGGTACATAACAGCGCGGAAAGGGCACACAGCGTTGGGCAGAGGGAGGGAGGGCACCCGAAGGTCCCAGCCGCGACCCTGGCCTGCTTCTGCGGGGTCACTGTGGGGGACACTGGGTGAAGGGACAAGTGAGATTTCTGTATCTTATTTCTCACAACTACAAGGGAGTCCACACTCTCTCAAAATAAAAGTAACTTTAAAAAAGAGTAAGCAGCCCGACTATAGCCACCTTGGACAGAAGGCCGACCATTCCGCCACAAGCAGAAGGAAGCAAGAAAATCAAGCAGGAGCACCTAGCCCTCCCTGGGGTCAAGCAGAGTGGTCAGGGCAGCACCTGCCTACCTCTTCATCCAGTGGCACCTGCTGCAGTTTTCCCGTACATGGAAGGCAAAAGTGTGTTATGAGACAAAGCTTGAAAACACCCTAGAGACAGGTATCCTGCAGGTGTGGCACATGGAGCTGACTTACGTGGCCGTGGTGGGGGCCCCGGGGCCGCCCCTCCAGCCTCTGGATCTCCTGCTGGAACTCCTCCCGCTCGTGCTCCCGCTCCGCGGCCTGTTCCTGTCGTGGGAAGTGGCCTGTTTGCAGGATTCCTGGGACCCACCACTTCTGCTATACCCACCTCCCCAGAAGGGGGCTGGGGAGGTGCGGTCTGGAGAGCCTGCTCTGCACCTGCCATGCATGTGCACTGTCCAGGCACATGTGAAATGAAGTGGGGGCACCCTGGGACCTGGAGCATAGGCAGCTCTGGAAGCCTGTGTCCCACTGCCAGAGGCATAAAAAGAGTGTGCACGGGGCTGGCTCAGATGTCACTGCACGGGCAGCATCCCAAACGTCCGCTCAGAGGCAGGGCCAGGACGACCACCTGACCTACTGTCCTTTTAATCATAAAGTCACAGCCTAGGGCTTATTTAATGACATGGGAAGAAGCTCATGCTACAAAGGTGACTTCCAGTGACACGAATGAAAGTTGTCCAAGTCCTTACATCCATGAACTGCCGCTGGCTCCGCAGGTGCTTGTCCAGAGACTCCATCTGCTGCCTCAGCGCGCAGAGCTCCTCGGCCTGCCTGGCACAGGCCTGATGTCGAACCAGCTGTTCCTCCAGTTCAGCCTCAAGAACCTTCATCTGAGACAGCAGCGCTGAGCGGTCTTTCTCAGACTGCTCCCTGGTCTCTGTGTGCTCCTTGGTTAGGCACTCCACTTCCCTCCGAAGTGCTAAAGGTGCAAAGGACACAGATGGAGGGAGGCCTGGCAGTTCAGGGCAAGGTGCCGCTGTGCCACCGAATGCCCACCGTAGACACCCTGTGCATCCGGGCCAGCCGGGAAACAGAAGGCCCCATGCTGGTCTCCCCTGCAGCCTGAAACCAAGTACCACCGGGAAGCGATGGTGGGGGGGTGGGCAGGAGCATGGTGTATCCTGAGGCCTCCAGACCCTGCCCCACAGAGCCAGGCCCTTCCCTTGCTGTTCCCTCTCCTGCAGCAGGGAGGGGACACAGCAGAGGCCACAGAGCCCCCTGGAGAGGAGACATGCGCCCTACCAGAGTGAGCCCGTGTCCTGTGCACACCGAGCCACATCCTAACTGGCACAGCCATGACTGGGCCAGAGACCCACTGAAAATAAAATCAAGCACTTATGCAAAAGAAAAAAAAGTTACATCTTTTACATGAAAATCAGCTAAAATAAAACTGTTAAAGCCTAAGAGTATATCTTGGTATTCCTAAATGAAGCATCTGGGTACTTTTCTGTGCCTTCACATATGTTCTCCAATATGGGAAATAAAATGTAACTTAAAACTTCCATCCGAGGGAACATGAGCCTTCTGAGGAAGCCCCTTGGCAGATCACAGTGTGCAGTGAAGGCACCCACTCATGCCTGTGGCTACGACGGTGTCTGGGGCAAAGGGTCAAGCGGCCGGTAAGTCAAAGGCCAAACTAAACTGCCTGGGGTGAGGGGAGAGGCCACAATCCAAGTGGAAACTAGACACTAATGTGAATCTATCAGAACTTATCAGCCTCTGATGAGTGCTGAAGTGTTCAAACAACCCAAAAACGGAAATATTGAATTCTTAGGTTTTTATTTACATTTCACCAGCTTTCAAAACTTGGTTTATGAAATTCTGTCCATCATTTATGACAAACTATCCTCACCACTAATAAAATATTGCCAGTTAGTTTCCATGCCAGTAAGTCAGCAGTTACGGAAAGTCAGTCAGAAACATGCAGTTAGAACAATGTCACTGGCAGCTGCGCAGACACAGACCGAGGGCTCGTGTGTCACTGCTGTCCCCTCGCCCACCGAGTAAGTGCCCTGCAGCCTGCGTGGCTGCCCCGCGTGCTGAGGACCCCCCCTCACGGCCTCCAGGACGCCCAGGGCAAGGCACGGGGTCCCTACAGCTCGGGATCTGCCATAAAGGTGCCCACTGCTGTGTATGAATACCAAAGCTACCATTTCATTTAAGAGTTTGCCATGAAAGCTCTGAAGGACTTTTCCTCACTAGCAGAAACTGCAAATTCTGGGGCAGGCATAGGGCGAATCACACAGAAATCAGCCATTTGTGTTTACGAACCTGAATCCCTGTGTGTCACAGTCCCAGGGGTGCCTATGAATGTGAAAACAGCCTTTCAGAGAAGGAAACAAGAACGTGCAGCCCAGAATATGCAAGTGAGAAGCAAGCATGTTAGCCCAGGACTCGGCAAGTGTTCCTGGTCTCAGACAGTCTTGAGAACACATGTTTCTAAAATGTGCCACCAGTCTACAGCCTGCAAGTGCCCACCACTCCTACTTAGCTCTTCACCCCTGAAGTCTATGGCATTGGCAGCAGGGCCTCTGGGAGATGCCTGGGTCATGAATGGTGTGGTGCCTTTCTACATGAGACCCAGACAGCTCCCTGCCTCTTCCTTCCCCATGGGAGGACACAGAGGAGACGCCGCCAGGGACCCAGGACACCGGCCCTCACCAGAAGCTGGCCATGTGGGTGCCCTGAGCTTGGGCTTCCCGCCTCCAGTCCCGTGAGTTCCCTGTCTGCCATCATATCCAACATGTGACTGTCACGGCAGCCTGGGTAGACCAGAGAGCCACTGCCTGCCCTCAGTGGGCAGCAGGTCTGGGCTCCAGGGGCTTTGGTGTTGGCTTTTAAAGGAAACAAAGATGACAAGACAGGTGGCATTGCCCTGAAGGTGGCCACAGAACACACCTGGCTAAAAGGTGCCATGCAAGTGGGCCAGCCTCCCTGCAGGGGGAACCAGAGATGGGACAGGGAGGGGCTTCTGTGTCCTTAGGAAGGCACACGGGAGCCAGACCAGATGTGGCAGGCCTGGGGACAGACACACATGCCTCCAGTGCCGGCCTTGGGCAGCTGGAGAAAAGGCTGTCCTGAGGCTCTGGGCTAGGGGGACACTGACGGTCCTGCTCTCCTGTGCTTCCTACAGGGTCCCAACATCAGGAAAAGAGTGGGAGAAGTACAAGTCTCAGGATAACAGACACGGTCTTGAAGGAAGGGGTGTGGGCCTGGCACCCAGTAAAGGAGCCTAGAGGCACTTGGACCCGCAGGTAGAGCAGCAACATCGCAGAGCGGGCGGGGGCCCTTCACAAGGAAGTCTGTCCCACCAGGAAGGGCAGCTGAGGGGGATTTCCATGGGGACAGACAAGGGTGAGCACAGAAGAAAAAGTAATGGCTGACAGGCCTCCAGATTTAACCAGAACCACTGGACTTTGGCTGGGACAGGCTCAGTGTGGGAACCCCCCTCGATTTGCTCTCCAAGGACATGCAAGAACCTTTCAGAAACATCTACAAAAAAGCAAGCGGAGGCATAGCAGCTGGGGCACCAGATGTGAGGAAGCCACAGTTCCAGCCTCTATGCATTAAAGGAAGAATTCAAACCTTAATCCTCTTTCTCCAGCTATACCACCATCAAGGCAGGAAGGAGAGAGGAAATTCTCAGGCCTTCAGGTCTTGGCAAGATTCCCCACATGAAGCCCTTCTTAGAGCGTCCAGTCCCTGAAGGGTCAGGGAGAAAAATCTAGACAACTCACTGCCCTCTGGACAGCAACTGGCACAACTCGGGATCCACAAAGCGTACACGCTCACTCACACGCACATGGATGGAGACTTGCTTGACAGCAGCGCAGCTGGGGGCCAAGCAGAGACGGGAGAGCACAGCAGGTTCTCCCCCTGCCGTGAGTAAGAAGCAGAGACAGAGAAGAACTGAACCCCAGCTTCATGGTCATAGAGCCAAGCCCCTTCTGTCTAAAGAGAGATGGGGAGAAGAAAGGGGAGGGCCAAAGGAAGCCCAGGGACAAGAACCGGGTGGAGCTGCACAGGACCCACTGACCAGTTCTGCGCAGCTCGCTGCGATGACATCTCAGTCGGCACAAGGAAAAGTGTGCAGAGACGAAGATACAGATGGGGCCAGGCACACGGAGAAAGAAGGCCAGGCCAAATCTTTTAGCATCAGAAACATACCACAAAACAGAAAGGGGGAAAAGGACCAGTTATCTGTACTAACAAAAGAAGCCAAGCAACATGAAGCCCAGACAGGATCACAAGCAGAGCTGGGCAGACTCCAGGAGTGGCGCTGCCACCTCTGCTTTGACATTGCTGGCCACCATCTGTGCGGATGCAGACTTGTCCGGGAGTGCTCCCAGAGCGGAGGGCATAAGTGGTGAAGGCCAGCAAGAATTGGTGAAACACAGAGAGAGGAACTAGATATGAGGGGCAAAGCCAAAAGCTGGCTGTTTACTAATGAGAGAAACAAGAATGAAGCATTTGGGGGAAGAAAACAAGTTTTCTGCATTGGTCAGGGTGGCGCATACAATGCTGAGTGCGCAGGAATGGCAGCAGCCTCTGGACAGGAGTAGAGCGCCAGGCTTTGGAGCACCTGCAGGCATCTGCACCACCCCTGGGGGGTGTGGCCTGGGGCATGGGACAGAGACCCTGCCAGGGACCAGACAGGACTGGATGGCGGCGAGGGGATGGGGCAGTGACGGGGGTGCAGGGACGCAGCCAGTGGTGGGCTTGGGGACGAAATGGGCCAGGCGGGGCACCTCCTGCAGTCGCCCTGGTGGCAGGGGAAGAAGCGGGTAAGGACTAGGGATCTGGATTGACAAGGGTGGGACACAGCTCCGGAAGTGCCTGACTCACACAGGCAGACCCTCCACATGTGCTGCTGAGGACATTGCTACCTACAAACGGCGTTTTTACAGTTTTTTGTTTGACTGATTTTATTTAAAATCTGAAATACCAAAGAATCTGAAACTACAGTGAACTATTTTTGCTAACATCAGATGTCTTCCTAGGTAGGGTCAACGTTAGGCTAATTTTCCTTGTAATTTTAAGTAGAACCTCACTTCCAGGGGCGGCTGCAACCTCACAGTGGTGTGGGGGCTCAAGAAGCCATGACCACCAGGACAAGCTGCCATTTCTGTGAGCGCGAGCATCAGGGTACATCCTCTCTCCCCGAGCCCTTCCCAGGAAGGCCACACGCTGTGAGTCACACTCCTCACCTGCCTCCCGCGTGGCTCCTGCAGCCCAGGCCTCCTCCTGGCTCCGCAGGGCGGTGTTCTCCGCCCCCAGCGCCGCCTGCTGCTGGGCCGCCTGCCACAGCTGCTGCTTCAGGCTCTCCAGCTCCACCACAAGGCACTGCTCAGACATCTCCTTCCGGCCCAGTGCCTCCTGCAGGCTAGCCTTCTCCACCTTGAACCCCTCGATGATGCCTGGGGACACAGGGAGATGTCACCTGCGAGGCATGAGAGCCCACTGGGCATGCCCACGTCCCTTTCTTAGTGAGGGCCAGGGGCCACCGGAAAGGCCAGTGCAGCCGTGAGAAGCTGCAGGCATGCCACCCAGGCGAGGGCCCCGCATATAGGCCTCACGGAGCACCAGCCCCGTGAGAGCCAGGCTGGCAGCAGACACAGATGCGACCCCTCAGGAAAACCCACGGCCCGCTGCCAGCAAGGGAGGGCGATCCTCCCATCTCCCCACACTACAGAATACTCTTGAGGTCGCCAGCCCCAAAAATGGCCACAGCGCTGACCCCCGAACACTGCCATGGCCCTTCCCACCACAATGCCTCTCCCTGAGGAAGGTCACTGGTGCCTCACACCTTTTCCTCTATTTCACTTTACAGTCTGCTTTGAAAAATTCTGCTGCTAATCCTGCCCTGGGCAAGGCTGTGCCCATGCACGTCCGGCCGCATGGCCTCACCCCCTGCCTTGTGCAGCTCCAGCGTCAGGCGGGTCTTTGCCTCATTCTCCTCGTCCAGGCGTTCCATCAGCTCCTGGTGCTTCCTGACAACCTGCGCTGTCTCCTCGTTCTTACAGCTAAACTCTTTCTCAAAACGGCAATGAATCTGCCGGGCTTCCTCCAGCTGTTAGAACACATTTGGAAATTGGAATGGCATACCAAAAACAACCAACACTTATGTTAACACCCACAGAATTCCGCTTGTGAAAGATTCTGGTGAAATCATAAATGATCCATAAGAAACAATTCCAGTGTTCGATACTGTGTCAGTTAATAAATAATTAAACTTGTCAAATTTTCAACAAAGAAAACCTCTACACACAGACACATAGAACACTGCAGAATATGCATCTTTTATATGCCCTGATACCATGTGTCTCTGCGCGATTACACCATTATGGACACAAGGGACAAGAGTTGACCGTCCAGAGCCTGGCACTTGGTCGGGACAAACCACCCGGCACTCCACAAGTGGAGAAGGAGATGGAAAAGGCCCAAGGAGGGGTGAAAAAAAGGGCTCCTTGGACTGGTTGCCACACTGGGCAGAGACCTGCCGGCTCCCTCTACCACAAGGCCCCCACTCCTGCCTCAGCCCCAAGACCCAACCTTCCCTTCCTCCTGATTCCTTGGCAGGTGTGTCCAGTCTGAGGCTCCCAGGCCATCTACAGGCTGGAGGGCCCAGATTAATCTCTGAATCCAAACACCTACACCCAGCTGCCGAGAGAACAACTCAGCCCCTGGGCTGGGTCTCCCTAAGCTTCCCTGTGTATTTAACATAGCGCATTTTCCAGACCTGGCCTCTAAGGAAATATGTTGGTTTTACCTTGAACACAGCCCCCAGGGCGAAATCTTCTCATGCTCCACCACCATCCACCTCTCCCAGCCTCTGTCTTCCTGGGGCACCTCCTCTGGCAGACTGGCCAGCCTAAGCCCTTCCTGCAGCCAGTGGCCTCGGATAGCCCCACCACCGACCCTGACCTGAACAGGGATCCTTCACCCTTCATAGCCACTGCCCTGCCAAGACTGCTCAGTGCCCTCCCCAGACTTGATGTGCTTTCCTTCCCAGATGCCCCATGATGCCCCGCAATGGGGACAGCTGGCCTCCCTGGGGAACACACGGTGGGGGCAGGACTTCTAGTGAACAGGACACCCTGAAAGCAAGCATGGGCCCACAACAGACCAGCGCGGTTTTGCTCAGGCCAGGCGAGGCCCACATACGTGGTGCCTGCTGACAAGACGCTCACAAGGTCTTCTCTTTCCACCTATTCACACTTGGGGATGACAAACTGCCTGATTGCTTATCAGATAGGTGCTGCCCAAATTGAGCCAGTTTTTGAGAAGACATGAGGATGCAAGGGGAGGAAAGAGGCAGCTTGGGAGGAAGCCAGAGAGCGAAGCCATATCTTGGCACTGCCACTCCTCTCCCGCACTGAGTGCAGGGGGACCTCGGCAGCGTTCTGAAACATGGACACTAAGGCTTCTCATACTTATTTTTTTTATTTTTATTTTTTGGTATCAGTAATCTACACTTACATGAGCAACATCATGTTTACTAGACTCCTCCCATCGTCAACTCCCCACCACATGCCCCATTACAGTCACTGTCCATCAGTGTAGTAAGATGCTATAGAATCACTACTTGTCTTCTCTGAGTTGTACAGCCCTCCCCGTGAATCCCCCCCAACTACATAATGTGTGCTAATTGTAATGCCCCCTTTTCCCCCTTGTCCCTCCCTTCCCACCCACCCTCCCCAGTCCATTTCCCTTTGGTAACTGTAAGTCCATTCTTGGGTTCTGTGAGTCTGCTGCTGTTTGTTATTTCAGTTTTTTCTTTGTTCTTATACTCCACAGATGAATGAGATCATTTGATACTTGTCTTTTTCCACTTGGCTTATTTCACTGAGCATAATACCCTCTAGCTCCATTCATGTTGTTGTAAATGGTAGGATTACTTTTCTTCTTATGGCTGAATAATACTCCGTGTGTATATGTACCACATCTTCTTTATCCTTTCATCTACTGATGGACACTTAGATTGCTTCCATTTCTTGGCTATTGTACTGCGATAAACATAGAGGTGCATATGTCTTTGTCTTTTTCAAACTGGGCTGCTGCATTCTTAGGGTGAATTCCTAGGAGTGGAATTGATGGGTCAAATGGTATTTCTATCTTGAATTTTTTGAGGAACTGCCATACTGCTTTCCACAATAGTTAAACTAATTTACATTCTCACCAGCAGTGTAGGAGGGTTCCCATTTCTCCACATCCTCAACAGCATTTGCCGTTCTTTGTCTTTTGGATGTTGACCATCCTTACTGTTGTGAGGTGATATCACATTGTGGTTTTAATTTGCATTTCTCTGGTGATTACTGATGTGGAGCATCTTTTCATGTGCCTGTTGGCCATCTGAATTTCTTCTTTGGAGAAGTGTCTATTCATGTCCTCTGCCCATTTCTTAATTGCATTATTTGCTTTTTGTTTGTTGAGGTGCGTGAGTTCTTTATATATTTTGGATGTCAACCCCTTATCGGATACGTCATTTATGAATATATTCTCCCATACTGTAGGATTCCTCTTTGTTCTATTGATGGTTTCCTTTGCCGTACAGAAGATTTTCAGCTTGATATAGACCCACTTGTTAATTTTTGCTTTTGTTTCCCTTGCCCGGGGAGTTATGTTCATAAGAAGTTGCTCATGTTTATTTCTGAGAGATTTTGCCTATGTTTTTTTCTAGGAGCTTTATGGTTTCATGACTTAAATTCAGGTATTTGATCCATTTCGAGTTTACTTTTGTGTATGCGGTTAAACAATAATCCAGATTCATTCTCTTACAAGTAGCTGTTCAGTTTTGCCAACACCAGCTGTTGAAGAGGCTATCATTTCCCCATTCTACATCCATGGCTCCTTTATCATATATTAATTAACCATACATGCTTGGGTTAATATTTGGACTCTCTATTCTGTTCCACTGGTCTATGGGTCTGTTCTTGTGCCAGTATCAAATTGTCTTGATTACTGTGGCTTTGTAGTAAAGCTTGAAGTTGGGAAGTGAGATCCCTCCTGCTTTATTTTTCCTTCTCAGGATTGCTTTGGCTATTCAGAGTCTTTTGTACTTCCACATAAATTTTATAACTATTTGTTCCAGTTCATTGAAGAATGCTGTTGGTATTTTGATAGAGATTGCATTGAATCTATAGATTGCTTAAGACAGGATGGCCATTTGACAATATTAATTCTTCCTAGCCAAGAGCATGGGATGAGTTTCCATTTGTTACTGTCCTCTTTAATTTCTCTTAAGAGTGTCTCATAGTTTTCAGAGTATAAGCCTTTCACTTCCTTGGTGAGGTTTATTCCTAGATATTTTATTCTTTTTGATGCAACTGAGAACGGAATTGTTTTCCTGATTTCTCTTTCTGCTAGTTCCTTGATAGTGTACAGGTATGCAACAGATTTCTGTGTATTAATTTTGTATCCTGCAAATTTGTTTAATTCAGGTATTAGTTCTATTAGTTTTGGAGTGCAGTCTTAAGGGTTTTTTATGTATAATATCATGTCATCTGCAAATAGTGACAGTTTGACTTATTCTTGACTTAATCTGGATGCCTTCTATTTCTTTGTCTTGTCTGATTGCCGTGGCTAGGACCTCCAGAACTATGTTGAATAGCAGTGGGGAGAGTGGGCAACCCTGTCTGGTTCCCAATCTTAGGTGAAAAGCTTTCAGCTTCTCGCTGTTAAATATGATGTTTGCTGTGGGTTTGTCATATGTGGCCTATATTATATTGAGGTACTTGCCCTCTATACCCATTTTGCTGAGAGTTTTTATCATGAATGGATGTTGAATTTTATCGAATGCTTTTTCTGCATCTATGGAGATGATCATGTGGTCTCTGTCCTTCTTTTTGTTGATGTGATGGATGATGTTGAAGGATTTTCGAATGTTATACCATCCTTGCATCCTTGAGATGAATCCCACTTGATGTATTTTTGAATTCGGTTTGCTAATATTTTATTGAGTATTTTTGCATCTATGTTCATCAAGGATATTGATCTGTAATTTTCTTTTTTGGTGTCGTCTTTGCCAGGTTTTGGTATTAGAGTGATGCTGGCTTCATAGAATGAGTTTGGAAGTATTCCCTCCTCTTCTATTTTTTGGAAAACTTTAAGGAGAATGGGTATTATGTCTTCCCTAAATGTCTGATAAAGTTCAGTGGTGAATCCATCTGGCCCGGGGGTTTTGTTCTTGAGTAGTTTTTTGATTACCGATTTAATTTCATTGCTGGTAATTGGTCTGTTTAGATTTTCTGTTTCTTTCTTGGTCAGTCTTGGAAGGTTGTATTTTTCTAGGAAGTTGTCCACTTCTTCAAGGTTATTCAGTTTGTTAGCATATAGATTTTCATAGTATTCTCAAATAATACTTTGTATTTCTGTGGGGTCCGTCATGATTTTTCCTTTCTCATTTCTGATTCTGTTTATGTGTGTAGATTCTCTTTTTCTCTTAATAAGTCTGGCTAGGGGTTTATCTATTTGTTTATTTTCTAAAAGAACCAGCTCTTGGTTTCACTGATTTTTTTTCTATTGTTTAATTCTTCTCAATTTTATTTATTTCTTCTCTGATTTTTATTATGTCCCTCCTTCTGCTCACTATGGGCCTCATTTGTTCTTCTTTTTCCAGTTTCAATAATTGGAACTTTAGACTACTCATTTGGGATTGTTCTTCCTTCTTTAAATAGGCCCATAGTCAATGTATTGCAATATACTTTCCTCTTAGAACTGCCTTCACTGCGTCCCACAGAAGTTGGGGCTTTGTGCTGTTGTTGTCATTTGTCTCCATATATTGCTTGATCTCTGTTTTAATTTGGTCATTGATCCATTGATTATTTAGGAACATGTTGTTAAGCCTCCATGTGTTTATGAGCCTTTTTGTTTTCTTTGTACCATTTATTTCTAGTTTTATACCTTTGTGATCTGAGAAGTTGGTTGGTAGAATTTCAATCTTTTTAAATTTACCAAGGCTCTTTTTGTGGCCTAGTATATGGTCTATTCTGGAAAATGTTCCATGTGCACTTGAGAAGAATGTGTATCCTGCTGCTTTTGGGTGCAGAGTTCTGTAGATGTCTGTTAGGTCCATCTGTTCTAGTGTGTTGTTCAGTGCTGCTGTGTCCTTACTTATTTTCTGTCTGTTTGATGTGTCCTTTGGAATGAGTGGAATGTTGAAGTCTCCTAGAATGAATGCATTGCATTCTATTTCCTCCTTTAATTCTGTTACTATTTGTTTCACATTATGTCGGTGCTCCTGTGTCGGGTGCATAGATGTTTATAATGGTTATATCCTCTTGTTGGACTGACCCCTTTATCATTATGTAATGTCCTTCTTTATCTCTTGTTACTTTGTTTTGAAGTCTGTTTTGTCTGATACAAGTACTGCCACACCTGCTTTTTTCTCCTTGTTGTTTGCATGAAATATCTTTTTCCATTCCTTCACTTTTAGTCTGTGTATGTCTTTGGGTTTGAAGTGAGTCTCTTGTAAGCAGCAAATAGATGGGTCTTGTTTTATCCATTCTGTTACTCTGTGTCTTTTGATTGGTGCATTCAGTCCATTTATATTTAGGGTGATTATTGATAGATATGTACTTATTGCCATTGTGGGCTTTGGATTCATGGTTACCAAAGGTTCAAGGAAAGCTTCTTTACTACCTAACTGTCTAACTTAACTCTCTTATTAAGCTATCATAAACACAGTCTGATGATTCTTTATTTCTCTCTCTTCTTATTCTTCCTCTTCCATTCTTTGTATGTTAGGTGTTTTATTCTGTGCTCTTTTGTGTTTCCTTTGACTGCTTTTGTGGATAGTTGATTTTATTTTTTGCCTTTAGTTAGTATTTTGTTGGTCTGCTTTCTTTGCTGTGATTTTATTTTCTCTGGTGACATCTATTTAACTTTAGGAGTGCTTCCATCTAGAGCAGTTCCTTTAAAATATCCTGTAGAGGTGGTTTGTGGGAGGCAAATTCCCTCAACTTTTGCTTGTCTGGGAATTGTTTAATCCCTCCTTCAAATTTAAATGATAATAGTGCTAGATACAGTATTCTTGGTTCAAGGTCCTTCTGTTTCATTGCATTAAATATATCATGCCATTCTCTTCTGGCCTGTAATTTTTCTGTTGAGAAGTCTGATGATATCCTGATGGATTTTCCTTTGTAGGTGATCTTTTTTCTCTCTCTAGCTGCCTTTAATACTCTGTCCTTGTCTTTGATCTTTGCCATTTTAATTATTATGTCTTGGTGTTGTCCTCCTTGGGTCCCTTGTGCTGGGAGATCTGTGAGCTTCCATGGTCTGAGAGACTATCTCCTTCCCCAGATTGGGGAAGTTTTCAGCAATTATTTCTTCAAAGACACTTTCTATCCCTTTTTCTCTCTCTTCTTCTTCTGGTACCCCTATAATGCGAATACTGCTCCGTTTGGATTGGTCACACAGTCCTCTTAATATTCTTTCATTCCTAGAGGTCTTTTTATCTCTCTCTGCCTCAGCTTCTCTGTATTCCTGTTCTCTGATTTCTATTCCATTAACATTTCTTGCACCTCGTCCAATCTGCTCTTAAGACCGTCTATCGATTGTTTCGTTTCTGTTATCTCCCTCCGGACTTCATCCCTTAGCTCTTGTATATTTCTCTGCAGTTCCATCTGCATGGTTAAGACTATTACTTTGAATTATTTTTCAGGAAGATTGGTTATATCTATCCCACCAAGCCCTCTCTCTGAAGTTGTCTGAGTGATTTTTGACTGGACCAGACTCTTCTGCCTTTTCATGGCAATAGAAGTGGTTGCAGGCAAGGTGGCGCATGTGTCAGCTGGGAGAACAACGTTCTTTCCTGCTTACTGGTCGCCTTATCCTTCTCCGCTGCGTGTGTCGGTTGCCCTCATATCGGGAGGTGTCTCTGGGATAATCCCCTGAGCTGCCATGGGCAGGTCAGCCCTCGGGATAGCCTAGAGACCTGCGGCAGGTGGCAGCGGCGCCACGTGTGTTCTCCTGTGAGAATGGCACCCCTTCGTGCCTTCCGCACCTTGCTCCAGGTTCCTCTGTGCCAGCAGCTCCGCACCGGCAGAGCCTCTGGGTCTGTCCCAGTTAGCTGCGCACTGGGAGGAGACTCTGTGTGGTTGCTGTGGGCGGGGCTGTTCTCTGGCTGCTCCGCAGCTGTGGTGGGTCAGCCGGTTTGCTTGCAGCGCCTGCCACAGGGAATGAATGGCAGGCTGCATATCATGGTGAGGTGCTTCCAGTCTGGGTTACTTCCCAGGGGTTTAGGGTACCTAAAGTTCTTAAGATTCCCAGCCTGCTGGGCTGAGTGTGCCGGGACAATTTTGTCCAGCTGATAAGCACTTGTCCCTTTAAGACTTTTAAAAAGAGCCCATTTTTCTTTTGTCCCAGGGGAGCCAGTTGTGGGTACCTGCTCGCAGTCTCCGTGTCAGATTTTACTTTTTTGTTTCTCTAATATCCAATACACCATGCAATGTGCTTCTGTGCTCCTAGTGCAGATTACTAGGGCTGGTTATTTAGTACTCCTGTGCTTCCACTCCCTCCCCACTCTGATACTTTTCCTCTCGCCAGTGAGCTGGGGTAGGGGGATTGCTTGGGTCCCGCAGGGTCATGGCTTTGTATCTTACCCTTTTCATGAGATGCTGAGTTCTTCCTGATGTAGATGTAGCCTGGCTGTTGTACTGTATCTTCCGGTCTCTCTTTTAGGAGTAGTTGTATTTGTTGTATTTTCAAAAATACATATGATTTTGGGAGGAAATTTCTGCCGCCCTACTCATGCCACCATCTTGAGTCTCTCCTCATACTTATTTTTTTAATGGGGCTGACTTTGGAAAAAAGAATATATGCTCCTAAATAATCAATGGATCAATGACCAAATAAAAAGAGAGATCAAGCAATGTATGGAGACAAATGACAACAATAATTCAACACCAAAAAATCTGTGGGACACAGCAAAGGCCGTGCTAAGAGGGAAATATACTGCAATACAGGCCTACCTCAGGAAAGAAGAACAATCCCAAATGAACAGTCTAAACTCACAATCAAACTAGAAAAGTAAGAACAAATGAGGCCCAAAGTCAGTAGAAGGAGGGACATAATAAAGATTAAAGCAGAAATAAATAAAATTGAGAAGAATAAAACAATAGAAAGAATCAAAGAAAGCAGGAGCTGTTTCTTCAAGAAAATAAACAAAATAGATAAACCCACAGCCACACTTATCAAGAGAAAAAGAGACTCTACACACATAAAAAGAATCAGAAACAAGAAAGGAAAAATCACTACAGACACCACAGAAATACATAGAATTATTAGAGAATACTATAAAAAATTATATGCTAACAAACTGGATAACCTAGAGGAAATGGACAACTTTCTAGAAAAATACAACCTTCCAAGGCGGATGCAGGAAGAAACAGAACATGTGAATAGACCAATTACCAGCAACAAAATTGAACTGGTAATCAAAAAACTACCAAAGAACAAAACTGCTGGACCAGAGGGTTTCACTGCTGAATGTTATCAAACATTTAGTGAAGACCTAATGCCCATCCTCCTTAAAGTTTTCCAAAAAGTAGAAGAGGAGGGAATACTCGCAAACTCATTCTACGAGACCAACATCACTCTAATACCAAAACCAGGCAAAGACACCACAAAAAACGAAAATTACAGACCAATATCCCTGATGAACATAGATGCAAAAATTCTCAACAAAATATTAGCAAACCGAATTCAAAAATATACCAAAAAGATCATCCATCATGATCAAATGGGATTCATCCCAGGGATGCAAGGATGGTATATGATACGCAAATCCATCAATATTATCCACTACATCAACAAAAAGAAGGAGAAAAACCACATTATTATCTCCATAGATGCTGAAAAGCATTCAACAAAATTCAGCATCCATTCATCATAAAAACTCTCAACAAAATGGGTATAGAGGGCAAGTAACTCAACATAATAGAGGCCATATATGACAAACCCACAGCCAACATACTCAACAACAAGAAGCTGAAAGCTTTTCCTTTAAGATCAGGAACAAAACAGGGATGCGCACTCTCCCCACTTTTATTCAACATAGTACTGGAGGTCCTAGCCACGGCAATCAGACAACACAAAGAAATAAAAGGCATCCAGTTGGCAAAGAAGAAACCAAAGTGTCCCTGTGTGCAGACAACATGACATTGTACATAAAAAACCCTAAAGAATCCTCTCCAAAACTACTAGATCTAATATCTGAATTCAGCAAAGTTGCGGGATACAAAATTAATACACAGAAATCTGTTGTATTCCTATACACTAACAATGAACTATCAAAAAGAGAAATCAGGAAAACAATTCCATTCACAGTCACATCAAAAAGAATAAAATACCTAGGAATAAACCTAACCAAGGAAGTGAAAGACCTATACCCTAAAAGCTACAAGACACTCTTAAGAGAAATTAAAGAGGACACTAATAAATGGAAATTCATCCCATGCTCTTGGCTAGGAAAAATAAATATTGTCAAAATGGCCGTCCTGCCTAAAGCAATCTACAGATTCAATGAAATCCCTATCAAACTACCAACAGCATTCTTCAATGAACTAGAGCAAATAGTTCTAAAATTCATATGGAACAACAAAAGACCCCAAATAGGCAAAGCAATCCTGAGAAGGAAGAATAAAGCAGGGGGAATTACGCTTCCTGACTTCAAGCTCTACTACAAAGCCACAGTAATCAAGACAATTTGGTACTGGCACAAGAACAGACCCATAGACCAGTGGAACAGAATAGAGAGCCCAGATATAAACCCAAGCATATATGGTTAATTAATATATGATAAAGGAGCCATGGAAAGACAATGAGGAAATGACAGCCTCTTCAACAGCTGGTTTTGGCAAAACTGGACAGCTACATGTAAGAGAATGAAACTGGATTACTGTCTAACCCCATACAGAAACGTAAACTCAAAATGGATCAAAGATCTGAATATAAGTCATGAAGCCATAAAACTCTTAGAAAATATCATAGGCAAAAATCTCTTAGACAAACATGAGCAACTTCTTTATGAACATATCTCCCTGGGCAAGGGAAACAAAAGCAAAAATGAAAAAGTGGGACTATATCAAACTAAAAAGCTTCTGTACAGCAAAGGACACCATCAGTAGAACAAAAAAGAATCCTACAGTATGGGAGAATATATTCATAAATGTCATATCCGATAAGGGGGTGACATCCAAATTCTATAAGGAGCACACACACCTCAACAAACAAAAAGCAAATAAGCCAATTAAAAAATGGGCAGAGGAACTGAACAGACATTTCTCCAAAGAAGAAATTCAGATGGCCAACAGGCACATGAAAAGATGCTCCACATCTCTAATCATCAGAGAAATGCAAATTAAAACCACAATGAGATATCACCTCACACCACTTAGGATGGACAACATCCAAAACACAAACAACAAATGTTGGCGAGGATGTGGAGAAAGGGGAACCCTCCTACACTGCTGGTGGGAATGTAAACTAGTTCAACCATTGTGGAAAGCAGTATGGAGGTCCTTAAAAAATTCAAAATAGAAATACCATTTGACGCAGGAATTCCACTCCTAGGAATTTACCCTAAGAATGCAGCATCCAGTTTGAAAAAGACATATGCACCCCTATGTTTATTGCAGCACTATTTACAATAGCCAAGAAATGGAAGCAACCTAAGTGTCCATCAGTAGATGAATGGATAAAGAAGATGTGGTACATATACACAATGGAATATTATTCAGCCATAAGAATAAAACAAATCCTACCATTTGCAACAACATGGATGGAGCTAGAGGGTATTATGCTCAGTGAAATAAGCCAGGCGGAGAAAGACAAGTATCAAATGATTTCACTCATCTGTGGAGTATAAGAACAAAGAAAAAAACTGAAGGAACAAAACAGCCGCAGACTCACAGAACCCAAGAATGGACTAACAGTTACCAAAGGGAAAGGGACTGGGGAGGGTAGGTGGGAAAGGAGGGATAAGGGGGAAAAAGGGGCATTACAATTAGCACACATTATGTAGTGGGGGGGCCACCGGGAGGGCAGTACAATACAGAGAAGGCAAGTAGTGATTCTATAGGATCTTACTACACTGATGGACAGTGACTGTAATGGGGTATGTGGGGGGGATTTGTTAATAGGGGGTCTAGTAACCATACTGTTGTTCAAGTAATTGTACATTAACGATAGCAAAAAAAAAAAAAGAATATATGCTTTCCATCTATTCCTATGTAATGTCTCTCCCAGTTGTCTAAAGTGTTCTAAAAGTGTTAACAAAAAATTCACTTTCTCAGTGATAAGCTTAAACATAAATGCCTTCAATGCAGAGTTATAGTGTGTGAAGCCAAGTGCAGAAAGGAAAGGGTTGAGTACATCGTCTGCACTGTACACTGGGGTTTTATTTTCCACCCACAGCAAGTCCCCTTCGATAAGAATTTCAGTTCAGAAGAAGCTTGCTGCAAGAAAACACAGAAGTGCACAGGGAGAAAAAAAGCGCCACAAGGCAAGGCGGATGAGCTCCAGAATCAAGGGATCATTTCCAGACTCCCAGCAGAGAAAAACAGAGAGGAGCTGGCTGGGTGGGACAGTCAGGACACCCCTTCTCACCCTCAGGGTGGGGCTGAGATGCAGAAGCAGCGGCTGGGGCTGGGGCATCACCTCCGCAGAGCTTATCAAGCTATCCAATCCTTTCCTCCTTCTCTAAGCAGAAGCCAAGATGGGGCAGGAGGGAGAACGGCGGCAGGATGGGCATGGGGCCCCAGCCTCACCTGCCTGTTGGAGGCCAGGACCATCTCCAGGAGACCGTCCACCGCCCGGCCGAGGCTCTGGTGCGCCCTCCTAACCGTCTGCTCACACTCCAGCATGCTTTCCGGGTTCATGAAAAAGCTTTCACAGACATGACTGCTAATCTCAGCCACTGATGACATCTCAGCACATTCAGGCAACGTTCTGTCCAGGTCTAGCAGCGCCACATCAGAAGCACGCCATGTGTCCTCAAGCATCGGCACTGAAAGCAAGACATGGAAAGCTGCACACGCTGTGTGCCCGGCAGGCTGGCTCTGGCCGGCCTCCATGAAGGCCAGGCACACCCATGTCGCTGAGAACACAGCCCACCTCAGGCCTCAGGACAGATCCACCTGGCCCTGGTCTCAGCCTCCTCTGCACGGGGTGCTGGCAGGGAAAGAGGTGACCCTGGCCACACTCAGCACCCTGCCTGGGGGCTGCTGGCAGGGGGCTCCCTGGTGCTCACCTGCAGATGCCTCGTCCTCCAGGCACAGCCCCACCTGCTCACCAATGCGGTTCTTCAGGGCAGCGGCAGCCTTCAGCACCTCTCCAAACAAACCCAGCAGCCTCCTCAGGGCATCATGGAGAGCTCTCCTGGAAACGGCAGCCCCGCATGCAGCCGTCAGCCAGGACCCCAGGCGTGACTCACTCTGACAGCAGCACACCTGGGGGACAGCTCTGCCAACATGAGCAAACCTTTCTGCTGCCACTCTTGATCTTTAAGGTACTGTATTATTGTTAATTCAAGCATACTGCTCATGGACGTCTGCATCCAGCCAACCAGCATGGGGCAATCCCGAGCCAGCACACCCCGTGTCATCTGGGGCCTTCCACACAGCTGCTCTCCCCTGGTAGGGACTGCACAAACCCCGTCCGCCCCCAGCACAGCCTCTCTGACTTCAGGAGCAGAGCTGGGCACAAACACGGCCCTTAGGGTTCTGCCGTTTTGCAAGAGATCTATTTAAAAATCAGAAGCCACATGTCCCCACAGCTCACATGTACCAGGAGGCAGGGCTCCCCTGTGCCTCCCTGGGGACGCAGGCCATGGGACCTGGGTGCTCTGTTCTTCACAAGGCCGGAAGTCAGCCTGCACCCTGTCTTTCAGCTGTGTCCTCCCAGGTGAGCCCTTCCAGCTGGGCTCATCCGTCCACAGCACAGTGACCCCATCCAGGATGTAGCCGGGACAGAGGACTGCAGCTGACACATGTGCTGGACAGGTTGACGAGCCTCTGACCATGAGAAGCCAGGGCCCAAGGGGCAGGAGATGGCTAGACCGTCCATTCACTCCCACATCCCTACCTCAGGCCCAGAACAGGCCCTGCTCCCAACACAGGAAAATGCCCCAAACAAACACACGAGGAGACCCCTGTGGAGCTAACATCCTGGGTGAGAGATAGACACGAATAGGGTGTGTGGCGTTGAGGTGAGATAAGAGGGAAGTGGTGGGGCAGGCTGCACTGAGCAGACAGCTGGGGCTACCCGACAGCTCTCTGCTCCTGCCAGGCCTGCAGAGTCCACCCAGGCCAAATGACAAGGGTGGGGGCGCATGTGGAGGCATGTGAGGAAGGCACGAGGCCCACCATGGAGGGAGCAGGTCAGGGGGCAGGTGTCAACTCTGCTGAGAGGAAACACCAAAGGTGCCCTCAACGGCGGCCCCACCTCCCTGCATCCCATCCATGCCAGGCCAACCCTGGTCCCTGTGATGACCCTCAAAAATGGCAAACACCTGTGGGCATTAGGGAATCTGCAACTGTTGCTTGCTCAGCAGAGCACAGCCCCAAATAAGTGGGGGTCCTTTGTTCCTGACCATGTCCCTCCCACACGTGGAGCCAGTGACCACTGAGCACGCCATGCTCCATGCTGCACTCACCTTGGTGTGACCAAGGAGTTGGCATCAACCCACAAGGCAGCCACAAACAAGTGCTGGGAAAGACATGCGAGATCCTCAAGGAGAATTATAAAGCTATGCAGAGAATCCCGGGCAGACAACCTGGCCATATGAGGAAGATGCCAGGCCCTCACCAAGCTCAGGGCTGAGCCAGGTCCTGCCGCTCGACCTGGTCTCTCCACCATGAGAGCACATGGCAGGGCTCCTGAAGGTGAGGGCCCAGGCAGGCCCAGGGCTTTAGCCCAGAGCTCCAGGAGCACATGGTGCTGGGCAGAGGGGCCCCGAGAAAGATCGGTCTCAGCTGCACCGTCCAGTGTGATGCTGAGCCAGCTTCTCAGACCAACGAGGTAACGGCACCCCAACATCAGGGGCAAACAAGCAACTGCAAGTCCCAGAGCACCCGGACCACACAAATGTAAAACCGAGAAGGCATCAGAGCAAGAAAATATTTCTTAAGTAAGACTCCCAAACAGCCAGCCAGGGGCACATCACTAACTGTGCCTGCATTTGAACATCAAAGTTCACAATCTGGCAAAATGTGAGGATTTTGCAAAGCAGGGTGGCAAGTGTGTGGGTGTCTTCTGCCCTGTGCAACACTCTGCTCCGTGTTAAAACCTTTTTAAATGAGAAGAATGAGGTGGCGCAGGGGTCCCGTCCCACCAACTTCAGTGTGCAGCAGACTAGGGAGTGTGCAGCTGACCTCTCGAGGTGAGCCTGGTCCAGGTCAGACCGGAGCAGCAAGAGGAGGTGCGAGCCTTCCTGGTTCTCCCTCTCGCGCCTTTGCTGCAGCCGCTCCAGTTCCAAACGGCACTCTTCCATCTCGTGGCTGATGGACAAAATCTGGTCTTTCAGCTGTGGAGGAAAGATCGTTAAAGCTTTATTTAATTTAGTTAAAACATTTGAGTTAGAAATAAATTTCTGTAAGAGACTTCCACCATCCTGTTTAATTTAAAAAATATGTTAGAAAATGAATAAGGCAGTGATTAAAGGTGAAAATTATTAATATGGTTTCCACCACTATTCATCAGCTACAAAAACAGAATAAACATCCAGCCTGCCCCAGACACCAGGCAGGAAGGAGCAAATTCATCAGAGAATGTTATTCTCACAAATAATAATTCAAAACAAAATCCCTTTTTTCCTCATTCAGAATGGAAATAAGTTGCCAGGCAAGTGAAGATCCCTCTTATATATTTCTAAAAACAGAGTCAACGACCATAGGGTCTCAGTGGGCTGGGTGAACAGGTACACCAGCCACCCTGGTGTCCCCAGTGGCCATGGGCTCCCTGGGCTGCCCAAGCAGTGGCTGTGGCCACAGCAGTTTTGTCATGCAGCTCAGAGAAGTGACAAGCGTATCTTCCAGCAGCAGAGCAACCTGAGCCAACTGCCAGTGCGGTGATTTCTCAGGACTAGTTGAGTTTATTGATGAGAACACAGACTCCTCCCCACAGAAGATGAAAGAAGAGAGGACACAGCAGAGGCGACCAATGTGCCCTCAACGGAGCTGCCAAGCAGACAGCATGCCAGTCCAACACCCCTGCCAAGGACAACGTTGGTGCCCTGTGGCTGCTACAGGGCAGAGGATCAGCTGGTGAACAATGAGCTGCCGGCTGCCTGCTCAGGATCAGACGGGAGGAGCCAGGTGGTAAAGCGACACACTGGGACAGTGCCATGCTAGCATGATGTCCCATCATCCAAGAGCAGAAAGAGCAGGTGTGTGGGGTGGAGAAAACAGATAAGGAAACACCAGCGGGACCAGGCAGTGAAGTTAAAAGTACAGAAAGAAACCAGGCCAGAGGAAAAAGAAAAGTGTAGCTCTGAAACCAATTTACCACAGGGAACAAAAGAAGAATGTAAACACAGTTTTAGTGTTGTGTTTGGAGGGAAATTAGAAAAAAGAGTTGTAAACCACTGGTTACATCAGACTTAAATGTATAGGTTGCTGGAAAAACTAAAGAAAATGAAATAAACAAACAGGGAACTGCAAGTTTGAAGATGGCCAACAATGGCCAGGAAATGAACAAGAGATACAGGAGAGGAAGGGTGGCCACAGAGCTGCGGACCAGAGTGCCCTCAGGAGGCGTGGAGTGCATGGAGGACACCACGGGCTCCTCGGCCAAGAACCCCCAGTCGAGGCTGGCCTTCCAGGGCATCCACTCAGCCTGCGGACAGCAGACTTTCCCTCTGCTGGTCCTGCTCCCAACCTCTAGCCAAATGTGCATGGTGATTGGTGAAAAAAATCTTACCAGTAAACCTCTAGCAACACTGAACAGGAACAGAGAAGTGCAGATCAACATCTTAACAAAATCAAGATAAAAGAAAACACAAATAATCCTACTGTGTTTCCAGAATTAACTGTTACTTTAGTATCTTCCCGCAAAGAAAACTGTAAGCCCAGACAGTTTTCTCCTTGAATGATTTCACTAAACATTTAGGTAATGTTGGAATTTAGATAATTCCAATCTTACACAAACTCCTCCACACAGTGGAAAGGGTGGGTGGGTAAGCACCTCACTCACTGTATGTCACTAGACTGCAGGAGTGGAAATTACAGGTCAGTCACAATGAAACAGATTCCAAAGTCTTGAAAAGAATACCAAAAAAATAAACTCTAGCAATATCTCAAAGTTGTGTCCAAACTGGTTTTATCACATAGATATGTTGGTTTAATATTAGAACATTGTTAATGTAATTTACCACATTAACAGATTGAATGAGAAAAATATCAATAAACACAGACAAAGCAAATCTAGTATCTTATTCATGATAAAAATCCATCACAAATTCAGAACAGAGGGAAACTTCCTTAACATGAAAAAAATAATCTACAAACACCTAGAGCAAACATAATTCTTGATAATGAAGTGTGGAAAGAATCCCCACAAACATCAGTACACTAAACCCAGCAACTCCCTACTCAGTGACCATTAGATTTAAGCACAATTAAAGTACCTAATCTCAAGTATCAAGTACAAACTTAACACAAGATATGCCGTATCTCCATGGAGAAAATGACAAAGTTTCAGAGAGAGAAATTAACAAAATCAAATAAAAATAGAGACATTCAAGAATCTTAGAATGCCTCTGCATTGCAGAGGTGTCAATTCTCCCTAAGGGAATGTACACACTGAGTGCAGTTTCACCCACACTAAGAGCAGGGGATTTCTGACCAACTAAACAGGCTGATCCAATTGCTCACATACAAGAGCAAAGGAACAGCAACAGTGAAGACCCCACCGAGGAACAGAGAGAAGCTTGCCATGCCAAGAGATGCCACAACGATGTGGCATTTGCAAGGACAGGGGCAGAATGGGCAAAGGAGCCTAAGAGGGAGGCCCACCTACAGGCATGTGAGAGCAACAGGGATGGAGAAAACAACTCCCCTCCTCATCTCCGCCCATGTGGATTAAAGAGTTAAAGTATAAAATAATCTTAGAGAATATCTGCATGAAATAGGAAAGGATTTCTTAAGGCAGAAAAAAAACACAAAGTCTAAAGGAGAAAAGGTAATATAGAGTTAACTCATCAATCAAGAATTGTGTTTATCAAAAGGCAACAGACAGAAAGGAGAAAAACAAATTAGAAGAAACCCAGAACATACATATAAAGAGCTTCCCTAAGCGAGTAAGAAAAAGGACAAAACAACTTTTTAAAAATAGAAAAGGAGCAAAAAATACAAGTAGACATTTCACAGACAGGGAAACACAAATGGGCCTTAAACAGATGAGCAGGTATACGATCTTATTAGCAAATAAGAAAATGCACACTAAGGCCCCTAAGAAATGCCATGTCAAGGCCACGAAATTGGCAAAACTAAGAAGCAGGCACACCCAGGTACTGGTGAGGACGTGGGGCCCCAGGAGCTTGCCTGCACTTCTGGTGGCTTGAGGTGGTGTGACGGCACTAGGAAACAGTCTATCTAGCATTACTGGGCTGACGTGAACACGTGCAGGAGCCTACAACCTAGAAATGTCACCTCTAGGTGTATCATCTCAAGAAATTCCTGCACATTTGTAACAAGAGACATAAGAAATATGAGTCACGACAGCTTTATTCATAACAGCAGAAAACTAGAAGCAGCTGAGTCCACTGATGCATCAGCTGTGGCTGGTCCTGAGACCTGGCACAGAGACAGCAGTTTGAGAAGCACCTTGGTTACACGTGAGATTTACAGACTAACTTTGGAGGTGTGCCAGAGGGGCGTGGGTCTGCAGGAGCTTTCTCCAGAGAAGCAGTGACCAGCAGGCAGCACTGTTTTGCTTGCTCTCCTTCAGCCTTGCTGGCCAGATGCTCGCAGGAGCCATTGGACATGCCACCTACCGAGCCAGTGACGGCTGTCGTGGCCCAGCTGGTATGACTCCTGCACTGAACATCCAGTGGACAGCCTCTGTGGGAACCAGTGGCCCTCCAGAGTGACAACCCCTCCATGGAGAGGAAGGGCTGGTGCCACCCGTCAGCACACCGCCAGCAGCCATGCGGGGCAGGAGCCCCCGCACCAGTCACTGCAGACGGCAGGCGGGGCCAGCCTCACCCACCAGTACTCAGAGCGGTCACAGCTCAGCCGCACAGGAGGGGCACACCCCACGAGGGGCCATCCCTGGAGTACCTAGTTCTGGAGCCCAGGCACTGCACTGATGGGTACCGCAAGCTACCTTCCAGACGGGACTATTTTCAAGACTGGAAGAGGTGGTGGACCCACCTCAAACATAAAAACAGAGAGAGGAAATGAAGTGGCAGAGGGACATGTTCCAACAAAAGAACAAGACTGAGTGCCAGAAAAAGAGCTAAATGAAATGGAGGTAAGAGCTCAAAGTAACGACCATAAAGACATTCATTGGCCTGGAGAGAAGAGTGGGTGAACTCCGTGAGAACTACGGCAAGACAGAGCAGAGGGAGGAACCAAGCGCAGCTGGAGGGCACAGCTGGGGATGAAGCCACCCTGCAGGGGGCCTGCAGCAGACAAGAGGACGCAGGAGAGCAGATCAGCATTAGGAAGGCAGGGCAGTGGACAGCACCAAGCTGGACAGCAGAAAGAAAAAAGAATTTAAAAATGAGAAGATGCTAAGAGCACTCTGCAACAACTACAGATAAAACATTTGCACAGGAGGGTTTCAGAAGGGGAGGGGAGAGAGAAATGGGAAGAAAACTTACCTGAGGAAATAATAACCAAAAACTTCCCCAAACTAGAGAAGGAAACAGATTTCTAGGTCCAGGAAGCACAGAGAGTCCCAACAAGACAAACCCAAAGAGGTTCTCACCAAAACACATAATAATTAAAATGGCCAAGATCAAAGACAGAGAGAGAATCTTAAAAGCGGCAAGAGGAAAGCAATGAGTTATGTACAAAGGGTTCATAAATCCCACAAAGCTGTCAACTGATTTTTCAGCAGAAACTTTGCAGCCAGAAGAAAGTGGTATGAAATATTCAAAGTGCTGAAAGGGAAAATCATACAACCAAGAGTATTTTACCTGGTAAAGTTATTATTCAGAACTTAAGGAGAGAGAGAGTTTTCCAGACAAAAGTTAAAGTTCACCACCGTTAAACTAGCCTTACAAGAAATGTTAAGGGCAAAGTGGCAAAGAAAAGGCCATAATAAGAGAAAATCAGGACAGAAAGGAAATCACAGGCAAAAGAAAACAGGAAAGGTAGTAGATCAATCACTTTCAAAGCCAGTATGAAGTTTTAAGACAGAAGTCGTAAAATCAGTTATGTACACTAAGATTAGTCAATGGGCACATAAAATAAAAAGCTGTAAAATATGGTGTCATATACACACAACATGGAGGGGAGAGTAACAAAAAGTAGTGTTTTAGGATAAGTTCAAATTTAAGTAACCATCAGTCTAATACAGACTGCTATATATACATAGGATGTTAAATATGAACCTCATAGTAACCACAAAACTAAAAACCTATAACAGATACACAAAAAATAAAGAGAAAGGAATCTAAGCATAACACTAAAGAAAGTCATCAAATCACAAGAGAGGAGAGGAAGAAAGGAACAGAAAAGAACTATAAAAATAACCAGAAAACAATAAACAAAATAGCAGTAAGTACACAGCTATCAATAACTAATTTAAATATAAATGGACTAAACAATCCAATCAAAACAAACACAGAGTGGCTGAATGGATTAAAAATACAAGACCCATCTATACACTGTCTACAACAGACTCACTTCACACCTCAAAACACACACAGACTGAAAGCAAAGGGATGGAAAAACATATTCCATGCAATGGAAGTTAAAAAGCTGAAGTAACAATACTTTTTCCAGACAAAATAGACTTTAAAACAAAGAATGCAAACTGATGAAGGGGTAGTTTAATAACCATAATATTGCACATGTAATTGTAGATTAATGATAATAAAATAAATTATATTAAAAAAAAAACAAAGAATGCAACAAGAGACCAAGAAGGGCATTACATAATAAAGGCATCAATCTGTCAAGAGGATATAACAATTGCAAATATATATGCGCCCAACACAGGAGTTCCTAAATACATAAAGCAAATATAAACAGACATAAAGGGAGAAACCAACCCTAATACAGTAACAGGAGGGGACTTTAATGCCCTACTTACATCAATGGATAGATCCTCCAGACAGAAAATCAGTAAGGAAAGAGTGGCTTTGAATAACACATCAAAGCAGATGGACTTAACAGATACATACAGAACATGCCATTCAAAAAGAGCAGGATATACTTCTTTTCAGGTGTAGCTAAAGGAACTAAATAAAGAGAGCAAACAAAGTTAGTAAAAGGAAGGAAATAATAACAGAGTGGAAATAAATGAAATAGAGCTAAAAAGCAACAGAAAAAAAAAATCAGTGAAACTTAAGAGCTGTCTCTTTGAAAAGATAAAACAGGTAAACCCTTAGCCAGACTCATCAAGAAAAAAAGGAGAGTGAACTCAAATAAATAAAATAAAAAATGAAAGAGAAGTTATAACCTATACCATGGAAATACAAAGGATTATAAGAGACTGCTTTGAAAAATTATATGCTAACAAATTGGACAACCTAGAAGAAATGGATAAATTCCTAGAAACAGTCTTCCATGACTGGATCAGGAATTTGAAAAGATATGCATACCTAAGCTTATTGCAGCAATAGCCAAGATATGGAAGCAATCTAAGGGTCCACTGATGGATGAATAGACAAGGAAGATGTGTTTTATACACACATATAGTGGAATATTGCTCAACCATAAAAAAGAATGAAATACTGCCATCTGCAATATTAGCAAGGACCTAGAGGGTGTGATGCTAAATGAAGTCAGAGAAAGATGTAATTTCACTTACATGTGGAATCTGAAAAACAAAACAAATGAAAACCTCCTCAAACAGACTCATAAATACAGAGAACAAACTGGTGGTTGCCAAGGGGAGGGAATGGGGGGTAGGTGAAGGGGATCAAGAGGTACAAACTTCCAATTATAAAATAAATAATTCATGGAGGTGTAATGTACAACATAGGAAATATAGTCAATAATATTGTAGTAACTTTGTGCGGTGACAAATGGTAACTTCACTTACTGTGATGAGCATTTGGTAATGCATATATATATGTTCAATCACTATGTTGTATGCCTGAAAATAATATAATGTCAGCTGCATTTCAATAAAAAAACTTTAAAAACCTGTGGTAGAGCCACACAATGGGATGCTCTTTAGCAATGAGGATGAGTGGACTGCAGTCCCACACATCATCAGCAAACCTCACAGTTCACACTGATGAGAGGCCATTACAGGTGTCGCTTCTGTGAAGGCCCAAACCAGCTAAAACGGAACAATACATTGTCCAGGGATCTATCAGTAAGTGAAAAACCTGTAAGAATGAGGACAGTGGTTACCTCTGGTGGGAAAGGAGGTACAGGAGAGGTCAAGGGGAGCGTACACACTCTGAGAGACAGCAGGGGTCTTGGGGAGTACTTAACCCGGGTTGTAGGACATGACTCTTTACTTCACAACATCATTTTAACTGAACATGTACATTTAAAGACACTTGCAGGATTATTTCACAATGAAAACACCTTAAAAGAGTCTAGTTTTCCTAAAAGTTCGTTTCCCCTGGGGAATACTGCCTGGCCACAAGGCATGAGCATCCGAGCTTGTCCTGCAGTAAATTCATAGAGACAGAAGGCAGAATGGTGGGTGCCAGGGGCTAAGTGGGGAAAATGGGGAGCTGTTCAGTGGGTGCAGAGCTAGGGTGATGAGTAAGTTCAGGAAATGCGTACTGGTGATAGTTGCACAACACTGAATGTGGTTACTGCCTCTGAATTGTATGCTTAAAAATAGTGAAAGTGGTAAATTTTATGTTACACATATTCAACCACACCAAAAAGCCATAATATCAAAGACAAGACTCATTCCACCTACCTGCAGAATTTGGTTACTCTTCTCCTGAAGCTGCAGCGAGAAAGACTCTTTCTCTTCTTGGTAAAGAAACCGTGCTCGCTCACACTCAAGTCTATGTATCTCCTCTTTTTCACACAAAGCAATTTTCTTGTCACTTTCAAATTCACCCTATACAAAAGGACATTAACAACAACAAAATGCCATTAAGCAATAAAATTACGCTTGTTCCATTTCTCTGTGTGTTAGACTTAGTTCACTCAGCAAGCATCTATGAGTCTGTGCTGCACCGGGAACAGTGATCGGCTAGTCCGAGACTGCTGCAACCCGGCAGACACATGCTCACACGCGCTTGTCGTACAGAGTCCAAGGTTTGGCTTGCTGCCTTCCGCAGATGGCCTCACTAAGACATTCCCTGTCATCAGGTAACAAGACCATCAGAATCCAAGCTATTTTGAAAACTAAGCTCTTTGGTTTTTAAAGATAAACCCTGTTTCTTCTTAAGTAAAAATAATGTTTTAAATAAGTTTCACCTAATGAATTAAACTACATTAGTAAGCTTATTTTTAAAAAAAATGCCTTAGAGCTAGCAGAACTTCCAGAATGGCAGAATAAAAATCTCCAAAGTCCACTCCTCTATAAAAGCACTGAAAACACTGGCAAAAACCATCAAAATTAAGAAAGGCTTGCAACAATCCAGAGTGTTTATGGAAAGCAAAGGCTGAGTATCAGGACATCAAGCTCTGGGGTGTTTTAACCAGCCCTAACCCCATCACTCCAATCTCTGATATAGCCCTGAAAAACAGCAGCCACATAGTCAAAGGGGATGGGGCGGCAAGGTAAGGAGACACCGAGAATGGGCTTGGAACCCCCAAAAGCACCACCCACTCACTGCCGCTAACTGGCCTCTCTGCAGCTCACTGGAGAGCCCCTCTCAGAGCTGGTCTTTACTGGACCTGATGCAGAGTTGACGCGTTAATAATCCTATCTCCGGACCATTTGCCAAAGACAATCAGCAACAAATGTTTGACATCACAGTGGCCTGAGGCTGACCCAAACACTGAAGAGGACATGCTAAAGAATGAGACGTCAACAGGGGGCCAACTAACAGACATGACATGAAAAATACTACAGGGAGTCCTTCAGGCTTCAGTAAAAGAACACCGGACAGTAACTTGAATCAACAAGAAGGAAGAAATAACCTGGGTAAAGGTAACTGTACAGGTAAATACAAAAGACAAAATAAATGTAGTTTTGTAATTCTTTTTCCCCCCATCTGATTTAAAAGACAGCTGCATAAAGAAATGACCATAAGATGTATACAGATGCACTTCTTTTTTTAAGGTATTATTGATATACACTCTTATGAACATTTCACATGAAAAAACAATGCGGTTACTACATTTCCCATATTATCAAGTCCCCAATCATACCCCAATTCAGTCACTGTCCATCAGTGAATTAAGTTACCACAGAGTCACTGTTTGCCTTCTCTGTGCTACACTGTTTTCCCCATGATCCCCCATACCATGTGTACTAAACATAATACTCCACAATCTCCTTCTCCCACCCTCCCCACCCACCCTCCCACAACCCTCCCCTTTGGTAACCACTAGTTCCTTCTTGGAGTCTCTGAGTCTGCTGCTATTTTGTTCCTTCAGTTTTGCTTCGTTGTTATACTCCACAAATGAGGGAAATCATTTGGCACTTGTCTTTCTCTGCCTGGCTTATTTCACTGAGCATAATATCCTCCAGCTCCGTCTATGTTGTTGCAAATGGCAGGATTTGTTTTCTTCTAATGGCTGAATAGTATTCCATTGTGTGTATGTACCACCTCTTCTTTATCTATTCATCTACTGATGGACATTTAGGTTGCTTCCATATCTTGGCTATTGTAAAAAGTGCTGCAATAAACATAGGGGTGCATATGTCTTTTTGAATCTGAGAAGTTGTATTTTTTGGGTAAATTCCAAGGCATGGGATTCCCAGGTCAAATGGTATTTGTATTTTTAGTTTTTTGAGGAACCTCCATACTGCTTTCCACATTGGTTGAACTAGCTTACATTCCCACCAGCAGTGTAGGAGGGTTCCCGTTTCTCCGCATCCTCGCCAGCATTTGTTGTTCTTAGTCTTTTGGATGCTGGCCATTCTTACTGGTGTGAGCTGATATCTCATTGTGGTTTTTATTTGCATTACCCTGATGATTAGTGATGTGGAGCATCTTTTCATGTGTCTGTTGGCCATCTGAATTTCTTCTTTGGAGAACTGTCTCCTCACATGATCTGCCCATTTTTTAATCAAGTTATTTGCTTTTGGGGTGTAGAGGTGTGTACATTCTTTATATATTTTGGATGTTAACCCCTTGTTGGATATGTCACTTATAAATATATTCTCCCATACTGTAGGATGCCTTTTTGTTCTGTTGATGGTGTCCTTTGCCATACAGAAACTTTTTAGTTTGATGTGGTCCCATGAGTTCATTTTTGCTTTTGTTTCCCTTGCTCAAGGAGATGCGTTCAGGAAGAAGTTGGTCATGCTTATATTCAGGAGATTTTTGCCTATGTTGTCTTTTAAGAGTTTTATGGTTTCATGACCTACATTCAGGTCCTTGATCCATTTCCAGTTAACTTTTGTGTATGGAGTTAAACAATAATCCAGTTTCATTTTCTTGCATGTAACTGTCTAGTTTTGCCAACACCAGCTGTTTAAGAGGCTGTCATTTCCCCATTGTATGTCCATGGCTCCTTTATCACATATTAATTGACCATATATGGTTGGGTTTATATCAGGGATCTCTAGTCTGTTCCATTGGTCTATGGGTCTGTTCTTGTGCCAGTACCAAATTGTCTTGAGTACTGTGGCTTTGTAGTAAAGCTTGAAGTTGGGGAGCGTAATCCCCCCAGCTTCATTCTTCCTTCTCAGGATTGCTTTGGCTATTCAGGGTCTTTTGTGGTTCCATATGAATTTTAGAATGATTTTCTCTAGTTCGTTGAAAAATGCTGTTGGTAGTTTGATAGGAATTGCATTGAATCTGTAGATTGCTTTAGGCAGGACAGCCATTTTGACAATATTAATTCTTCCTATCCATGAGCATGGGATGTGTTTCCATTTATTGGTATCTTCTTTAATTTCTCTCATGAGTGTCTTGTAGTTTTCAGAGTATAGGTCTTTCACTTCCTTGGTTAGGTTTATTCCTAGGTATTTTATTCTTTTTGATGCAACTGTGAATGGAATTGTTTTCCTGATATCTCTCTCTGCTAGGTCATTGTTAGTGTATAGGAATGCCACAGATTTCTGCATATTAATTTTGTATCCTGCAACTTTGCTGAATTCAAATATTAGATCTAGTAGTTTTGAAATAGATTCTTTATATACAGATGTACTTTGTAGGACAATATTAGCATAAAGGAGGGAGAAAGGATGAAGCTATATAAGAGAACAATTTTATAAACTGTTAAAACTGAGTTGGTATCACTCTGAACTAGATTATTGTAGTGTTCATTGTAATCCGCAGGACAAGCACTAAGAAAATAACAAAACAAAAAAGAAAAAGAGACATCAAGGAAATTAAAATGAAAAGAAGGCAGTAATGGATTAGAAGAACAAGAGACATAAGATACATAGAAAACATAGGACAAATACATGCTACGACATATACAGACCTAGAAAACACTATGCTAAGTTAAAAAAACAAACACAAAAGGGCACATATTGTATGATTTTATTTCTATAAAATGTCCAGAAAAAGCAAACCCACAGAAACAAAGTAGATTAGTGGTTTCCACGGGCTGGGGGAGGGGAGAGTCTGCTAATGAGCAAATGGTTTCCTTCTGTGGCAATGCCAATGTTCTGGTATTAGATAGCAGAGATAGTTACACAACTTTATGAATGTATTATAAACCAATGGAATGAATACTGTGAGAGTAACTTTTACGGCACATGAATTACGTCTCAACAAAGCTGTCATTAAAAGACAAAACAAACCTACAGTAAACACTGTCCCGAGTAGTGAAGGTGCTGAGGGTTCACTCATCCTGCACAAACATCCTTCTGTGAAAACAGACGCACGGAAGGAAGAAAAGCCTTGACGCCCCTACTGCTGAGTCTCCAAAGCAAGGCAGTCCGACTCAAGTGTTTTCCGATTTAAGGTGTTTAATGACAGTTTCTCAGTAGAAGAGGTATGCTAACCAGCCAATTTAAATATAAACATGAATAAAGAAGGTTGCCTAGAAAATTTTCTTTTTCTAAGACAATGAAAATATTTTGTTTTAATTTTGCGTATCACAGCTAATTAAGAACAAAATTTTTTAATTTACTTTGCAGATGAGAAAGGATAGCAATTTAACGCCAGTACCTTTAGTGGTGTGATGTGCTGCTCTGGTAATGCTTCCAACTGGCACTTCAGCAGCCCTGTCTCCTCCTGATGGTGAATCTGCTGCTTTTCCTTCTCCAGTGTGGCCAAGAGAACCAGGCGCTGGGCCTCCGCCTCTGTAGGAACCAGGCCACCCTATGTGAGTAGGAAGAGTCAGCACTAAGCTCTGGCCTTACATGTGGACATCTGTCAATACTAGAGATCAGAAAACAAAGGCTTCCATGGCACAACACTATAATTATACTTTCAAGTTCTAGACACAATTTCCAAATTAACACATATCATTTTTATAAACTTTCTCTCCTGAAATAGATTTAATTACAATCCTTTAAAGGGAGGGATTCAAGCATATTTTCCAGTTATGACACACTGCAAAACTTCAAAGTACTTTAATTCTTTAAACTACACAACCACATTATAGGGAAGGATGGGGTTGATCTGGACCATTCACAGCTAGAAAAGAAGCTACAGCCCTGATGGGGTTTGACTAACAATGCTGGTTCCATGCATGCCAACACCAGAATGCTGGTGCATACAAAAACAGAAGCCTGAACACCAGGGGCACCACAAAACAGCAGGACTGAGGCCAAGGGACAGGACCACACTCTCTTTCCCACAAAACAGACCCCTCATGAAATAATTCTACCCATTGTGAAGGACACTGGGAAAAATAAGAAAACACAGGTACCCAAGAAAAGGTAAGTCCCTCAAGGCACATAATAAATGGTGGTTAACAGCCAAGAGGGAAACTGAGTCACAGCAGATCAGCTCTCTGAGCTGCAAGTCCCAGCAAAGGCATTAAGGGGCTTCCTGATGAGCCCCTCCAGCGAGCAGGTCCTCATGGCAAACCCCGCATGCTCACTGTGCCATTCAATGCTCTCATTAATAGGCAGGAAGCTTCAATACATGTTCTTGGGGAACTGTTTCAAGCCACCGATCACTTCCTTCAGGAAAAAATCTTTCATAGAAGCAAACTTCTGTTTGAAGCCAGGCCAAGAGCACCCTATGCCACCACATGCCTTCATGGACCCCCTGCCCCTAAGTCCTGGGGGCACTTGCACCCCACATACGCACACACAGTGGGCTCTTGCCACCTCTCTCTGGCTTTGTGGTCCTTCCAGGCCTCCGTGTCACTGCTTACACACAGGCCAAGGGACAGGACCACACTCTCTTTCCCACAAAACAGACCCCTCATGAAATAATTCTACCCATTGTGAAGGACACTGGGAAAAATAAGAAAACACAGGTACCCAAGAAAAGGTAAGTCCCTCAAGGCACATAATAAATGGTGGTTAACAGCCAAGAGGGAAACTGAGTCACAGCAGATCAGCTCTCTGAGCTGCAAGTCCCAGCAAAGGCCCAGCACTCTCAGTGGGCTCTTGCCACCTCTCTCTGGCTTTGTGGTCCTTCCAGGCCTCCGTGTCACTGCTTACACACAGAGAGGGCAGAAGCTGACTCTATATGGAGCCCTGGCTGAGAAGGGAGAACAATCAAAGAACCAGCCTCACTGATGAAAACCCCCTTCCTCACCTGCCCTACACATGCACCCACAGTCCCCCAACACAGAGCTGCACTTGGTGAAAGGCAGCTGGAAGCTAAGCGTATAACTATTTCTTAACCCCTCTTCATTTCAGGAAGGGTTTTAAGGCAGTTTGCAGACACACACAAAGTATAACAAGATGGACAAATGAAGGCAGAAAAGCAGCAACCACAAGCACTGGTCCCCTGTGCACTGTGGGCACCAGGAACTGTCCTCCCACCTTTGGAAACCTGTCCTACCCGATGTGCGCCCAGGCCTGAAGAGGGAACGTGCAGACATACACCAGGACAGAGGCAAAGGCCAGATGTGTCAGAGTGATAAAGCCAAGGCCAAGCAGGCAGCTGCAGGGAGTGCACCCCAGTGCAGAAGGGCAGCCATTTTTCACTCAGGGAAACCACAGACAGTCCCCAGCCCCCCACCCTGAAAGGCCACGCACCTTGGGATGGGTGACACCCAGTAGGCCAACCCACAACCCGACTGAACAGGCTCAAAAGTAGTTACTTGTGCCATTGCAACCAGAAGACTTACTTAAAATCATTTCTATTTCCGACCGTGAGTAAAATTCTGTTTAATTTCGCATGTTTTGAATAGTAAGGACAATGTAAGAAAAAAATGTTTTTAAAAAGTTATTCTCAGGGTTTTCTAGAGGGTATTATGCTCAGTGAAATAAGCCAGGCAGACCTACACACATAAACAGAATCAGAAGTAATAAAGGAGAAATCACTATGGACACCACAAAAATACAAAGAATTATCAGAGAACACTGTGAAAAATTATATGCTAACAAACCGGATAACCTAGAAGAAATGGACAACTTTCTAGAAAAATATAACCTTCCAAGGCTGACCCAGGAAGAAACAGAAAATCTGAACAGACCAATTACCAGCAATGAAATTGAACTGGTAATCAAAAAACTACCTAAGAACAAAACTCTTGGACTAGATGGCTTCACCGCTGAATTTTATCAAACATTTAGTGAAGACCTAATACCCATTCTCCTTAAAGTTTTCCAAAAAGTAGAAGAGGAGGGAATACTTCCAAACTGATTCTATGAGGCCAGCATCACTCTAATACCAAAACCAGGCAGAGACACCACAAAAAATGAAAATTACAGACCAATATCCCTGATGAACATAGATGCAAAAACACTTAACAAAATATTACCAAACCAAATTTAAAAATACATCAAAAAGATCATCCATCATGATCAAGTAGGATTTATTCCTGGAATGCAAGGATGGTACAATATTTGAAAATCCATCAACATTATACACCACATCAACAAAGAGAAGGACAAAAACCACATGATCATCTCCATAGATACTGAAAAAGCATTGAACAAAATTCAACATCCATTCATGATAAAAACTCTCAACAAAATGGGTATAGAAGGCAAGTACCTCAACATAATAAAGGCCATATACGACAGATTCACAGCCAACATCATACTTAACAGCAAGAAGCTGAAAGCTTATCCTTTAAGATGGGGAAAAAAACAAGGATGCTGTTCTCCCCACTTTTATTCAACATAGTTCTGGAGGTCTTAGCCATGGCAGTCAGACAACACATAGAAATAAAAAGCATCCAGATTGGTAAGGAAGAAGTGAAACTGTCCTTGTTTGCAGATGACATGATATTGTACATAAAAACTCTAAAGATCCCACTCCAAAACTACTAGAACTAATATCTGAATTCAGCAAAGTTGCAGGATACAAAATTAATACACAGAAATCTGTTCACTCCTATACACTAACTAGCAGATGAACTAGCAGAAAGAGAAATCAGGAAAACAATTCCATTCACAATCGCATCAAAAAGAGTAAAATACCTAGGAATAAACCTAACCAAGGAAGTGACAGACCTATACCATGAAAACTACAAGACACTCATGAAAGAAATTAAAGAAGATATCAATAAATGGAAATACATCCCATGTTCACAGATAGGAAGAATTAAGATTGCCAAAATGGCCATCCTGCCTAAAGCGATCTACAGATTCAATGCAACCCCTATCAAAATACCAACAGCATTCTTCAACGAACTAGAGCAAATAGTTCTAAAATTCATGTGGAACCACAAAAGACCCCGAATAGCCAAAGCAATCCTGAGAAGGAAGAATAAAGCTGAGGGGATTACACTCCCCAACTTCAAGCTCTACTACAAAGCCACAGTAATCAAGACTATTTGATACTGACACAAGAACAGAACCATAGATCAACTGAACAGAACAGAAAGCCCAGATATAAACCCAAGCATATATGGTCAATTAATATACAATAAAGGAGCCATGGATATACAGTGAGGAAATGACAGCCTCTTCAACAGCTGGTGTTGGCAAAACTGGACAGCTACATGTAAGAAAATGAAACTGGATTATTGTCTAACCCCATACACAAAAGTAAACTCAAAATGGATCAAAGACTTGAATGTAAGTCATGAAACCATAAAACTCTTAAAGAAAACATGGGCAAAAATCTCTTGAATATAAACATGAGCAACTTTTTCCTGAACACATCTCCTCGGGCAAGGGAAACAAAAGCTAAAATGAACAAATGGGACTACATTAAACTAAAATCTTCTCTACAGCAAAGGATACCATCAGTAGAACAAAAAGGCATACTACAGTATGGGAGAACACATTTGTAAATGGCATATCTGACAAGGGGTTAATATCCAAAATATATAAAGAGCTCATATGCGTCAACACCCAACAAACAAATAACCCAATTAAGAAATGGGCAGAGGACCCAAACAGACACTTTTCCAAAGAAGAAATTCAGATCGCCAACAGGCACAGGAAAAGATGCTCCACATAGCTAATTATCAGGGAAATGCAAATTAAAACTACAATGAGGTATCGCCTCACACCAGTTAGGATGGCCAACATTGAAAAGACTAGGAACAACAAATGCTGGCAAGGATGCAGAGAAGGGGAACCCTTCTACACTGCTGGTGTGAATGTAAACTAGTTCAACCATTGTGGAAAGCAGTATGGAGGTTCCTCAAAAAACTAAAAATAGAAATATCATTTGACCCAGGAATTCCAGTCCTAGGAATTTACCCTAAGAATGCAGTTTCCCAGTTTCAAAAAGACATATGCACCCCTATGTTTACTGCAGCACTATTTACAATAGCCAAGAAATGGAAGCAACCTAAGTGTCCATCAGTAGATGAATGGATAAAGAAGATGTGGTACATATACGCAATGGAATATTATTCAGCCATAAGAATAAAACAAGTCCTACCATTTGCAACAACATGGATAGAGCTAGAGGGTATTATGCTCAGTGAAATAAGCCAGGCAGAGAAAGACAAGTATCAAATGATTTCACTCATCTGTGGAATATAAGAACAAAGAAAAAACTGAAGGAACTAAACAGCAGCAGACTCCCAGAACCCAAGAACGGACTAACAGTTACCAAAGGGAAAGGGACTAGTAAGGATGGGTGGGAACGGAGGGAAAAGGGGGAAAAAGGGGCATTACGATTAGCACATACAACTTGGGGTGGGGCACTGGGAAGGCAGTATAACACAGAGAAGACAAGCTGTGACTGTATAGCATCTTACTACGCTGATGGACGGTAATGGGGTATGTGGTGGGGACTTGATAATGGGGGAAATCTAATAACCACACTGTTGCTCATGTGATTGTATATTGATACTAAAATAAAATAAAAAAAGAAATCAGAGGAGAAAACAAGCAAGCATACCAAAATTAAAGCTGAACCCCCTCAGTTGGATATTTTTAAAATGTGCAAAATATGTACCAAAAACTACTGTGGCAGGTACTTAGAGTTATTAAGAGAACATCAGAGAAAACACCATGGCTATAGGGACATCATTAAAGAAAATGAGAAACAAGAAAGAGAAAGAAAATTATATGCTCTATGGTGTATTAATTTATACTGAATTTGTCAAATTATAGAACTTACTCATTTTTATATCTGCCTATAAAGAGTTAAAATTTATACAGGTTTAAGTTATAAACTCAAATTTGTATTATTCCTTTCCTTTTATTCCGGGAAAATGTCTCAAAGCCACACAACCGATTTATCATACAACCCCCAAAACACCTGGAAACTTTTGAAATAAAGGGAGTATTTGGGGGTAGTATTTTTATCATTTCTTCAAAATATCATAGAACCCTAAAAGTTAATAAACCTTACGAATACTAAAAAAAAAAAAACATATGCACCCCTATGTTTATCACAGTACTATTTACAATAGCCAAGATATGGAAGCAACCTAAGTGTCCATCAGTAGATGAATGGATAAAGAAGACGTGGTACATATACACAATGGAATATTATTCAGCCATAAAAAGAAAACAAATCCTACCATTTGCAACAACATGGATGGAGCTGGAGGATATTATGTTCAGTGAAATAAGCCAGGCGGAGAAAGACGAGTACCAAATGATTTCCCTCAATTGTGGAGTATAACGAAGCAAAACTGAAGGAACAAAACAGCAACAGACTCACAGACTCCAACAAGGGACTAGCGGTTACCAAAGGGGAGGGGTGGGGAAGGGTCGGTGGGTAGGGAGGGAGAACAGGATTGAGGGGTATTATGATTGGCACACATGGTGTGGAGGGGTCACAGGGAAGACAGTGTAGCACAGAGAAGACAAGTAGTGACTCTGTGATATCTTACTACGCTGATGGACAGTGACTGCAATGGGGCATGGGGGGGACTTGATAATATGGGTAAATGTAGTAATCACATTGTTTTTCATGTGAAACCCTCATAAGAGTGTGTATCAATGATACCTTAATAAAAATAATAATAATAAAAGAAAAAAAAAGAAATTGCCTATAGATGAAAACTTTGTAATAATCAATCTTCTAAGTTTGTGTAGTTCCAGGGCCTACCACAAGGTTTGTGTATAGGAGGCATTTAGTAAGTGTTCAGTTATAAAAAAAAAAAAATTACACAGGAAAAAAAAAAGGAAAGAAGCCAGGTAGAGAAAGACAAGTACCAAATGATTTCACTCATTTGTGGAGTGTAACAACAAAGCAAAACTAAAGAAACAAAACAGCAGCAGCAGCAGACTCACAGACTCCAAGAAGGGAGTAACGGTTATCAAAGACAAGGGAAGTGGGAAGGGAGGGAGAAGGGGATTAAGGGGCATTATGATTAGCACACATAATGTAAGGGGGTCACAGGGAAGGCAGTATAGCACAGAGAAGACAAGTAGTGACTCTGTAACATCTTACTACACTGATGGACAGTGACTGCAATGCAGCAGGGTCAGGGGAAGGGGACTTGATAATATGGGGGAATGTAATAACCACAATGTCGTTCATGCGAAACCTTTGTAAGATTGTATATCAATGATACCTTAATTAAAAAAAAGTTATTCTCAGGGTTTTCTAAAAATCCAGAGAATTACAGGAAAAGTGTATATGTATTTTAGTCATTAAGGAAACAATAGATATTCCTGGAGAAGAAAAAATAAGTATTCTTGCACAAAGAATACCAATACAATAATAAATTCAACTGATAATGAATTCAAGACATTCTAACTATATCTAAATGGAGCATAGGTCCTCGATATATTCAAAGAGTATCATATGAATAGACTTGGATATTTGAAATGATGGAATGCTTTGAGCAACCAATACTGTCATACTAAGGCTTCTCTCACTGCAGAACTTGCTTAGTGCCACCAGCACAATGGCGACCCCTTCATGGGATGGCTGTCTCTAAGAAAAAGAAATCAAGCTTCCATTTCCAGAGAGCTTTTCTCATAGCCAAACCCCAAAGAGAGGTAATCTGGACAGTACTCTAGTCAGCTCACAAGTTAAATAACTTCTGCTAAGTGACCCTGCTTTTCAGACAGGTGTTGGAAGGATGTTTGTGGCCCACAGTAAACCTGCTCAGAGCAAGAACAGTATGTCCCTGCTATTTTGGAGACAATGGCCCCGGCATCCCAGGCAGCACCCAGCAAGGCCTTCTGTAATGTTTTCAGGGCAGCGTCTGGGGAGAGGCCCCAGGAGGCACAGCCCCACCTGCAAGCGCTGTCAGCAAGCGCCGCTGAGGACGCTCAGCGGGTGTGCCGGGAGGAAGGGAAGTTTTAGCCAACAGCCCCGGAAGCAGGAAGGGCAGATCCAGGGCAATGCGGCCCTGTGTGGGTCCTGATTCCAGCGCCACAGGGAGAGCCGGGCACTCAGGCGGGATGTCCACTGAATTAAAGGATCACAGTGCATGCTTTAGGTTAGGATGGGCTATGGTCAGGCTAAACCGGGGGTAGAGAAGACCTCACTCCGTAGAGGCAGACAGGGAGGTACAAAATATGCAAATGATGATGGGATGTCCCCCAAAATGACCGGGCCGGAGCACTGACACATTAAGCCAGTACTGTCACTCAACTGTCCTACTGTGTGTCGAGCTCATCTCCAATAAAAAGTTAAAATGAGTGGGGACAGACACACATTCCACCCGCCCAAGCCCAGCCATCTTTTTCTGTGAAATCAGCTGGACAAAAAAATGCCCTGTGGGAGTGTGTAACCCTCACAACCTCACCAAAGGACGGGGTACCCGCCCAGGGCACCTGCTGCCCAGGAGTACCGGACGGCAACCGACGCGGTCGCACACGCTGGGCCAGGGAGCAAAGGCATGAGTCTCACTGCCTACAGGCAAGAGAAGAACACAGGGGAAGCGCCCAGGCCCGGAGCACGGGGCTCCGGAGGGGGACCCAGAGCGGATGGTTCAGAGGCAGGGAACACGCAGGCGCCCCGGCACCCACACTAAGGGGCTTAGGGAGACACCGGGCGGACGCTGAGGGCTGCACTGAGGGGACTGAGAAGGCTGGGGGACACTGCGGGATGCTGAGTTGGGCTCAAGGACGTGAAAATCGCTAAAGGAAAGCTTCACTGGATGGCGCCCAGAGGCCTGCAGAGGGCGCTCCACACCCACCACTCCTGGTCAACTACAGACCCCACAAGAGGAGGATGACGCTTTCAACTCACATACTATTTTGGCCACTTTCCCACCCAGGAGGAGGAGGGAAGGTTTCCACCTCCCTTGGGCATCAGCCCAGCCCACTGGAGAGGGTCCCAACGTAGCCAGTGAGCAGCCGCGACACAGGGGACACCCACGTTCCTCCAATGGGCTTTCCGCTTAGAACAGCCCCCTGGGCCCCCCTTCTCTATATAAAGGGCCTCCGCTGCTCTGTTGCTTTGCCCTTACGTCTTGAATTGCGGTTCGCTGCTGTCCTGCGATAAGCCCGTTTTGCTGGTAAAATAACTGAGTTTTATTTTTAAGGTTAATAAAAAGTACTGCGGGGACACAGGAGATTTGAGGGGGCTTCACCCTCTTTTAATGAAATCTGAGTGAGACGCGAAGATAAGACTGGGATCCCGTGGAAGGCCAGCGCAGTTCTGCTCTCTGCTGGGGTCTTGCGTGTGCATGAGTGTCCACGTGCGTGTGCATGAGCGTCCACGTGCGTGTGCATCTCTAAGCCGCCTGGAGGGCATTGGCCTCCGTGCACGGGTCCTCCTTTGTCCTCTTGCCCCTTCAAACATGGGAAAACCCAAATGGCCAGAGTCAGGGCAACTTAGAGTCCAAGGGGCAAAGCTCAAGAAAAACGCCAACTCCCAGACTTTAGGAATAAACCTCACTTTCGTGCTTTCCTTTATTTGTGTATCCTTCTCATTCTCACTCTGGGAACTTCCATGTGAGGAAGCAGCTTAAACACTAACTTCAGAACCAGTTGGTATGTATGACAGCACTGACTTCACCTGGGAAACCCAGGCCTTGCTTTATGGTGAGCGTGTCCTAAAAGCCCCTAAGTACTTTAAAAAAACTTGTACATGGTGCTTCACATAAAATACCAGTTATCTGAATCACACAGATTCTCACCCTCTCATCCCCAGAAAGACCAGATGTGGGAGACACAGTATTTGAAATATAAGAACGCCAAAGCAGCAGGGCAGGGGAGTGCAGCCAGTGTCCTCAGATGGACTGCAGGGGTACAAGCCTGAAGGAGGTGTGCCCAGTCACGTGCATGTGTGTCTGTGCACACCATGAGCACAGGGCCACCGGCACCTCAGCAGAAAGGGCCCCTGAGGTGCGCAGGACGAGCCGAGGCTGAGACTGGCATCAAAGCCCTCTTGGGCCAGCTCCCTGGAGGTGGGTCTGTGCTGCTCTAGGCCCTGGGACTCACCAGTGCACAGAGCAGAGACCATGGGTGACAAGCAGTACAGTACTAAATGGGGTCTTGGGGAAGGGCTCACTGAGAAGGTGCTGTGACTGAAAAGGGGCAAGCACATGAGTTTCCAGGCAGAGGACAAGGACAAGTTCAGAGGTCATACCCAGTATGTTCTAGAAAGTGAGGCATCAGGTGGCTGACCTCACGAGAACAAGAGGAAGGACAGGAGATGGAGGGACCTGGAGCCGTCTGTGTCTGGGGTCGGGCTGTGGGCCCCAAGGTACTGGGGTGCAGACCTGGGGACACAGGGCAGGGACAGCTGTGCAGAAGAGACCATGGGGGAGGCTGGCAGGAGGGCACCTCACTGGGGTGCTGGGACACACTCTCCTGGGGAGGCTGAGCGACTGAGCACAGACCCTGTGTCCTCTTGGCATGTCCACAGCACTCACTCCCAGCAGGCTTCACGAAGGCTGTCACAGCTGCATGCCAGCATCACAGTGCTGTGATAAGAACATCCGGTGGGGAGCCCCAGAGGCCCAGTGGTTTTGCCAAGGTCATGGCACCAAGTTGGGGCCAGAGTCCCACACCAAGGACATTCCTGAAACCACTGCGGCTGAGGAGGAGGCACACTGCAGCTCAGAGCTGCTCACCTGCATGGCCCCCTCCTCCGGTGCCTGCTTCTGCTCTGTGCTTCTGCATCTCGGCTGCATGCACTTTGCCGAACCCCAGGTACCCAGGCTAGGACTGTGATCCTCCCCCTCCAGCAGGCACCTCCACACATACCTGTGTCCACCACCCACACACCTCCACACACCTCTGTCCCACCAAACACACACACCTCACATCTATGAAGTGATAAAACATTCTACATGCTTCCTACAATCCAATTTTGCCATTAATAAAGTTAAGTCCTGGTTTAGAACACATACTTTCATGTATACATGTTTCCCTCTAGAATATTCTTGTAAAAATCTTTTTTTTTTTCTCAAACCAAATAAACCAAGAAAATCTCACTTAAATCCATGGGCTGGGAATAAGCACTGTTCTCTACAGCATCTGTCTGCACGGAGGGGAACCAAAGCAGACAGCTGAGGACCTGCAGGTGGAGAAGGAGCTGGCTTGGGGGCACCTCCCAGCATCTTCAGACAGCTCTCCAAGTTCACACCAAAAGGACCAGCTGCTCTGTCTCCTCCCAAGGAGGAGCCACAGCCCACCACCGACACCTGCCCTGAGGCCTGAACACAAGGGCAGACCAGAGGACGGTGACCAGAGAGGGAGCACGACTGTGCCCTGCTTTCGAGGGCATCTTCCAAGATCACATTGTCAGGCTAGCAAAACAGGCAGAACTGAAACACAGTGAAGCCGTCACACCCACTGAAGCAAGAGTACCTGTTCCTTCAGCCCTGAACAGCTGGATGGAGGCAGACCACAAACTCACTACTGGAGCCGACTCACACAGAGCCAGACAGGCCCTCCCAGGATCAGTTCCTCAAAAAGCGTGTCCAAATCAGCACAAACACTTCCCAACTTGTATCTATGTTTATACAGGCCAAACATTTCCTATTTTGTATCTGGGAATATCAACTTCCTAAATGTTTCACAGAGTATTACTTTGCCAGAATGGTGACGTTTAATTATATCTAGCCTTAGCTCATTCCCTGCCACCCTAGGACCCCAGGCACACGTCCCACCCTGCACAGGCAGGGCAGCCTGACACCATCTGCCCGCCCGGGAGCCTGGCATGCCCACCGAATAGAGCAGCCCTTATCCACTGCAAGAAGACAAAACCCTGCGGTGACATCAGTCTACGTGATAAGAGTTTCAGGCCAAATCAATGTGTCCTTACTGAAGAGAGAGTGCAGGTCTGCAGAGGAGGAAAGGGTGCTGGCTCCGAGCAACAGGACTTCACCCAGAAATTCCCTTTCATCTGAAACTTGAAGTCCCTGCCAAAGAGGAAGGTCCTGCGCCGACGTATGGCAGAGGGTGTAGTGAAGCACCAATAAAGGAGATCCAAAGTGCCATGCGCATGACAGGAGCCCCAGAAAATCAAGCCTCATTGCAAGGGTATGAAACCTATGACATCTGACCCAGAATTTGGTGCAGAGGCACATCACACATTTTTCTAGGATTAAGAGACCCAAAGCCTTTGCCAAGGAGTTTGGCCAAAAAAACTCTAAAGCCACCATTGTAACCCATCTCATGAGGAACAGTGACCGCTGACAGTGGCAGCGCGTGAGACAGGCACACACCCACGCACAGCCAATGTGTGGTTGAAGGGCAGGCCTCACCTGACAGGCTTCCCGGCCATCCCCACATCCAGTGCTCACTTCCAGGCTTGAACCATGCTTGGCAGGTGGAAGCTCCCCATCAGGCTCTTGCTGGATGTGCTCCACCTCCCCAGTCAGTGTTGCTGGTTCGGGAGGACCCTTTCTGTGCAGCTGCTTCTCCAGGTCTGATCGCAGCAGCTCGAGGGCCCGTCTGTGCTCATCCCGTATGCCCTGGATCTCAGACAGGTAACAAGACTCCAAAGAATCCAGGTGTGACAAATGTCTTGTTTCCAGAGTGCTGATCTCAGCAGCATGGTCTGTCTGCAGTTCAGCCACACGAGCTTCCAAAAGAGCCCGCTGCTCACTCTCGAATGAAGCCTTCAGTGCCTCAACCTCGGCCCGGTGCCTGGTCTCGAGCTCCATCGTTAAAGACAGAACATGCTGCTGGTGCCTCCCCTGAAGGAGCCGGAGCTCACTGGCATGCGTCTCCTGGGCCTCCCGCAGGACGGCATCCTGCTCCGCCGTGAACTTCTCCGTGATTTCCTTACGTTCTTCTAAGAACCTGAGATGACATGCAAAGTGAACAGACAGCAAAACAGTCGTAAAAGCACCAGCCATGCTGTGATGCACCTATTCACTTCTCCTGCAGGCAACAGCACTTGCCCTCCTCTGGGATCTTAACTGTCCTACTTCTTCTCCCTCTGCACAAATGGCCTGAGGGCATCCCCAAAAGAGAGACACGAAGAGTGAAGGCACCATGTGAAGCCAGGGGAGTTCAGAGGCCAGAGCCAGGAACCCCTGCTTGCAGGCTGAAGTGGAGACACGGGAGCCCTAGCAAGAAACCACAGATGTGTGCACATGCACACACACACTCTCAGCAGACACTGTTTACCCATGGTGAGGACCTCGAAAGGGAGGAGTGGCAGTATGGCTTACGAGAGCCCACAAGGCCACAGAGAGTGTTCAAAAGACCTCAGAAAAACTCTCCTGTTGTGAATGAAGGGACAAGAATTAAGAAGAGCCCCAGGTGGTGCTGGCGGCCAAAACAGACCCAGGCAGGAGGCTGGCTCCTAATCAGGCAACTGCACTCCCATCAGGAATAGGGGTACCTGGAGTGCTCACAGGTGCCCTTACACACTGTGAGGTACCCTAACATTTGATTGGTTCACATGAATGGCAGGAGCTGCTTCTATATGAGAACCTCCCACCATGCCTGGGCAGCATTTCCACTGGCCACACAGCGCTCACCACGTGCAAGAGCACCAGTGTCAGTGCCCACCCAGCTGGCACGTGGCGCTCAGGGTTCAGACTCACATTCTCAGACCCCACAGCCAGAGCAGAGCTCTGGGCCTCCCCAGGATGCTGGGGGGCAGCTGACACATGAGCAGCAGCGGAACTAGCAGCAAAGAGTGCAGGGCTCATGGGAGCCGGCACTGGCAGGCAAGGAGCCGAGCCACGCTTCAGATCTGCTTAGACATGTGTATTTGTTCTAGAAAAAACCTTATTTTAAAAACATTTCTGTTTGAGTTTAAAAAAACACAAAGCACTGTGTGTCCTGATGATAAATGAGGCCTAAAGATTGGCCACAGATGCTTTCAAACATGCAAGCAAAGAGTAAAAATGCTACGAAGATGATTCATACTCTGAGGAGTCTCGAGATGGTGGCATGAGTACGGCGGCGGAAGTCTCCTCCCAAAACCATATATATTTTGAAAATATAGCAAATACAACTATTCTGAAAAGAGTGACCAGACCAGGAAAACAATTCCATTCACAAGTGCATTAAAAAGAATAAAATATCTAGGAATAAACCTAACCAAGGATGTGAAAGACTTATACTCTGAGAACTATAAGACACTCATGAGAGAAATTAAAGAAGATACCAATAAATGGAAACACATCCTGTGCTCATGGATAGGAAGAATTAATATTGTCAAAATGGCCATCCTGCCTAAAGCAATCTACAGATCCATGGCAATCCCTATCAAAATACCAACAGCATTCTTCAATGAACTAGAGAAAATAGTTCTAAAATTCATATGGAACCACAAAAGACCCTGAATAGCCAAAGCAATCCTGAGAAGGAAGAATAAAGCGGGAGGAATTATGCTCCCTGACTTCAAGCTCTACTACAAAGCCACAGTAATCAAGACAATTTGGTACTGGCACAAGAACAGACCCATAGACAAATGGAACAGACTAGAGAGCCCTGATATAAACCCAAAAATATATGGTCAATTAACATACGATAAAGGAGTCACGGATATACAATGGGGAAATGACAGCCTCTTCAACAGCTGCTGTTGGCAAAACCGGACAGCTACATGTTAAGAAAATGAAACTGGATTATTGTCTAACCCCATACACAAAAGTAAACTCGAAATGGATCAAAGACCTGAATGTAAGTCATGAAACCATAAAACTCTTAGAAGAAAACATAGGCAAAACTCTCTTGAATATAAACATGAGCAACTTTTTCCTGAACACATCTCCTTGGGCAAGGGAAGCAAAAGCAAAAATGAAAAAGTGGGACTATATCAAACTAAAAAGCTTCTGTACAGCAAAGGACACCATCAACAGAACAAAAAGGCATCCTACAGTATGGGAGAACATATTCATAAATGACATATCCAATAAGGGGTTTACATCCAAAATATACAAAGAGCTCATGCACCTCAATGCCCAAAAAGCAAATAATCCAATTAAAAAATGGGCAGAGACAGTTTGAAAAATACATATGCACCCCTATGTTTATTGCAGCACTATTTACAATAGCCAAGAAATGGAAGCAACCTAAGTGTCCATCAGTAGATGAATGGATAAAGAAGATGTGGTACATATACACAATGGAATATTATTCAGCCATAAGAAGAAAACAAATCCTACCATTTGCAACAACATGGATGGAGCTAGACGGTATTATGCTCAGTGAAATAAGCCAGGCAGAAAAAGACAAGTATCAAATGATTTCACACATATGTGGAGTAGAAGAACAAAGAAAAAAACTGAAGGAGCAGAACAGCAGCAGACTCACAGAACCCAAGAATGGACTAACGGTTACCAAACGGAAAGGGACTGGGGAGGAGGGTGGGAAGGGAGGGACAAAGGGGTAAAAAGGGGCATTACAATTAGCAGACATAATGTGGGGGCGCATGGGGAGGGCCATACAACACAGAGACGACAAGTAGTGATTCTATAGCATCTTACTATGCTGATGGACAGTGACTATAATGGGGTATGCAGTGAGAACTTGATGATGAGGGGAGTCTAGTAACCATAATGTTGCTCATGTAACTGTAGATTAATGATACCAAAAGAAAAAAGAAAAAAAACTTAATTCAGTAATTTTATTGTTAATAGTGATATTATATTATTACTTTGAAACTATGTTATGCATAATATACATGTGTGTGTTATGTATATTATAGGGTAAAGCAAATCATTAATTACTGATGTAATATAACTAGGAACCAAGATCTCTAGTGTATAAAAAGGAAGAAAAAAATAGCTTAATTAATACACTAATATTAAATTTGAATTAGAAATGTCAGATCTGACTAGTGAAATACACACATACGTGTGCATGTGTTTATATCTCCTAGCTCTAGCAAAGGAAAGAATCTAGAATCAACAACACCTCAGTAGCAATGAAATCCCTAGTGCACAGACTGTGGTTTCTAAATACCATTACCCTGTGAAAGGATATGGAGCTTCTTAAGAAGTGACCAATTTCAAGCCTGGGTTAGGGAAAATACAAAGAAAGCTTGTTTTAGAAAACAAGGAAGTGTTCAAAGACTAATAAAGTCATGTCAAAAGAAAAGAGCAGCCTACTTGAAAGGGTCATTGGTCAAATTTGGGACCATTTGAGCATCAAAAAAAAAAAAGACTATAATTGACTTAAACACATGGAATATATGAAAATCCATGAGTCCATAATAATCAAATAAAATAAAGAAGGAACAAAACTTTTCTGTCACCTCTAGAAGTGATATTCTATTTCCTAACACTGAAAATCGGTACTTAAAATGAGCATATATCCTGACTTTTCAGAAGAAACTATAGTTCCATTGATGCATAAAGTTCTACCTTTTAGATAACTGCCAGCTGATAAATGTAGAAGTAATAATAGAATTAGAAAAATCAGCATTTGTAACTCTGGTATGATTATTGACCAGGGAGGACATTGTAGATGTTAAAACCACTAGGAGAACAGAAGAGGGGGAACCAGGGTCACATCATGCCAAAGTATCATGTTTGCTATTGATAAATGGCAAAAAATAACTTTACAGAGGAGAGGGATCTGGCTGTCAACACCTCAACTCAGTGATCAAACTTGGCCTCATCAATCAGGGACAAGAACATAGCCGTCATATGCTTCCTGAGGATATTAAAATGAAGTAGACAGCATTAGCTATGAAGAATTTTTACCAAAAATCTTTAATCTGAGTCTCATCTAGCCATTGGTTCAAAGTTCTAGTTTATGGAAAATATACTGGATAGAGGAATAAATCAAATGAAACTAAGAAGAAACAATTTCAGAATGTAAGATACTCTACAAGACAACTAACTGGCCTGGTATTTAAAAAAAAAAAAACAGGGTAAAAAACATGAGTTAGTAGCAGAGGGAAATTAAAAGAGACCTAAGAGACATTACAATCAAATTCAGTGGGTGATTCTTGGCAACATCACTGGAGGGGGAAATAAAGACACCTTTGAGACAAATGGGAAAATTTGAATATGGACTGGTCAATCAATGATATAAGGAAATAATTTTCAGATTTGTTCAGTATGATTATGGTACTGTGGTTATGTAGCAAGACATCTTTACACTAAAATATTTAGAGATGAAATGTTATGATGTCTTTATTTTGAAATGGACCTAGATGCAAATACATACACATGCATGGTTTAAACAATATGGCAAAATCTTGACAGTTGTTGAATCTAGGTTATGAGTATTCAAGAATTCTTTGTACTTTTCCCTGTTTCTCCATATGTTTAGAATTTCCATAATAAAGAGTGTGTGTGTGTATGTATGTATGAAAAGAGCAGGAAATCAAATGAGAGATCACTGGATTCCTGAACCCATGAGTTGATGTATGTCACCTATTGAATAATTAGTCCTCTGTAAAAGATATATTTTAAATATAAATGATTTTAATCTTTTAACTAAAATAAAATAATCATGATGCAACACCTTAAAAAAAAAAAAAAGAAATCGGCAGAGGATCTGAACAGACACTTCTCCAAAGAAGAAATTCAGATGGCCAGCAGGCATATGAAAAGATGCTCCACATTGCTAATCAGAGAAAGGCAAATTAAAACCACAATGGGATATCACCTCACACCAGTTAGGATGGCCACCATCCAAAAGACAAACAACAACAAATGTTGTCGAGGATGTGGAGAAAGGGGAACCCTCCTACACTGCTGGTGGGAATGTAAATTAGTTCAACCATTGTGGAAAGCAGTATGGAGGTTCCTCAAAAAACTCAAAATAGAAATACCATTTGACCCAGGAATTCCACTCCTAGGAATTTACCCTAAGAATGTAGTTTCCCAGTTTGAAAAAGACAGATGCATCCCTATGTTTACTGCAGCACTATTTACAATAGCCAAGAAATGGAAGCAACCTAAGTGTCCATCAGTAGATGAATGGATAAAGAAGATGTGGTACATATACACAATGGAATATTATTCAGCCATAAGAAGAAAAGAAATCCTATCATTTGCAACATGGATGGAGCTAGGGGGTATTATGCTCAGTGAAGTAAGCCAGGCAGAGAAAGACAAGTATCAAGTGATTTCACTCATCTGTGGAGTATAAGAACAAAGCAAAAAATGAAGGAACTGAACAGCAGCAGACTCACAGAACCCAAGAATGGACTAATAGTTACCAAAGGGCAAGGGATTGGGGAGGATGGGGGGGAAGGGAGGGATAAGGGGAAAAAGGGCATTAAGATTAGCACACATAATGTAGGGGTGGGGCACGGGGAAGGCAGTATATAACACAGAGAAGAGAAGTTGTGATTCTATAGCATCTTACTACACTGATGGACAGTGACTGTAATGGGATAATGGGGGGAATCTAGTAACCACAATGTTGCTCATGTAAGTGTATATTAATGATACCAAAAAAAAAAAGATGATTTGTTGTCACGTCCATCACAGGGATGACCCCTGGAGGGCGCGGACACCATCTTTGCCAGCACATCTGGTTACGGGATGCAGCTTCACCTGTCACTGTTCTGGGATGGACACCGAGTGTTCAGAACACGGTCCATCACCTTTGACACTGCTGCCTGGCAGGCTACTGAGAACCCAGCACACATCTTCCCAGGGGACTGGCCTCTCTCCTCTGCAGTGGGGGGCTCACCTAGGAACCTGGCAGGTGCCTCCATACTTAACACACCATTGCAAGAAAGTCACCCACCTGTTCTGGGCCAGCATCCGCTGGAGGGCACAGTCCTCCTTCAGGTGGAGCACGTTGAGCTCCCGGTCATGGTCTGCAGAGGCCAGACTGCCACCCGGCTCCCGGCCACACTGGCTGCACTGCGGAGACTCATCCCCAGTCAGCCCAAGCTCTAGCTGCCTCAGGCGGCCCTGCTGCTCCTTCAGGGTCCCCTCCAGGTCCAGAATCTGCGCTGCTTGCCGATCCTGAAGTTGCCTCATTTCAGTTTCTCGGAGCTCGAACCTGTTTATTATTGACTGTTTCTCTGATTCAGCCTGTTCTCTCAGGTCGCGCAGCATCAGGGTTAGTTTCCCTTCAGCTTTTCTCTTTAAGTCCTCGCTTGTAACTTTCCACTCTGCTTCTCTTTCCTTGAATTCTTCTTTCATTAGCTGAATCTTCTCCTTAGCTTCCTTCAGTTCTTCCTGGTGATCTTCAACTAAATTATGTTTTACCTACAGACAACATAAATTTATTGAAGAGGGAAGAAATTAAAGGGAAAGATGATTGGCAGCAATGACTCAAATCCAGCTCAGTAGACAGGAAAACTCCTGCAACATAGAGTCATTGTGCTGAGCAGAGCAGTGGGAGATCTCTCACACTGATGGGAACAGAAGGAGCTGAACACGAGCAAATGTAGAACTATTTGCCAAAGTAAAATGCGTCCATCCTGGCACCTACAGCAACTGTTCTTTATCTCTGGAGTCAGCAGCCTAGACAAAAATTAACTGAACACATACACGAGTGGAGCAAAGACAGAGGTGGGAGGCTTTCTTCGCTGTGCCAAGACCAGCAACAGGGGAAAGTCAGACACATTACAGGTCTTCCATCAAGGGAAGGCCAGCTGCCCAGGGAGAGCAGAGCCATCACAAGGGGAAGAGAAGTCCGAGAGAGGGTAGCAAACAGGGTAACGAGTTCAGGTCTCTGCACACTTTATATCCCAGGATATACAGGGAACTTGAGCAAAAGGATGATGAACCAACATTTACACTTTTAAAGGTATCTTGTGAAAAGGGAGATGAATCAGAGAGTTAAAGATAAGCAAATTTCCTGATTTTCAAAAAAGGGAAAAAAGTAAATAAACTATTGAACATCATCAAAGAGAAACAAAACAAAACCAGAAAAAATACCTACGACTGACCTCAACTCCTCATTTAAGAATCGAGTTATTACGAACAAAGCGTAGGGCCCTGAAGGCCCTGCTTCTGGTGACGGCTGAGGAGCTCTAACCAGACCAACTCTCCCAGAAATAACAGGTACAGTCTCTGGATGAAGCATGAGAAACTACTTTGTCAGGCAGACTGTGAAAAGGGGCTGGACCTTAGAAGAGGGAAATAGCACTAGGTCATTTCCCTATCTGTGCCATGCACACAGAAATCCCATAATCCTACTTATTTGAACAGACAGATAGAAAGTGGGAGGGAAAAGCCTGTTAGGACAAATCCGCCTGCAAATCTGTGAAAAAGCCCAAACCCACGGTGGTCCCTGACCCCCAGATGCATGGGCACACTAACAGGTCAGCTGAGGCCACAAGAACGGACCAGCACGTTGCAGTCCAAAACAGAGAACAGGGAGTGTACAGTCTGAATCCAGCCAAGTTAACTGCCTGCCGAATCAAAAAAATCAATAATCCTCAGAGGATCCTACCAGAATTCAGATTCTCCACAACACATCATTTACAATGTCCTCAATAGAATCCACAGTTGGCTGATATGCAAATAAACAGGAAATAGGACCCATGCTAAAGAGAAAATATAATATGTGGAGAACAACCCAAAGATGACACAAATGTTGAAATTAGCAACGATCTTAAAGTAGCCATCATAACTGCATTCAAGGACATAAAGGAAAACATGCTCCAAATGAACAAAAAGGACAGGAAATCATGACAAATAATTAAAATTGACAGCAATAAAAAAGACCAAATGGAAATTCTGGAGTTACAAAATACAGCACCTAAAAATGTTAAATTCACTGGTGAACTTAAAAGCAAATTAGAGATGATGAAGAATCAGTAAACTGCAAGATAAACAGGATTTAATCAACAGAAGGGAAAAAGATTAGAAAAAATAAAATGAACAGAACCTCAGGAACCAAAAGATGTAACATCCATGTAAATGGTGTTCCAAAAGGAAAGGAAGGAATGGGGCAGATATTAAAACACTGAAGAAAATACTTGATGAAAATTTCTCACATTTCGTGAATAATAAGTATACAGAACTTTCTGCAAGTTACTAAAATGGATCACCACCACTTAAATAACACATTAGGAAAGAGGCGGTCCATCTAGTATAAGTTATTTTTCTGGCACGTACGTTTCTTAGGATCCCTGTTTCTTTTTCTCAAATATTTACAACCAATTTTATGTACTGACTTTAGGAATCTCATGAGAGAAAAAATGTCAAAGAAAATCACACCGAGGCACATCATAGCAAAATGACTAAGAACCAAAGATAAAGAGAAAAAATTTTGAGGGAGACAAGGGAAAATGACACATTACATTCACAGAAACCCTGACTCGAATGATCACTGATTTCTCCTCAGAAATAAAGAGGTCAGAAGTAACAGCATCTTTAAATACTGAACAAAAACCTGTCACCCTGACTTCTGCAGCAGCAGAAATATTCAAGAATGAAGGTTTTCAGCTAAAAGAAAGCTTGCACAGCAGGTGTGCACATCAGGAATGCTAAAGGGAGTGTTTCCGGCTGGAGGGGGTGGCAGCAGTGGACTGTTCTTTCCAGAAGAAATGCAGGGCACTGTGACTGTAAATATACAATGAGCTATCTCTTAATTTCCTTCCAGCATGTAAGACTGTTCAAAGCAAAACTTACCACATCATGCAGTTCACAGCACAGGCAGATGTAACACCCTGACAATGCAGCATAAAAGACAAAGGGGAAACATGGGTGCACTTACAGGACCTCAGGTTCCATGGGAACCAGCATGGCGATCAGCCTCAGGCTAGAAGACCACACCGTCCCATCCCGACAGCAGCCATTAGAAACACACTGCAAATAGTGTAACTTAGATGGTGACACGCGTTACCTCCAGACCGAAAAATATTCAAGTAATGTAAAGGGCAAAGAAGGGACAGAGGGAAAAAGAAAAGGGAATGAAGAAACACAGATGCACCATGCAGAGAACTCATGGTAAGCTGGGAGACATCAGTCTGACTGTGACATGACATGCTATCAGCCTAGGCACTCCAATTAAAAGGTAGTTTGTCAGGATGGATGAAAAAAAAACCCCACCATATTATGCTGCCCGTATGTGTCATCTAACAGGAAGTGAGTATCTGGTTTTTGTCCCCAGTTCCTGACAGACAGCTGCCAAAACCCGTGGCCTCTCTGGAGTGATGGGTGTCTTCCATGTGCTCAAGAGATAGCGGGTGGCTGAGGAGAGCTTCGGGGTAGGGGCTGGTCCCCAGAAAGACCAATATGGGACCAGAGGATGGGAATTTTCAGTCCCTCCTCCAGCCTCCAGGGACAGGAGGAGCTGGAGGTTAGGATTCGGAAAACCACAGGGTGTGTGCCCAGAGGGCATGGAAGTTGTGTGCCACCCCACACCTCACCCTGTACGCCTCTTCCATCTAGGTGTTCTTGTTTGTACCCCTTATGATAAACTGGCAATAGTAAATTGTTTGCCTGGGTTCTGTGAGCTACTGAGCCTGAAGGGGGACTACATCAGACAAAGTGTGGGAACCCGGGGCCCAATACTGGCAGCAGGCCTCTAAAGTGGGGTAGTCTCATGGGGCCTGCCACTAACTCCAGGGAGGTACTCTCAATAGAGTAAAAGTAAAACGGACAGAAAAAAGGGACACTGTGCAGAAGAAATGCAAACAAAGGCTGGAATGACTGCACTGACCTAAGAGAAGGTAGATTCCAACACTAACAACAGTATAGGAGAAAAAAGGCATCTCAGTAATGATAAAAGGGTACATCTTTCAGGAAGATGTTTGATCCCAGTGGGTGGGTGTGTAGTAACAACAGAGCTCCAAAACACTTAAGGGAAAAATTGACAGGGGAGTGGGTGAGGACCTCCCCACCCGCCTGCAGCAATGGATCTAGGCAGGTAAAGTAGTGGCCAGGAAACACAGGCTCGCATACAGGCACCTGAGCATCAGAAGTCTGCCCTTCAGTCATCCACAAGCCGGTGCCCACAGGCGGGAGGCAAACTCACTGCAGCCACCTGCTGCCCCGTGGGCGCCCGCACAGCTATCCCACCCCATGTGTCCCGGGGCCTCGCTGACGCCCAGTGTAGAGACAACACAGGCCCTGCTCGCAGGAAACAGCTTCCAAGGATACTGGATGGAGAATGAGAATCCAAGAAGAGCTTCCTGGGGATGCCTGAGGGCTGAGTTCCAGGCCTGCCAACTCTATTCCCCCAACAGTGCTGCATGCCCCATACTGGTGTGTGGCAGGCCCACCGATCATGGAGCGGAGGGCACATCATGGCGTCCCTGTTAGCATGTGGAGGCCTCACCATTCAACTGTAGCACCTGCCAGGCTTCTGACCCACAGTCAGCAGGACCCCTGCAGGTGGCCACCCCTCTTCCTGGCACCCCAGAGGGTGCAGGGCTAGTCCCCTACCCCTAGCGGCAGGTAAAAGGAGCAACCAGAGTCAAACTCAGGCCTCGGCTTGGGCAGAGTCCAGTCCTGAGTCTGAGAAAGGCACTAAGCCAACACCCCAACAGGCCGCTGAGGGATGGGCGGCCAGGACTCGGGTGGAGCCGCCTAACCAAGGCTGGCACAGGCCACATCCACAAGAGGCCAATACAGCTTGACACTGTCCTGCCAGGAGGGGTCATGACTTACTTCCCCCAAGTCCCCTCTGAGGCGGATTTCACGCTGCAATCTCCCGTGTAAATTCCTATTTTCTGTCTGTAGACGGGCAACTTCTTCCTTGAGTTTTGTCTCAAGAAGTGAGAGTTTAACCCTGTGCTCAGCTTCCAAGCCCAGGACTCTGGCCGTCACCTCTGTCTGCACCTCTGAGGCCGTGTCGCATGCACCCTGGAGCGGCATCTGAGCAAGCTCTGAGAAGGGACAAGAAGGCAGGACAGTCAGCATGACCCTGGGGACACCCACGGGCTGCAAAGAGAGCACACTGACCTCCAACTGCCTCAGACAGTGCTGTGCCCCAGGCCCAGACCGCACAGCCGCCTGAGCTGCGCATACCTGGCCACCAGCCCCGACCCTTCGGTCTGGGTACCAGGTGACTTATCAGCCATGGGAGACCCAGGCCCCCGGAGCTGCTCTGGACAGGCTTGTCACCTTTCTGGGCGTGAGAAGGAGCTGAGCCTTGGAAAAGGCACTCAGCGGCTGGCTCTCAAGGGCTGCTCCTCCTCTCAGCTGCCCTGCCCAGCCCTGAGGGAACCATAGCCAGGGCGGGCATTCAGCCAGGGCACCCTGGCCTCCCAGCCCCACAACGCCCTTGAGCAGCCTTCGGCCTTGCCCCTCAGCCCTCAGCTCTACCCAACTGCAGGTGGGCCAAGCTGCAGCAGCAAGTCCCCCCCTTCCTGGAATCAGTCCAGGCCTGCCTTCCACAGCTCTCAGTGGGATGGCCTCTGCTGTGCCCCTGGGATGACCATGGCTTTTCCATCTGCCACGTCCACCTCCCCATCTCCCAGCACTGCACCCAGTCAGGCCCTCTCCTGATGCACCGACACCGTGCTCACTCTGAGACCCCAGTGTGAGGACACCCCGGGGAGGCCTCCGGTACCAGCGCTAGAGTCAAGGGCCAGCGTGTCCAGGTGACTCACGTTGGAGGCCGTCACGGCCAGGGCGCCCACCCTACCACAAACGCTCCCCACCAGCCGGGCACCTGTGGCCTTGGCAGCAGTGACAGGAACATACCTGGGCCCAGCTCCTCCGAGAGCCCCACAGGCTGCTCCCTACCCGACGCCTGGGTCCCCTCAAGGTCTGTCACCTGCTGCACTTCCAGGAAGGACGTCAACTCTCCTAACTGGTGCAGGTGGTTTTCTTCTAACTGTGTGTGCAGACGCAGGTTCTCCTGAAGGGAAACGAAACAGGACGTGTCTTGGTGAGCATCTCTGCCTCTCTACTTATCACTGCCCCCATGAAACCCTTGCTGGGCCGAGCACGTTCAGGCCACCTCTCCCCATCCCCCACATCTCCCTTCCAGAGACCCAGTGGCTCACGCATAAGGCTGCCTGCAGTCCCAAGAAGGGCGTGCTCTGCTGGAGCTCATGGCCCTGGAGCAGCGATCCCCACACCTGTGCTGTGCTCACCAAGGCTGACACTCAGCCTGGGCTGTAGGGATGGTATGCAGGCTGCTCCCTGGAGCCTGACCACAACTTTCCTGGAGTTGAGATGCAGGCAGACCACATCTCCCCTAACCCTCTGTTTCCCAGGCTCAGGCATCTTCCTCCCCTGACCAGCCACACAGGCCAGAGCCTTAGCCAGGCACCCTGCTCCACTGTGGGGCTCTCTGGTTTCTCCACCCAACTTGCTTCCAAGCCTCTCCCATGTCTCCCCAACCATGCACTTACTTCCCCTTCCAGAGCAGGATGCTGGGAACCTGTCCCCACAGGGAAGGAGCTCCCTGAGGACAGGGTCTCTGGTCACTACTGTGACCAGCCCTGACAACAGTGTCTGGCCCAAGCATCCTAAAGAAGGCAGGAAGGAAAGTGGGAGGGAAGGAAGGCAGGCAGGCAGGTGATAAAGCAGGAGGGAGGGAAGGAAGGTGGGAAAGCAGGTGGGAAAGAAGGAAGGCAGGAAGGAAGGAAGGGAGGGAGGGAGGGAGGGAGGGTTCAATGCATGCTTCAACATTTACTGTTCCCTTTAGGATGCAACCAGTAAACCCACTTTCCTCAAAAATCAGAGGAGTCACATCAACCTAAACTTCAAGCTGCCAAAAGCTCAAATCATTTTTCATATCAAGACCTACATTGTTACGGGAACAAGCTGACTGGCGAGAAAACTCGCGCCCAGAGACACTGTGACCTGGGGCAACGAGGCAGCTCACAGCCCGAGGAAGGGCCGTGCTTCTCACTGGGACAAAGGCAGTTCGGTAGGCGCAACGGGCACGCCCCTGGGGAAAAGGGGTGAATGTCGAGCTGGCACCCCCTCCCCAGCCCCGGGCAGCAGCTAGGCTCCAGATGGATGGAACTAAGAACACAGTGGAAACACGGGGATGTACAGTCATGCCCGAGGAGGGCGGCAGGGCTGAAGGGCCTCGTCCACAGAGAAAAGGGGACGTGACAACAGTAGAGATGTGAAGACGAGCCAGTAACTGGGCAAAGACACTGAGCCTCAGCGACCAGAGACGTAGGCCAGTGAGCCCACGATGAGGGACACAAGGGCGGATGGGGCCCAGCAGACCCACCCTGCAGGTACACGCAAATACGCAACTCCATTTTATCTTCCCTCCTTCCTGAAACACAACTAAACAATAGGGAAAATATCAATTAATAAACTATGAGAAGAAACAGGGCAAGAGACAACTAATGAAGCAAAATGGACCAACTGCAGGACACACACCCCTGGGTGCTGTTCAGTCCAGCTCAGAGGGTAGGAGGCGGCGGCGCAGGAGCAGAGGTGACCCACACCCCCAGGGGCCACAGGCCAGGGAGGTGGGCATGGGATGGGGAGCCGGCCGACTAAAGTGGCCAGTACAGTGCCTAGGCCCTCTCCTCAGGGGCACTGCAGGGAAGGCCAACACCCAGCCCTACAAGTGGGGCTCTGCCGTTGGTCAGAGAGCTCCAGGACCCAACAGTCCTCTACCTCCTGTGAAGGCACGGCCACTGGCCACTGACCAGTGCAGGGACTGCCCATGTCAACACAACACGAGACCTGGATGGGCCGCAGGGACACACAGAAGGCATGAGAAACCTTGTGACTCCCAGCTGCCTTCAAAGGGGCGAGCACAAGGCTCTGTCCGTCCACAACACTGACAGGCCGCCATGTGTGAAAGGACCAGAAGGCAAAGCCCCTGGAGGTCACAGTGATGATGGACATAAGAATTCAAGTGAAGGACTAGAGCAGAGATGATAGAAAATCTCCTACCCAAAGAACAGAACCAAAAGCAAGGTAACAGGAGAAATGGAGAATGAATGACACCAGTGGCTTCAGGTCTGGGGTCAGCATGGTGCACACAGGCTGCAGAGTGGATGGAAGTGCAGTGGGAAGGACCAAACAGCAGCACCTCCCAGGGTGCGGGGGCCTTAAACTCAAGGCCCTCCCTGCTCCCAGCACAGAAAATGGACACACAGATGGACAGACACCTCTCTGAACCCCAAAGGACACACAGGGCACCCAAGAGCTGCTGGAGGCAGGGGGGCCAAGAGGGAGGGCCAGGGGGTGGCGAGCTGCAGGCAGGAGGCACCACATGCAGACCAGGAGGGGCTCTGTGCTGGGCACCTATCGAAACCCGCCTAAGGGGCTCCTTGCCTGGGAAATGATCAGGTGCACAGGGGTTTCTAGAGGAGGACATTGACAACCGTAAGCTGGAAGCCACCTGCTCCAGGATGAACTGTGACCTCTAAAACTTTAGCTTCACAGGCGGAAGTCCTGACCCCCAGCACCTCAGAATATGACCATATCTGGAGACAGACACTAGGGGTGCACAAGCAGAGGGACAACCACACGAGGAGGCAGCAAGAGGCATGCCATCTGCACGCCCACAAGAGGCCTCAGAGGGAGCAGCCCCGCCCACATCTCATCTCGAACGCCCAGCCGCCAGGATATGCAACAATAAACCTCTGTTGTTGGGGGCACCTGGCCCACACTATTTATTATGGCCGCCTGAGCTGCCCAAGAGACACCTAGTGAACAAGACCTACAGACACGCACGCGGAGATCAGCGCACACAGGGACAGAGCACATCGGCCCAGGGCCACAGGCTCTGGCCCATGAGTGCAGTCCACCCAGGACGGCGGCCAGTAGCCCCAGGTACTGACACCTCAAGTCACTGCTGCCCTACAGAAGCAGATCTCAGCCTCTCACCAGCCACATCTCCAGCACTCACAACCACGTGTGCAGTGGACACCAAGCCAGCAGCAGATACAGAACACTTCAGCTGTCACAGAAGTGCGGGTGGACAGTGCTGTAGAGAGGTGTAAATGCCAGAAACAACATGGAAGCAAGTAGAGGAAGAACATCACCAAGGCTGCTTGAGCTTTGTCTCAAGAAGTAAGAGTTTAACCCTGTGCTCAGCTTCCAAACCCTTGAGACAATATACTCAACATGTAGCTCAAAGCAAAGAGGACAACTCCACTGCCCAGACACGGAGAAGCAGACAGGCCGCTCTGAGTGCCCACTACAGTGGGCAGGCTGACGGCCAGGGCAGGGGGGCAGAGAGGCAGCACTCTCCTAGACATCACACCCACCCAGACAACATGCTGCTGTCACCAGAGGTATTCATTCACAAGACACAAAAGCCGGCTTCCTCTACGTGGCATGCATGAGGAAAGGATGAAAATTTAGGTTTTGTAACATGAAAAACAATTTCTTTATTAAAGATTAGTGAAGCACAAGCTCTCTCAATGATTAAAAAAATTGCTCATACAACTCAATAATGATCCAATTAAAACATGAGCAGAGGACCTAAACAGACATTTCTCCAAAGACATAGATGGCCAACGGTGTATGAAAAGATGCTTGACATCGCTAATCATAGAGGAAATGCTAACCAAATCACATTGAGATACCACCTCACCCGTCAGAATGGCTGATACCAATACAAGAGATACCAAGTGTTCACGAGGATGTGAAGAAGGGAAACCTCGTGCATCATTAGTGATAATGCAAATCGGTGCAGCCACCGTGCAAAATAGCATGGAAACCACATCAACAAAAAAAGGACAAAAATCACATGATCACCTCAATAGATGCTGAAAAAGCATTTGACAAAATTCAACATCCATTCATGATAAAAACTCAAAACAAAATGAATATAGAGGAATAAACAAGATGGTTGTGTAAGAAGTGAGGGAGATACCTCCTCCCAAAACCATATTTAACACGAAAATACAGCAAATACAACTAATCCTGAAACAGTGACCAGAAAGAAGACTGCAACAGATGGCCTACATCTGGGGAAAAGAGACCTCACGGAAAAGGGTAAAGCAGCAAAGCCGTGATCCAGGGGGACCCAAGCCCTCCCCCACCCCAGCTCACCGGAAGGAGGAAGAAAATCACAGTACGGAGGGAGCAGAGGCCCAGGACTGCTAGATACCCACACCTAGAGATCTGCTCCAGGAGCATGAACCCACATTACCTGGTTCTCTATAGAGATCAGAGGGGTTGGAAAGCAAAGACAGGAAGAATACTCGGAGAGACTGAGATTCTAGCTGTTTGTGGAAAACAAACACCCACAACTGGCTGCTCCGGGACAAAAGACGGGGCACTTTGAAAGACTTCCCAACAGCGAGAGGGCTGCTAAAGGGGCAAGAATTACACAGAGCCTGCTGCTAAGGAGAAAGACAGGTGGACAAAATCATCCTGGCACACGCAGCCCCGGAGGTTGGGAACTTTCAGAAGTTTCAGGCACCCCATCCCCCCGGCTGGAAACGCACCACCAAGATACGCAGACTTCCACTCCTTGCTCCTGGCTGGCACTGGTTGGCAAACCTGCTGTCCCCACCATTGTGCCAGGCTGGGCAGAGGGCGGCCCTGCTTACAGCAGCTACAGGGGCGTAATGCAGAGGCTCCTCCCTGCAGCCCGGAAGCAGGAAAGAGCTCTTTCCTCCTGGCAGGCACCAGCACTGCCCACATGTGACTCTGCCATTGCTCTAAGTGCTGAGCAGCTCCAGAGACTTCAGCTTCTGGGCACTTGAAGACTCTACCTACACAAAGTTATTATTCCTTAGGAACCATTAGAAATATGGAACAGCAAAAGAATCTGGTACAACCCCAAATCCCTCAAACTCAAGAAAGAGGGCTAAGAAAAACTGAAATCACCAATCTTCTTGATAAAGATTTCAAAATAAAAATCATAAACATGTTCACGGAGCTCCAGAAATATATTCAAGACCTCAGGAAGAACTTCAAGAAAGAGACAAACTTTGAATAATACAGTATCTGAAATAAAACATACAATGGAGGGATTTAAAAGCAGATTAGATGAGGCAGAAGACACTGTAAATGAAATAGAAATTAGAGAACAGGAATACAAAGAAGCTGAGGCACAGAGAAGAAAAAAGGATCTCTACGAATGAATAAATATTGAGAGCTGACCAACCCAAACAGAACAATATTCAGATTATAGGGGTACCAGAAGAAGAAGAGAAAGAAAAAGGGATAGAAAGTCTCCTTGAGAAAATAATTGCTGAAAAATTCCCCAATCTGGGGAAGTAAATAGTCTCTCAGGCCATGAAGTGCCTGGATCTCCCAACACAAAGGACCCAAGGAAGACAACACCAAGACATATAATAATTAAAATGGCAATGATCAAGGACAAGAACAGAGTATTTAAAGCAGCTAGAGAGAGAAAAAAGATCACCTACAAAAGAAAACCCATCAGGCTTTCAGCAGACTTCGCAGCAGAAACCTTACAGGCCAGAGGGAGTGGCATGATATATTTAATGCAATGAAACAGAAGGGCTTTAAACCAAGAATACTCTACTCAGCAAGATTACCATTTAAATTTGAAGCACGGATTAAACAATTTCCAGATAAGCAAAAGTTGAGGTTATTTACCTACCACAAACCATCTCTACAGTGTATTTTGGAGGGAATGCTATAGATGGAAGTGCTCCAAAGGCTAAATAGCTGTCACGAGAGAAAATAAAACCACAGTAAAGGAAGTAGACCAATTAATTACTCAGCAAATGCAAAATTAAATCAACTACTCACAAAGTCAGTCAAGAGATACACAAAGAGTACAGAATATGATACTTAATATATAAGGAGTGGAGGAGGAAGAAAAACAAGGAAAAAAAAAAAGAACCTTTAGATTGTGTTTGAAATATGGTAATACGAGAGTTAAGTTAGACTGTTACATAGTAAAGAAGATACCATTGCACCTTTGGTAACTACAAATCTAAAGCCTGCAAGGGCAATAAGTACATATCTATCGATAATCACCCTAAATGTAAACAGACTGAATTCACCTGGTAAAACACATACAGTAACAGAACTGATAAAAAAACAAGACCCATCTATATGCTGACTACAAGAGACTCACTTTAAACCCAAAGACATACACAGACTAAAAGTGAAGGATGGAAAAAGATATTTCATGCAACTAATAGGGAGAAAAAAAGGAGTAGCAGTACTTGTAGCAGACAAAATAGACTTCAAAACAAAGAAAGTCACAAGAGACAAAGAAGGACATTATATAATGATAAAGGGGTCAGTCCAACAAGAGGATAAAACCATTATAAATATGCACCCGACACAGAAGCACCTACATATGTGAAACAAATACTAACAGAATTAAAGGGGGAAATAGAATGCAATGCATTCATTTTAGGAGATTTCAACACACCACTCACTCCAAAGGACACATCAACCAGACAGAAAATAACTAAGGACACAGAGGCACTGGACAACACATTAGCACAGATGGACCTAACAGACATCTACAGAACTCTACACCCAAAAGAACCAGGATACACATTCTTCTCAAGTGCACATGGAACATTTTCAAGAACAGATCATGTACTAGGCCACCAAAAGAGCCTCAATAAATTCAGAAGGATTGAAATTGTACCAAGCAGCTTCTCAAGCAACAAAGGTATGAAAATAGAAACGAATTATGCAAAGAAAACAAAAACCACAAACATATGGAGGCTTAACAACATGCTCATAAATAATCAATGAATCAATGACCAAATAAAAACAGTAATCAAGAAATATATGGAGACAAATGAAAAAAACAACTCAACACCCCAAAATCTGTGGACACAGCAAAGACAGTTCTAAGAGGAAAGTAAATAGCAATACAGGCCTACCTCAAGAAAGAAGAACAATCCCAAATGAACAGTCTAAACTCACAATTAATGAAACTAGAAAGGAAGAACAAATGAGGCCCAAAGTCAATAGAAGGAGGAACATAATAAAGATCAGAGCAGAAATAAACAAAATTGAGAAGAATAAAACAATAGAAAGAATCAATGAACCCAGTAGCTGGTTCTTTGTGAAAATTAACAAAACAGATAAACACCCTAGCCAGATTTATCAAGAAAAAAAGAGAATGTACAAACATAAGAAGAATGAAAAATGGGAAAGGAAAAATCACTATAGACACGACAGAAATACAAAGAATTATTAGAGAATACTATGAAAAATTACATGCCATCAAATTGGATAGCCTAGAAGAAATGGACAACTTTATAGAAAAATACAACCTTCCAAGACCACCCCAGGTAGAAACAGAAAATCTGAACAGACCAATTACCTGCAACAAAATTGAATTGGCAATCAAAAAACTACTAAGAGCAAAATCCCTGGACCCAATGGCTTCACCGCTGAATTTTATCACACATCTAGAGAAGACCTAATACCCATCCTCCTTATTGTTTCCCAAGGAATAGAAGAAGAGGGAATACTTCCAAACTCATTCTATGAGGCCAGCATCACTCTAATACCAAAACCAGGCAAAGACACCACAAAAAAAGAAAATTACAGACCAATACCCAGATGAACATAGATGCAAAAATACTCAACAAAATATTACCAAACCAAATTCAAAAATACATCAAAAAGATCATCCATCATGATCAAGTAGGATTCATGCCAGGGATGCAAGATGGTACAATATTCGAAAAGCCATCAACATCATACCCTACACCAACAAAAAGGACAACAAAAACCACATGATCTTCTCGAAAGATACTGAAAAAGCATTAGACAAAATTCAACATCCATTCATGATAAAAACTCTCAACAAAATGGGTATAGCGGGCAAGTACCTCAACATAATAAAGGCCATATATGACAAACTCACAGCCAACATCATACTTACCAGCGAAAAAGGTGAAAGGTTTTCCTCTAAGATTGGGAACAAGACAGGGATGCCCACTCTCCCCACTTTTATTCAACATAGCACTGGAGGTCCTAGCCACAGTAATCAGACAACACAAAGAAATAAAAGGCATCCAGATTGGTAAGGAAGAAAAACTGTCCCTGTCTGCAGATGACATGACATTGTACATAAAAGACCCCAAAGAATCCACCCCAAAACTACTAGAATAACTGAATTCAGCAAAGTAGCAGGATACAAAATTAATACACAGAAATCTGTTGCATTCCTATACAATGATGAACTAGCAGAAAGAGAAATCAGGAAAACAATTCCATCAAAAAGAATAAAATACCTAAGAATAAACCTATCCAAGGAGGTGAAAGACCTATATCCTGAAAACTAAAAGACACTCATGAGAGAAATCAAAGAAGACACCAATAAATGGAAATACATCCCATGCTCATGGATCGGAAGAATACTGTCAAAATGGCCATTCTGTCTAATGCAATCTACAGATTCAATGCAATCACTATCAGAATACCAACAGCATTCTTCAACAAACTAGAACAAATATTTCTAAAATTCATAAGGAACCACAAAAGACCCCGAATAGCCAAAGCAATCCTGAGAAAGAAGAATAAAGCTGGGGGGATTACACTCCCTGACTTCAAGCTCTACTACAAGCCACAGTAATCAAGACAATTTGGTACTGGCAAAAGAACAGACCCATAGACCGATGGAACAGACTAGAAAGCCCAGATATAAGCCCAAGCATATATGCTCAATTAATATACGATAAAGGAGTCACGGATATACAATGGGGAAATGACAGCCTCTTCAACAACTGGTGTTGGCAAAACTGGACAGCTACATGTTAAGAGAATGAAACTGGATTATTGTCTAACTCCATACACAAAAGTAAACTCAAAATGGGTCAAAGACCTGAATGTAAGTCATGAAACCATAAAACTCTTACTAGAAAACATGGCCAAAAATCTCTTGAATATAAAACATGAGCAATTTTTTCCTTAACACGTCTCCTCAATCAAGGGAAACAACACAAAAATAAACAAATGGGACTACATCAAACTAAAAATCTTCTGTACAGCAAAGGACACCATCAGCAGAACAAAAAGGCATCCTACAGTATGGGAGAATATATCTGCAAATGATATATCCAATAAGGGGATAACATCCAAAATATATGTGTAACTCACATTCATCAGTACCCAAAAAGCAAATACCTGATTAAAAAATGGGCAGAGGATCTGAACAGACATTTCTTGAAAGGAGAAATTCAGATGGCCAAACAGGCACATGAAAAGATGCTTCACATCGCTGATTATCAGGGAAATGCAAATTAAAACCACAATGAGATATCACCTCACACCAGTGAGGGTGTCCAACATCCAAAAGACAAGGAACAACAATGTTGGCAAGGATGTGGAGAAAGGGGACCCTCCTACACTGCTGATGGGAACGTAAATTAGTTCAACCATTGTGGAAAGCAGTATGCAGTTTCCTCAAAAAAACTAAAAATAGAAATATGATTTGACACAGGAATTTCACTTCTAGGAATTTACCCGTAAAAAAACAAGATCTCAGATTAAAAAAGACATATGCATCCCTATGTTTATCGCAGCACTATTTACAATAGCCAAGAAATGGAAGCAACCTAAGTGTCCATCAGTAGATGAATGGATAAAGAAGATGTGGTACACAGACACAACAGAATATTATTCAGCCATAAAAAGAAAACAAATCCTACCATTTGCAACAACATGGATGGAGCTAGAGGGTATTATGCTCAGTGAAATAAGCCAGGCAGAGAAAGGCAAGTACCAAATGATTTCACTCATTTGTGGAGTATAACAATGAAGTAAAACTGAAGGAACAAAACAGCAGGAGGCTCACAGACTCCAAGAAGGGACTAGTGGTTACCAAAGGGAAGAGGTTAGGGAGAGTGGGTAGGGAGGGAGGGTGAAAGGGATTAAGGGGCATTATAATAAGCACACACAATATAGGTAAGTTATGGGGAAGGCAGTACAGCACGGAGAAGGCAAGTAGTGAGTGTATAGGGTCTTATTACGCTGATGGACAGGGATTGCAATGGTGGGGGAGGAAGGAGGACATGAGAATATGGGTAAATGTTGAAACCACTATGTTGTGCATACGAAACCTTCACAAGAGTGTATATCAATGTTACTTTAATTTAAAAAAAAATTCCAAGCTTAAAAAAAAAATAGCATGGAGGGTCCTCAAAAATTGAAAAATAGAAATACCCTATGATCCAGCAATTCCACTTCTTGGTATTTTTCTGAAGAAAATGGAAATGCTAATTTGAAAATACATTGAGCCCCCACGTTCACTGCACTACCACAACAGCGCAGATATGGAAGCAGCCTTCTGGTCTGTTTTACAAGTTCTATGGTCTTTCATGGTTTTACGCCCCACACTGTGGTCTGGTGGTATGTTACAGCTAGAAGAGTGCTCCCGTGGATGGACAAATGGATAAAGATACGGTGGTGTACATATATTATATATGCACATTTAGTAGACTATTACTCAGACATAAGAAAGAAATGAAATCTTGTGATGTGCAGCAATGTGGATGGCCCCTGAGGGCCCTATGCTAAGTGCAGTAAGTCAGACAAAGACAAATGCCATACGACCTCACTCATATGTGGAATCTATAAAGAACTGAGCTCACAGATAAGTTGGCGGTTGCTGGAAGCAGGGCGTGTAGGCTGGATGAGATGGGCGAAGGGGGTCAAAAGGTACAAACTTCCAATGATAAATACGTAGTCCTGAGGATGTATGCACAGCATGGTCGCTACAGTGAATAACGCTGCATATTCGAAAGCTGTTAACAGAGACCTTAAAAGCCCTCATCATGGGAGAAAGCCATAGTGTGGATGGTGATGGACGTTAACTCAACTCCCTGTGGTCATTTAACAACACACACATATCATGTTGTACACCTGAATCTAATGTCACATACCATTTACATCTCAATTTTAGGAAAGCTGGCCCATACCTCACGTTGCTCCAGAAGGTTCAGTCTACCAAGGTGGCCCCCTCTTCCTCTCTCAGATGATTCTTCTAAAAACCCACTGGCTGAACTAAGAGAGAAGATGTTTTAAAACTTCACACGTGGCCCTTTCCCACTGAGACCCACTGTCCCTGAGGGTCAACCGCATAAAAGGACACTTTCCTACTCTTTCCACCACCCTCCCACACCTGCACTGGGTTTCGATGGCTGCAGCCGAGTGAGCCACATCTTTGACAGCAGAGCAGGTGCTGAACTCAGCCCTACTCAGCCGAGTGTCACAGCCACGGGGTCACCAAGGTGATGTGGATCCTGATAGCTCGTGCCCACCACTGCCCACACACTGCTGTCCATGGCCTGTTGCACACATCAGATTCAGCTACTAGCTTTAATGTCATCTTTTTTGAGGCCCAAAATAAAACATGTTTCCAAAACAAAAGGCAATTAGACTCTCCTGGCACGAAATGACAAACAAAACTCGATTTCAGTCCTGCTCGAGGTTCCACACTTCAGAGCCGTATTTAAATGACACGGCTTCCTTTACCAGCTTCCCACAGGTTCCGGGAGACAGTCTTCCTTCACCACCCGCAGCCGCTGCTGTAGGAGAGTCACATCTTCCTGGTAATTTTCTTCAGCATCCCTCAACTTCTCCTCAAAGCAGAGTCTCAGTTGCTCCAGCTGGGACTCATGCTCGGCTTTCTCTTGCTGCTGCTGCTGCTCAAAGTCTTGCTTCAGCTGTTCTAATTCTTCCACGTGAGACACTCGAGCCAGGAGCTGCTCATGTAACTCTTTAAAAAATGAAATTATGCAATCATCTTAAAATGAACCTAGGAAAAATCAGGAGATAGTTAAGCCCCTGAAGTGTGGTAAAGGAGCAGGACCCTAAAAAGGTTCCCTAACCCCAGAAGCTGTGAAGGGGAAGCAAGACTTCTTGTGGCTCACACAATGTGGCACATGCTATGTGGCCCAGGGGCCTTATTCAGTGTGATGACCCTGGCGGCCTCAGCAAACCCCACAAGTCTCTTCAAAGCAGGGAGCTTTCTCAGGCTGGTGGTAGATTTAAGAAGATTGGAAGCATGAGCACCCAGCCCTCCACATGCTGCTGGCAGCCCTGAAGATGGGGGGCAGCAGGGCAGGGAGTGTGGGCGGCACAGGGAAACAGGCCCCAGTCCTACAGCCACACAGACTGGATTCTGCCACTGCCGGAGTGAGCCAGGCCCTGCCCAGAAAGTCCAGCCACACCATCTCAGACTTTTACCCACATGTCTGTCAGCTGATATATGTTGTGGTTTTAAGCCACGAAGTCCATGACGTCTTGTTAACTGTGACACCCAACCATAAAAGAACTTGTCCCCATCACTATCTTAAGACAACACTGCCAGGTGGTCTACAAAAATTAATGATTAATTAGCTTTCCAATAATGTGGACATAAACAGATCACTATCCCAGAGATTTCAAAGTTCCCTGGAAGGGTCCTCAAACACCAGAGCGAGGACTCTAGTGGAACACTCAGGAGCTGGCATGCCTGAGCACATATGTGAACCCCTCTGTAGGGGAGTCCACCAGCTTGCCCACGGCCTCCATCAGCACACAGCCTGAGAAAACACAAGGGCTGAGCTTCAGGCAAGGGGCAGGGAAGGGGACATGCAGCATACAGGCATGATCCGGTCCTCTCTGTAGCTCTGCTCTTTACCCAAATGACATTTGCCAGGGAGGCGGTCACCCAGTCAGAGGCCCTGTCTGGAGACTGACAGGAGAATCCACACGTCTGAAGTATGCTGCCTGCGAGCAGAGAAGGCTCTGACTGGGGTCTTGTTGGGGGGACCCAAGGGAGCTGCCCTCTCCACAGGTGGCCATGTGGCTAGGGCCTGTAGCCTCAGGCCTCACCCTCACCCTTCTAAGCACAGCTCAGGCCACAGGAGCCTGACAGCACCTGCCAGGTGTGCTCTCGGGATATTCGAGGCCATGGCAAGACACACCGGTGTCCCCAAATGCCAGCATGGCATGTTTCCGTGGCACTCAGCCACAGCTCCCAGTACGTGAGCGCTGCTGTGAGCTTTGTTTTACTTCACACCTGCAAAGGGCCCTGTTAGTGAGAGGATGGACGTCCAGTTCTGCAGCCATTACTCAACTAACTTGCCTAAGGATGGAACTAAGGATCTCCACCACCAAATATTTCTATCTCAAAACTACATGTCAATCTTCAGGGGAATTTCCAAAATCACTTGCTACCATTGTTAAACTCTAGTTTGGGATGTTGTTAGCTTCAGAGGGTCTGAATTTTCAACCTGAAATTCCTCACCACTCAGCTCCTGTCTGCTCGTTCTCGCGGACTCGAGCTGGGACCACAGGTGCCTGATTTCTCCTTGGGACTGAGCCTTCAGCTCCTTGTATGACGCCTGCAGGTTCTCTAACTGGGAAAGGAAGACGACAAGGTGAGCAACTGCACCTGCGCCCGAGGGCAGTGCTCACTTCCCTCCTGCACAGCGAGCCTCTGCCGGGCAGGAGGTGAACCCCAAACCCAGGGGAACCAGCAGTGGAGGCGCGAGAGGAAAGGCCTGTGCTGCCCAACAAGGTGCTGCCTGGCTGCAATCCTTGGGGCCCTGCGTGTCTACAGAATACCGGCTCGAGCCCATGGCCTGTTCCTTGTTTATGTGTTTTTCTCATAAATAAGGACAGGAACTTCCTCTGTTGTCCTAAACATACATCCCTCTAACTGTGGGGGCAGTGACGGGGACTCACAGAGCACACCACTGGGCCCCGACAGGCCTCCCTCATACCCAGCACCCATCACTCCTGTAGTAAGGTTCAGGTTCTGTCCCACGTGGAGATGACAGGCCCTTCCATCTGTCTGTGATCACAGCCCCCCCTAACCCCTCGTGGGGTAGGTTTTGTTTTTCTCCACTGTTTATGGTCAACTGGCTTGGGAAGCAGCTACGTTAGGGGTGAACAGAGATTGCATACCAAACATGGGCCGGTTCCGGTCTACCTGCACCTACCACTCTGAGCAGCTCCCCACCTCAGGGGGCTTGGAGCCTGGAGGTCACTAAGCTGGGAGGTAAAAGCACGGGGCCAAGGGCGGAGGACGAGTGCCCCTGAGCAGACGTGCATCATGGGCGTTTCTGCCAGCAGTCAGGGCAGCACTGGCCGCAGCTGTCTGCGGCCAAATAAATGGCCCTTCAAGCCTTTCCCATCCAGCCAGAGCAGAGGCACCCTTCCACCATCTCTTTCCAACTGGGAGGGGTGAACCAGCCGCCAGGACTGCTGAGGGCCGCAAGGCAGTGCACACACTTTCCTCACATCTGCAGGGCACCACCACAGCCAACTCCACCTGGAACCCACCTGTGGGGTGCTGCTTGCTTCTTGGGTTTAGAGATAAAGCACCTGGGGTCTGAGTGAGATGGGGCCACCTCTCCCACATCCTGAGACGCAGTGTTTCACTGGGAAAGAGTCTGAATTCTTAAGCAGCAGAAATGCTTGTTTACGGGTCTAGGATTGGGGGATAGGGCTTCACACCTAAAATGTGCGGATAAGCACTATAGGACACTGGACCCAGCACCATTTCTATGGACAGACTGGACAGAACTGTTAACCCCACAGACTCCAAAGCCTTACACTTTCATTTCCAACTCAACCAAGCAGGAGAGTCTCAGGGAGCAAAGACAATCCCAGTCCAAGTCTTCCAAAATGGCCCTCCCTCCCCATCATTAAACACGTGTGCTCTTGCCCACCTCTAGCTGCTTTTCTCTGAACTTCGACTCTGGGTCATCCACTTGCTGGCCATGCTCAGATTGCAGGTCCTCATGCAACTTGCTCACAGCTGCTTCATACGGGGCCTCCAGGGCCTTCGGGGAAGCTGAGAGCAGCACAGACAGCACTGGTTGTGGCCCCCCGGCCCCCCGCCCTCCCGGTACCAGGCCCCCGGCCCTCCTGGCACCCAGCAACCCCGGCCCCCTGCCCCCCCAGCACCCTGCCCTCCCCCAGGCACTTGCTTCACAGGCACCCCCACCCCCCCGGCAACCAGCCCTCCTGGCACCCTGACCCCCTGCCCTCCCGGCACCCAGCCCCACTGGCCCCTGGCCCCCTGTTCCCCAGGCACCCAGCACCCCGGGCACCCGGCCCTCCCGGTACCTGGACCCCTGGCTCCCAGCCCCCCCGGCACCCGGCCCTCCCCCGGCACCCAGCCCCCCGGCCCCCCTGGGTCCCTGCCCCCTCCGGCACCCAGTCCTCCTCAGCCAGGCCGGCCAACAGTCTCCTGAGAGTGGGCATCACCGTGTCACAGGCAACCCAAGATGAGAAGCGAACAGCTGTGGTGTTGCTTCTGGCAGCAGTTTAGTAAGGGAGCGTGGGAAACACCGCTGAAGCAAGGGTATCAGGAAGGCTTAGGGTGCCTGACAGCCTGTGATAGACAGGAGGCCCCAGGCTGACAGGCCCACACCTCCACCCTTGTGGGTGTCACACACTCAGCTGAGTTTAAACACACAGGAAATTCATGTTCAGTCACAAATCTGGTGAAATCACACACCACTCATTCTAGTATTGAAAGGAAAAACAGCTTCTGCAAGCTTGCTCACTTTAATTAGATACTCACATTCAGCCTGATTTCTGGCTTGAAAAATATTCTCCAATTCAGCTTTCTGCTCTGCCAGCCCTCTCTTCCACTGGCTTTGTAAATTCTCCAGTTCTGAATGATGCTTTTCAGACAGTTCTTTGCGTAAGTTTTCTAAGCAAGCCTCTCTCTCAGATTCCCAGTCTTGCTTCAGGGTCTGATTTAAATAAGGAAAAAGGAGACTATAGCCCATAACTGATTATCAATATGTGTTTAAAAAATATAATTGCACATTTGAAAACCAGCACTGGGCAGCCGACCCCATCCAGACCACACTGATGCAGGGAGCCGGCTTGGCCACCCATCCTGCCCACATCTGGAGCTATGAGGGCAGAAACAGAGGACAAGGCCTACCTGCCCAGCAAGGCACAGGCACATGGCCCCACGTGAGATGCAGGAAGGTCCTCTGAGGCTGCTGCCTGACCCCTGCTGGGGCCATCCTAACACCCAAGAAATGAGCCCCCACTGTGAGGGCAGGGGCAGGGCTGGGAATGAGATGTCTGCCACCAGCTGCCTGACCAACACAGCCAGGACACTGATGCTGACATACCCTAACACAGACAATGTCCCCTGAACTCACCACCCACATCCCATCGTGTCACCCACTCCTCTGCTGTCACTGGCACAAATGGCCCTTCTACAGACACAGCCTTGATAAAGGGACTGGTCATGAGGACCTCAAGTCCCAGGGAGACACCTCCTTAGAAAAGAACAAGTTCTGTGGTACCCTAAAAGAGAACTTGCTCCCCAAAAAGGGAGTGTGGGGTGGGAACAGCAGGACAATTACAGGACAAGCTGCTGTGGGCAGCACGACAAACGGAGCCAACGGAAGCCCTCAGGGCAGACACTTGGCTGGCTGGGGCCTGTGGGCACACCCTCCATCCTACTGCCCCTCACCCCTCTCTGCTTCCCTGGGGCGCACCATGCATGGTGCTGAATGGCTATAGTCCACCTCCCTGTGCTGGGCCGTCCGTCTGGCACAGGCCTGTACAAGAGGCCAAGCACAGTGAGGTTCTGAGGTTTCACTCAGAAACCAGACTTTGGGGGATGGAAGAGCTGTATCATTCTGACAAATTCAAACTGTACCAATGAAGGAATGCGACACAACACCCTTCCCATCAGCACACTCAATGAAATCTGTGGTGGGACTTCGAATCAGGGTGAGGGGCTTCTCTGTGGGGGCCGTGGGAGGTGGACGGGTGGAGGGGAAAGGAAAACGGTGCCCAGAACGGCACTCTGGCCACACACACCTCTACCATCTGCATGTTTTTCTCCACTTCTGACCGCAACTTCTCCTTCAGCTCGGCTACAAGAGAGATATCAAAAGAGGTACAATACCTGAGCTTCAGACTTTTCCGCCATCCAACCACCCAGGAGAGAAGGCTCCCATCCCAGCACCCCCTGGCTGCTCCCCAGAGCAAGCGCCAACCTTAACAGGGCAACAGGACACGTCTGTGAGGGAGCAAGTGTGGTGGTGTCTAGTTCAAATAACAGATCAGATTCATCCTGAGCCAGGGTAGCCAGATTTTCAGCCAGCACACCATGAAGGCCAAAGCCAGCCCTGGGCTGCAAAGGCCCTGAGGACCTCAACCCTGTCACCCCTGGTCACAAGGACCTTGGCCTGCCTGTGCCAGATGCCAGGCCAGCAGCTGGAGGACTGGTAAATCAGGGCACATGGAGATGCTCTAGGTCTTCACAGCTCCCAACCCCCAGGGGGAGACTCCAGGTGCTGAGGTTCACACCTGGGGATCTGGGCACCAGGTAGAGATGGCAGGGGCCTGGAAAAGGCGCCAAGGTGGAGCTGGGGGGAGGCAATACCAGGTGACAGCTAACCTACACATGCACAGTGAGGGCGTCCTCAGAAAGGTCAGAATTCAAGCAAAGGGCCAGACACCACTTTTGAGGGCAGGTCCTGTCCTGGCCACAGGGGCCCAGCCCTCGGCAGAGCCTCACAGAAGGTAGGGCAGGTGTGGGCCTATGAGTGGAATTGTTTCCAGAGGTGAATATGGAGAAAACAGCATTGGAAGGTGACTAAGGCAAGAGTGTTTTCAGTTTTAAAAAATACACAAAAGACTTCCGGGAAGATGGCGGTGTGAGCAGGGGGGCAGAAATCTCCTCCCAACACTATATTTATCTACGAAAACACAACAGATACATCTATTCCTAAAAGAGAGACGAGAATACACAGGAAAGCGCACAGCGTGCAGCTACACCCGAGAGGACTCGGCACCCCAAGAGGCGGTCTTAAAGAGCCCAGCTGACATACGTGGCAACTATCAGTGACCAATTCTATAGCCATGAAAAGACAGAGGAATATGGTTGAGACCAAAATCAACCAGACAACCCCAGAGAGGGAGTCTGAAGGGATGGAAATGCACAGTCTTCCTGAAAAAGAATTCAGAATAAAAGTCATAACCATGCTGAAGGACCTACAGAGAAATGTGCAAGAGCTGAGGGAGGAAGTGAGGGAACTGAGGAAAGACAATACAGAAATCAGACAAGCGATCGACGGGCTTAACAGCAGAATGGATGAGATGCGAGAGACTGTTAATGGAATAGAAAACAGAGAACAGGAGTACAGAGCAGCTGAGGCAGAGAGAGATAAAAGGATTTCTAGGAATGAAAGAATATTAAGAGAACTCTGTGACCAATCCAAACGGAACAATATTCGCATTATAGGAGTACCAGAGGAAGAAGAGAGAGAAAAAGGGATAGAAAGTGTCTTTGAGGAAATAATTGCTGAAAACTTTCCCACGCTGGGGAAGGAAGTAGTCTCGCAGTCCACTGAAGCTCATAGATCTCCCAACACAAGTGACCCATGGAAGACAACACCAAGACACATAATAATTTAGATGGCAAAGATCAAAGATAAAGACAGGGTATTAAAGGCAGCTAGAGAGAGAAAAAAGGTCACCTACAAAGGAAAACCCATCAGACTATCATCAGACTTCTCAACAGAAACCTTACAGGCCAGAAGAGAATGGCATGATACATTTAACGTTATGAAACAGAAGGGCCTCGAACCAAGAATATTGTATCCAGCACGATTATCATTTAAATATGATGGAGGGATTAAACAATTTCCAGACAAACGAAAGTTGAGAGAGTTTGCCTCTCATAAACCACCACTACAGGATATCTTAAATGGACTGCTCTAGATGGAAGCACACCTAAGGCTAAAAAGATGTCACCAGAGAAAATAAAATCATAGCAAAGAAAGCAGACCATCCAAATACTAACTAAAGGCAAAGAATAAAACACCTATTATAGAAAGAATGGAGGAGGAGGAATAAGAAGGGAGAGAAAAAAGAAACATCAGACTGTGTTTACAATAACTTAACAAGAAAGTTAAGTTAGATTGTTAGATAGTAAAGAAGCAACCCTTGAACCCTTGGTAACCACGAATCTAAAGCCAGCAATGGCAATAAGTACATACCTATCAATAATCACCCTAAATGTAAATGGACTGAATGCACCAATCAAAAGACACAGAGTAACAGAATGGATAAAAAGCAAGACCCATCTATATGCTGCCTACAAGAAACTCACCTCAAATCCAAAGATATACACAGACTAAAAGTGAAGGATGGAAAAAGATATTACATGCAAACAACAAAGAAAAAAAAGCAGGTGTTGCAGTACTTGTATCAGACAAAACAGACTTCAAAACAAAGAAAGTAGCAAAAGATAAAGGACATTACATAATGATAAAGGGGTCAGTCCAACAAGAAGACATAACCATTATAAATATATATGCACCCAACACAGGAGCGCCAGCATATGTGAGACAAATACTAACAGAATTAAAGGAGGAAATAGACAGCAACGCTTTCATCTTAGGAGACTTCAACACACCACTCACTCCAGAGGACAGATCAAACAGACAGAAAATAAGTAAAGACACAGAGGCACTGAACAACACACTAGAACAGATGGACCTAACAGACATCTACAGAACTCTACACCCAAAAGCAACAGGATACACATTCTTCTCAAGTGCACATGGAACATTTTCCAGAATAGACCACATACTAGGCCACAAAAAGAACCTCAGTAATTTCAAAAATATTGAAATCCTACCAACCAACTTCTCAGATCACCAAGGTATAAAACTAGAAATAAATTTTAGAAAGAAATCAAAAAGGCTCACAAATACATGGAGACTTAACAACACTCTCCTAATTAATCAATGGGTTAACGACCAAATCAAAACAGAAATCAAAGAATATATGGAGACTAATGACAACAACAACACAAAGCCACAACTTCTGTGGGACCCAGCAAAGACAGTTCTAAGAGGAAAGTATATTGCAATCCAGGTCTATTTAAAGAAGGAAGAACATTCCCAAATGAATAGTCTAAAGACACAATTACTGAAACTGGAAAAAGAAGAACAAATGAGGCCCAAAGTCACCAGAAGGAGGGACATAATAAAGATTAGAGAAGAAATAAATAAAATTGAGAAGAATAAAACAATAGAAAAAATCAATAAAACCAAGAGCTGGTTCTTTGAAAAAATAAACAAAATAGATAAACCCCTAGCCAGACTCATTAAGAGAAAAAGAGAATCTACACACATAAACAGAATCAGAAATCAGAAAGGAAAAATCACGACGGACCCCACAGAAATACAAAGAATCATAAGAGAATATTATGAGAATCTATATGCTAACAAGCTGGAAAACATAGAAGAAATGGACAACTTCTTAGAAAAATACAACCTTCCAAGACTGACCAAGCAAGAAACAGAAAAACTAAACAGACCAATCACCAGTGACGAAATCGAATTGGTAATCAAAAAACTACCCAAGAACAAAACCCCCGGGCCTGATGGATTCACCTCTGAATTCTACCAGACATATAGAGAAGAAATAACACCTATTCTCCTTAAAGTTTTCCAAAAAATAGAAGAGGAGGGAATACTTCCAAACTCATTCTATGAAGCCAGCATCACTCTAATACCAAAACCGGGCAAAGACCTCACCAAAAAAGAAAATTACAGACCAATATCCCTGATGAACGTAGATGCAAAAATACTCAACAAAATATTAGCAAACCGAATTCAAAAATACATCAAGAGGATCATACACCATGATCAAGTGGGATTCATCCCAGGGATGCAAGATGGTACAACATTCGAAAATCCATCAACATCATCCACCACATCAACAAAAAGAAGAACAAAAACCACATGATCATCTCCATAGATGCTGAAAAAGCATTTGACAAAATTCAGCATCCATTCCTGATTAAAACTCTCAACAAAATGGGTACAGACGGCAAGTACCTCAACATCATAAAGGCTATATATGACAAACCCACAGCTAACATCATACTTAACGGCGAGATGCTGAAAGCTTTTCATCTAAGATCGGGAACAAGACAGAGATGCCCACTCTCTCCACTGTTACTCAACATAGTACTGGAGGTCCTAGCCACAGCAATCAGACAAAACAAAGACATACAAAGCATCCAGATTGGTAAAGAAGAAGTCAAATTGTCACTATTGGCAGATGACATGATACTGTACATAAGAAACCCTAAAGACTCCATTCCAAAACTACTAGAACTAATATCTGAATTCAGCAAAGTTGCAGGATACAAAATTAACACACAGAAATCTGTTGCTTTCCTATACACTAATGATGAACTAACAGAAAGAGAAATCAGAAAAACAATTCCATTCACAATTGCATCAAAAAGAATAAAATACCTAGGAATAAACCTAACGAAGGAAGTGAAAGACCTGTACTCTGAAAACTACAAGACACTCCTAAGAGAAATTAAAGAGGACACTAACAAATGGAAATGCATCCCATGCTCTTGGCTAGGAAGAATAAATATTGTCAAAATGGCTATACTACCTAAAGCAATCTACAGATTCAATGCAATCCCTATCAAACTACCAACAGCTTTCTTCAATGAACTGGAACAAATAATTCTAAAATTCATATGGAACCACAAAAGACCCCGAATAGCCAAAGCAATCCTGAGAAGGAGGAATAAAACAGGGGGAATTACACTCCCTGACTTCAAGCTCTACTACAAAGCCACAGTAATCAAGACAATTTGGTATTGGCACAAAAACAGACCCACAGACCAGTGGAACAGAATAGAAAATCCAAACATTAACCCAAACATATACAGTCAATTAATATTTGATAAAAGTGCCTTGGATATACAATGGGGAGATGACAGCCTCTTCAGCAGCTGGTGTTGGAAAAACTGGACAGCTACATGTAAGAGAATGAAACTGGACTACTGTCTAGCCCCATACACAAAGGTAAACTCAAGGTGGATCAAAGACCTGAATCTAAGTCATGAAACCATAAAACTCTTAGAAAAAAACATAGGCAAAAATCTCTTGGACATAAACATGAGCAACTTCTTCATGAACATATCTCCCCGGGCAAGGGAAACAAAAGCAAAAATGAACAAGTGGGACTATATCAAGCTGAAAAGCTTCTGTACAGCAAAGGACACCATCAGTAGAACAAAAAGACATCCTACAGTATGGGAGAATATATTCATAAAAAACGTATCTGATAAAGGGTTGACATCCAAAATATATAAAGAACTTATGCACCTTAACAAACAGAAAGCAAATAATCCAATTAAGAAATGGGCAGAGGACATGAATAGACACTTCTCCAAAGAAGAAATTCAGATGGCCAACAGGCACATGAAAAGATGCTCCACATAGCTTATCATCAGAGAAATGCAGATTAAAACCACAATGAGACATCACCTCACACCAGTGAGGATGGCCAACATCCAAAACACAAACAACAACAAATGTTGGCAGGGATGTGGAGAAAAGGGAACCCTCCTACACTGCTGGTGGGACTGCAAATTAGTTCAACCATTGTGGAAAGCAGTATGGAGGTTCCTCAAAAAACTCAAAATAGAAATACCATTTGACCCAGGAATTCCACTCCTAGGAATTTACCCTAAGAATGCAGCAGCCCAATTTGAAAAGGACAGATGCACCCCTATGTTTATTGCAGCACTATTTACAATAGCCAAGAAATGGAAGCAACCTAAGTGTCCATCAGTAGATGAATGGATAAAGAAGATGTGGTACATATACACAAAGGAATATTATTCAGCCATAAGAAGAAAACAAATCCTACCATTTGCAACAACATGGATGGAGCTAGAGGGTATTATGCTCAGTGAAATAAGCCAAGCCGAAAAAGACAAGTATCAAATGATTTCACTCATATGTGGAGTATAAGAACAAAGAAAAAATACTGAAGGAACAAAACAGCAGCAGACTCACAGAACCCAAGAAAGGACTAATAGTTACCAAAGGGAAAGGGACTGGGGAAAATGGGCGGGAAGGGAGGGATAAGAGGGAAAAAGGGGCATTATGATTAGCAGATATAATGTTGCGGGGGCACGGGGAGGGCAGTACAACTCAGAGAAGACAAGTAGTGATTCTATGGCATCTCGCTACGTTGATGGACAGTGCCTGTAATGGGGTTAGTGGGGGGGACCTGATGAAGGGGTAGTTTAATAACCGTAATATTGCACATGTAATTGTATATTAATGATAATAAAATAAATTACATATTAAAAAAAAGAAAAAGAAAAAAAATACACAAAAAAGGAGAAACATAAAACTGTCCATATGTATTTGCCTGAATTGACATAAAAAAGCACAGGAAGGCACTGCAAGGCCCTAAGAAGACCAGCTCTCTCTCGGGCTGTGGGGCCCTGAGGAGAGGAAGCCCTGGCACTTCCGGGGCTGGGCACACTGTTTGCAGACAATCTCACCCAGTAGGCAGAGCGCAGGCACTCACATGGGCAGGATTAAACGGTGTGCAGTTCCTTTTCAGGGTGGTGACTGATGTCTGCACGACTCTGAGTGCATTAAGCCCCCAGAAAGTGGTAATCAGCCCACTCGTGTGACGTGGATTACAGACCCACAGAGCTATCACTTGAAAACACACATTTACAAAAAGCAGCACCTACTTTACCCAAAAATGAACAAGAGAGCACTAAAATGAGAACATAAAAATACATTTAGACATAAATAAAGAGTTCAGTCTAGGCTGGAGAATCATCATATTAACAGGCAGCTGGGCAGCCCTGAGGAGCGCTGTGGCCCCACTGGGCACAGAAGAAGAGTCGGGGCATGGGGGCCTGTACCAGGAGGGTCTTGGTTGGTCTCAACAAAGCCAGGCCACGGCCAGAGTCTGTCAAAGATATGGATGAAACCTCCAGCATGGGAGCAAACCACCTCTGATAGCATCGTTTCAGAAATTAACATGACCACCAGGCACTATACAAGGCAGGGGGCACAGAGCACAAGGGCACATGGGGCCCCATAGGGCAGGACGCACAGCTGCCCACCTGGGGATAGACAGCTGCCCAGCGCCTGGTGGGCGTCCATGTGTGGGACTCTGAGCCACTCCACTACGTGCCATGCTGCCTGTGGCATGGAGCCCGCTTGCTGGTGGGCACCTCGGCCAGGAGCAGCCCCACATCCCCACACCCAGGAGCAGGCTCTGTGGCCAGTTCCCACGAGGCCTGCCCCACCATGCACGCACCTGTCTCCTCACTGCAGCGCCGTGCCACCTCCTCCCTAGCAAGCTCCAGCTCCCGCCGCTGCCGGCTGTGCAGCAGAGCCAGCTCCTGGGCGTGCCGGCCACGCAGCAGCTCCCGCAGCTCTGTCAGGGCTGCCTCCTTCTCCTTCTGCAGGTTGGCCTGTGTCAGCTCCAGCTGCGCCGCATGTGCGTTGCTCAGACTCAGGCGCAGCGCCTCCAGCTCCAGGGAGGACACTGGCTGTGGAGGTGGGACATGGTTCCCACAGGCACCAAGCGTCCAGGTGCCCATAACTGCCAGTGGCTGCCCCAGCTCCATCCATGCTGCTCCCATGGCCTCCTGCTTCCCACAGGACCCCAGTGCTCCCTGCAACCCCCCAGGCTCAGCCCAGCAACTCCCTGGCCACCCACACCAGCCCACCCAATCCAGCCTCCAGCCCCTCGGCACCCTCATCCTCTTCCTCCAAAGACACCGCACCCCCAGGACAGGGCCCAAGCCAGTCTTCATTGCTCCTCGAGCACACAGGGTGGCCCCCAACCTTCCTCCCAGCAGAGCCCACACCAGGGGCCAGTCATGGCTGGGGATGTTCCAAGACCCCCATGAAGAAACATGGGATGAATAGGAGCTCTCGGACAGTCAGGACCAAAGATGCTGTAACATGTGGCCAGACAGTGGCCAGCAACAGCTGCCAGCACCAACAGGCCCCACACCCCAGAGCTGGCAGTGGGTGAAGTTCTGGCCTCACTGCCTGGACAGGTGGGGGAACAAGGAGCCATGAGGGGCTGCGGGGAGGCGGAGGGAGGCCAGGGAGCCGGGCATCCAACACTTCTAATGCTAAAGGAATGACACTTTATTCCCAATTAACACAAATAACAGTAAAATGTGCTTGGAAGCCAGCACTCCAGGGACACACAGAAAAGCATAAAAAGACAAACAAAGAAGAGCAAGCAGAACACAGGTCCCTGAAGAGGCACACAGGGGCCCCCAGGGAGGGCAGGGGACACAGCCAACAGCAGGGAGGTTGGGGCTCCCTCACCACACCCACACTTCCAGGGCGGCCCAACCCTAGGCCCACAGCGGGCCAGCCACCCAGGGGCCTGGGGTGTGCCTCCAGAATGGCCTCACGTACGGCACCTCACTTCACAGGGCCCCTCACCGCCAGGCGTGCAGCTGATGGGGGAGCATGAGGGCCCTCACAGCCTGGCACCTGGCCAGACTCACTGCCATCAGGTGACCATGTGTGTCCCCCCCACCTGTGCTTTTGATGGCCCCACCGGTGTGAAAACAAAGCAGAGCAAGCCTACAGCAGACACCCGTCCACTTGATGACAAATCTCTCCTCCCTGCCACCCTCCCAGACCCCAAACCACTGTGACTGACAGGCGTCAGGCCGGGTCACCTGGGTCTGCAGCTGGTCCTCCACCGCCCGCTGCTGTCCGCCAATCTCGTCTCTCTGTTGGCTCAGCAGTCCCACAATTTCAGGTTTACATTCTTGTTCATGTTCCTAGAGAAGAAAAGCAAAGGATGTGCCCCAGAGGAGTCACACAGAGCCTAGGAATAAAACAGAGAAAACAGAGCCTAAGAATAGTCGCAATGCGCCAGAAGGAGCCAAACACACATCCCAAGAAGACTCAATCACCAAAAGGTAAAAGCAGCCCAGATGCCTGTTGACAAGTGAACACACAGGACGTGGCCTAGGAAGCTCTGAGGGCACTCGGGGAAGTGGACATGCGCTGCACAGGCCCGTGAGCAAGAAGGTAAAAACTGGAAAATGTGGGAAGACGCAGACTAGTAGGGCCAGGGGCTGGCAGAGGGAGGTGCGGCATTGACTGTGCACGGGCTCGGGGTTCCCTTTCGGGTGATGACATGGTGCCCTGCAATGGGACGTGCGATGGCGGCACCCCACAGGGAGGGCACTGAGGCCACCAAGGTGTGCTGGCATTTTACGCCGTGTGAACCACATCTCAATAAAGACAACCACGAAGGCATCCGACCTGCTAAGTAGCTTGGGTGAAGCTGAAAACACTAGCAGCAGAGGCTGCAGGGGCAGCTGTGGACGAGGTGCCGGGCAGCGGGTGAGAGCACTGATGGGAGAGGACATGACATGGGCGCCTGCAGGGGCCTCTGCCAGTGGAAGCTCAGCAAACCCAAGAGGTGAATCTAAAGGTCATTTTACGGCCACTGAATCAGTGGGAGTTGACAGTAGTAATACCGACCCTACCTGTCTCCAGGGTCACGGGGAAACAAATCAAGGGTCGATGCCTGAACAAGCTGGTACTACTGTTTCCTTAGGGGCCATTTGGACAATGGCTGCCAAGAGCCCAAGAAAACTTTTCTATGTTAACACCCCACCTCTCAGAACGTTTCCAGCATCAATGACCTGCACGGGAAAGAGAAGCTCCAGCCTGTCTGAGCACTGCATCTGGCCCCACGCCCTGGGACATTTGCGAGCCCTGCCCTGACAGGCCCAGGGCCAGCTCAGTATTCTTTCTGGGGACCCAGGCTACCTGCTCGTCTACATGGCACCTCAGACTCAAAGTGACCAACATGGAACTGACTTTTCCTGCCCAAACTGAGGCTCCTCCAACATTTCCTACCCAGTTAACAGCACCCCGAACTCCCACAGTCCCGCTCCTGCTTCCCCACAGCACATCAGGACCTGCCCTGCTGTACCCCATTCACAGGGGCACAGCGGACGATCCCCCAGGGTCACTGGACCACATGCATTGTCATTGGCTTGAAGGCCAGGTGTTGCTTTCAGAAAACAAAGCTGATCTTGTCACACTCTCCCTTAAACTGCCTCCCATGCAATTCTGGGCATCACTGCCCAACACCCCAGGAACAGCCAAGTAGCCCCTTCCTCCAGCTCCTCTGCATCTTCTGGCCTCTGTGACGACATCAAGCCACATCCTAGCAGCTGTGCCCAGGCTCCCACTGCTCTCAACCCGCTGGGAGTCTGTAATGCCCAGAACTGACAAGGCCACCAGGAGACCCTCCATGCTGTCTAAGAAAGTGTGCACAGAGCGCTAAGCATCCCTGCCTATGAGGGCAGCTGCGTGGACACCAGCCGTCCAAAGGGGGAGTGCTCTGTATCTCTTGCGAATGCAAGACCACTACTGCTCACAGCCCAAAGTCGTGAGAACTACATCTAGCTAAAATCACACATCTAACATACAGACTTTTAACACAACACTTGGAAATTAGTCAATTCAATATCTGTTAAATTTTCTCCCAAATGCCAAAAACCAAACTAATTAAATAAAAGTAATCGATTCAACACATATGGAATTCCTACCAGGCACTGTGGCATAAACTGGGGCATTAAGACTGAGCGCAAGCCTACAAGCCTGCACCCGCCCACAGCTCTGGGATGAGACTGCCCCCCATCACACACTGCAGACCCCTGCCCACACCACTGTGCACAACAGCAAGGGCCACCAGCCCTGCAGAACAGCCATTCTCAAGGCACGAATGGCCAGCAGCAAAGACTGCAGGCCACAAGGCAGGTGGACATGGGCTGTTAAGAGTCTGGAGAGAGGCCTTCATGCCACACGGCTCTGCCTCCAGCTTTTCTTACTCTGGGCCTCCACTTTACAGAGAGAGGCCCCCCAGGCTTGGATTTTTCCCACACAGATAGAACCCTCTGACAGCAGCACCCCTCTGTGGCACCCTCAGGCTGCTCCACGCAGTCACCAGGTCCTGTGGGGCAGCTCGGGGCCCACCCGCCGAGAGGGGCAGGGAGAGCAGTCACAGCAGTGCACAGCTCCCGTCAGCACCCACCCACGGCCCTGAGCAGATCTGACTCACCACCATAACTGATTCTCAAGCTCTGAGCACTCTCTAGCAGCTCATCTCCCTAATGATATTACTGCCCCTCTTCTTAATGAATCCTGCTTCTTTAAGTCATTCACTGTGTACTAGACGCTTAAATTACTAAATTTTAGCTTCACAACAAATTGTAGTCTTTCAGATGCATGCATATTTTCTGAACTCTTAATTTTATGTAAGTTCAAATATTTCATCTTCAAGATTTTCTTTTTAGATACATTTTTTCCTTAATAATTTGCAGAAATGGCATTTTTAGTTTCTTTTTGTAAATCATCTCAAACCTGAGTTTAAAGTTTTCCAGTAAATTTTCCCCCAGTGGTTTTTTTGACCCATAAATTCACAATCATTTGGGGCTTTAATATGCTGTGGAAACTGAGCTGGTAATGAATGACTCTGTCTGCAAAAGAGCTAGGTGGTGTCCAAAGGGGACCTGCGTGTGACATGTAACAGTGAAGGCGGCTCCTGCTCCGAAGCCCCTCAGGCCTTGCAGTCACGGCCACATCACAACAACTCTGGGTGTGAGGGTCTGTGGCAACAGTGACTGTGCCTATCCAGCTCCTCCTGGGTGGCCACACCTCAAGAGGACTGATGGCCCATAAATTGTATTCTCTCTTACAGGTCCTCCAAAAAACAAAGAAAAAACTTCACTTATTTCTGTTTTAAAATAGAGTGAAACATTTTATCTCGCAATTACTGTATGGGTCCACTAGGCCCTTGTGTGTATCTAAGATACAAGGCGGGTCTGCGCAATCTTGTTTTGCCTGTATCCCAGTGCTTGTTCATCATTCTGAGAATTATCTTGTCACACTCACCAATTACTCCCGACTAGGCTAACAGCCAGTAAGATAATGAGAGACAGTGTGGGGCTGTGCGGGATGAGGTGACATGGAAAGGAGCCCCCCTTCAGCCTGCTCACTGATGGGCACACGGCCTTTGCAGCCTGCTTTCAACATGACAGTTCATTAACAACTTTTCATTTTTCTCCCAAAATGGAAAAGAGAAGAAACTTAACAGTGAAGACTTTACACAGTCATTCAATAACTCAAACGTCAAGTGCAAAGACAGAGCAGCACCTGGGCCGATGGCAGCTCTGACCTTGAAGGTGAGGCCTCAGACTGCAATCCTCACAGCCACACTGATCAATTTTCTCAAAATTAGGATCAGCAAGTGAACAATGTGCCCAAGGATGGAGAGGAAACATGATGGCCACCTCCAGCTGGCCACTCGCAGGACAGACTCCAGCCCACAATGCTCAGCATCAAGGGACTCTACCATCCCACTTTGCTGAAGCATCTGTGTCAATGTCCCTTCCTTTTGTTTGTGTGCCAAAGTTTACCTGATACAAAAAGGTCTGTATCAAAATTCTAAAAAAGTTGTTCTAAATTATTGCTTTATTCTTACTTCTGTAAATTATTTATTGAACAAAAGTGAAGAGGGCCCACTCAACCTAGGTGATAAATGGTGATGACTAGCTTTCCTGATAGTCTAAATACCAGCTGATGTTCTGGAATCACTCTTCCTAAACTGTCTACAACACTAGTTAAATCTTTAGTCCAAGTTCTTGTAGAGGTGACTTTTTTCTGAAATTCTTGACCTCTGAACAATTCTGTGTGGTTCTTTTTACAAAGAATGGCCTCCACTTTTTGTTCCTGACACATGACTGAGAGGCATCCATGGCTTTCTGCCATTTCTGAGTCACCTGGCAGAGCTGAGAGAATCAGCGCATCTGTGAACTGACGTGTTTCACGTGCACTTCGACTGTGAGGAGTACGGCCAGATCCTGAGCATCTGCCACAAGGTCTTTTTGTGATTTTTATTCTCACTATAGCCTCCTAGAAACACTCAGATCTTAAAGTTTCTTACAAACATGCCTTATACATTCTTAGGTTTCATATATGCCTGTGTTTTCTGCTTAGAAAAGTAATTTCCTGGATCAGGTTAACTTTTTTCCACTTCAGGGACTATTTTTCTGAGGTAGGTTTTTCAGTTATTTTTCTATTTCTAAAGAGGTGCAAAACTCCACATGTATACATAAGTCCTCCAATTAGATTACTGAGGAATAAATAAACTTATGATAGAAATAATCTGTACAGAAACCACCTATATGTACATAACAGAAGGTAACCAGTATATCAAAGCACATTTTTGGAACCAAAATAAGCAATGTATTATATGTTGGAAAGCATTACTATTTCACACACTCACACCCTCTTACACTATCAATAAGCCAATTAAACCCCACATACAAGCTAAACACAAAACTTCCATATGGGTAAATAAAACAAACGTTTATGTTCAAAGCATGTGACATACAGGTCCTACAGACTCACCACTGCTGCACGGACATGAACTGCCATCAGAGAGGTTAACGGGGCTTCCATGTCCTACTCCATGTACTGCATAGTGCTCTGCACCTGTGAACTGTGCTGCCATGCAGCCTTCTGCTGCTGGGCTTGAGACAGTGAACAATTTCTTCTTACTTTCCAGAAGATCATCATTCTAGACGCAAAATTATTCCTATCTTACACCAATAAATGGAAATGTATCCCATTGCTCATGGATAAGAAAAATTAATACTGTCAAAATGGCCATCCTGCCTAAAGTAATCTACACATTCAATGCAATCCCTATTAAACTACCACAGCATTCTTCAATGAACTAGAACAAATAGTTCTAAAATTCATATCAAACCACAAAAGACCCCGAATAGCCAAACCAATCCTGAAAAGGAAGAATAAAGCTGGGGGGATTACACTTCCTGACTTCAAACTCTACTACAAAGCCACAGCAATCAAGACAATTTGGTACTGGCACAAGAACAGACCCATAGATCAATGGAACAGAATAGACAGCCCAGATATAAACCCAAGCATAAATGGTCAATTAATTTTTGATAAAAGAGCCATGGATATACAATGGGGAAATGACAGCCTCTTCAACAGCTGGTGTTGGCAAAACTGGACAGCTACATGTAAGAGAATGAAATTGAATTATTGTCCAACACCATACACAAAAGTAAACTTGAAATGGATCAAAGACCTGAATGTAAGTCACGAAACCATAAAACTCTTAGAAGACAATGTAGGCAAAAATCTCTTGAATATAAACATGAGCAATTTTTTCCTGAACACATCTCCTCGGGCAAGGGAAAAAAAACAAAAAATGACCAAGTGGGACTATATCAAACTAAAAAGCTTCTGTACAGCAAAGGGCACTACCGGTAGAACAAAAAGGCATCCTACAGTATAGAAGAATATATTCATAAATGAAATATCCGATAATTGGTTAACATACAAAATATATAAATAACTCATATGTCTCAACATCCAAAAACCAATAACCCTATTAAAAAATGGGCAGAGGATTGGATTAAAGATGGCGTTGTGAGAGGTGAGACAGAGGCTTCCTCCTAAAACCTCATATAATATGAAAATAAAGCTACTACAACTACTCTTGAAAGAGCAACAGGAAAGAGGACGGCAACAAACTGCATACACCTGGAGACAAGAGCAGCCCTCACAGAAAAGGGTAATGTACTAAAGCTGTGGTCCTGCAGGATCCAAGCCCTTCCCGCACCCTAGCTCACCTGCAGGAGGAACAGGAAAGGAGCAGGGAGGGAGTGGAGATGTGGGACTGCTGAATACCTAACTCTGGAGATCTGCTCTGGGAGCACAAACCTACATTTCATGCTGCTTGCATGATACTCTTGTAATTAGGGGGTTCGAAAGCTAAGACAGGCAGAATTCCTGGAGAGACTAAGAATCCAGCTGCTTGTGAAAGCAGGGATCCATACCCAGCTGCTCGGGGACAAAAGAAAGGCGGGCAGTCTGAGAGACTTCCTAACAAAGACGCCCTTAGCAAGAGGGCTGCTAAAGGGGCAAGGATTGCACAGAGCTTACTGCTCAGGAGAAAGGACAGGCAGACAAAATTGTCCGGGTGCAATCTGCCCAGCAGGTTGGGAGCTTTCACGATCTTCAGGTGCTCCAGCTCCCTGGCTGCCTACACAGCTCCAAGAACCCCTTCTGTGACAGGCAGACTAGTGCGACTTTCTTCTGGTCAGCCCCACCGGGCTTGCAAACCAGGACATCCTTCCCTGGTGTTAGGCCAGCCAGAGAGAAGATGTGTCTACAGCAACTAAAAACGCAAAGCACAGAGGCTTATACCTGTGTGCTCAGCCCACTGGTTCAGGCAGTGGAGACAGGCATAGCAGCCAGGAACCAGGAAACAGCCCTTTCCTCCCCGGAGGCACCAACACCACTCCCCTACAATCCCCGCATTGCTTCAGGGGCTGAGCAGCTCCAGAGAGTAGAGCTTCTGGGCACTAGAGGGCGCCATACACAAATATGAAATGCCAAAGGACCCTGGTCCAGAGTAAAATTATGAACACAACTCCTAAGAAAGATTTAAATGATATGGACCTTATGACTCTCCCTGAAAGGGAATTCAAAATAAAAATCATTAACATGCTCATGGAGGTACGGAAAGATATTCAAGAACTCAGGAATTAATTCCGGTCAGAGATCCAATCATTGAAGAACACAATGGACGGTATTAAAAGCAGATTGGATATGGTGGAGGAGAAAATAAATGAAATAGAAACTAGAGAAGAGGAATACAAAGAAGCTGAGGCACAGAGAGAAAAAAGGATCTCTAAGAATGAAAGAATAATGAGAGAACTGTGTGACCAATCCAAACGGAACAATATTCGCATTATACGGGTACCAGAGAAAGAAGAGAGAGAAAAAGGGATAGAAACCGTCTTTGGGGAGGTGATTGCTGAAAACTTCCCCAATCTGGGGAAGGAGATACTCTCTCAGGCCATGGAGGTGCACAGATCTCCCAACACAAGGGACCCAAGGAAGACAACAGTAAGACATATAGTAATTAAAATGGCAAGATCAAAGATAAAGACAGACTATTAAAAGCAGCCAGAGAGACAAACAGGATCACATACAAAGGAAAACCCATCAGGCTATCATCAGACTTCTCAGCAGAAACCTTACAGGCCAGAAGGGAGTGGCATGATGTATTTAATGCAATGAAGCAGAAGGGCCTTGAACCAAGATTACTTTATCCAGCAAGATTATCATTTAAATTTGAAGGAGGGATTAAACAATTCCCAGATAAGCAAAAGCTGAGAGAATTTGCCTCCCACAAACCACCTCTACAGTGTATTTTGGAGGGACTGCTATAGATGGAAGTGTTCCTACATATTAACAGCTGTCACCAGAGGTAATAAAACCACAGTAAAGAAAATAAAACAGGACTTCAGGGAAGATGGCGCTGTGAGCAGGGCGGCAGAAATCTCCTCCCAACACTATATTTATCTACGAAAACACAGAAAATACATCTATTCCTAAAAGAGAGACGAGAATACACAGGAAAGCGCACAGCGTGCAGCTACACCCGAGAGGACTCGACACCCCAAGAGGCGGGTAAGATACGGAGCCGCGACCCGGCAGGACCCGAGCCCTCCCCCACCCCAGCGCACCGGCGGGAGGAGAGGATACAGAGCCGGGAGGGAGTGGAAGGACACCCCGCGAAGTAGCCAGCCCCGGTGAGCTGCGCGGGGAGCGCTGACCCACACTGCGCAGTGCAGCGGAGATTGGAGAGACAGAGGGGCAGGATCTGAGCGGGGAATGCGCCAGGGTGCTTGCAGCCGGCTCCCGGGAAGGAAAAAAAAAAGTGCGCGCTTTCTTCAGCGGTCTTAAAGAGACAGGAGCCCAGCGGAGGAGCCGGATCGCCCCAGCACACTCAGCCCAGCAGGCTGGGAGTCCTGGGGAGTTTCAGACGCCTTAGCTGGCGACTGAGGAAGCGTAGCCATACTTAACACTTCTCACTGAGATCAACAGCCTCCTATTCGTTCCCACCCTTGCCAGAGCGATAAAGGGCCCTGCGGAGTGGCACAGTCACAGCTGTGGAATAGTGGGGCAACAGCGCCACCTAGAGCATTCCCACAGAATCTACGTCCGGTGGGCATTTTTTTTGTTTTTTTTTGTTTTGTTTTTGTTTTTTCTTTTCTTTCTTTTTTTCTTTTTTTCTTTCTTTCTTTTTTTCCTTTTTTTTCTTTTTTTCTCTTTCTTCTTTCTTCTATTTTTAAAGTCTTAAAGAGCCCAGCTGACATACGTGGCAACTATCAGTGACCAAATTATACAGCCATGAAAAGACAGAGGAATATGGTTCAGACCAAAATCAACCAGACAACCCCAGAGAGGGAGTCTGAAGGGATGGAAATGCACAGCCTCCCTGAAAAAGAATTTAGAATAAAAGTCATAACCATGCTGATGGACCTACAGAGAAATGTGCAAGAGCTGAGGGAGGAAGTGAGGGAACTGAGGAAAGACAATACAGAAATCAGACAAGCGATCGACGGGCTTAACAGCAGAATGGATGAGATGCAAGAGACTGTTAATGGAATAGAAAACAGAGAACAGGAGTACAGAGCAGCTGAGGCAGAGAGAGATAAAAGGATTTCTAGGAATGAAAGAATATTAAGAGAACTGTGTGACCAATCCAAACAGAACAATATTCGCATTATAGGAGTACCAGAGGAAGAAGAGAGAGAAAAAGGGATAGAAAGTGTCTTTGAAGAAATAATTGCTGAAAGCTTTCCCTCGCTGGGGAAGGAAGTAGTCTCGCAGTCCACTGAAGCTCATAGATCTCCCAACACAAGGGACCCAAGGAAGACAACACCAAGACACATAATTATTAAGATGGCAAAGATCAAAGATAAAGACAGGGTATTAAAGGCAGCTAGAGAGAGAAAAAAGATCACCTACAAAGGAAAACCCATCAGACTATCATCAGACTTCTCAACAGAAACCTTACAGGCCAGAAGAGAATGGCATGATATATTTAACGTTATGAAACAGAAGGGCCTCGAACCAAGAATATTGTATCCAGCACGATTATCATTTAAATATGATGGAGGGATTAAACAATTTCCAGATAAACGAAAGTTAAGAGAATTTGCGTCTCATAAACCACCACTACAGGATATCTTAAATGGACTGCTCTAGATGGAAGCACACCTAAGGCTAAAAAGATGTCACCAGAGGAAAAAAAAATCATAGCAAAGAAAGCAGACCATCCAAATACCAACTAAAGGCAAAGAATAAAACACCTATTATAGAAAGAATGGAGGAGGAGGAATAAGAAGGGAGAGAAAGAAAGAAACATCAGACTGTGTTTACAATAACTTAACAAGAAAGTTAAGTTAGATTGTTAGATAGTAAAGAAGCAACCCTTGAACCCTTGGTAACCACGAATCTAAAGCCAGCAATGGCAATAAGTACATACCTATCAATAATCACCCTAAATGTAAATGGACTGAATACACCAATCAAAAGACACAGAGTAACAGAATGGATAAAAAAGCAAGACCCATCTATATGCTGCCTACAAGAAACTCACCTCAAATCCAAAGATATACACAGACTAAAAGTGAAGGGATGGAAAAAGATATTTCATGCAAACAACAAAGAAAAAAAGCAGGTGTTGCAGTACTTGTATCAGACAAAATAGACTTCAAAACGAAGAAAGTAGCAAAAGATAAAGAAGGACATTACATAATGATAAAGGGGTCAGTCCAACAAGAAGATATAACCATTATAAATATATATGCACCCAACACAGGAGCGCCAGCATATGTGAGACAAATACTAGCAGAGTTGAAGGAGGAAATAGACAGCAAGGCATTCATCTTAGGAGACTTCAACACACCACTCACTCCAGAGGACAGATCAACCAGACAGAAAATAAGTAAAGACACAGAGGCACTGAACAACACACTAGAACAGATGGACCTAACAGACATCTACAGAACTCTACACCCAAAAGCAACAGGATACACATTCTTCTCAAGTGCACATGGAACATTTTCCAGAATAGACCACATACTAGGCCACAAAAAGAACCTCAGTAATTTCAAAAATATTGAAATCCTACCAACCAACTTCTCAGATCACCAAGGTATAAAACTAGAAATAAATTTTAGAAAGAAATCAAAAAGGCTCACAAATACATGGAGACTTAACAACACTCTCCTAATTAATCAATGGGTTAACGACCAAATCAAAACAGAAATCAAAGAATATATGGAGACTAATGACAACAACAACACAAAGCCACAACTTCTGTGGGACGCAGCAAAGGCAGTTCTAAGAGGAAAGTATATTGCAATCCAGGCCTATTTAAAGAAGGAAGAACATTCCCAAATGAATAGTCTAAAGACACAATTACTGAAATTGGAAAAAGAAGAACAAATGAGGCCCAAAGTCACCAGAAGGAGGACATAATAAAGATTAGAGAAGAAATAAATAAAATTGAGAAGAATAAAACAATAGAAAAAATCAATAAAACCAAGAGCTGGTTCTTTGAAAAAATAAACAAAATAGATAAACCCCTAGCCAGACTCATTAAGAGAAAAAGAGAATCTACACACATAAACACAATCAGAAATGAGAAAGGAAAAATCACGACGGACCCCACAGAAATACAAAGAATCATAAGAGAATATTATGAGAATCTATATGCTAACAAGCTGGAAAACATAGAAGAAATGGACAACTTCTTAGAAAAATACAACCTTCCAAGACTGACCAAGCAAGAAACAGAAAAACTAAACAGACCAATCACCAGTGACGAAATCAAATTGGTAATCAAAAAACTACCCAAGAACAAAACCCCCGGGCCTGATGGATTCACCTCTGAATTCTACCAGACATATAGAGAAGAAATAACACCGATTCTCCTTAAAGTTTTCCAAAAAATAGAAGAGGAGGGAATACTTCCAAACTCATTCTATGAAGCCAGCATCACTCTAATACCAAAACCGGGCAAAGACCTCACCAAAAAAGAAAATTACAGACCAATATGATGAACGTAGATGCAAAAATACTCAACAAAATATTAGCAAACCGAATTCAAAAATACATCAAGAGGACCATACACCATGATCAAGTGGGATTCATCCCAGGGATGCAAGGATGGTACAACATTCGAAAATCCATCAACATCATCCACCACATCAACAAAAAGAAGAACAGGAACCACATGATCATCGCCATAGATGCTGAAAAAGCATTTGACAAAATTCAGCATCCATTCCTGATTAAAACTCTCAACAAAATGGGTATAGAAGGCAAGTACCTCAACATCATAAAGGCTATATATGACAAACCCACAGCTAACATCATACTTAATGGCGGGACACTGAAAGCTTTTCGTCTAAGATCGGGAACAGGACAGGGATGCCCACTCTCTCCACTGTTATTCAGCATAGTACTGGAGGTCCTAGCCACAGCAATCAGACAAAACAAAGACATACAAGGCATCCAGATTGGTAAAGAAGAAGTTAAATTGTCACTATTTGCAGATGACATGATACTGTACATAAAAAACCCTAAGGATTCCATTCCAAAACTACTAGAACTAATATCTGAATTCAGCAAAAGTTGCAGGATACAAAATTAACACACAGAAATCTGTTGCTTTCCTATACACTAATGATGAACCAACAGAAAGAGAAATCAGAAAAACAATTCCATTCACAATTGCATCAAATAGAATAAAATACCTAGGAATAAACTTAATGAAGGAAGTGAAAGACCTGTACTCTGAAAACTACAAGACACTCCTAAGAGAAATTAAAGAGGACACTAACAAATGGAAATGCATCCAATGCTCTTGGCTAGGAAGAATAAATATTGTCAAAATGGCTATACTACCTAAAGCAATGTACAGATTCAATGCAATCCCTATCAAACTATCAACAGCTTTCTTCAATGAACTGGAACAAATAATTCTAAAATTCATATGGAACCACAAAAGACCCCAAAGAGCCAAAGCAATCCTGAGAAGGAGGAATAAAACAGGGGGAATTACGGTCCCTGACTTCAAGCTCTACTACAAAGCCACAGTAATCAAGACAATTTGGTATTGGCACAAAAACAGACCCACAGACCAGTGGAACAGAATAGAAAATCCAAACATTAACCCAAACATATACAGTCAATTAATATTTGATAAAAGTGCCTTGGATATACAATGGGGAGATGACAGCCTCTTCAGCAGCTGGTGTTGGAAAAACTGGACAGCTACATGTAAGAGAATGAAACTGGACCACTGTCTAGCCCCATACACAAAGGTAAACTCAAGGTGGATCAAAGACCTGAATGTAAGTCATGAAACCATAAAACTCTTAGAAAAAAACATAGGCAAAAATCTCTTGGACATAAACATGAGCAACTTCTTCATGAACATATCTCCCCGGGCAAGGGAAACAAAAGCAAAAATGAACAAGTGGGACTATATCAAGCTGAAAAGCTTCTGTACAGCAAAGGACACCATCAGTAGAACAAAAAGACATCCTACAGTATGGGAGAATATATTCATAAAAACGTATCTGATAAAGGATTGACATCCAAAATATATAAAGAACTCATGCACCTTAACAAACAGAAAGCAAATAATCCAATTAAGAAATGGGCAGAGGACATGAATAGACACTTCTCCAAAGAAGAAATTCAGATGGCCAACAGGCACATGAAAAGATGCTCCACATCGCTAATCATCAGAGAAATGCAGATTAAAACCACAATGAGATATCACCTCACACCAGTGAGGATGGCCAACATCCAAAACACAAACAACAACAAATGTTGGCGAGGATGTGGAGAAAAGGGAACCCTCCTACACTGCTGGTGGGACTGCAAATTAGTTCAACCATTGTGGAAAGCAGTATGGAGGTTCCTCAAAAAAATCAAAATAGAAATACCATTTGACCCAGGAATTCCACTCCTAGGAATTTACCCTACGAATGCAGCAGTCCAATTTGAAAAAGACAGATGCACACCTATGTTTATCGTAGCACTATTCACAATAGCCAAGAAATGGAAGCAACCTAAGTGTCCATCAGTAGATGAATGGATAAAGAAGAGGTGGTACATATAAACAATGGAATATTATTCAGCCATAAGAAGAAAACAAATCCTACCATTTGCAACAACATGGATGGAGCTAGAGGGTATTATGCTCAGTGAAATAAGCCAAGCCGAAAAAGACAAGTATCAAATGATTTCACTCATATGTGGAGTATAAGAACAAAGAAGAAAATACTGAAGGAACAAAACAGCAGCAGACTCACAGAACCCAAGAACGGACTAATAGTTACCAAAGGGAAAGGGACTGGGGAAAATGGGCGGGAAGGGAGGGCTAAGAGGGAAAAAGGGGCATTACTATTAGCAGATATAATGTTGGGGGGGCACGGGGAGGGCTGTACAACTCAGAGAAGACAAGTAGTGATTCTATAGCATCTCACTACGCTGATGGACAGTGACTGTAATGGGGTTGGTGGGGCGGACCTGATGAAGGGGTAGTTTAATAACCATAATATTGCACATGTAATTGTAGATTAATGATAATAAAATAAATTATATTAAAAAAATGCTGCAAAGTCAATGCAGAACTGAAAAGGATGGTAGGTATTTTTAAAAGAATTTAAGAGGTTTGAAGTAAAGATTCAAAATTCCTTATGTTATCTTGTCATCTCCCATTCTATGTCACACTACTTCTAAAATATCAACCATGCTCTATATCAGTTAGAAGCATGTCAAAGAAATTAATATCGACTTGTTGGTCAATTAGGTACCTTTTATAAAGGAAATATTATCAAATTTGATCTGAAACCTACCTTTCTAGGTAATACATGGTTAATCATATCTACTTTTCACAGACATGTATGTGAATTAAATACTAAACTCAGAGGGCACAGCAAATGTAGAGGTTAACAATTTCTTTCTAGGAAAGAAGCTGTATCATGGAAGTAAGGAATGATCATTTTATACTTCTTTCCAAGTAACTAAAGAGACCTAACTTTCTATGTGTTTTATGGCTAGGAAGGACTTTAGAAAATATCTGGTTAACAGCCTTTCATTTTACAAATAAGAACTAGAAGTGCAAACCAATTTCGCTAAGGTCACAAAGGTAATTATGGTTAGATGAACTCAAGTCTAAACGTCCCCATTAAGATAATGTTTTTTTGCACATATTAGCTTTCTCCTTTGTGCAAGTTTTATTCCCCCTTAAAACTAGGAGTTGTTGAGAGAGATTCTCTCTTCCTTCTATCACAGCACAGGATAAAATATTGTGGTCTATCATAATTTTGCTAAGAGGCTGGAATATGTTTATAGGTACTTTGGTTCAGATGCTGAATTAAAAGTTACATACCATAAGAACATAGGATTGAGTCAAGTATTTTCTACGAACATAGGGCTAAAACAGGAGGGACTTTGTTACCTTGTTCTTATTACTCATGAATACATGATGATCCACTTTTCCAAACTGAAGTCCAACACAAAGTACACACTGAAACCCATCTTCTGGTAAGTTATCAAGATGTACAAATCGATCATAAATGTTATCTGTATCTGCCTGTAGTTTTATTTTAAGAAAGCAGCATAGAAAAAGAGAAACACAGCTGAAGTATAAAACTGTAAAACACAGGTAGCAGTAATTTAATTTTTATGAGGTCAGATGATATCCTCTCCCAAGAATAAGAAAATGACTGTGGGTTAAAACAGTGAGTTCTTAGTTTTAGATATGAGTAATCGGTGAAACAATATACTAAAACAGGAAGTATAATCTTCTATCAATATTTTATTTACTCAAAATAGTTAATATACCTGAGCCATTTAATATGCATCTAGAACCTGAAAAATATTTCACATCAGGGATACCATGACTCTCTATTTCTTATTTTTAACCAAGAGAAAACCACCTGACATCTCCATCACCCTCAATATTTTAAAATTACTATTAAGGTTTTCTTTCATTCCTAACAGGTGACAAATAAAGCAACCAATGTTTCTATCAATTAAACAAGTTTACAGAAGTATTTAAATGCAAACTCACCTCTGGGTCATTTTCTTTAATCAACGTTATAAATACAGCTTCCTAGAAAGGCAAAATAGACAAAGGCTGAAGGTGTAAGCTTTTGCTCATTCATATATTTAAATCAGTCAAGATTTATAATAACTTATAAGAATAAGCAGTAAGCACTATTTCATAAAATGGGGAGTCAGGAAAAGTTTTGTTCCTTCCAAAATCTTTCCCTTTTTCTATAAACAAGCTATCTTAGTCCCACCCTGCCCATACAACTTAATTCTTCCTACTTCTTTAAGTACATAAAATATTAATAAGGTAGTGCCATTCAGGGGAGGACACTCAAATTCATACAAGGAATAAAAGATTTAATTTAGCAGACATAAGAGAATTCAAATTATAAAACAAAAAGTTAACTAAGCAAAGTAGAGTATGAGGAAGAACAGAGATTTAGGTAGTGAAAAAAACAGCATAGGGTATTGAATATATACAGCAGTTTGGTACTGCTGAATTATAAAGAGACCAAGAGGAGCATGAAATAAGGATGTCAAAGCTGGCCAGCTAGTGGAAGACTTCCATATTCCGGAGAGGAACCTTATGAGACTGTGGTTCTTAAATTTTTTTCTCTTTCACACTACTGACATGTATAGAACAATCCCCGCAGTTACATCACATTAGAATGATCTCAGTGGAAGGCTTTTTCAAATTACATGCATTTCCATCTTCCTCTAGAGATTCTATTATTTCTTAGCAGGTGACAGTAAATGTTTGTAGGCTACGCCCAAACAGTGAAGGGCATATAAATCAGCTGAATTGAATTGATTCTAATTTTATGTCAGTCTCATGACTTTGTGGAGAAAGGTTTTGAGGGAGACAAAACTGATAGTAGAAGGTATAAGTAAGTACTTTAGTAGTTTTTAAGAGGTGAAGCAATGGTATATGGGATGAAGAGGGAACAAACTGCAGAAATACTTAGGAGTTAAAACAGACAAGACCTACTGACAGACTGGTTGTGAGAAATGAGAGAAAAAAAGTAAAGACAACCTCTGGGATTCTAGTTTGGATGACAGATAATGACAGTGAGATAAGAACAGAGTTCACTACAGACAATAGTTTTCAAATTTTTGTCCATTCGAATACACATTGAGGGATTGAATTCCCTCAATATGGAAGTAACTCTCAAACAGTGGAATGGGAGACTGCAAAGACAGAAACTTTCTCAGTGTCAGAGAAAACATGTGACCCAAAGAAGAAAACTAGAAAACATAACAGACTAGTATAAATATGATTTTTAAAATTTAGTAATATTCTAGTAAAAATGATGATAGTCTATTATTTACCTCATCTTTTATATTCATGTTTTCAGGAGCCATACTTATTGACAGTTGATTTCCATCCACTGACATTGGGAAGCAGGTATAAAATTTTACCATGGAATCTGCAGATTTTCTATTTATTTCTATAAATGCCTTTTAAAATAAAAATTACAAGAATGAAAAAATAAATGTCTTATTTTACTTTTTGTTCAAAAGATTTAAAACTTAAGAGTTAAGTGAACTGAGTAACTTAGTAAATTTAAGAAATAATGAATGACTTAACTCATAAGACAATAGTAAAGAGATAATTAAGAGGAGAATTATAATTCTAGTAAATGACATTTACTTACTCATTACTGTATCTTTAGTACCTACAGCAATATCTAGCAGGTAGCAGACATTCAATGAATATTTAAGTAAATAAATTTAATGATTATAAAATATGAGAAATATGAGAAATGAAAGAACCAAAGAAATGTATAATGGTCACCAAGTTGTTTTTTATTTTCCTAGGTGTAAAACTGTAGTGAAATACATTTTGGTTTTAATTTTCATAACTGGATAAATAAAGAGGCTGAACATTCTTCCATATGTTTGATAGTTAATGAGGTAGAAATCTTCTATATATTTGTTCATAATTGTAATTCTTTCTTAAAATCTCTACTGCCTATTTACTGAACTTTTAATATTTTAATATTTTATAGCATAATGTGTACTGAATCCTGTTTCCCATTTCATACAAATATTTTAAATTTTTTATTTCATTTTGCTTTAATTTTAATTTCATAAATGTTTTAAATGTTTATGAATAAATCTGGTATTTTTCCATATGATATCTAAAAGTGTTAAATCTCCAAATAGTTAATAATTCTACTCAACTAGTCAGAACTGGGCAGAAAATAATATACTTTCTGAGTATCAATCTTGTATTTATGTATTTTATACACCTACTTTGGCATTTGACATAGAGTACAAATTTGAATTATTCATTCCCAGATTTCCACAATTTCCCCCTATTTCAATATATTGTCCCATTAAAAAGATTCTTATATTAAAAAATGGATTCCATTTTATTCTTGTCTGCCTCTAAACATTAAAAATAATCTTTTTTAAAACAGCTTTGCTGAACTATATATATATATATCATAAAGTTCACCTGTATTTAAGTGTACAATTCAATGGTTTTTAGAATATTTACAGAGTTGTGCAGCCATTCAAATAATTTTCTGTTAACATAATGTGAAATTGCATATAACTCACTTGTACTCACTCACCTCTCCTACTGTTTTCTTAAGCATAATGCCTCCAGGTACCATCAAACATATATATCCTACTGTACTTTCCAAAGATCTCTAGTGATCACCAACTCCTTTCTATTTTAAGAACACTACTTCCCACCACTCTTATGGTGTCGTTTCCATTTAAATTTTCCTCACCTATAAAATATCTTCCACAAGTTGTTCATTAACAATATATATTTCATTTTAAAATTACAAAAGCCAATACATACTCATTAAAGAAAATTACAAACATAGTGATAAACCTAGGTTGCTGTTAAGTACTGATGACATCATTAGTCTTTCTAAAAATGGTTACTTCCCATTTGACTGTAACAGGTAAAACAGCAGAAATATTAGTAAAAGTGCACAAAATTTTTTAAGTCATTATAAAACTCTGTATTAACATATTAAAGATGTAAAACATTTTCTACTACACGAAGATTTTGAGCAAACTTTGACACATTGGTAAGCCATCCTCTCCCATCATTAGAATTCTATCTGGTAAGAATACTACTAAAATAAGGGATATCGTATTTTATATTTTTAAAAGTCCCTTACCTTGAGATAGCTTAATAAATCTGAGGTGTCACTTTTAAAACTTTCTAGTTTTGTAAACTTAATGTTTCTCAAAACTGTGCTGACAGACAACATGAACAGCTATTATCAACTCTTACCTTTTTATGAGATGATAAAATCAAAATATCCTTTAAACCACCAAATGGTTTTACTAGGTTGTAAACTTCTTCTATAGAATATCCTTTATGAGGCAAATTAGAAATAAGAACCACACACATTTCCTCTGTTTCCTTCAAAACAAATTTAACAGTTGATATTAAAATTTCTTTAACTGCTTTTATATTTATTTAAGTTTACACTGCAGATCGTACATTAGTATAAAACCACATTTAATACTAAATCTGATCAATTCAGAAAGACTGGTCTGAATCTCTAACGACAAAACAAAATGCAAATTTCCTCTCTTCAAATACATACAATAATTTCAGTCATATCATCTGTCATCTAGTCGAGGTTCTTAAGTTCTTTCTCAACCACTGTTTAAAAACACAAGTTCAGAAACACAAGTATGCCTGTCTCTAAATGGAACTTTCTTTCATGTATTGTTGCCGTTCTGTCCCTTGTGATGCTAATTTCCTCAAGCTGCAAATCACCACATATCCTTCTACCTTACTGAATAAAATAATCCCTTGTAGGCAGTATTAAAAAACTTTACTTGTAATCTCTTAGAATCTCTACCCCATAACCCAAACCCCACTACAAAGTAAATACTTTCATTTCTTCTTTCTCTTCTCTAAGATCTATTCTTTAAGATGATTCTCTCAGCAATGCTAGTTTTTCCTTTACTAAATGTTGGGGAAATCTCCAAAGGTCTACAGTAAATTGAAAACTTGTGACATTTCTTTTGAAAAACAAAAGCAGGAAATTATCATTTTCATAAACCAGTGGAGAATGATTTTTAACTAGCACCACAATTACATTCATAAGTGGTTCCTTTGAAGTGCTTTAAGTGAATTTCTATTCATGCTTTAAAAGATTCTTCCTAAAACAAAATAGTAATTAAGACATACTTAGTTATTACTTGAAGAATGGGTCTGTCAGTCAAAAATAAACTTATGCTTAGCAACTGAATGACCTCAAGATTTTAACCAGTAAGATCCAAATGAGATCTTAATACATTCATAATGACAGATGTAACCACAAGGAAACAAAGTGAAGTTTATTCCCTTCAAATAAAACTGCAAATGCTACTTGCTCCTCTAAAAACCAAAGAACTGGTATCCTGAATATTAACATATCTCTTATTTGCCTCCAAGAAAAGTTTTCACACATTCTATTGATTCTGACAACTGCTGTCTACTCAAATACCTATTTATTTTTCCTCAGTGAAAAGTAATCCTCAAAAACATATACATTAATTGATAATCTGCACCTAAAGTTTTGTGATTTACCTCTACATGTCAGAGTTTTTAAATTCAAACCATACTTTAAAAAGTTGTAAATGCTGGGATTTTTCACCAGGCCAAATCCTGTACATTTCTTACCCCAGTTTATAGTGAGAAAAATAAGTTGTGTCAAAATTTAAGCTTTTAAAAAATAAATACGAAAACTGACCTTGTTAACTGGTTCATTTTCTGTGGTCTCCAAAGCAGCTTCTTAGGATACAAAATAAAATAAAGACTTCATGCAGATATATTTTGTATCAAGAATATATTTTATATATTATTTTATATCACTTTATTCCACAATGGATTAAATAGTAGGCACATGAAAATGTATGCAACTGACAAAAGACTAGAGAATTTAAGAAACAGCTATAGAAGTAACACTGGCTTTTCAATGTTTGTTTTTTATTCCTTCTGAAAGAAACATTTCAGAATAATCAAGAGAAAGGGTAAAGATCTGAATCATAATATTCTTAATTTCACTTAAGTACGATGCTGATACTGAAAAAATATGCATATGACACAAAATTAAACTTTATTTTCTTAAAATTTAATTTTCTACTTCTAAACATAAGAAGACAAAAAAAATTTCTATTGACTTACCTGAAACAGTATCTTTAGCACTGTTTTCACTGGGTTTGACTTCCACACTGGCCTTTATTTCAGAGTTTTCTGCATGAAATAGTCTGTTTTAATAGTCTAGAAAAACACACTAATATAACTAAACTAATTAATCTAAACAGGAGCTTAAGCTAGTTTATTTTGTCTGACTTGATTTTAAGTCAAGACCAATGAAAGTTTCTCTTTAAAACACAAAATAATCCTTTAATATTTTTAAGCAATAATTTCAAAATACACCTCAAATGTACACTAAGAAGATCTAACGAATGATAGCATTTCAAATTTACCTGATACAATGACAGGTTTACTGGAGTCTTTGTTTTTGACAACACCAGCCTTTTTGACTTCTAGAGACTTCTTCCCACTAGATTTTGCTTTTAAAAGTAGAATGAACAATTACTCTAAGGGTCTGTCTGATCATTTAACACGTTTTATACTAACACATTAGTAAATAAGTAGTTCAACTTTATTATAAAAGTAGTTCTTTTACATGCATTTATTATTTCCGTTTATTTTCAGTATGTTTTACCAATAAATTTAAAATGAGATACAATTTTTGTTGATGGCCATTAATGAGCCACAAATTTACTCCTCACGTGTGAGAAGCACATCATCACACAAAATCCTGTTTTATAATTTTTAAAGGTTTTTAAAAATTACATCAGTCTATTGGAAAAATATATTAATAAACAGATTGTGTGAGTTTTAACATGTTAACGCACATTTATAAGAGTGTTCTACTTCTTCATGGAGGAAATACACTCTCATGATATGGAAAGTAAAATATTTAAAGTAACAAGCTGGGGAAGATAGTATGAAGGGATACTTCTAAAAAATTTGAGGAAAAGAGAGATAAAACAATTGATGGGGGGAAATGGCAAAGCAGCCTGTGAGTATAGCCCTCAACTGTGTTTCCTACACAAAAACGTATCTGCAATGGCAGATACTGTCAAAATCCAAAGTACCAAAGAATCAAAGTCCTGTATGTGTGAGGTTTTGAAAATCAAAGAAGTATCTACTCAACTTTTCAAGATGTTGTTATACACTATAAATTATACAAATTCAATATTCCTTTTGATAGTATATTTACTATATTAAGCCAGAATTAAGAATAAACTTAATAAGACCTCCCCTTCCTTCCCAATAGTCTTACCTGTTTTCATTGAAGCTTTATTACCTTTAGCAGCTACTGTTATTACCACAGATTTTACAGAACCCGCTGATTTCCCTAAATCACAAAAGCTGTCATCAAAACTGGTTTATTTAACTAATACCATCAATTCCCAAAGAACTTCACAATGAATATAAGAGCAAAAGACTACATTTTATTCAAAACATAAAATGCTATCACCTTTGGGGGCATAGGTCATTTTCTAAAACTAGCAATGATACTTTTTTCAGGAAGAAAAGTATCACTGAAGTAAGAATTCACCTCCCCACTGGGGTTCTTAAAAATAGCATTTGGGTAAGTTAAATAAAACTCTGAACATGTGGATCAATCAGAAGCAAAATTACTAACTACAAGGATATAAAAATAATACCATGATGCTTTTAATGGTTCCAAAAGTAGTTATATTTAGGGTCTCCCACACCATACTACTTTGGCTCACATTTGACTGAAAAGCATTCAAGAACACCTACATCATGGTCAGGGACACACACAGATTGCTCTCATACCTAGTGGGCCTTATCTGAACAGGACTATTTAAACTGCTCTGACCCTTGTTTGTACATACCCATCTATTACTGTTGCTTATTTTTCAAGATGATATTGTTTTATAAAGACTGTGATCATCAAAGTTGTCACTGAAAAGATCTCCAAAGAGCCAAAATCCTTTCCATTCAGAGCAAGAGGAGATTTAGCTGAAACTTAGGATTCATAACTAGCAAGGCAGTATAAGCAAAAAGACCAGGGTAAGAAGTCAGCAGATCCAAGATGAATTCCAAATTAAGTTGTGAGGTCTTGGGGTACATCAACTGATTTCTGTGCACATTTCCCCATTTATAAGTAAGGGTGGTAACTGCCATAATTACCTAGCAGGACCCCTGAGAGGCTATGATCATGCTTTTGAAAAACTATCATACAAATAAAAAGTATTGACATGCATAAAAATCAATAAAAAGTTTAATTTTCTACCCTTTATATCCAAAGAAAGACGCTAATCTTTGTTCAAAAGGAGCAATACCAACCCTTATAGAGTGTCACCTAACCAATCATTTCTTAGTCATTCCCATGTTTTGTCACACTGCAGTAATCTGAGCCCCAATGAGCCCTTAAGGTTTTTCTTTCACTGTCCTTATGTTATTACTACAAGTCATTCCACTTTACTATTAGCTGGTACAAGAACTTAAGGAAAAAATTACTAGAATTAATTCCCAACTGTTAATGGGTACCTAGCACTGAGAGCACCTACTCCCCCATCTCCATCAGTGGCTCCCATAAACTTATTATCAAAGTAATATCCAACTGTTGGTTAAATAAACACATCTTCAAAATAAGTTTTCAAGGTGTCTCTGGAGTCCCTCAGATTATTGCTTCTAAGAAACTATAGCAAAATTTAGGATCTGCCACTAAAAAATGGTATTTGCTAATTAATTAGTTCAAGGCTGCTTCCTTTCCTTTCTACCATTATAAGCAAGATAATTTAATACAATGATCTTTAACCACTCATAAAGATGACTCTGAATTAGCCAGCATTTAACAAAAATGGGAGGGGAAGTAGAAACAAGGATAGTGCTAGGGGTCTGAGGAAAAAAAACTACTTTAAAACCCACTATAGCCTATAAAAACTGCAAAAAATATAACTTCCTGTAACTTTATCTGCACTATTTTGTAAAAGAAAAGTAAACAGAGACAGGACCTCAAGAGGAAGAAGAAAAATATCTCTGATACTCATCATGAGAAACAGTTTCTCAGTTAAAATCTTATTTTGATAATTACTATAAGGAAACAAGCATTAGCTACTAAATCTCATTTCTCAAAATTCCTAGATGGCTATAAATTTCAAAGATTAGTAGACATTCAGCACATATTATGTCACATGAAATCCAAGACTACTGCTGCTATATACTTCTTAATTTAAAATTAGTATGTCTAGAATCCTAACAAAAACATACCTGAAGATTTATTCATTTTGGCTGCAGATGCCTTGTTTTGTCCAGTTTTTACTAAAATAACGAGAAAAATATATCAGTGGCACATTACAAATGCTATCATTTAGATTTAGGAGAGAGCTAACCTGGCAATAATTTTTTAAAAACACTGCAATAAACATTCTTATTCTCACCTTCGTATGAACTTGGGTAAATTCTTAGACATGTACTTGCTCAGACAGACAGACTTAAATTTCAACATTATTAAATTATTCTCCAGGAAGGTTGTGTACCAATTAATGTTCCCATTGATAGTGTATGTTTCCATACACAGTATGTAGGATGTTATTAATCACTCCCATCTGACATGGAAACCGGTACAGATTTAGTTATTTCTTTAATTATGAGTAAAGTTGTACTGATTTTAAATGTCTAATTCATTGCTATTTCTTCCTTTGTGATCTGCCTATTCTTAGTATTTGCCAGTTCATCTTTCATGTTGTTGAGATTTTTCTTATTATATATTAAAGCACTTTAGATAAAGAACATTAATCTGTATCACACAGGTAACAATTTTCAAAACAATTATGCAAAAATATTTTAGGCAGTCAAAACGTCTGATAGGAAGACTTTCCTCGCTTTTAAATGAAAAACAAAAAACTCTCCACATTTTCTATCTATGTACCACATTAAATCTTTGATTCATCTGTGATTTATTTTGATGTTGTAAGTACTTTACTTTTATAAAGTGGCTAGTCAATTCAATGAGTAATAGATCTTTTCCTTGCTAATGTGAAATATTACCATAATGACTTACTGATGTTCAGACTTTTGGGGAATATGTCTGGAATCTCTTATGTCCTACTGATCTTTTGCCTGTTTATGCAACAATATTAAACTATTCTCTTTAATTTTATAATATATTTCAGTATCTGTTAATGCTAGTCTGTCCTAATTACTCTTAACACTGCAGAATTTTTCTCTCTGTTCTGTTAATTTTTTAATGTATAACCTTCATAGTTAGCTCTTATAGTTTAAAAATTCTTATTGGTATTTTTATTAGATTCATAATGCTTATGTTTTAATATAAGAAAAAAGATACATTATAATGGTGAGAGGTTTTCTAGCCAAGAATGAGCTATCTTATCATTTAAACCTAAGTGTGCCTCTTAGTAGTAAAGTTTTCTTTTTATTAGAATACGTAGCTATTCTTTTTATATAATAAAGCAACTGAAGCCTTACATTAATTTAGAAAATTAAGAACATGGCTATTATATTTAATAGCATTTCAGCTGATTCTCTTGGGTTTTCCATCATATATACGTATTTGCAAATATTAAGCATCATACTTTCCAATTTTTATGCTGACTTGTAATATACTAATGGTTATTAGTTTTAGAATATTATGTTAACTCATATAAGTGATAATGAGTATCCCTTGTTTTATTCATAACCTTAATGAGAACACTTCCAGTTATATATGCTGGCTTTTGAGTTGATACATGTGTGTGCTTGTATGTATATAAATAAAAGTGTATATTCACAAACACTATCATATTAAGAAAGTAGTTGTCTACTTTACAATCTTTTTTGAATAGTAGAAATGGATGTTTAACTTTATCAAACATCTTTTCAGCATTTAGCATTTATCTTTCTCTATTTAATAAGGTAAACTAAGTTAACAGATTTCCTAATTTTCTAATTAATCTCTGTACTTCTGACATGACTCACCTCTTGAGCACAGTATATTACTCATTTAACGGGCCCCAAGACACTATATGCTAAAATTTTACTTAAAATTTTTACATTCTGTAGTTTAAACTTAGTGTAATGCCTTTATCAGCATTTAAAACATTTCTCTCATTTTGAGATAGTTGTAAATTCACACATAGTTGTAAGAAATAATAAGGTGAGATCCTATGTATCCTTGACCCAGTTTCCCCACTGGCAATATTTTGCATAAATACACACTGTCTTAAACTGACATAATACAATATACCAAATTCAAAGTTCCCCAGTTTCATGTGCACTTAACACGTGTTTAGTTCTACGAAATTTTATCTTATGTGCAGACTGCTGTGATCACTAGTCAAGAGACAGAAGAGTTCCAGCACAAGGATCTTTCCTACTACCCATTTATGGCAACAGCGACCTCCCTCCTATCCCCACAACCCCTGACAACCACTAATCTGTTCTCTATAATTTTACTATTTCAAGAATGGTATATAAATAGGAGCTTATATGATTTTCTTGACTTTATTTTTCACTCAGCTTAATTCCTCTGCAATCCATCCAAACTATTGCAAGTACCAGTATTTCATTCCTTTTTACTGCTGGGTAGTATTCCATGCTATAGACACATTACAGTTTGTTTAACCCAATCACCTGCTGAAGGACATCTGGGTTGTTCCCACTTTTTGGTTATTATGAATAAAGAGGTTATAAATATTCATGTACAGGTATTTGTGTGAATGTAATTGATTTGCCTGAGATAAATATCCAAGAGGGTAACTGCTGGGTCCTACAGTAAGCATGTTTACTTTTATTAAAAAAAAAACCCACAATACTCTTCTCCCAAATCACTGTACCACTTTACATTGCCACTAGCAATGTACAGGATTCTCCTCATTCTCAACAGTATTAGGTGTTACTATTTTCTTATTTTAGCCATTCTGACGGCTGTATAGTGTCTTAGTCAGCATTTCATGTGAGTATAAGCCTTTTTTCTTGTTTCCCTTTTCTCCACTCCCCCTTTAAAGAAAGGTTTCTTTTCCTCTGAATGTTAAAGAACAGTTGAAATAGAACTAGAGTTATCACTTCCTTAAAGGTTTGATGTAACTCACATGTGGGAACTATTTGGGTGGTACTTATATTGGGGAAATAACTGCCTTAAAGGTCATTTTCATCTGGAAATTGAAAAGATAAAAAAAAAAGATACATATATTTAAAAAAAGAGGAAACACATAAAATGTTATAGAAAATAATAAATCATGCATGACAAACTAGAAGATTCTGGTTCACAAGATGGTTTTCCATAGACTTATTTATAATACAAACCTGATTTGATTATCTCCATACTCTTCCTCCTGCAAATATTCATTAACCCTTACACTAGATATAAAGGGGTGGAAAAATAAAACTACAAATACTCTGTCACCCAGCCAAGTGAAAGATACACTGTGGGGAAATGGAAGTTCCTATGGTCAGGATCCTCATCTAACCCAAAATTACTTAGCCTACTGCTAGGCTAATGCTCCGAAACCCACTGGCAATGAGCCATGAGTCACTACATAAAGAGCTCCACCCAATCCTCTAGGTGGAGGAAGAAACGGAGGTGGATTACAGACCTGCAGACTGCTGGATGCAGACATGATTCTAATGCTCGACCCACCACTTTGAGAATAAAGCCAGGTATAAAGCCTTTTACCCCAAGAACATTCCTTTGTCATTTCTTGGTCTCACTGAATCCATAGTGAACTTGCCCAGGTCTGTAACCTTCAGGCAGGAAGACAAAACTAACAAACTACTAATACCAACTGATTTAACGTACTAAACAGTATTAAAGAATGGAGTTAGGAGATTCTAACTGCCTAGGAGAGTAAGAAAAGTATCACAAAGAAGTTACATCGGAAGAAAGTGTGGGGAAAATATAAGTTCCTATCATCAGGATCCTCATCTGAATCTGAACTACTTGATGATGTAATTGGCCTACTGCTAGGCCAAGGCTCCCAAACCTGTTGGCAATGAGCTATTATTGATTGAGTCACTCTTATAAAGAGCTCTGCCCACTCCTCTGGACAGAGGCAGAGACGGAGGTACATTATGGACCTGCACACTCCTGGATGCAGATGAGATTAATGATCAACCTACTGCCAGGAGAATAAAATTCTTTTGTTGGGGTTTTTAGCCTTCCCCGAGCCCTCTCCAAACCTGCAGAGAGGACGGGAAGGGGAAGACACGCCCCGGCAAGGCAGGACCGGGAAGGGTGAGTGCCGACTGTCCCCCCGAACACCAGCCTCCGCCTCACCACTTGAGGCCGGAGACAAACAGACATGACAGGGAGCTCAGTCAAAGCAGAACTCATTTATTGTGGAAACAGCAGAGTATATATAACATTCATGGGACAATCAGCATAAAGGTCAAGCAGTCATAAGCTCTTCATGCAGGAAGGCACATAATGCAAGCAAACGATGTCCATGAGCTGATCACGTTTATGGAAGACTCACGCCACCAATAGGGAGATACTCGGAACACAGGTAGACTAACGTCATAGCCTGCCAAAATGCCTGGGCACCACCCCATGCTCATCCAGCGAGCGCCATCTTGGCAATGCATTTAAGGGCTACTTCTTAGATTAGAAGGCCCTACATTTCCCCCTTTTTTGTTTTATGTGGAGGTTAGTTGCTGACCAGAGAAGAGCGAACCCCACCAGAGTCACCTCTATTGGAGGTTGGACATCTAATGGTTCGGGGTGTCAGCGTCAATTAGGTCGCAAAACCTCTAGTAGGCCGAATTAATTAGTTAACCTTTAAAGCAAGGCGGGGGTCACCACAACTAGTCCTCTATATAAGCCCATATTCCTGTCATGGGATCATGGTCACAGCATCTTGATAATCTTTGTGATTGTATTCGTATGGTTCCCAAGCTGGATTGCGTAGGGATTGATATTGTTGCTTAAGTACCATAAGGTATACAGCATTCATTCTATTCTTGATAAAATTAATCAGCTTATTAATAATGGAAGGCCCAAAAGAAATTGCCAGATAGATAGTAAGAAGTGGCCCGACTAAGGGGATGAGGTAGGGGAACCATCCTCCTAAGCCTGTCCAGAGGAAGTTAGAATTACTCTCTTTGTGTCTCTTATCTAACTCTTCTTGTAACCTCTTAATTTTGTCTTGGACTATGCCCGACTTGTTGGCATAAAAGCAGCAATCTTCTTGCAGGAATAAACAGATACCTCCCTCTTTGGCTGTGAGGAGGTCTAATCTTCCAGGAGGTTCTGGAGAATCAACCCAATAACAGTAGCAAGCAGGGTAATGATGAGGAGGCCTGTCACCAGCAAGCAGAATGTCCACCAGGGGCAGTGCAGTGGGCACATTCCCTAGGGGAGAGAAAACACAGGGAAACCCTCAAGAGTGAATGGCACTCTTGGGTTGTCTTTTTCTCTTACGTTTGCCTTTGCCTCTACGTCGAGGATGCGTGAGCACACGGCTAAGGCGGTTGCATAGCCACCATATCTTCTTCCTTTCTTTATTAGATGGAGGTTTGGCTTGTTCTGGGGTCTCGGTCATTGTCCACCTGCGGGCAAAATTTCAAATTGTGCGCAGGGACCCAGATCGGGTTTGGGTTCCCTTTAGGGAATATGCATCCAAACCCTCTGCCTAAACTTATGAGGGGATCTGGTCCATGCCATTGCCCCATTAATGGATCTTTCCAGGGTACCTCAATCTTAGTATAAGGCGTTTGATTAGTCCAATGTCTTTGAAAAGCTGTTAGAGGCTGATTTTTTGAAAAATTTAAAATACTAAGAGTGAGTAGTGCCATTCTTAATTGGTCATGGGGGCTTGTTCCCCCCTTTTGTTTTTGTAACATGGTTTTAAGGGTCTTATTATGTCTCTCGACAATTGCTTGGCCTTGGGGATTGTAAGGGATCCCTGTGGTGTGGCTCATGTGCTATCTGAGAAAGAAGTTCTGTAGAGCCTTACTAGTGAAGCACGGACCATTATCGGTCTTCACATGGTGAGGAATCCCTAAAATAGCAAAGCATTGCAAGAAGTGGCTTTGTGCATGTTTGGCTCTTTCTCCTGAGTGGGCTGTAGCCCAACAGGCATGGGAAAAGGTGTCGACAGAGACAAAAATAAATTTTAATTTTCCAAAGGCAGCGTAGTGAGTAACATCAGTTTGCCAAAGGCAATTTGGTTTGAGGCCTCTCAGGTTGACTCCAGGGGATTGGAGGGGCGGGACTTGCAAAAATGGCAGGCAAGATTTGCAGGTTCTGACAATCCTTTTTAAATCCTTGTAGGGATGGAAGGAAACCTGTGATGTAAACCTCTACAATTAAGATGAGTAAGATCATGAAGATCTTGTGCTTGTTGTAGGGGCTGCAGTGGCTGTATGGAAGCGACTTGAACAGCATTAGAGGCCAGCTGGTCGGCCAAAAAATTACCTCGGGAGAGGAGCCCAGGCAGGCCTTGATGCCCTCGAAGGTGTTGTACAAAAATGGGAGTACTGCATCTCATCAGCAAGGAACGCACTTGAACCATTAGAGGGCTGATAGGGTTTCCATCCAACCGGATGTAGGATAGCACCAGCGCAGGGGGCAGATTGACTACTTATAGACTGTCAGAATAAAGGTTCATAGCCCCATGAACATGGCTCAAGGCCAATGCAACAGCAAATAGCTCTTTAAATAGGGCTGACCCAGAGGTACCCACAAAATGTTCTTTGTGCTTCTCATTCGTAAAGGTGGACGGTGGGAAAACTATGACAGAAGAGCCCCTTCTTCCCCCGTCAGCGAACACATTAACAGCATCAATGATGGGCTGATGTACAAAAAGCTTGGGGGTATTCCATTCTAACTGGGAGAAGGAGGCAACCCATCTGCTGGACCCATAATGGCAGTCAATTCTACCCCAGAAACTGGCCAAGGCATCCGCCACTCTGTTATGGTTTCTTTGGATCCATTCAAAATCAGCCAGCCTGTAGGGAACTGTCAAAACCTTAGGGTCCCTTCCATAGTGCCTAATGGAAATGTCTCTGCCCTTGACCAGGAGACCTGCCAATTGGTCTAGTTGAGCATATACCCGCGGAGATCCTCCCACTGAAGCATGGACCCATTGAAGGGGATTACCCTGTTGCTATTATTAGGGCATTCTCTTTTAAAGTGTCTTGTTTGACCACACCTAAAGCATGCTTTATCTCTGACTCTTGGATGGGGGATCACGCCCCCAAAAGGGCGGAGGGAGAGGGCAGACGTTAAAGCCTCTGTCAGGGAGGCGGTTTGCGCTTGCAAGCAGTTACCAGGGCCTGTGACTGGTGGGCTTGGGTCACCACATCTTTAGCAGCAACCATGGATCGCTCTTTCAACCCGGCGCAGGCCAGTTTGTGGTCTGATGTCATTCCTTCCCATACCAGCATCTTGACAAATTGGTCCCGCAACGGGCCCAGGGGGAGTTTGCGCTGTAAACTTTTTTCAACCCTGTCTACAAAGGAGGGGAGATCCTCATTAGCCCTCTGGGTAATTCCGGAGATTGGTGGCTCCGAAGGGCCTTCCTCTAGCTTCTTCCAGGCTGCCAACCCCAGGGCCCTCAATTGCTCCTGATAAGGGGCGGGAATGGCTGCCTGTTGGAGCTCTGTAGCAAACTGATCATTAGTCCCAGAGAGCATCCCAAATGTTATAGGGATGGGAGAATTGACAGATTGGTTTCTCTCCGCCTGAACGTGGCATTCTTCCTTAAAGAAGGCGCACCACTTGAGAAACATGGGACCGGGAAGAACTGCCTTGGTTAAACTTTTCCAATCTTGAGTGGTACAGGGTTGGTGTGCCAGTCCCTGGAGGATGGCTTCGGCCCAAGGAGAATTAGGCCCATCCTCAGAGACTGCTTTTTTAAGTTCCTTGAGGTCTTCGTGCTCCCAGGGATACCAATTTCCGCCGGGGTTAACATTTACAGGAAAAGCCTGGTAATGGGAAGGTGGAGGGTCAGGATCTAAAGGCCCCCCAACTGGTGGCTTGGGTGGGTCCACGCTAGCCCAAGGGTCAGAATCAGGTCTAGGCAATGAGGGATAAATTTTCTTAGGAAGCTTAAAACGTTCTTCCGCAAAGCATTCCCATTCCCTTTCCGGAGATGGGGGCGGGGTCTCCTTTGAAGGTGACTTATGACTCGCCTCTGGAGGTCATTTTCCAGTTCCCCGACTGGGTGGGGTCCCTAGGCGGACGGCGAGGGCCGGGGACCCCCAAAGCATGCCTTAAGGGCTGACAAGGTGGGGTAGACTCCCAAAGGGGAATCTTCCCCTTGATTTATTTCCGCTTTTCGGACCACTTGCTCCACACGGTCCCAAGTGGACCAATTAAAAAGGTCACCAACAGGGAGCCAGGGGGCCACCCTGACAAGGGTGGTCCAAACTCTCTCAGCTTGAGGGTCTAATAGTTCTAACCCTCGGCTCTTAAGCATAAGTCTCAGTGCTTTAAGCACAGGCTTGTCATCCTTAGAAGTTGCCTGCCCCATCTTTTCGGGGGGGGGTACTCACCCAGGGACACGCTTGGCCCCATCCGCCGGTACTTTTGGTTTTTGTCTGTCCTCTTGAGCCACATGTTGGGCGCCAAATGTCGGGGTTTTTAGCCTTCCCCGAGCCCCCTCTGAACCTGTGGAGAGAACGGGAAGGGGGAAACACGCCCCGGCAAGGCAGGACCGGGAAGGGTGAGTGCCCACCGTCCGCCCGAACACCAGCCTCCACCTCGCCGCTCGAGGCCGGAGAAAAACAGATGCGACATGGAACTCAGTCAAAGCAGGAACTCGTTTATTGCAGAAACAGCAGAGTATATATAACATTCATGGGACAATCAGCATAAAGGTCATGCAGTCATAAGCTCTTCACACAGGAAGGCACATAATGCAAGCAAACGATGTCCATGAGCTGATCACGTTTATGGAAGACTCACGCCACCAATAGGAAGATACCCGGAACACAGGTAGACTAACGTCATAGCCCGCCAAAATGCCTGGGCACCACCCCATGCTCATCCGGCGAGCGCCATCTTGGCAATGCATTTAAGGGCTACTTCTTAGATTAGAAGGCCCTACACTCTTTTATCCCAAGAACATTCCACTGTCATTCTCGGTCTCACTGAATCCACAGTGACCTTGTCAGGGACTGATGCGCTCAGGCAAAACAATGAGCCATAAAGATAAATTAGGATTTGCTCCAACTCCACCCCAAAAACGGTGTCTTTTCTGACTTTGTATTTTTAGTACCTTACACAAGACTTGGGACCTACTATGTAGGTACGTAGTGTTTACTAAGTAAGGTTAATTGGAATTCAAACAAATGCAAAACAAATGAACAGCATAAATAAAGAACTGAGAAATGAAATAACATGGTGAAATAAGAAAATAAACTGTTTTAAGTAGGTGGAATATAAAATACAGTTGAGTAACTAGAGACTGAAAAAAAGCAATCTGGGGCCAAAGGATAAAGGGTAATTTATGCAATATTGAAGAATGTGGGCTTTCTCCTGTAGGCCACTGGAGTGGAATTATCACATCTGCTTTAAAGAGACCTCAGGGAAATGTTGTGAAAAATGGAGTAGAGAGTAGAATTAAAAGACACCAATCAGAACGGAAGGACTTGCAAGATGGCAGTGAGAGAGGTGATATGGAGAACTCCTCCCCAAACCACAAATTGTACAAAAATATAGTTAATTAATATAACTAACCTTAAAACAACAACAAGAAAGAAGGCTGAACCAGAATGATTGCAGAACTCACAAAGAGAGCAGACCTCATGAAACTGGGGAACATAGGAAAGCCTTAATCTGCCGGGACCCAAGCCCTTCCCCCACCCCAGATCACACAGGGGAGAAAGGGAAACGGAGCTGGGAAGGGGGTGGAAGCCTGGGACTGCTGAACACCTAGTCCTGGAGATCTGCTTTATGAGAAAAATCCTATAGTGTGTGGTGCTCTGGGAATTGGGGAGCTCAGACACGCGGAGTGCTTGAGAAATTGACATTCTGGCCGTTTGTGGAGGATGGGATCCACACCAGGCTGCTCTGTGTCAGAGGAATGGCAGGCAGTCTGAGAGACTAGCAGCCAGAGGGCTGCTGAAAGGGTGGGGTTTGCACGGAGCTTGCTGTACGGGAGAAGGAAGAGCTGGACAAGGTTGTGTGGGCATGCTCTACCCGGCTGGTTGGGAACTTTAGGGAGCTTCAGGTGCTTCATCGCCATGGCTGCCTACTCAACTCCGAGACACCCAACTGTGACACAGAGCCTGCCAAACCTCCCTACTGCCCTGCAGGCACCTGCTCACAAACCAGCAGTCGCTGTGCAGGCGGCAGGCCACCCAGAGGGAGCCCCCGCCTACAACAACTAGAGATGCAAAGCACAGAGGTTTACACATGTGTGCTTGGCCCACTGGCTCTGACACTGGAGACAGGCACTGCAGACGAGAATCAGGAAACAGATCTTTCCTCTCCCCAGGCACCAGCTACGCCCCCCTACGACACCCAATGTCACTCTAGGGGCTGAGCAGCTCCAGAGACTGGAGTTTCTGCACACTAGTGGGCACCACACAGAAATATGAAACAACAAAAGAACATGGTTCAGACCAAAATCTCACAAACCCAAGAAAGAGGGCCAAATGAAACCAAACTCACTCTCTTTCTGAAAGAGAGTTCAAAATAAAAATTATAAACATGCTTATGGAGGTACAGAAAAATATTCAAGAACTCAGGAACAAATTTAAGTTGGAGATTCAATAATTAAGAAATTTCATATGTGAAATTCAACATACAACAGAGGAATTTAAAGCAGATAAGATGTAGTAGAAGAGACAGTAAATGGAATAGAAATTAGAGAAGAGAAATACAAAGAAGTTGAGGCACAGAAAGAAAAAAAGATCTCTAAGAATGAAAGAATATTAAGAGAACTGACCAATCCAAATGCAACAATATTCGCATTGAAGAAGAAGAGAGAGAAAAGGGGATAGAAAGTGTCATTGAGGAGGTAATTGCTGAAAACTTCCCCAATCTGGGGAAGGAGATGGTCTCTGAAGCCATGGAGGTACACAGATGTCCCAACACAAGGGTCCCAAGGAAGACAACATCAAGACATACAATAATTAAAATGGCAAAGATCAAGGATAAGGACAGACTATTAAAAGCAGCCATAGAGAGAAATAACACCACATACAAAGGAAAGCCCATCAGGCTATATTATCAGACTTCTCAGCAGAAACCTTACAGGCCAGAAGGGAGTGGCATGATATATTTAATGCAATGAAGCAGAAGGGCCTTGAACCAAGAATACTCTACCCGGCAAGGATATCATTTAATTTTGAAGGAGGGATTAAACAATTTTCAAATAAGCAAAAGCTGGGAGAATTTACCTCCCACAAACCACCCCTACAGTGCATTTTGGAGGGACTCCTATAATGGAAGTATTCCTAAGGCTAAAAAGATGTCACCCAAGGGAAGACAAAGAGGACAGAATATGATTCATAACATACAAAGAATGGAGGAGGAAGAAAAAGAAGGAAAAAAAAAGAACCTTTAGGTTGCGTTTGTAACAGTATATGAAGTAAGTTAATTAGACTGTTAGATAGTAAGGGAATTGTCCTTGAACCTTTGGTAACCACGAATCTAAAGCCTGCAATGGCAATAAGTACGTACCTATCGATAATCTGCCTAAATGTAAATGGTCTGAATGCACCAATCAAAAAGACAAAGAGTTACTGAATGGATTAAAAAACAAAACCCATCTATATGCTGCCTACAAGAGACTCATGCTAAATTTTATCAAACATTTAGTGAACTCTTAATACCTTTCCTCATTAAAGTTTTCCAAAAAGTAGAAGAGGAGGGAATACTCCCAGACTCATTCTACGAGGCCAACATCACTCTAATACCCAAACCAGGCAAAGACACCACAAAAAAAGAAAATTACAGACCAATATCCCTGATGAACATAGATGCAAAAATACTCAGCAACATATTAGCAAACCGAATTCAAAAATACATTAAAAAGATCATCCATCATGACCAAGTGGGATACATGCCAGGGATGCAAGGATAGTACAACATTCGAAATCCATCAACATCATCCACTATATCAGCAAAAAGAAGGACAAAGACCACATGATCATCTCCATAGATGCTGAAAAAGCATTCGACAAAATTCAACATCCATTCATGATAAAAACTCTCAAGAAAATGGGTATAGAGGGCAAGTACCTCAACATCATAAAGACCATATATGAAAAACCCACAGCCAACATCATACTTAACGAGAAGCTGCAAGCTTTTCCCCTAAGATCGGGAACAAGGCAAGGATGCACACTCTCCCCACTTTTATTCAACATATTCTGGAGGTCCTAGCCAATGCAATCAGACAACACAAAGAAATAAAAGGCATCCAGATTGGCAAGGAAGAAATCAAACTGTCCCTGTCCACAGATGACATGATATTGTACATAAAAAACCCTAAAGAATCAACTCCAACATTACTAGATCTAATATCTGAATTCAGCAAAGTTGTGGGATACAAAATTAATACACAGAAATCTGTGGCATTCTTATACACTAACTGTGAACTAGCAGAAAGAGAAATCAGGAAAACAATTCCATTCACAATCACGTCCAAACAAATCAAATACCTAGGAATAAACCTAACCAAGGAAGTGAAAGACCTATACCCTGAAAACTACAAGACACTCTGAAGAGAAATTAAGGAGGACACTAATAAATGGAAATTCATCCCAGGCTCTTGTCTAGGAAGAATTAATATTGCCAAAATGGCCATCCTGCCTAAAGCAATCTACAGATTCAATGCAATCCCTATCAAAATAACAACAGCATTCTTCAATGAACTAGAGCAAATAGTTCTAAAATTCATATGGAACCACAAAAGACCCCAAATAGCCAAAGCTATCCTGAGAAGGAAGAATAAAGCAGGGGGAATTATGCTCCCTGACTTCAAGCTCTACTACAAAGCCACAGTAATCAAGACAATTTGGTACTGGCACAAGAACTGACCCATAGACCAGTGGAACAGAAGAGAGAGCCCAGATATAAACCCAAACATATATGGTCAATTAATAAATGATAAAGGAGCCATGGATATACAATGGGGAAATGACAGCCTCTTCCAACAGCTGGTTTTGGCAAAACTGGACAGCTACATGTAAGAGAATGAAACTGGACTACTGTCTAGCCCCATACACAAAGGAAAACTCAAGGTGGATCAAAGACCTGAATGTAAGCCATGAAACCATAAAACTCTTAGAAAAAAATATAGGCAAAAATCTCTTGGACATAAACATGAGCAACTTCTTCATGAACATATCTCCCCGGGCAAGGGAAACAAAAGCAAAAATGAACAAGTAGGACTATATCAAAGTAAAAAGCTTCTGTACAGCAAAGGACACCATCAGTAGAACAAAAAGACATCCTACAGTATGGGAGAATATATTCATAAATGACATATCCGATAAGGGGTTGACATCCAAATTTTATAAAGAACTCACGCACCTCAACAAACAAAAAGCAAATAATCCAATTAAAAAATGGGCAGAGGAGCTGAACAGACACTTCCCCAAAGAAGAAATTCAGATGGCCAACAGGCACATGAAAAGATACTCCACATCACTAGTCATCAGAGAAATGCAAATTAAATGCACAATGAGTTATCACCTCACACCAGTTAGGATGGCCGCCATCCAAAAGACAAACAATAACAAATGTTGGCGAGGATGTGGAGAAAGGGGAACCCTCCTATACTGCTGGTGGGAATGTACATTAGTTCAACCATTGGGGAAAGCAGTATGGAGGTTCCTCAAAAAACTCAAAATAGAAATACCATTTGACCCAGGAATTCCACTCCTACAAATTTTCTCTAAAAATGCAGCAGCCCAGATTGAAAAAGACTTATGCACCCCTACGTTTATCGCAGCATTACTTAAAATAGCCAAGAAATGGAAGCAACCTAAGTGTCCATCAGTAGATGAATGGATAAAGAAGATGTGGTATATATACAGAATGGAATATTATTCAGCCTGAAGAAGAAAAACAAATCCTTCCATTTGCAACAACATGGATGGAGCTAGAGGGTATTATGCGCAGTGAAATAAGCCAGACATAGAAAGACAAGTATCAAATGATATCACTCATCTGTAGAGTATAAGAACAAAGAAAAAACTGAAGGAACAAAACAGCAGCAGACTCACAGAACCCAAGAATGGACTAACACTTACCAAAGGGAAAGGGACTGGGGAAGAGGGGTGGGATGGTAGGGATAAGGGGGAAAAGGGGCTATTACAATTAGCACACATAATGTAGTGGGGGTGGGTGTGGGGTCGGGGATATGGGGAAGGCAGTATAACACAGAGAAGACAAGTAGTGATTCTATGGCATCCTACTACGCTGATGGACAGTGACTGCAATGGGGTAGGTGGTGGGGACTTGATAATAGGGGGAGTCTAGTAACCATAATGTTGCTCATGTAATTGTATATTAATAATAGCAAAATAAAAATTTTTTTAATTCATCAAAATAAGAAAAACCACTAGTCAGGGGACTATTTTCAAAAATTCACATGTGGGTTTGAATTAAAACAGTTATAGGAGTGATGGAGTGTGGGAAAAATGGACGTTCCTAGGGCCAGGATCCTCACCTGACCCTAAACTACTTGATGATGTAACTGGACTACTGGTAGGCTAATACTTCAACATCCACAGGCAATGAGCTGTTACTGACTGAGTCAGTATATAAAGGGCTCCATCCAGTGCTCTGGGCAGAGGCAGAGACAGAGGTGGATGACAGACGTGCAGACTGCTGGATGCAGACGTGATTCTAGTGCTCTACCTACCACTGTAAGAATAAAGCCAAGTATAAACTCTTTTACCCCAAAACATTGTTGTCATTTCTCAATCTCACTGAATCCATATGCACTTTCCCAGGGCTGAAACTCTCAAGCAAGACAATCGACATAATCAGCAGGTCTCACTGTAAACCAAAGAACAGAACAGGTTGCCCTCATGGAGGGTGCTTCAGTGGGCTGCCCCTATGGATAGGGAGACATTCTAGTGTCCCCCAATGGGCATGTGGCCTGAGGTGGCTTGCCTCCTAGAGTACTAGGCCCCTCCCCAGGACTAGGGGGAGGTGGAGGTGACACCTGAGGCAGAAGAGGTGGCCCTCGGCATAATACGGAGGTCCTTTGAGAAACAGAGTGCCCATGAGGTGGCAGGAACAATGGGAGGGCTGTTTCTCAGAGTACTGAAAAAGGCTACAGATGAGAAGAACGTGCTCCTGCAAGAGACACAAGAAATGGCAGCATGAGAACATAAGCTGCAAAGTGCAGTAGATTTGTTGAAGAATGGAATGGCACTGGTATGAGAGGAGGCAACACAAGAACACGAGCTGTGAGTTGCTGTGGAAGAAGTAAAGATTTGTTGAAAAATGAAAAGGCACTGCTGCAAGGAACTGTGGAAGAGGTAAAGACCATGGAGAAGGATATACCTGAGAGAAGCATAACAGCCAGAGCAAGAATGCGAGCTGCAAAGTGTTGTGGAGGAGGTAAAAGATTCTTTGCAGAATGAGACAGCAGCACTGCAAGGTGCTGTGGAATAGGCAAAGATCATGAAGAAGACACAGGATGAAAACACCAGATGCAAGGTACTGAGGTTTAAGGTAATAAAGCTGGTGAAGACTGAGGTAGTGTTTAGAAAAGGTGAAAAGATACAGCAGAGGAGGAACTTGAGGTGGTGGTGAGAAAGGTGCCATCAGCCCTGGAAATGGAGAAGGACCTGGGGAGGACGAAGGTGTGGTACCACAGGCACCACCCCTTCTCTATTGAAAACCAGCCTGGGCATAGTCAAGGAAATAAAGATGCCGTGGGTTTCTCTAGAAGAGATGCAGCCCCCTCTCCAGGTCATATAACACTATGCTTCGCCCCTATACTCAGGCTGAGCTGGTGGATTTAGGCTGCCAGTTTTGGCAGAAGCCCTCAGAGTTGATACCAGCTTGGCTCCAGCATCACTGGGATATAGCAGGGGATGGAATTGTTCTGTCTGGATCAGAGATGGGAAAGCTGGCTTCCCAGACAGTTCATCCTGCCTTGAGGCAACAATTACAAAATGCACATCAGACTCCAGAAACTCACTCTCTCCTCAACTGGCTTATGGCTGCGCTTTGCACTATGTGGCCCAATCAGGGTGATTTACCATTCTCCCCCCCTAGGCGGCAGACATATGCTGAGCTCCAACAGGTGTTATGGGATTAGGCATGAAAAATGCCACTTATACTCCAGAGAATTTTGGCCCAGATGAGAAGCCTTTTACTGTAGGGATGAGAAATGCTTCAAATGGTTCCCCCGTCCTTCTTTGGGCCCCTAGTTGCCATTATTGCCCCTCACATTGGGCAGCCCTTGAGTGAGGTTACCCATATGGTTTAACAGACTTGGGAGAGGCTGAAACAATAAGAGCACAGAAGGAAATACAGTTTGCTACTCAGAGGAACAACTTAAAGAGCCTCACTGAATGTCATGAGGACCCAAATGTGGGCTGATTTAATAGGGGCAGAAGTAGACAGAAAAACTGGATGGGAGGTCCAATAGAATCTTACTGGCTATGGCAACAACTGAAACAAGAGCAGCAGTTCAGGCCACTGAGGACCAAGAAGCAGAGGCCAGAGACAGAGCCACAAGCCTGGACTGTGTGTCTGCAAGTCTTTCTGCTGAAGAGTGAGCTGACTTTGCCTGAAGCCACACAGGGAGATGATTGGGGGATATGGTTTGACAGAGGGGAGGGTCAAGGTACCCACCCCGAGGGACCAGAGGCCACATGATGAATAACAACTCATTGGTCCCCAGTTAATGTACATGTCCTGGCTCTGGTAGACATAGGAGCTGAATATTTACTGATTTATGGCAACCCTGAGCAGTTTCCCAGGACCCCTGCTGTTATAGATGGATACAGAGGTAAAGCTATCAGAGTGAAACAAGTCTAAATACCACTGGGATTAGGGCATCCACACATAAAGGAGTCTACTGTGTATATCTCTCCTACTTCTGAATTTATTTTGGAAATAGATATCTTGCAGGGCCTATGGTCACAGAACTGCAGGTGAGGTCAGCCTGAGGGTACGTGTGGTGAAGGCAGTTTCTGAGGGGACATGCTAAGCCCCCGTCCATAGCTTTGCCTGTACCTCAGTTAATACTAAACAATACAAATTGCCTGGAGGGAATGAAGAAGTTAGAGAAACCCTCCAGGAAGTGGAAAAGGATGAGTATTATAAAGCCCACCCATAGTCCTTTCAATTCCCTGGTGTGGCCAGTAAAAAAGCCAGATGGCAAGGATGCGGAGAAAGAGAAACCCTCCTACACTGCTGGTGGCAATGTAAACTAGTTCAACCATTGTGGAAAGCAATATGGAGGTTCCTCAAAAAACTAAAAAGAGAAATACCATTTGACCCGGAATTCCACTCCTAAGAATTTACCCAAAGAAAACAAGTTCTCAGATTCGAAAAGACATGTGTACCCCTATGTTTATTGCAGCACTATTTACAATAACCAAGCTGTGGAAGCAACCTAAGTGTCCACCAGTAGATGAATGGATAAAGAAGATGTGGTACATATACACAATGGAATACTATACAGCCTTAAGAAAGAAACAAACCTTACCAGTTGCAACAACATGGATGGAGCTAGAGGGTAGTATGCTCAGTGAAATAAGCCAGGCAGAGAAAGACAAATACCAAATGATTTCCCTCATTTGTGGAGTGTAACAATGAAGCAAAACTACAGGAACAAAATAGCAAGAGACTCACAGACTCCAAGAAGGGACTAGCGGTTACCAAAGGGGAGGGGTGAGGGAGAAGAGGATTGTGGGATATCATGATTAGTCCACATGGTGTGTGTGGGGTCATGGGGAAGACAGTGTAGAACAGAGAAGACAAGTAGGAACTCTGTGACATCTTAATACACTGATGGACAGTGAGTACAATGGGGCATGGGGGGAGGGACTCGATAATAAGGATGAATGTAGTAACCACATTGTTTTTCTTGTGAAACCTTCATAAGAGTGTATATCAATGATACCTTAATAAAAATAAACAAAAGGCCAGATGGCTCCTAGCATATGACTGGATTACAGAGAATTACATAAAGTCATACCCCTCTGCATGCTGTAGCCCCCTCTACTGCAGACCTGATGGATACCCTCAGGCATGAACTAGGGACATACATATGTTGTGGATCTCACTGACTTCCTTTCCACTGACAATGAACAGGAAGGATGGCAATGGACTTTCACTGTCCTTCCATGGTTGTACCTCCACAGTCCCACCATCTGTCATGGACTTGTAGCCCAGGACTTGGCAGCACAGGAAGAAACCGCTAAACAATGCAGCTGTACCATTATATTAATGATACCATGCCCACATCTGATTCTCTTTCATATCTAGAAGGTACAGCACATAGACTGCTGCAACATCTATAGAAAAAAGGATGGGCTGTGAACAGCACCAAGGTTCAGGGCCTGGTTTGTCAAAATTCTTGGGCATCATCTAGTTGGGTAAGACAAAAGTTATCCCAGAAGTGATCATAGATAAAGTCCAGGCCTTCCTATCCCTACAACTATGGCACTGTTACAGGAGTTTTGTGGTCTTTTAGGTTCATTCCACACTTGGCAGAAATTCTGAAGCCCTTATATGATTTGGTACAAAAGGGTCAGATAGGACTGGTAAGAAACGTGTGTACACACTTTTACTATAGCAAAACGGGCAGTCAAGGCCATGTAGGCCTTCAGTATGAGAGAGTCATCAAGGTCCTGTGAGCTGGATGGCCATGTAACTGAAGACAGTCATGGCTGGGGTCTCTGGCAGCAGCTTAAACAAACTAGCCAACTTACTGGATTCTGGTTGCAACTCTGGAAAGCAGCAGAGGTACGGTACACCTTAAGAGAGAAACAACTGTCTGCTGTATACCATGCCTTGCTGGCTACAAAGCCCACCATCGGAATGGCTCCGATAAAGGTAATAACTATCTATCCCATCATGGGGTGGGTATGAGACTGGACCCAACACACAGACACTTACACTGGCCAAGCGGGGTGCATACCTACAGCAGTGTATTGCCTTGTCTACTAGCCACTTGAGTGAAGAACTCCAACACTTACCAGTGAAAGGCAGGAAGAATTTGCTTTACAACCATTAGTAGCAAAGAGCCTTTATCAGGAAGGAAGAAGAGTCCTGATACCCAAAGATGGCTCCAGCTATAGGCAGCTCCCAAAATGGGGGGCCACAGCTTTCCATACTAAGACTGAGACAATATGGATAGAAAATGGTGAGGGCAAGGGCAGTCAATGGGCAGAGCTGTAGGTAAGATGGCTCATAATTACCCAGGAGCCCTCTCCAATAGTTGTCTGCACTGACAGCTGGGCCATCCATCGAGGCTTCACTCTATGGCTACTGACATGGTATCATGCCAACTGGTTGGTTGGTCACTGACACCTCTGGGGACAAAGAGTTGTGGCAAGACTTACAGGCCTCTGGTCAGACTAAAACAATTATAGTATATCATGGGACAGGCCATTTCACACTGGCATCCCCAGGAAATGATGAAGCAGATGAACTGGCCCAAGTACATTGGCTAGAAGGAAAGCCTGCCTCTGGTGTGGCCCAATGGTTACATCAACGTTTGTTGCATGTAGGGCAGAAGAGAATGTGGGCTGTAGCCCATTCGTGGGGCCTGCCTTTGACTTTTGCAGAAGTCAGCAGAGCCTGGCAGGAGTGCATTGTATGCTCTAAAAGGGACTTACACCGAATCCCACAGCAACATGGGAAAAATAGCTAAGGGGCCTATATCCCTTGTCAGGTGGCAGACAAGACTATAATGGGCCTCTGCCTGTGTCAGAAGGGCACTAATATGCCATGATATGTGGACACAGCTACTGGACTTCTGGTTGCTTTTCCTGCACCTTGTGTAGACCAGCGGACAACCAAAGAGGCCTGGAGCATCTCTCTGCAGCCTATGGCTGACCACAGGTAATTGAGAGTAATCAAGGCACCCACTTTACTGGACATGCACTACAATAATAGGTGAAACAATTAGGGATCAAATGGAAGTTTCATGTACCATATAATCCTATGGGGGCAGGCATGATAAGAGAGGTACAATGGTTTGTTAAAATCTGGCCTAAAGTCAGACACCAAGAGTCTATGAGGACGGTCAACCCACTTATGGATAGTGCTATGGTGTTTGAATGAGAATTCCCAGAAGGGGGCACTGAGTTCCACAGACATGCTAACACACATTGCTGCCTCTCCTATACAGCTGTTAAGTACAAACCAAGGAAGAATTTTTGAAACTGAGGTTTTACTACCAAAATACTATCTTGCTGCCAGCACCAACTGCAATAGGCTCTGGAGACTCCATTCAGTGGACGTGGCTTTGGACATTTCAACACACAGACCAGCGATGGCTGGCCCTCCTGGTACCTTGGGGACAAGGCCTGAAAGTTGGCCTCCTGTGTATTCTTGGCTTAAAAGCAGAGTGGCCCCCAAAGATAACAGGAGCATATCCTAAACAGTCAGAAGGTACAAGCATCTAATCAGGAGTTTTATCATTATAGCCAGTGCATACACTCCCAGTAGCACTATATATAGACCCCTCAGTAACCCCCACAGGGAGAAGGGTAAAAGTATGGTATAGTAGATGGGACGCACTTCCTGCCACAGTCCTATCACACAGGACCACTCTCGTGTATGCATCCTACCTGATTGACAAGATTTGTGTATGCTGTCATTAAAACATGTGTCTTATCGCTGGTAAAGTTAATCTCCTCTAATGTCTTTGTGGACTGGGCACACACCCTAGCAAAAAACTGCTACTTACTGGGGTGCATAGAGTTGCCTATCAGTACCGCTACTGGCCTCAGGTGGAAAGCGTGATGAACTTGGACTGGTTTGAATACAGGTGGGATGACCACTTGGTGGCAATCGATCTCCTTGGGCTTGAGGATGACTATTATTATAATTTTTGTTGTTATAAGTTTCCAGCTTTCTCACACAGGGACCATTGCAGATTGATTTCTCCCATAGAAACTGCGAGTCATGAACTTATCTGAACAGAACTGGTTTGACTAAAGCTGGAATGACAACTTGGTGGCAACTGATCTCCTCAGGCTTGAGGATTATTGTGATTTTTGTTACCTGTATCATAATTTTTGTTGTTATCTGTATGTTGTTGTTATCTTCTGTTGCTGTTGTGCAATCTGGTTACAATGTTCCAACTTTTTTGCACAGGGACCATCACGGAAGACTGAGGGCATGTAGACTGTGAGGCAAGAATCCTGGAGGGGTGGAGTGTGGCGAAAATGAAGTTCCTAAGGCCAGGATCCTCACTTGACCCTAAACTACTTGATGATGTAATTGGCCTACTGCTAGGCTAGTATTTACACACCAGTAGGCGGTGAGCTTTAATTGACTGCATCACTGTATAAAAGGCTCCATCCAGTGCTGGGTGAATGCAGAGACAGAGGTGGTTTAAGGACATGTAGACTGCTGGAATAAGATGTAATTCTAGTGCTCAACCTAGCTAGGTATAAACCCTTTTACCCCAAGAACCTCCATTGTCATTTCTTGGTCTCACTGAATCCACAGTGAACTTGCCTGGGGCTGAAACCCTCAGGCATGACAGAGCAAATGAGAAAGGGACTGAGATTCAAGACAGAACTAATATGGATCAGCCACTGGATGAAAAGAGGAAGGATGTTATTTAAATTTGAGCTGGGTGAGACAGAAGAAAGGCTAAATGATTACTAATGGATTTCTAAATTGGTTGAGGGGAGTAATCTTGAAGGGGTTGAGAGATTTATGTATGTATGGGATATGTCACTGGTCCTTAAAGGTACGGGAAGGAAAGAAAGCAACCAGGAAAAAAAGAATGACAGGAGAAGAGGAAAAGACATTTAGGGAAACCATTAAGGGAATATATAGAAAAGCAATCAGAGAAGATTAAGAACAAGTTTTCGTTCTCAGAAGGGTAGTTTAGTATAGGTGGAAAGCTTTGGAAACATAATTTTGCATCAGTACTCTTCCATGTGATCTACAGTACATCAATTCAACCCCTCTGAATCTGTTTCCTCATCCATAAAATGAGAACAGTGTTAACTATTCTCACAGGGTGGTGTGAAAGATTAAGATAACAAATTGCCTAGTTATAAATAGTGTAACCAATGGCAGGTTTCTTTCTCTTGTTTTCTGTCTTCTGGCATACATTATGTCCCGTAGTAGGCCCTTCTACTTAACAAATCATTATCTTATTCCATTCATTAAACTCTTAACTCTAACTCTAAATCAAACTAACCCTGAATCACCTTTACCCTGTCACAGCACTTCTCACTTTCTAAAACGTGTATTACTTAATGTATATTATTTGTCACCTCAAGTTAGTATGTAAGCTACTTGGAAATAGAGATCTTGCCTATTAGGTTCACTGATGCATCCTAACACTTTAAAAAGGTGCCTCCAACTATGAGTACATAGTAGGTACTCAGTAAGTTTTTTTTTTATTAATAGTGGGTAACATTTCTAAAGTTTCCCTTTTGATCAAATTACGCTTTCGCATTATCCCTGTACTTCTTTTCACTCTTTTTGATTTGTGCTTATAACCCAAGTTCTCTTTAAAACAACCCTAATTACCTTCCTATCACCTTTCAATCTTGACACTGATCTCAGAGATAGCAGGCACCCGCATCTTCTTTACCTGACACTTTCTCAGCCTTCTTTTCAAGCTACTCTCTTTCTTTCTACTCACATGTTGGAAGGGAGGAAGTACTTGGCTTGAAGCTCTTCTCCCCTTACTCATTACTTTTACTGTTAGGACCATTCTCAAAATTTAGCCCTTAAACTTAACAAAAAATTTCCTAAATATCCCACTTTCAACACCATGTGATTGGCTGACTAAAGGATTATCTCCAAAAGATATTCTTTGACAGCTAAAATATATTAATTTCCCCCAGATCCAAGAAATCATTGTGTCTAAGTTTTTTCTACTAAAAACATTATCATCAAACCCTTCTAGTAAATAAAATTCCATCCAGCCTGAAACCTTGAAATTTTTTATTTTAATTTTTATATTTTATCTACTATAAAATTTTATATAATAAAAAATTCAGATTCTATCATCCCACAACATTTTAACTAAACTTTTTATATCAGGTCCTAATTACTCTTTAAGTGAATCCCAACTGTGTTTTCTCAACCTCTCCATTTATCCAATCTGTATGAGAATCCTAAGCAACTAGTGGCTCTTTATTCTCTATTTCAACTTCCTAATTATCACTAGGTCTCACACAGAAAAAATGGGGTATACCCTAGCCAAGTGTTGCAAGAAATGGGTTAAACAAAGCAGGACTCCATAAAGTGAGTGTGTTTGGTGGACTTTTATTTTTTAAATTCATAATACATATCCCAAACTTTATCTGATCCAAAAAACCTTCCAGGAACTAATCTTTCACACAACACATTTTGAGAAATGCTATAAATAGGGTCAAATTCAAAAACTTCCTAGCATGATTCTTCAAATTGTTACCTTTGTTATGCCATCTCCCTACCTGAAGTAATCTTCTGCCTCTATACATTCTGTTTACATGTTCACATTTAAAACTTTAGTCAAAATTTACTGCCTTACAGAGGCTATCCAGTCACTGCCACTAATTTCCAGTAACTTTAGCACACTAATCAAGTAAACATTTTGGAAAAATGAGGTACTCTATAAAATCCAATTTTTCAGTCATTGAATATTATAGTTTAAGGACCAAAAACTTTTGAACAGAAATCCAGAATGCATTACTTACCTTTCCATACAAAACACAATTTAACTTTCTGAATATATTTATGTCTACTTTATTTTAGGTTTTCTGTCTTGTCCTTCACTATTAAGGCATTTATTCTTAAAGGATTCAAGTGCACATTTTGAGTAACTTCTTTCTCTCCACCTTTTCAACCCCAAGTGGACTGAAAAAAGATAACCTAGTTTATTAAAATTACATGCAAAATTCGTTTAGCTAGATTTATAATAAAGACCTCAAGTGTTTTCCTGAGTGTAAAGGAACAATATTAAGCACAGGAGTACAACATTTATTTCTGCTTAGTAATTTTGTTTACTTTTTGGCTCAACAGACTTTTAAAATCAAAGAGGACTGGACAAGCAACCTTGAATCTTTATGTTTTGTCTCTTGGGATATTGGGAGGATATGGAGAGATGTATTGGAAAATTAACCTAAACAGCTAACTATGGAACTATGGTAGAAATTTTACATCCATTATCTCACTGAGTCCTTGTATTTATTCCAAAAGAAAGACCATAATTACACTAAATATTAAACAGTAGCTTAATTCCCTTCTACTAAAGCACAATGAGTAATGTCTTCCTAGCATTATCTTGCAAGAAGTTTTAGTAAACTGACAACATATAATCATTTGGAGAAAGAATATTAAAAGTAACAACATACCAGCAGAAGCTGAAGTCACAGTTTCAACAGCTTTGGAAGCATCTGAATCTTTTCTATTTCAGAGAAGAAAAAATTTAGCAAAGACTGAAATTCTAAGCTCTAAAAATTATAAAGATGCAAAGCTTAAACCTAAAAAGAATTAAGAATAATTCCATTTCAATGATGTCCTATTTAAACTGGAATTAGGGTGATAAAATACATTAAAGATGTAGTTGTAAAAATTAAAAATTTCTAATCCATATGCACATTGTCACATATGAAACCACACATTTACTTACTTTAAAGTAGATGCAGACATTTTCTTTGAATCTGATGTCTTTTTCTTCACCTCTTTGTTCTATGAAGGAAAAATATTTTGAAGAATTTAGTCTCTTCCCAATTATAAAAGGTAATTTAGAAAATACACAAAAGCATAATAGAAAAAAATCTAACATCTTACCTTAAAGTATAAATGTTTATTACTTTTCTATTTATAGATAGAACAAAAATATTTTCTTCAATTTGTGATCATACAATATAACTTTCTCACCTTTTACCACTCATCTACATTTTCTTTTCACTATCTTTCAATCACATTACTTCAAACAGCACTATGAATTTCAGATGTCTAACTGCTACCATCCTGGTCCAATCTACCATCACCCTTTCCTTTGATTACTTCAACAGCCTCTTAATGGTCTCTCTGCTTTCTGTCTTTGCCTTTTCAACCACCCCCACTCTATTCTTAACATAGAACCAGGTTCATCTTGCCATTCCTAGACTCAAAACCTTTCATCACTCAGAGAAAAGCCAATACTTACAATAGCCTGAAAGAGTTTATACCACACATTCCAACTACTCTCTACCCCCAAACCACTATGTATCTGTTCCTATCCTTCTCTACTTCCAACCCCAAGATATACTCCTCTAGCAAAGTTCATGGATATCAAAAAAAGGCATGTATTTCAAAGCTTTTTACAGTTACTGTTTCTTCTGCCTGGAATGCTCTCAACACAGGTAATGGCTTGCTTCCTGGTCTCCTTCAGGTGTTTGTTCAAGTATCACATTTTTCGTGAGACCTTCCATAACTACCTTAATGAAAGTTGCACAACTCCTTATTCTCCAACCAAAGAACTCTATTTCCCTTTTCTGTTATATTTCTCCACAACATTTGTTGCTGACATAATATGTGTATATTTTTAATTTCCTTGTGGTTTTTCTTTCCCTGCTCTTTGAAGCTAAACTCACCGAGAACAAGGACTTTTATTCACCACTCTATCTCCACTGCCTAAAATCATGCTTGGCAGTTCAAGAACATTCAGTAAAAATATATTAAGTTGATGTGAACTTTATAATAATTGTTATCATGTTATTTTACATCTTCCATTCTTTCCTAGCATCTTTTTTTTGCACTAATGGGATTTTATCCTAAACACCTTCTTTAACCCAGTGACTTAGAGGATATTCATCCTCCTACTTTTATTCTACTAGCAGTTAGCATCAATTTCAAAAAGAAATTTACAACTATTGATCCAAAATTATTGTTTTGTAGTTTTAATTAACATTTTTTGCAATTTGTTATTTTATAAAAATGATAAACTTTATTCTTTGTTTAAAATGGTTTGATTGCTCATAACCAATCATTTTATATCATAACTATTCAATTTCTTAAGTTCTTCATTTTGATAGTATTTTAGCAAACACATATAGATGAAATACTTTCTGAGCCCATGAATGTCTGAGTATACTATGCTAGCATACAATTTAAAATTTGAATTGAAATGTATGTATTGAATTATAATGGTTCAATCTATTTTCCATTCAACCTTGAGAATATGTTGCTCTGCTATCTAAAGCTAGACTTTTCCTTTTTACACTTACATTGTTTATGCATGGATCACTACAGGTTGCCCCTCCATAATTATGAATTTTAAAATCTTCATCAGTATTATAGTAGTATCTTCTTTCTGGAATTGCAGTTATATGCAGACTGTATCTCCAAGATCTATGCACCATACTGTTTCTCTCCTCCATTTTACACTCTTTGACATTCACTAATAGACTATAAGCTCCAAGAAGAGTAGAAGCACATCTGTCTGGTTTACTACTGCTGCTTTTGCAGATACCACAATGCCTGACACATAACAGATGTTTAAGAAATAGTTTCTGAATTGAAATGAAATTAAACTTTCATCTGAATTCTGATTTTCTCTCTTTGGTTTTATCTCCTTGTTACTCATGAGATTTTCCATAATGCCAAACCACTGTTCACTGGGGAGAGGATTAAATAAAGATAGGAGCATGAGACATGAGACCGAAACCTCCTCCCAAAACCACATGTAATATGAAAATATACCAAACACATCAAATCCTCAAAGAGCAACAGGAAGAAGGTGGTGGCAGACTGTCTACACACTTCTGGGGAAACCAGCAGACCTCAAGGAAAAGGGTAAAGTACCAAAGCCATGATCCAGAGGGACCCAAGCCCTCCCCCCACCCCAGCTGATCAGAGGGAGGAAGAGAAACGGAGCAGGAAGGGGGAGGAGGCTTAGGGCTGCTGAACACCCAGCCCTGGAGATCTGCTCTGAGAGCACGAATCTACACTACAGGGTGTTCTGGAGATTAGTGGGGTTGGAAAGCTAAGACAGGCGGAATACTTTGAGAGACTGAGATTCCAGCTGCTTCTGGGAAACCGGGATCCACAAACAGCTGCTCTGGGACAACAGAAAGGCAGGCAGTCTGAGAGACTTCCTAATAGCAAGAGGGCTGCTAAAAGGGCAAAGATTGCACAGAACTTGCTGCTCAGGAGAAAGGACAGGTAGACAAAATTGTCCGGGCACACACTGCCCAGCAGGTTAGGACCTCTCAGGAGCTTCAGGAGCTCATCCCTCAGGCTGGCAACACAGCTACAAGGTCCCCCACTGTGATATGCAGCCTGCTATACCTTCATCCTGGCTGGCACCAGCTAGCAAACCAGCTGCCCCCACCTACAGCAGCTGCAAATACAAAGCATAGAGGCTTCTCTTTGCACACTAAGCCCACTGACCCTGGCAGTGGAAACAGGCCCTGCAGCCGGGAAGTAGGAAAGAGCTCTTTCCTCCCAACAGGCACCAGCGCCGCTTGCCTGCAATCCCCACCATCTCTCCAGGGGCTGAGCAGCTCCAGAGAGTAGAGCTTCTGGGCACAAGAGGGTGCCACCTACAAATATGAAATGTCAAAGGAACCTGGTTCAAACTAAAAGCCCACAAAAACCAGAAAGAGGGCCAAGTGAAACTGAACTCATCAATCTTCCTGAGACTTCAAAGTAAAAATCATAAACATGCTCATGTAGCTACAGAAAATATGCAAGAAATCAGGGAGGAATTCAGGAATGAGACACAAATGTTCAAGAATACAGTATCTGAAATGAAATATACAATGGAGGGATTTAAAGGCAGATTAGATGAAGTAGAAACAGTAAATGAAATAGAAATTAGAGAACAAGAATACAAAGAAGCTGAGGCACAGAGAGAAAAAAGGATCTCTAGGAATGAAAGAATATTGAGAGAACTGTGGGATCAATCCAAATGGAACAATACTCGCATTATAGGGTACCAGAAGAAGAAGAGAGAGAAAAAGGGATAGAAAGTGTCTTTGAGGGAGTAATTGCTGGAAACTTCCTCAATCTGGGGAAGGAGATAGTCTCTCAGACCATGGAGGTGCACAGACCTCCCAACATAAGGGACCCAAGGAAGACAACATCAAGACATATAATAATTAAAATGGCAAAAATCAAGGATAAGGACAGACTATTAAAAGCAGCCAGAGAGAGAAATAACACCACATACAAAGGAAAGCCCATCAGGCTATATCATCAGACTTCTCAGAAGAAACCTTACAGGCCAGAAGGGAGTGGCATGATATATTTAATGCAATGAAGCAGAAGGGCCTTGAACCAAGAATACGCTGCCTGGCAAGATTATCATATAAATTTGAAGGAGAAATTAAACAATTTCAAGATAAGCAAAAGCTGAGAGAATTTACCTCCCAAAAACTCTCTCTACAGTGTATTTTGGAGGGACTGCTATAGGTGGAAGTATTTCTAAGGCTAAACAGTTGTCACCAGAGGAAATAAAACCACAGTAAACAATTAATTACTAAGCAGATGCAAAATAAAATCATGTACCCCCAAAGAGTACAGAATATGATACCTAATATATAAAGAATGGAGGAGGAAGAAAAAGGGAAAAAAAAGAATCTTTAGATTGTGTTTGTAATAGCATACTAAGTGACTTAAATTAGACTGTTAGATAATAAGGAAGTTACCCATGAACCTTTGGTAACCATGACTCTAAAGCCTGCAAAGGCAGTAAGTACACACCCACTGATAATCACCCTAAATGTAAATGTTCTGAATGCACTAGTCAAAAGACACAGATGTCATTGAATGGATAAAAAAACAAGACCCGTCTGTATGCTGCCTACAAGAGACTCACTTCAAACCCAAAGACATACACAGACTAAGTGAAGGGATAGAAAAAGATATTTCATGCAACTAATAGGGACAAAAAAGCAGGAGTTGCAGTACTTGTATCAAACCACTGTTCACTGCTTCTCAGCATTATTTTTCATTTCCATACAATCTTCTTGGATCTCAGCTGATGTTTGCTCTAGGTTTTAGATGTAATGTCCCCAAGAAACTTGGTGAAAACACTAAATTAAAATTTTGTAAGTCTTATTTTTCTTTGTAGAGGGTCGAGCTATATAGCACCATTTCATAGTTGTAATTACGGGTTTTGTTTTCTTATCATACTTTTTTCTAGATGAAGGGCTCCTCTCCTTTATGGAAAACTTTGTGAGTATGGACTTGTGCCCATTTCTCTAGAAAAAAAGGAATGCTTGCTTTCACGAGATTACTGGTAGTGGTGATGGAAAGAGTAGCTAAAAAAAGGTTCAGAATCCTCAGGACTGATGTCTGTGCTAGCTTGTAATTGAACACGAGGTAACTGAATTTGTTAGAGTTGTGTAGACCTTTATTTTAATCCTTCAGGTTTAAATATAGGGATGTGGAAACTGTTTACCTTTTCTGTAACATCTCTATTGACACCAAAGAGCAGCAAAATGGAGAATGTTCTGTGAATCACTGCCAAAGTCAAAGCCGGTACTAACATGAAACATTAAATATGGCAGAAAAGTATTGCCTTGGTTTTGACTATTAAAGTCAAAATTAAGATCTGGACTAAGGAAGCTACAGTGCTGCCCTTCTTTTCCATAATTTGGGCTTCCAGCTTATTTTGGGCTTAATTTGGAAGGAAATCTTAGTGTCTTCACCTGTGTTAACAAGCCAAAAAAAGACTGTCCAAATATTTCCAATCTGGAGAAGCCATAACCAGAATTCTGTAGGGAATCTCTTCCAGTCAATCCCTAGGTGTTGCTCTGTTGTCAGAGAAGTCATGAATTAGCCTTTTAAGACTCCTTTATTCAGCACCACCCAACCCAAATTTAGTTGAAGAACATCAATGTTTTTGACAGGTAGATGGCATGTTTTCCAGTTTCCAATGATGATACTTTCCCCTATTCATTACTATGAAACTCAGGATTGCAAACATGGTGGGCTCCTGGACTTAATGCTGCTTGTACCTTACCAACCTTATCAAAAATTCATCCCAGAGAATCATTTTAATCTGTATGAAATATTCTAAGTATATCCTTACTTGCCTATTTTCCCATATTAAACATTTCAGAACTAAGGAAGACTGATCTCCCCAGTTCTCCAAATTTAATGATCATCCAGGTCTTGCTTAAGAATCAATGGTATAAGCTTTCTCCTTCTAAGGTTACTAATGTATCCAAGACCATTTAGGCATTACAGTAGGCTGGTTGCTTAGATGATCTAAGTAGACTACAGAGATTTTTTTCTCTTCTTCTCGTTAATCAATCTGCTAAGCTTTCTTTGCTTTTAATAATTTGCCTAACTCACTCTGCAGATCACTTCTAGACAAATACTTTTAATCCATCCATTTCATTATGTCATAGCCCTGCTTAAAACCTTCAATAACACTGAACTGTCTACATGATAAAGTTTATATTCTTATATTATGCATTTGATTCTTGCTCCCCCTTTACCTCCTCTGCAACTAGAGGTGGCTATGTGTCATAGTTCTGGTCAATCAGATGTAGATTAAAAGTCACTAGGGAACTCATTCTTCCCAAGGGAGGACTATAAATCAAAACCCATTTTGCTCTTGATTTTTCTTTCTTTCTGCTTGGAAAATAGAAATGATGCCAGAAGGCACAGCAACCACCTCACAACTGTGGAGTAAAAGTACATGCTAAAGATGGTAGAACAGAAAAAGAAAAAGGCTAGGTTCCTGAAAATATCATGGAGCTGCTGCAACAACCACGGACCACCTACTTGCAGATTTCACATTCTTACACAAATAAACCTCTTATTTGTTAATAATCCACTGGTGAAGTTTTCTAGTTAAAATGAAAGAAATCCTAAATGGTAAAATTGGTAATACAAGGGTCAACATACAATTTATTATTCAAATCAGGACAATGGGAATAAATGGATGGCATGTAGCAGGTAAAAACTAGGATGATGGGTTACTCTAATAGTAACTAATCAGAAAACCTTAAGAGAAATAAATATCCTTTCTTTAATAGCAATTTAAACAGTATTTATGATATATACAGGATAAAGTTTACATTCTTAAATTATGCATTCAATTCTTGCGTCCTCTTCATCTCCTCTTCAATTAGAAGTGGCTATGTGTTAACAGTTCCAGTAAATCAAAAGTAGGTTTGATAATAAACTTAAATAAACTTAACACCCCCTTCTAAATGTACATTATGGAAATGTTACAAAAGAACATTATGGAAAAAATAAAACTTGCTAAAGGACATGAAAGGCAATCTCAATAAATGTAGAGATAAGCCACATTTCTGGACACTTACTACTATAAAAACATAAATACAAATTCAATACATTATCAACTCCCAGTAAAATTTCTCAGACAACTTAAATCGATTCTAAAACAAACGCGCAGGAGTAAATGTTCAAGATTAACCAAAATAAATTTAAAGCACAAAGAATAAGGGTTAAAAGATAGGCAAATATTATATAGTAACAATTGTTATAATAATTAAATCTACATAGTATAGTTACACACTGATGTAAGAGAATACTCTGAAACAAATGTATGTAGGGTGATTTATACACATAAGGGTACCCTTTCAAGTCAATCAGAAAGGACAAATTAGGCATAAATGATGTGCTAATTGGCTACTCATTTTGTAAGCAATACTGACCGCAACAACACATTAAACAAAAACTGTAGATTAAAAAAATAACAGAAGCGGACACTGATACACAGAAGGTCTTATAAAGAAAAAAGAAAAAAACAAAAGCCATTAAGATGAAAAACATCAATAAACTTAAGTACACTGAAATTTAAAAATTTACATACGTTCATATACAAGCACAGACTAGAAGAAAATACTTCCAAAATACATTACAAAATCAATATCTAGGATACTGAATACCTTCAGGCAAAATTGTTTTAAAGAGACAGCCTTATACAAAAACAGGAAGAGATATACACAACTTACTAAAAAGTAATAGAAATAAAAGTAATTATACTATAATGCTGTAATTCAGTAATAATCAGGAAAATGCAAATTAAAACCAGATGCCATTTTTTACATACTGGATTTTAAAACTATAAATATTAAGATGTTATCAATACATAACACCAGTACTCCCACAAACTATCAGACTGTAAATTATGACATTTACTTAATGAGCTATCTGGTACTATTAACTATTACCATACATCCTGTAACCTAGTAATTCCAGGGGAGGTATCACTTAAAAAAAAAAAACACTTAGAAATATCTAAGAAAGGCCCATTAAAGCCATATGCAAGGAAGTTAACTGAAGTCCTAGTTCTACAAGTGAAAAATTAGGAATAATTTAAATATTAATCCATAAAGAATTGGTAAAATAACTGTGGTATATGCATACAAATACAACACAGAGAGAAGTTAAAAAAAAAATAAGGACAGAGGATTAAAGATGGCGGCGTGAGAGGTGACATGCAGGCTTCCTCCTAAAACTGCATATAATATGAAAATATAATTAATACAACTAATCCTGAAAGAGCAATAGGAAAGAAGACTGCACCAGACTGCATACACCTGGAGAAAACAGCAGACCTCAGAGAGAGGGTAACGTACCAAAGCTGTGGCCCAGGAGGACCCAAGCCCTTCCCCCACCCCAGCTCACCAGTGAGAGGAAGAGAAATGGAGCAGGGAGGGAGTGGAGGCCTGGGACTGCTGAATACCTAACTCCGGAGATCTCCTCTGGGAGCACAAACCTACATTTCATGGTGCTTGCATGATACTCTCGTAATTACGCGGTTGGAAAGCTACGACAGGCAGAACTCCTGGAGAGACTGAGATCACAGCTGCTTGTGGAAAGCAGGGATTCACATCTGGCTGTTTGGGGGAAAAAAGAAAGGCAGACAGTCTAAGAGACTTCCTAACAAGGAAGCCCTTAGCAAGAGGGCTGCTAAAGGGGCAAGGATTGCACAGAACTTACTGTTCAGGAGAGAGGAGAGGTAGACAAAATTATCCGGGTGCACTCTGCCCAGCAGGTTGGGAGCTCTGCCATATAGACTCTCATATTTAAGAAGGAAAAAGAAATCTTCCTCCATAGACGATCATCAGGTGCTCCAGCTCCCTGGCTGGCTACACAGCTCCAAGGACTCCTCCATGATACGCAGCCTACTGCGCCTTTCTCCCTGCCAGCCCCACCTGGCTCACAAACCGGCAAACCCTACCCTGGCATTAGGCCAGTCAGAGGGAAGATCTGTCTACAGCAACTACAAACGCAAAGCATAGAGGCTTATACGGGTGTACTCGGCCCACTAGTTCAGGCAGTGCAGACAGGCATAGCAGCCGGGTAGCAGGAAACAGCTCTTTCCTCCCGCCAGGCACCAATACCACTCCCATGTGACCCCTGACATTGTTTCAGGGGCTGAGCAGCTCCAGGGAGTAGAGCTTCTGGGCTTGTGGAAAGCAGGGATATACAAATCTGAAAGGCCAAAGGAACCTGGTTCAGAGTACAATTATTAATACAACTCATGAGAAAGATTTAAATGACACTGACCTCAAGACTCTTCCTGAAAGAGAGTTCAGAATAAAAATCATTAACATGCTCATGGAGGTACGGAAAGATATTCAAGAAATCAGGAATGAATTCCGGTTGGAGATCCAATCATTGAAGAGCACAATGAACAGTATTAAAAGCAGATTGGACATGGTGGAGGAAACGATAAATGAAACAGAAACTAGAGAAGAGGAATACAATGAAGCTGAGGCACAGAGAGAAAAAAGGATCTCTAAGAATGAAAGAATATTGAGAAAACTGTGTGACCAAAACAAACAGAAGAATATTCGCATTATAGGGGTACCAGAAGAAGAAGAAGAGAGAAAAAGGGATAGAAAGTGTCTTTGAGGAGGTAATTGCTGAAAACTTCCCCAATCTGGGGAAGTAGATAGTCTCTCAGGCCATGGAGATGCACAAATCTCCCAACAAAAGGGACCCAAGGAAGACAATGCCAAGATGGATAAGGACAGACTATTAAAAGGAGCTAGAGAGAGAAATAAGATCACATAAAAAGGAAAGCCCACCAGGCTATCATCAGACTTCTCAACAGAAACCTTACAGGCCAGAAGGGAGTGGGATGATGTATTTAATGCAATGAAGTAGAAGGGACTTGAAACACGAATACTTTATCCAACAAGACTATCATTTAAATTTGAAGGAGGGATTAAACAACTTACAGATAAGCAAAAGCTTATTTACCTCCCACAAACCATCTCTACAGCGTACTTTGGAGGGACTGCTATAGCTGGAAATGTTCCTAAGGTTTAATAGGTATCACCAGAGGTAATAAAACCATAGTAAGGAAAGTAGAACAGCTAATTACTAAGCAAATGCAAAATTAAATTAACTATCCCCAAAGTCAATCAAGAGATAGACAAAGAGTACAGAATATGATACCTAATATATAAAGAATGGAGGAGGAAGAAAAAGGAAGAAGAAAAAAAAACAAGGAACCTTTAGATTGTGTTTGTAATAGCATATTAAGTGAGTTAAGTTAGACTCTTAGATAGTAAGGAAGTTAACCTTTAACCTTTGGTAACCACGAATCTAAAGCCTGCAATGCCAATAAGTACATACCTATCGATAAATACCCTAAATGGACTGAATGCACCAATCAAAAGACATAGTCACTGAATGGATTAAAAAAAAAAGACCCATGTATATGCTGCCTAAAAGAGACTCACTTTATACCCCAAAACATACACAGACTAAAAGTGAAGGGATGGAAAAAGATATTTCATGCAACAAATAGGGAGAAAAAAAACAGGAGTTGCAGTACTTGTATCAAACAAAATAGACTTCAAAAGAAAGAAAGTCACAAGAGACAAAGAAGGGTATTACATAATGATAAAAGGGTCAATCCAACAAGATGATATAATCATTATAAATATCTATGTGCCCAACACAGGAGCACCTACGTATGTGAAACAAATACTACAGAATTAAAAGAAATAGCATGCAATTCATTCATTCTAGGAGACTTCAACACACCACTCACTCTGAAGGACAGATAAAGCAAACAGAAAATAAGGAGACAGAGTCACTGAACAACACAAAACAACAGATGGACCTAACAGACATCTACAGAACTCTACATCCAAAGCAGCAGAATACACATTCTTCTCAAGTGCACATGGAACATTTTCAAGAATAGATCATACACTAGGCCACAAAAAGAGCCTTGGTAAATTCAAAAAGACTGAAATTCTACCAACCAGTTTCCCAGACAACAAAGGTATGAAACTAGAAATAAATCATGCAAAGAAAATGAAAAATCCCACAAACACATGGAGGCTTCACAACATGCTCCTAAATAACCAATGGATCAATGACCAAATAAAAACAGATCAAGCAATATATGGAGAGAAATGACAACAATAATTCACCACCACAAAATCTGTGGGATGCAGCGAAGGCCGTGCTAAGAGGAAAATATATTGCAATACAGACCTACCTCAGGAAGGAAGAACAATCCAATATGAGCAGTCTAAACTCACAATTAATGAAACTAGAAAAAGAGGAACAAATAGGTCTGAAAGTCAGAAGGAGGGACAAAATAAAGATTTGAGCAGAAATAAATAAAATTGAGAAGAATAAAACTATAGAATCAAGGAAAGCAGGAGCTGGTTCTTTGAGAAAATAAACAATAGATAAATCCCTAGCCAGACTTATCAAGAAAAAAAGAGAGGCTACTCATATAAACAAAATCAGAAATGAGAAAGGAAAAATCACTACAGATACCACAGAAATACTAATAATTATCAGAGAATATTATGAAAAATTATATGCTAACAAACTGGATAACCTAGAAGAAATGGACAACTTTCTAGAAAAATACAACCCTCCAAGGCTGACCTAGAAAGAATCAGAAAATCTGAACTGACCAATTACCAGCAACAAAATTGAACTGGTAATCAAAAACCTACCCAAGAACAAAAACCCTGGACCAGCAGATAACTTCACCACTGAATTTTATCAAACATTTAGTGAAGACCTAATACTCATCCTCCTTAAAGTTTCCAAGAGTAGAAGAAGAGGGAATACTTCCAAACTCATTCTATGAAGATAGCATCACTCTAATACCAAAACCAGGCAAAGACACTACAAAAAAAGAAAATTACAGAGGAGTATCCCTGATGAACATAGATGCAAAAATACTCAACAAAATATCAGCAAATCAAATTCAAAAAAATACATCAAAAAGATCATCCATCATGATCAAGTACGATTTATTCCAGGGATGCAAGTATGGTACAACATTCAAAAATCCGTCAACATCATCCACTACACATCAACAAAAAGGACAAAAACCACATGATCATCTCCATAGATGCTGAAAAAGCATGTGACAAAATTCAACATCCATTCATGATAAAAACCCTCAACAGAATGGGTAGAGGGCAAGTACTTCAACATAATAAAGGCCATGTACGACAAATCCACAGCCAACATTATACTTAACAGCGAGAAGGTGAAAGTTTTTCCTTTAAGATCAGGAACAAGACAAGGATGCCCACTCTCCCCTCTCTTATTTAACAGAGTTCTGGAGGTCCTAGCTATGGCAATCAGACAACACAAAGAAATAAAAGGCATCCAGATTGGTAAGGAAGAAGTCAAACTGTCCCTGTCTGCGCGGATGACATGATATTGTACATAAAAAACCCTAAAGAATCTACTCCAAAATTACTAAAACTAATATCTGAATTCAGGAAAGTTGTGGGATACAAAATTAATAGAAATATGTCGCATTCCCATACAGTAACAGTGAACTAGAAGAAAGAGAAATCAGGAAAACAATTCCATTCACAATTGCATCAAAAAGTATTAAATACCTAGGAATAAACCTAACCAAGGAAGTGAAAGACCTATACCCTGAAAACTACAAGACACTCTGAAGAGAAATTAAAGAGGACACTAATAAATGGAAATTCATCCCAGGCTCTTGTCTAGGAAGAATTAATATTGTCAAAATGGCTATCCTGCCTAAAACAATCTACAGATTCAATGCAATCCCTATCAAAATACCAACAGCATTCTTCAATGAACTAGAGCAAATAGTTCTAAAATTCATATGGAACCACAAAAGACCCCAAATAGCCAAAGCAATCCTGAGTAGGAAGAATAAAGCAGGGGGAATTACGCTCCCTGACTTCAAGCTCTACTACAAAGCCACAGTAATCAAGACAATTTGGTACTGGCACAAGAACTGACCCATAGACCTGTGGAACAGAATTGAGAGCCCAGATATAAACCCAAACATATATGGTCAATTAATATACGATAAAGGAGTCATGGGTATACAATGGGGAAATCACAGCCTCTTCAACAGCTGGTGTTGGCAAAACTGGACAGCTACATGCAAGAGAATGAAAGTGGATTATTCTTTAACCCCATATACATAAGTAAACTCGAAATGGATCAAGGACCTGAATGTAAGTCATGAAACCATAAAACTCTTAGAAGACAGCATAGGGAAAAATCTGGATATAAGCATGAGCAACTTCTTCCTGAGAGCATCTCCTCAAGCACAGGAAACAAAAGCAAAAATGAACTCATGGGATTATATCAAACTAAAAAGTTTCTGTACGGCAAAGGACACCACCAACAGAATAAAAAGGCATCCTATAGTATGGGAGAATATATTTGTAAATGAGATACCCAACAAGGGGTTAACATCCAAAATATATAAAGAACTTACATGCCTCAAATACCCAAAAAGCAAATAACCCTATTAAAAAATGGGCAGAGGATATGAAGAGACAGTTCTCCAAAGAAGAAATTCAGACGGCCAACAGACACATGAAAAGATGCTCCACATCACTAATCATCAGGGAAATGCAAATTAAAAGCACAATGAGGTATCATCTCACACCAGTAAGGATGGCCAGCATCGAAAAGACTAAGAACAACAAATGCTGGCAAGGATGCAGAGAAAGGGGAACCCTTCTACACTGCTGGTGGAAATGTAAGCTAGTTCAACCATTGCAGAAAGCAGTATGGAGGTTCCTCAAAAAACTAAAAATAGAAATACCATTTGACCTAGGAATCCCACTCCTTGGAATTTACCCAAAGAATAAAACTTCTCAGATTCAAAAAGACATATGCACCCCTATGTTTATTGCAGCACTTTTTACAATAGCCAAGATATGGAAGCAACCTAAGTGTCCACCAGTAGATGAATGGATAAATAAAAGGTGGTACATATACACAATGGAATTACTATTCATCCATAAGAAAGAAACAAATCCTACCATTTGCAACAACATGGATGGAGCTGAAGGATATTATGCTCAGTGAAATAAGCCAGGCAGAGAAAGACAAGTGCCAAATGATTTCCCTCATTTGTGGAGTATAACAACGAAGCAAAACTGAAAGAACAAAATAGCAGCACACCGAGGGACTCTAAGAAGGAACTAGTGGTTACCAAAGGGGAGGGGTGTGGGAGTGTGGGTGGGCAGGGTGGGAGAAGGGAATTGAGGGGTATTATGTATAGTACACATGGTGTGGGGGATTATGGGGAAAACAGTGTAGCACAGAGAAGGCAAATAGTGAATCTGTGGCATCTTACTACACTGATGGACAGTGACTGCATTGGGGAATGAGTGGGGACTTGATAATATGGGTAAATGTAGTAACCACATTGTTTTTTCACGTGAATTCTTCATAAGAGTATATATCAATAATACCTTAATAAAAAATTATTTTAATGATGTGGAAAATCTGTATGAACTAACATGGTTAAAACTCCAAATCAAATTACTGATTGAAAAATATGCTACTAACCCCCTATAAAATACATTCTTCAGCAAAAAAAAAACAACATAAGTACTTCCATAGACACTACCTATGTATACATAAACTAAAGCATAGAAAATGATTTAGAAAAGACTATAAACTAATAAACAATGATAATTCTAAGGAAGCAAAAGGCCCAAAAGAATAAAGTTCAAAACAGGTAAAAGTCAATAGTTATTAGAAACCAAATAAGGATTTTCTTTTTGTAGAAAGGAGGATGTAAGGATTTGGAAGAAGTATGCAAAGGCCTTCCAGGATGTTGTCAATGTTACAGTTTGTGATTTAGGTAAAGGGTTCACAGGTGTTTGGTCATTTTGTAAAGTATTTTCTCCTAGTCTATTGCTTATCACTTAACTGTTTATACTGATACATAATATGTGTGTGTGTATATATATATATAGTTGTTAATTTCATACATCTGTTGAGTGTACATTTATGCTTTATGTATTTTCCTGTATGTGCCACACTTAAGCCAAAAAAGGAAACCTAATCAACAAAACATGCAAGATCTAAATCTAGTTTACCTGTGATTTTTTCTTTCCTGGAACACATACTTTCACACTTTTCCCTTTTATCAGAAGAGGTGTTGTTTCAATGTACTTCATGACTGCAGTAAGTGCTTCTTTAAATTCCATTTCCAAGTAAGCCTAAAAGAAAATGTACTACCTTTTAAGTTAAAAAAAAAAATCTACCTTAAAATTCTCTGCATGAATTAATGCTTAATGCTTCTTTGTTGAACATAACACCATGAAATTAAATTACCTCAAGTACTGGTTGTTTTTCTTTTTGTTTTGCTAAAGTCCAATTCGATCTTTAGGATGTTTTCACATATGAAGTGGGTATTTAACCTTATGGAATTTCCATACCGTCAGCAAGATAGTAAGACAGAAACAGGGGTCCATGGCAGTCTCATGGAATAATAAATGGACAGCAAGGCTCACTGAACAATCAGAAGACAGGATGTGGTCTAGCTGCCATAATTTTTAAGGCTTCTTAAACAAAGAAAACACTACCAGTGATATTCCTTCCCCTGTCTTATTTCAAAATTTTTAATGTTCTGCTTAGTTTAGGGTTGTTCATTATTTTTGTGAACTCCATTATGTAAGGTAAAGTGTATGAATACAACCCAAATATGAATCTAAAAAATACTTACTGTACAAATGAAATGTTTTATTTTTTTTTAAGTATGACATTACCGGTGTGCTAAAGCAGTGGATATCAAACTATGGCCTGTCACCTGCTTATGTAAACAGTTTTTTTAAAAACAGCCATGCTCATTCATTTTAGTTATGGCTACTTTTCTACTAAAATAGCAGAGTTGAGTTGCTGTAATCCTATGGCATGAAAAGCCTAATGTATTAATTATCTGGCCCTTTACAGAAAAAGTGTGCTCAACTCTGTTCTAAAGAAGGATCTAAAACTGTATTTTGGGACCTTGTTCGTTCAAATACGAACATTTACATAACTCTCAATTAACAATTATATATGTAGTAGAAGTAGCAAACTGTCTATAATACTGACTTTGTATGGTTTTTAGAACAGACTGAATTGACTCACCTCCTTTCTATATGGAACAATCAGGACATCATTAACTTTTCCAAATGGTTGAAATAGTTTTCTAATATCCTCTTCAGTACAGCCATCCTCTGGTAACTCAGATATAAGGAGAACCGAACCACAATGAGAAGACTGGTCTTTCCAAAGCTATTTGGGGGATGAAAATTTGAAACAAACCAAATTAAACCATGAAGTACTGTAATAATAATCCCTAATACAATTTCTTCTACCATTAATCTCAGTCTTTTAAACAGTCTTGTCTAAAGATTTTAGCACAATTAAAAAAATGTTTTTCTAATGCTAAAGAAAAGTGTTAAGAACTATGTTTTATATTTTACTACTCAAATCTTAAGAGTAGTCAAAATTTATAGATCACCAATCACAGAGGCTCTTTTCTGTTTGGAAGAATTTATGAAAAACAGACCTATGTATGGAATGCTCCAAAACAATTAAAGAGTTTTTTTATAGGATCTGCATAGCCTATCATTAGTGAAGCTGAAATTACAGGTTTGTTCACTGTGTTCTAATAACTGAAAATGGTATCTAGATAGGTATACTATTTTAAAAAGACTCATATGTGATACATGTAATTTGAATACACTGTAATATCAAATTTACACTAACTGTTAAAACTGAATTAAAAAACCTTTCAAAATGTTCCACTGCCACCATCTAGAAATCTTGAAACAAAAATGAAAGAATGATACAGATTAATTTAGCCTCTTCAAAATATTCCCTTTACTCAACATTTTTTCCCAATGCTCTTCAAAAGTCTATAATTACATGTTACTTTAAGTTTATCCTAGCTGTAAGCTCTTTGGGTCAGGAGACTGTAGCTGTTGAAAGTATTTAGACAATGTTAAGAGTAATGTATACCTAAATACTTGAAGACTTGTTAATATTACAATGCACTGAACACTTGACAATCTGGCCTACTAGGAGTTACTCTGATAGTCTCAAGATGAGTAAACACATTATTTATTATAGTAGTAATTTAATTAATATGTACCATAAAAAAATGCCTCAGTATTGAGACTAGCAATACTGTAACTTGCAGTATTGTAACTGTAAATGTACACCAATAAATCCAGACCCAGAAAACAAACTATGCTACACTGGATAAGAGTATTTGAATTCTGAACTGCACTGCAGAAGTATCACACAGATTAGAAATGATCCATTTTCAGTAGAGACTCACTTTTGTGACTTACTAAAAAAGATGACAAAAATTACATTCACTTCCCCAATCAGACATCAAAACCCATCACAAAAATCTTGCTTGTACAGCTAGCCAAAAACACCAAACCATCAAATGTTCACACTTCTGATAATCTAATGTCAAGCCTCTAGGACTTGTGAGCTACAAGATTTTCAATTATTGGACTTTTCTTACAGTTATAGGTGAAAAAAATAGAATATTCCATATCAACATAATCTAATAAGTCACAAACTTTTGGAAATATGAAAACAGTTCAGACAACTTTGTTTTTTTCTCTTTGTCATAACCAATGTACGCACACACTTGCAGTAAGGAATTAAAGAACTACTGACCTTATGCTGAAGAGAAACAGCTTTATCAGACACCAGTTTACATTCTATTAAGGTATCATCTTCAGGATTCTTTGATTTGTAACGAGTAGAATGTCCTCCTAAATTTGAATCACTCTTTACCAAGGTTGTAGGTTTAACTGATAGCTTTGATCCACTGCCAGTTTTAGGCTTTTGTGCTGGTGAGTGTCCCGTATCAATTGCTTCAAGATGTTTCTGTTTACTGAATTCTGACCCATGCCCAGAACGTTGTATTACATCTTCTAATGCTTTTTTTCTGTCTAGTAAAAAAGAACACAAGTAGAACTTCAGTTGAAAAGAACCTAGGGTAGGAACCATCTCGTCACATCATTAAAAAAAGAATAATTCTTCAACTGCCCAGATAGTTATCACACAGAGTTGTTGTTAGCCCAAATAGGGAGCAAATGCACACAAAAAAATTCTTAGTCTTTAATTCTTCACTTGAAAGGCTTTTTACACTAAGGTCCTTTAATTCAGTGAGCTTCTCTTACACTACTGGTCTTCCAACTTTTGTTGGAAACATCTCTCTTAAAAACTGAAAACTCCAAAGGGCTTTTGTTTGTGTTAAATTTATCAATATATTTATATGAGAAATTAAAATTGAATTTTAAAAATATTAACTCATAAACTCCTATGTTAACATAAGTAATATGTTTTTATGAAGAACTTTAATTCACAAAACAGAATAGTTAGATGAGTAGTACTGTTGTACATTTTCCCACTTTAATGTTAAGCTTAAAACAAGACACCTGAATATTAATATCTGCTGCTGCATCCAAAATGCATTATTTTGGGCACAAAATATTTATATATTTTGGTTGAAATATATAAAGAAAATTCAGCTTCACACAGACATGTAGCTGGAAAAGGGGGGCATCATAGACCACTGAGAAGATCTTAAGAGAAAAAACATGCAAAAGCTATTTCTAGAAAGGTCACTGAACCAATATTAAGGTATAGTTGAAAATACGAAAATTTCAAAAATGTTTTACATTCATGGAAGACAAATCTTATATAATGATAATCAATTATAAAGACAAACTATGTATATCCTTGGTATGTCCTTGTTTTTTAAATTTTTGGGTGGAAAGATGGGTTACATGAAGTTCTGACACATTCCTCTGACAGTTTAATAAAGGGAAAAAGAATGGACTACACTGAGACATGGGTCGGATTTCATATAGCAATTCTGAAATTCAATAAAGTATTTCATTTCTTCAAAAATAGCTGAGGCAGATAGCTCAAAATGTCAACTTTTGTTAATCCTTAACAGTGGTACCGAAGTCACCATTTCAAACTTACTAGAAATACAGAAATATCAAAATTCAAATAAAATTAGTCAAAATAAGTAGACTTATCATTCATGACCATAACAGTACCTGATGATCTCACTGATCTCTTCATTGTCCTTTCGGGGCTAACTGATCGATAGCATTTTGGACTACCCCTAAATGGATTTCTCATTCGATATGGTGAACGGGACCTGGATCTGTATCTAGAAATGGAACGATGGCAAATTCTTGGACTTCGACTTCTTGGCCTATATATGTAACGCATCGGGCTTCGAGATCGATGGAATCTGTGACTGGAGCTTGACCTCCTAGAACGTCTAGGACTGGTGGAATGAGAACGTCTTCGTGGAGTTTCATTTTCTTTTCTATTGCCCTCATTTCTATAAAGTATGGGGGAAAAAACCATGATACAGCAATTTAATATAAATTTATCTTAAATGACAGAAGTACCTTCTTAAAAACAGACCTCATTACCTAATACCAAACTCTGATCCCATGTACTTAAGACAAAAACCTGTCTGTTATGATGCAACCTAGCCTTGTAGATAAATAAGAAACAATCAGAACAAACGATCAGCCCTCTAACTGCTTGGATCTCTGTTTTGTTAATTTACAGAAGAATATCATAATCTATTTCCTGGGCTTTTCCTGGACCATTATTACATCTAATTATGTTTAGAAAGTATTAAGTTATATAAAGAATCTAGGAAACATTTACATAAATGAATGTTTTCAACAATTTTTTCCAAAAGATCATGCATCTACAAATATTTGACTGCTGTACTTGTATATATACACAGTGAATAGGGACCCCTTAGAGGATAAAAAGCTTAATAATACCATTCCCAGCTTTCAAGGCATTTACAATCTACGATCCCACAAACATAAAACAATAAAAAGTATAAAATATTTTAGAAAAAGTTTCAGAGGGGAGCTATTACATTTAAACTGGGTAACTAAAAAAGATTCACAGAGATTGTTACATTTGCCTGCTGTTTAAAAGTAAAAATGGTCAAAAAAGACTCAATTCAAAACAATACCTTTAAAAAGTTACTTATTTACCTTTCAAAGAAAATAAACTTTCAGTAATACCACTATTAAAAAAAATAATTACCTTCTTGATGGGAGGATCTCAGGATTCCAATCAGGATACCTGTTTTAAGAATAAACAATATTAATGAATAGTTAAACAAGACATAAAGGCTCAACCAATCTTTCCCTACAATATAGAACGACTATCCAAAACCTAAGTTTACACAGTGATTTATTAGTATATTGAATTATGAAAATTTTCTTGGAAGTAAAATATTTTCAGTGTCTAAGTCAAAAAATAATCAAAAAGTAAGCAATTCAGGGAAAAGATACATAAATACCCCATACTTTAAAGGCCTTAAAATTTATTTAATTAAAAAAGCAATACACATAAAAGTGTTAAGAGGTATAAGACACAAGATTAGGTAGGGGTTAAAAGAGGGAAGACAGTTCACACACTTTGCAGAACTCCAGGGGACACCAATCTACAGAATATGACACGAACAATGCCCCTTACATCATATCAAGTGGTCATCGGAGAGGTATCTACTGGGAGGAATTGAGGGAGCATTCACAAAAAGGTTGCTTTTCAGGTAGCCCTTAAAAAAAAGGCTATCAACAGACATGTATCAGGTTAGGTTTCACATAGTGGCAAGATATAAAAGAAGGATCTGAGGCAAACATGTGTTCTATTCCAGAAACCAGTCTGACTACAGCATGGAAATGATAGAAAGGAGTTACCAGAGGGGTAAACCTGGAAAAGTAGCTCAGAGACTAATCATGAAAGCCCCTGAACCAAGTAAAGGAGGTTATACGTAAGTAAAAGGCAATGGGGAATCAGTAAACACTTCCGTAGTGAAGAGAACATTGGAATGTTTTCAGCAGAACTGGAAATAAAGATCTGGAATTAAGGGAAATGACAAGGGCTGAGATCTTTAGAAATCAGGCATGCAGGAGCCATAGCTATAGTTCTAAGAATGAGTGAGACTAACACAGAATGAAGTTTTTAGGAAATAGAGGGCTGAAGACAGAAGCTTATATATACCCACACTTAAGAGTAAAGCAGAGAACTATAAACCAATGGAAGAGATAAAGGGTAATCACATAAAGTAAAAGTAGGAGGAAGAGTAACATCATAGAAGCCTAAGAAAAAGATCTTCATTCTCAACTTTTCTAGAGAATCTGGCCTCTAAAGGTTAATTGGAAATAGTGATTAAATTAAAACATCAAATTACTAATATTCAGGAATACAATTTCAATAACCAAGAGAGGAGCCAGGTTAGGAAATGGAGGCAGCAGACTCATGTCAACAAGTCACCTGGCAGGCAAATAAAATCAGGTCAAAACCTTAGTAAAGGTAAAATGGTTTTTATTTGCTGCTCTTCATTTCAAGACACTTTGAGCAGATTAACTCAATACCAATACTTAATTCCCTTTTCCTTGCCTGCCTACAAAGGCTAAAAAGAAATACATATTTGTTTTCCCAGCCTCCTTACAAGACAGCCAGTGACAGGTTCTAATCAATGAGACATAGGCACAAAACCAATGGCAAACTTCTTCCTGCTTCTTGTCCCCACCTTTCTATTTTGAGAGCAGGTATGATGCCTGGTACACCTTGCAACTGTAAGGTGACAAACCATGAAGACAAAAAAAGTTATCTTTAATCCAATGATCCATCATCTAGAAACAAGTGTCAAAACATGGATAATTTTGTTTCATTTACTCCCACATTTTAAAAAACTCTTGTTATTCTATACCATCTAAGATAAATTTCTCCTGTTATGGTATAGTGTTTAAGAACAAAATCTTTGGACTCAAACAAAGCAGGATCTTTGTAGGTACTGCTACTTAATGGACATTTTTCTGAAAGTCAGTCACTTAATATGAGTAAATCTTAGTTTTCTCATATGTACAATGCTGGAAATACAGATTGACAACATGTACCAATTATTAAATTTTCGAGGCCCTCCAGTTTATGGATTCACAAAAGCTTGAGGATTATTATTCAAGAGTGGTAGTAATGTTTTAGATGTCTATTAGGTTGACTGTTAGAATACATGTTCTTGTCTCTGATGCCAAGGGCAGAAAAGTAAAGCAAGTAGAGTTTGGACTGCCTCGTTAGTTTAAAATGTTTCAGAAGCATGATACCCCTTACATGGGCAATATAATATAATGGCTAAGAACAAGAACCTAAGTAATTGACATTACTTGTGTCTCAAAATAATGCAGTAAGTACATACATCACCTGTAGTGCTGTGACAAAAATGTTCAACCTAAATTTAGCAATGAGGAAACAGAAAAGTACAGAATGTGGGACATTCTACAAGATAATATTCCTGGACATTTTTAAAGAAGTCAACATCATTAAAACATCCTCCTCCAAAAACAAAAAAGTATGGAGTGGGGGTGTTCTAAATTCAAAGAGACTGCAATGCATAAATCTTGACTGAATCCTGGGTTGAGGTGCAGGTAATGGGTTGGCAGGGTTAGTTATAAAAGGCATTTTAGAAACAAGTGGGAAAACCTGAACTTGGCTTATATATTAGAAGGCATTATGAAATTGTTGTTAATCTTCTTAAATGTGTTATGTTGTGGTTATAATAGATAACTACTGCAAAATAATTCCCTTATTCCTCAGAGATAGATGATGAAATGAGAAGTGAAGTGTCATAATGTTTGTAAGTTATTTCCAAATAGTTCAAAAGAGTGTATGCATAAAGATAAAATAGATGTGGCAACTGTTAGTAACTGGTGAATAAACATGAAGAATATATGAATGTTTACTATCCCTTCAACTTTTTGGCAGCTTAGTAATTTTTCAGAATAAAATGTTGAGTGGGAAAAATGGAGCAAAGATTCTATGAGCTAACAGACTAGTTCAGCCAATTATTTGCTGTACAATAGTAAGAGAGTTGTCTATGCCTTCGTTTCCTCACTGGTAAAATCAAGAACAATCATTATACATATATCTCACAGGGTTGCTTTGAAGATTACATAACTAATGTAAAGCACTTAAATAATGCCCTCAACACAATAACCATATGGCTATTATTTTTATTATTATTATTTTATTAAGGTATCATTAATATACACTCTTATGAAGATTTCACACGAAAAACAATCTGGTTACTACATTCACCCATATTATTGAGACCCCCCCATACCCCATTGCAGTCACTGTCCACCAGTGTAGTAAGATGCCACAGAGTCACTCCTTGTCTTCTCTGTGCTACACCATCTTGCCCGTGATCCCCCCACACCATGTGTACCCTCCCTCCCCACCTGCCTTCCCCCACCGTTCCCCTTTGGTAACCCCTAGTCCCTTCTTGGAGTTTATGAGTCTGCTGCTGTTTTGTTCCTTCAGTTTTGCTTTGTCGTTATATTCCACAAATGAGGGAAATCATTTGGTATTTGTCTTTCTCTGCCTGACTTATTTCACTGAGCATAATACCCTCTACCTCCATCCATGTTGTTGTAAATGGTAGGATTTGTTTCTTTCTTATGGCTGAATAGTATTCCATTGTGTATATGTACCACCTCTTCTTTATCCACTCATCTACTGATGGACACTTAGGTTGCTTCCGTATCTTAGCTATTATAAATAGTGCTGTGATAAACATAGGGGTGCATACGTCTTTTTGAATCTAAGAACTTGTTTTCTTTGGGTAAATTCCTAGAAGTGGAATTCCCGGGTCAAATGGTATTTCTATTTTTAGTTTTTTGAGAAACCTCCATACTGCTTTCCACAATGGTTGAACTAGTTTACACTGCCACCAACAGTGTAGGAGTGTTCCCCTTTATTCGCATCCTCGCCAGCATTTGTTCCTAGTCTTTTCGATGTTGGCCATCCTATGGGTATTATTATTTTTATACTAAATCTCTGAAGCACTGTATCTTTCCTTAAATAAACCTTTTTATCATAATCCTTAAATACTCTTTTATCATAATCTAGGAAGATCTAACAAAGACAAAGGGACAGAAGAGATAATAAGCCTTAAGAAAAGGATTAAGCACCTAAAAATACATTAGTAGAGGAATAACTAAATAGGCTAAGGTACAAAAACAAAATGGAACAGAATGCAGCTTAAAAAAACAAAGAATGGAGTAGCATGTATTTTACCATGTAAGGATCCCAAGCAGCTAAGCAAATCTAATTATCTGTTAAATTTTTTTTGTAGTGGAGAAAAAGCCCTTAAGGAATTAATGAAAAGCACACAACTTGACAATGGTAAAAATGTAGGATACAGTAATAAAGTAGCAGACATGGAAAACAAATACTTTAAAACCAGGGTCCTATGCATGAAAAAATAGGCTCATTTACACAGAAGGCTTTAATAGGTACACCTGCTATTTGCTCTAGTCAATTAATGGCAGTGCGTGTAGCTAGAATCCTCACTAGTATTAATGCCTACCTATAAGTCACTCCCACCTAAACCCTTCACCTTCATAGAAAGTAGACATCCCATTAGGTATCTGGAGGAAAATTGGTGGCTCAGGAGAGATTTTCCATTTATAGGGGCAATAAGGCCTATCCTATTCAGGTAACAAATTATCTCTGTATGATTACCTATGTTTGTCTGTACAGTACCTATATAGGGACACAACTCCCATCTCTAGTCTTAGCCTATGATTCAGGTAGGGCTTATGTCAACACAGCATCAACAGTAGGCACGTGACACCAACCAAGGTAGAGTACCCTATTCCACAACCATTACAATTGGCTTATAGATAAACGACCAAAAGTGGATCAAAAGAGTCAAACCATGGACTTCAGCAGGAGTTACGAGTAAATAGAGGTTTTTTTTTTCATGTTTGTTTTTAAACTCCTGGACTGCTAGCTATACAGACCACTTAAGTCCAGAACATTGGGAGTCGTTCTGCTTTGTGCAGAAAGTGTGCCTAGGATCTCAGGAGGCCAAAGCAGAGGGAACAGCCAAGAAATGAAAATATTTCTTAAACTTTGATTTTTATTCAAGCATCCAATTCATCTGTTCTTGAAACTAGAACCACTCCCTAAACGTCCCAGTTATATGACCTAATAAATTCCCTTAGTTTAAAAACTACTTTGAGTTAGGTTCATCACTTACAACCAGAAGAGTACTAAATAATCTCAAAAAATGTTGGTCATGTTTTCATAATGAACAAAATGAAAAACCAAAATAGGTGTCACAAAACTATTTGCCTAACATGTAACTATCATCACTCTGGTGACTAGGAAGTTGACGCACAAGATCAGCATGTGTAATGCTGCTGAGGGAATGCAATTTAATCTCTTTTACTACAAGGGGTTTAAGAGAATACTGTTAAAAGTCACACTTTTCACCTTCATAGGTGCCCTATCTTAAAGAAGCATAAGATGGAAGAACTGAAGAACCAATGTTGAGGAACCAATACAGCTTAGCTTGCTAATCTCCTACTTAAGGTTTTCTCTGAAAGTAGGGTCTAAGCCAGGGGAAAACTTCACACCTGAACTAAACACTGATGTTTGGTTTGGATGACTTTTAGTTATTTATCCTTTGGGAAAGGTAGAGAGAGATATCTGATCTGAAATAGATAAAACTGTCCCAAAGTAGGTGCCAGCAAGGAATGAACCAATGGTTTAAAAGTCTACCACCTACCGGGATTAAATTAGGAAAAGAGACGGAAGGAAGAATCACCATGAATTTTCTCCTTCTGGAAAAATATTAAATATATTTCTACAGAATTAGTATTATAGAAATAGACTTTCTAAAAAAAATTTTCTCACTGGAAAGGAAGTACAGCAGAGACAAGTAGTGATTCCATAGCATCTTATAATACTGATGAACAGTGACTGTAATGGCGTATGTGGTGGGGTCTTAATAGGGAGGAATGTAGTAACCACAATGTTGCTCATGTGAAACCTGAACATAAGACTGTATAAAAATTATAACTTAATTAAAAAAAGGAAAAAAATTTTTTCTCTGAAGTACCACACTAAAGGTATTAAACAGTCACACATGAACATTAACTATTTTGTAACTTTGCTACCTATAAAAAAGAAATTGTTCTTACTGTTGACGTAACTGTCGGCAGCTATCAATATGAGTAGATGTATTTTGGTGCTGAATCCAGTCCTATTGTAAAAAGAGAAAAGGGTTGAAATTAGAGTATTATTCCTCATGCTGACTAATAAAATTAGGCTTTTAAAAGTGACACAGCATACTTTGTTTTTTAAAGTTAAATCTAGTTATAAATAGCATTTGGCAACTCAATAAAATTTTCACAAACAAAAATAAAAGACCTTCAAACAAAGGTACTTAATACCATACCTCACTGATGTCATTTTAAAACACTTTAGCATAGAAAACTTAAAAAATTGTACCCAGGGATACTCATTTGAAATATATATTTAACCTTGGAAAAAATAAAAACATGGATCAAAAATAACTCATCTCAAATATAAAAACAACACTCAACAGAACACCAAAATCTCCATAAATAAAATGGTATGTGAAATGGCATCCTCAAAATACAGTCTCAATGACTTACACCTCTAAAATTCAAGCTAACAAACACTAACAAAAAATCCTACCTCTTACGCCAGTACCATTCCAAACAAGGTACTCACTATATTGACAAAGGATCAGATTAGGAAAAATATGAAATCCGCTGCTGATCAAATCTAACTTATTTTCAGGATTTAAGGGAAAGTAACACCATTTCAAAGACATAAACAATATCCCTTACATATACAGAGCTTTACAATGAACAAAATGCTTTCTTATACATTCATTTACAAATCTGCCCTAAAATTACATTCTATACCCACAGATAGTTCCTGGAAGATACATCTGATATAAAAAAAAAAGGCAACACAGTTTTCAAAGATACAGCCCCCCACGTGAAATAATCAGTTAAAAGCAACATGTATATTACTCAATGTTTTATTGTTTCTCTAGCATTTGGACAGGCAAAAAACTTACTGAACAGTTCTGTATTTTAAAACATTGAGGAAAATGTTATTCATTTCCACTTCAAAACATTCCATTTGTTATTCAAGATGAACTAGAAATTTCTAGTTAAAACCACAGTTGACACTAATTTTGGTATCTTCCTTATCAAGAATTATCTGAAAGTTAAGTACAACTCTACTTGAAATAGTCAGCAACAAGTTATGACAAACCCTAAACTATTTCATTAAGCCATGGAACTGACTGTGGATTATAAAAAATGTTTGCATATCCTGCTCAGTGATACAAATAGAAAGCTAGAAGAGACTGTTAGTCTCTTGTATTGCTAAACCCATGTCTTTAAACAATTAACCAGACATTGCTAACATTCAAACAGACACGCTGGCAAGTAGTGTGTTGGGCATGATTTATTTGGACCATAAAGTTTTATTTGAATAAGTTGCCAACATTTAAAAATCCAGAGATTTTACCCCCAAATCCAGATTTCCGGCTTTTCTTGAAAAAATAAGATGTTAATACTAGACGTGTATTTTATACAGCAACCATTAGCTGATGCTCATGCCTGCCCTCTTTAAGGCAATGTCTCTCCAGTTCTACACACAGGTACACAGACACACCCACTATCTATTGTCATTTAACAGGCCCACTTTACTCACTGGCATTACTTGCCTTAAGCTCGGTAAGTATACCTATGCCACCCCAATTCTAGACTCTATAGTAACTAAGGGTCCAAAAGCAGTACTGCCTCTCCTGAAAATAAGAGATAATTACCTATTAAGCAGGAGACGGTACAAGGACTGTAAACTTAAGTGAGCCCAGAATCAAACTGAAAATACCTACCCATGTCAGAGTTTATCCTCCAACTACCTCAAAAATGTCTTATGTTGGTCAGTACTTTCTTGAATTATTTCAGTCAGAAAGACATAGCTTCTAAACCGAGGGCAACTTCTCTTAATGTCTGAATCCCAATTTAGAAAAGAAATAATTTCATATTCTGTTCGTTGTCTTATGCAGGCTATAGTTCTAAAGATTCAGAGGTGGGGAACATACTGTCAGATATTACTTAACAAAAAGTTTGCAACTGGTAACCTACATAATGTAAATGTCATATATATGTACACACACACTTACAAGGCAGCAAGATATATCACAGAAACAAGACAGGTAGTTTGTACCATCTTTGCCCATGTACACAAAGTCATCCAGTAGTGAAGAATTCATTAGGTAGGTAGGTAGGTGGGTGGGTGGGTGGGGTGTGTGTGTGTGTGTGTGTGTGTGTGTGTGTGTGTGTGTGTGTTTGAAATGGCAATCAATCTCTGTAAATGCTAATGATCACTAAGTGATTTCTTACCCTAATTTTTACTTTTATCATATTTACACAGACTTTCACCATCTTTCACTTGAATAACTAGAGAAGTTATATTCAATTCCTATCCTCTTTCTTCTAATTTTTATTCACCCTACACATGTGAGCCAGATTTTTCTCCCTAAAATATACTTTCAACATGTCACTTCATGTTATCGGGAACCTTAATTAGCTTCCTAATGCCTCTCACCTCAAGTCTAAACTCTTTAGGCTAGCTGTTGAAGGTCCTTGTACTTGTTGCTCCTATCTGAAATGTCATCCCTCCTCCCCCATGTATATTCAAAGCTTACTCATCATTCAAGACCCATCTTCAACCTACTCCATCATGTCTTCCCTCCCAGATCATTCTAGTCCAGGTTAATATAGTTTGTCACTGATATTCAATTAGTCTTATCCAACTAGGTAAGTCTTTTGATGTCAGAAAGCATATTTATACTTCTTTTTAATTACATACTGCTAAATGCTCAATAGGTGTTGAACTGGTAATGCTGGCCTGAATTAAGCCTGAAATCAAAATAGAAATACTCAGTATCTCTCACCTATAGCATAGCCCAACAGGTTAAATACAGGTAACTAAACCATGACTACCTTCTGGTTTTTCCAATTTCTTAGTTGCATAATTTTTCTCTTCAATGAAGACTAAAATGTTTAAGAACATATACATTTTATATAGCTTTTCATTTCTACCCTAGCACCTAGTATAGCCCTGTACAAAACTGGCAGTCAGTAAATACCTACTGAATAAATGTATACCTTTTCTATTCAACAGAATAAAAATTTAAACTTTTAAGATATTTTTCTTGGATTCATCATAACGAATTCAAGTTCAAAATAAATGAGATACAGAAAGGATTAACACTCAATTTATTTTATTATTTATGCCAACACTACTTCCAGATTATAACTAGTGCTATGAATTATTCTGAGATTTTTTCAAGACTCATCTATCCCCTTTGATAGGGTTAAGACTAAATCTGGCCAAAATGAGAAAGGAATGCTGTTTTCCTTTGCTGGAGTTAAAAAAAACATCAGCTCTAGGTGTCAGATTTTGTTGGCTAAAACCTGGTGGACGGGTAATAGAAAATAAAAGGGCAGCACTGAAAGGAGAAAAAACAAGAGACTAGAATAAAGACCTATAGATTTTTAAGCCTATTCAAAGGATACAACCAGTGATATGGCCTTGAATCAAAACAAAGCTTGTTCCTATGGAAATACATTCCTTCCTAATCGTTTATAATATAAATCTATAAATCACATTAGTAAATAGAAGGAAGTGGTTTTCAACAACATGTAATAAAACATTGCGGGAAATTCCTACTCAAATCTACCAATGATTACTATCAAGCAGTATATTCTACATTACTCTTCACTATCTCTATAAAATACTTCCTTCTAACGATACTTAACTAGGCAAGCACCTAAGACTTCTTTATTTTTTTAAAGATTTTTCTCTAAGTTTCTATCATTTTACCCTATATTCTCTGAGTCCATAGCTGGTCCCAAAATAATTCATCTTCACTCAATTTTGCTATGAATTAAGTTATTTTATAAACTCCTTCTCAAAAAACACTAAAAATCCTAGTCCAGATAGTCAGAAAATACTTAAATTGACATTAGCTGTCTTTTAGCATAAGACAGGTAAATATATGCAAGGCTATAATATGCAATATATGCAGGGTTACTGTCCCTTAAAAGTGTGCAATATAAATGTTTTATTCTAACTTTGTATATTTTTATACTAACAGGTTCTCTTATTTAAAGGTGATCGATGTGACACTGCCTTATAATTTACATAGTTTATGTTATATAAATTTGATGCTGCATAAATTTTCTAGGATAATAAATCAAAAGTTCAAACCAAATGGACAAACCACATGGTGTGCCCAGTTCCCAGAATACAGAAAGCCTAACACTCAACTCAGTACTTAGGCCAGCACTACTTAAGATTACAACTAAGTGTTGATGTTGCAACCAAAATTAAGTTCTGAATTTCTTTATTGCCTAGTTAACACCATCTGAGAATTTAGAGGAAACTTGAGTGCTGAGTATCGTTATACAGTTATCTTTAAAAACACTCACCTTCAAATGACTACATTCTACGTTACATAGAGAACACAAATGTGGAAATATTCTTGGAGAAGCTGCATAATAATCATTCATCATAGAAGGAGTTGGAAGTCTCTTCATCTTTTGGGCATCAGCATGTGAAAACTTTGGTAGCCATGATGCTTTCACAATTCCAAAGGGAGACTGAATGGGAGTATCAGCCTCTGACTGGTAATTCTTTTTACTTCCTCCTGATCCATGTACATTGGAAGAATTCACCACAGGTTCACGTGGGATCCTCTCTTGCTGGCTTACAGATGAAATTAATTCCGATGAAAAAGGTCGCTGACTCACAGACGGAGGAATGAGAGACTGATTCATTGTCTGGTTAACAGTTTGGCTAATGGCCTGGCTGACAGATTTTACAGGTTCAAGGACTGACTGTCCTCCTGAAATGTGTAAGCCTGACATCTTGGTTCCACTCTCAACTGGAAAAAAGGACTGATTATTGGAGGACTCACTGGGGAAGTCCATTGGTCGAAACACATCTTCAACAGGAAACATAGAATTACGTATTACATTTGGAGTAGGAACAGATCCAGAAATGCTCTGCTGTGACCGAAATTCATTCTTAACCTCATCAGTTGGAATTTCAGGATCATATATGCGTACTTCAAGTGGATCTTCTGTGTAACCGTATTTGCTTGCATGCCCATAATCAATCACATTACTTGAAACTGACTCGCTACCAAGCATTTCTTTATTTCTGCTCTGAGAAGGTAAATTAGGTAATCGGCGCCCCATTTTTCGCATTCTTATATCCCTCAAAATTAATGGCATATTTTCAGGAGTTAGCTGTTCATCAGGATAGCGACTGAGTTCTTCTAAATCTTCATTAGATAATCCAAAACTTGCTAAGATACTTGAGGCACTCTCTTTAGTATAGCGGCTCTGCACTTTAGGATTTTGCTCCGTAACCTGTGTTACAGAACTCTGTTTTATTCCAACTGATGCAGACATATGAGGCTCATCATCCCACCGGCTACCATGAGGCTTCCCCTTCTTTTGTTGTGCTTCATGAAAATCCAATTTTTCTTTGGTCAATCTTGGGTCAGTTCTGTGTTGAGTTACCTGAACATTCATTCTCTGTGGTCCCATGTTCTGATAAGACTCATGGCCAGCAAATCTGTGTGGAATTCCACGGGCTCTCCCTGCTGGGTAAAATCTTGGAAGACCCATAGATCCAGGCCTCATAAATGGTCCTGGAGGCCTCATCCCAGAAGGGTTAGGTGCTCGTGGCCTCTGAAGTGGAAAGTTTCCTCGAGGATTAAACCTGGGTCTCGACATGGCTATTTTCAAGAAAGCCTGATTTAATAAAGTATAAGGTGGTGTTGAACTATGTGAGGCAACGGCATTCAGCTGCTGAAGCGCCAACTGAGTCTTAATCTGAGCAAAGTGCAAAGGAGATGGGCCCAACAGAAGTGGGTTTGCAATGCCCAGGTTCAAGGAATTCACAAGTGGTGCGAAATTTTCCAAGAATAACACAAAGCTGAAAGTTAAAACACAAATATTAGATCATTTTAACTCAAACTACTTCAGGAAGTGGGTTCTACAGCCAGTGTAAAACATTCTGAAACAAAGCCACGAAACCATTCCACATTTCATATACTTTTAGAGGTAGTGTTTATGAGAATTTTAAACTTTCCCAAAAACTTTCTCTTCTTCTTTCCCAAATCCAGAACACAAACCCAAACCTCAAGCCAGAGTTCATGTAATACTGCAGAGCACTGGGTGCTGTCCTGGCTGCTGAGTGGTAATTACAATTCCTTTTAATCTTGGAAAATACTGAGGATTTATTTCACTTTAATACTGGGAAAAAAAGATGGAAGGCATTAAAATATTCAGAAATGCACATACATCTAATATATACATTATAAGATGTAAAAAACAACAAAAATTGGAAGTGCAGGCATAAAACTTTACAAGACCCATTTCTCTAAGATCCAATAAATTCCACATGGCAATTAGACTATGCTTATATTTATTGTTAAACAGTTGTTTCTTTTAAGATGAACCCTTGTTACCAATAACTTTGGACTACAGAGTCTAGCAGAAGAGTGGGCAGTGGCATAGAATTGATTATAAAAACACATCTTTCAGGACCAAGGTCAGCAGCCACAGAACTCGCCTTCCCTTGCCCAGTTTAAAACAAATGAACAGACTATGCATATCCATTTTACCAGGTCTCTACTTTTTTATACCTGATACAAATGCAGGATGGGAAACATAAACTCTTAAGGCATCTACACCTTGTATGGAAACCCACACTGTGGATCCTATTTGATGATCACTACTTTCAGGTTCAAGCTACCATTTCATCCATAATTCTATGATACACTTTCTTTATTTGCATATAATATTAGTGAAGTGTTAATTTGGCTGAGAAATGGGCTTTATTTGATTAACACTCTCCCAACCACCTTGCATGTTGCCACCACGTTTAACCTTTACAAAAGGATATTTTTGCCACATGACTCCTCTGTTAAAAAATCCAAGAGCATTCTCATTCCTTTTACATAGCTTTATGTTTAAGGTCCATGCAATTTAGCCAATCTCTACCTTTCCAATTTTACCAGACACTCATTCCAGATAGGTTTCTGTTCCTATTCTTCTCTAGCTCCCCCATCCCTTCCAACCAAAACAAATGAACAAAACAACCTTGCCCTGGACCTGACTTACTTGATTTTACTTATCCTTCAAGGTCAGCTTCCATTATACCTTCCATAACCACCAAAGCCTAGAAAGTCTTACAAGTTTCTTACTGATTTTACCATTTTGAGAGTCATACCTTTTACTATCTTGTTTTTGTGTTCATATGTGTTGTCTTTTTCAACAATCTAGTATCAATTAAAAGCATATGTTCATTGTTGTATTATCCTGTAAGCGTATAGCTGTACTCATGCTCAAAATACCCTCAAACATTTGTTATTTGAATGATCACATCCAAAGACCTATTAACATACACAGATTATTTTCAAATTAGAATGAAATACAAAATACAACAAAAATGACATAGGCTTCTAATTCACCAGATACAAGCAGCAGACTAAGTTTAATGAACAATGATATCCAAATTCTCTGTAAATAATGTCTACTTCCAACAAACCCCAGGTCTTTTTAAGCAATCTTAGTATATGAAACTATGTCCATCTTCTATAAAATAAAAATACCTCCAAAAACAACTTTGTCTTTACCCAGTCATTAAAACAATCACTGCTTATGCAAACAGTATGTCATCTATTGCTTTGCACCATTTTCCTCAATTGAAGACTCCTCTCACAACTTCAGAAGTACAAACTCCTCAAAAAAATTTTTTCTTCCCCCATTATAAAACCGAAAACAGCATTCAACCAGTCATCTAATTGCCACATGGAATTATCAACACATATCAATTGGAGGTATCCAGATTTTAAGTTCTTTAAGGGCAAAAACCTATCTGTGTATTTCCTAATATGCCTAGCACTGCCTTTGAAGTATACATTTAGAGAATGCAAGAAAGTAGCCCTTCAAAAACTGTGTTCTACAGAAACTGGTGTCCTGTAAAATTGTGGGTCTTCTACATAGGAGTTCCCTGGTCAAGGAAGTTTGAAACACATGCACTAGCTACCCTTCTTAGAGGACACAAGCCTATCACATTACTAAAGGCTCTGAGATGCCTTGCTGTTTATAACAAACCTTTTTTCATTTTGTAGTTTCCAAACTTGAGTTTTTCTTCAGGCATATACCTGGGGTAGTGTTTGAAATATTTAGTAATTGGTAAACCAAAAGCAATAAACAATCAGAACAGTAACTTGTGCCTTGTAATGTGCAGGCAAGGTCCTGAGCCCCTTCTTCTTCCACCCCCTCTTAAGCTTTAGTTGCTGTAGCACAGTGACAGAGGGGCAGTCTCAGAGAGGGACTAGAAGAGTCAGGGAAGTGGACATCACCCTTGGGGCAACAGTTACTAATCAGGGCAAAATTGTTTCCATATTTTAACAACTGGCCTATCTGTATCACCGTGCAGTCAATGAGTATCAGTCCTGAAAAGACACTAGTCTTTCACAGGACAGTCTGGAATACATATAAAGTGAAGAATTAAAAGGCCTTTTCCTAATTAAGAAATTTCAACTTTCAATAAGCAGAGGTTAAGCATTTTCATTTTTTTAGGAGCCTGGGAAAAAAACAAAACAAAACACTAGACCTCTATAGTTAGTTCCATTGTGAAATCTAATATAACGAAGTCAGAATATAAGTTGCCAAACAGATCTCTCTTCCAAACAGATCTCTCTCCCTTCTTTCTTCCTAAGACAAGTTAAAGGCCTATTCAGTTACAGTTATTTATTAAGCATTCTGATTCTATGACTTGTTAGCTAGAGTTAAGAAAGCTTCTCTTGACATGTATACCCTGGAAAACCCATCATAATCAAGTACCACTATTTCAATAGGTCTCTTCCATAAACCCTTCTGAGAACAAGTTTCTTTAATTCTCATGAACTTGAACACTTCTAACTTTTATCCCAAGACTCCTGAATTTCAGGCTTTTAAGTCTAGCGTATTTTATTTATTTTAGTTTGTATTTAGTAACACTTCCAGATAGTAATCTACTAATTTAAAATCATCAGACACCTTTGTATGCTACCAATATAATTTCTAATCCTGGCAGAGAAATTTCTGCCAAAGTAATTCATCAAAACATCACCATTAAATTAGTTTACATGTGTTCAGCTGTCTCAAATTCTATTCCCACTACAATGATGTACATTTTAAATCAGAAGCATAAAACACAATGTTAGACATTGCTAAATTGTGACAAACACATTTTTAAAAATATAATGAAAAGTCTGCCTACAATCCATATGCCCAGTAACATATCTTCAATGGTTTACAAATTTCTTTCAAGTAATCTTATTTTCTTTGTGAATGAAATTTAAGTATATTCATATTTCACTTACACAATTTTCATTTTTATTTTAAAAGCATAAGTACATTTTTAATCATTTAGGAAAGTTACTGTTTAATCTTAGAACTATCATTCATACTCACTCCAAATAAAACATTTAGACTAAAAAGATGCTGGTAATTATATTTCAGGATTTCTATTTATAAGGTATTATAAACTTCCCTTTTGCAATTATGTAAGTTTCAAGCCTTATTTCTTTGAATTTAACTTAAGGACAGGCAAGACCCACCACCACCAGCACCCTTTTCTTTGTCTCTTAAATTTTCTCCTTTCTCTTGCTTAAACTTCAGCCCTATCAGTGATGCCACAAAAGTACGTAATGCAAATGCTAACAACCTAACAGAAGCATAGGAATTTATGGTCTTCCCAACAGACTCATGGGAATATTCCAAAATCAAGTGTCAGGTCATGCAGGATATCTAAAAATAATTTGGAGAAACTATCTTCTCAGCAATACGTCAGAGAGTAACTTCAAATCCAGCTATTGTTCTTTCATTTAATTAACAAATAGTTGACAGTTCTGTTCTAGGTGACAAAGTAGTATGGTTATTAAGCCAGAACTGATCCCTTCTTTCACAGAGCTAACATTCTAGCTTTTAAAAGAGCTAACATCTCATAGAAGACAAAATAATAAAACATAGCTGGAAAACTCCTGGAAGTTTCCATTTTCAAGCCTCTATAATTAAGAAGGTTTGCAGAGACTAGAAACTGGCTGAATAAACTATGGTAAATCCATACTTCACAGCTTTAAAAAAGGAATGGTATTATACATCCCTGGTAGGATATCACCAAAGGATAAGAACTAGTAGATTAAAAAAAACCTTGAGGTTGTTTTCATTTTTTTAATTAGCATATGGACAAAAAAATAAAGTGTTGATTAAAGATGAAATGCCCATACAATAGTATTACACATATAAATATGTAAACACTGTTACCATCACATATGTCTCAAGTCATGGTTTCTAACCCAAAAATAGGAAATGTAAAAGTGTCCTGGTTACTGCAAATATGCTATTAGAAGAAAACCAAGGGGTTACCACCAATGGCATTCACTGACTTGACAATAATTTTTAAATCTGTTAATATCACATAATTTTTAATCAAAGTAACAAGTGATAGCCAGAACTCAGAACAAATGCTTGATACAGTAAATATAATCTTTATGATCCATAACCATTAAAGAATATACCATTTTCTGGATAACTTGAACTCTGGCCATAAAGGAGGTTTGTTCACTTGGAGGAATTTATGGATAACTAACTTATGAATCATTAAATTAACGCAGAAAAATCTAAGTTGAGATCTGAGTTATTAACTCGTTTGAAAACAACTGCAAGTAAGTAATATTAACACTCTAAGATAATTTATTCCTGATTGTATAATACATGCTTGTTACAGAAAACAATTAAGTGTAGTAAATGCATACCAATAAAACCATCACTTAGACTGAATATTTTGATATAATTTCTTCTGTTTTCTGTGTGCGCATGCATGCAATGACAGAAAGGGGAGGAGGATACACCAACCTTTATTGTATTAAATTAGAACTACACTACTTTAACATTTTCCTATGTATAATACTCTTTGAAAACAGGGTATATAATTGTCACAAAACATTCTGAATCTCGAAATTATTATTTTGACAAGTAGCAGTTAAAAACTCTTTTCTATGTCCTTTTAAGAACTAAAACATGCCACTCTGAAACAAGAAATATTCAATGAAATGTCAACCATAAAATCTATTTTAGAAGCATCGAGTAGAAACTAAGTTCCTAAGGCAGCCATGAAGAAATAGCTTGATGAAAGGACTTCTGGGAAGATGGCGGCGTGAGCAGGGCCGCAGAAATATCCTCCCAACACTGTATTAATCTACAAAAATACAGCAAATACAACTATTCCTAAAAGAAAGACCAGAATACACAGGAAAGCGCACAGCGTGCAGCTACACCCGAGAGGACTCGGCACACCAAGAGGCAGGTAAGATACGAAGCCGCGGCCTGGCGGGATCCGAGCACTCACCCACCCAAGTGCACCAGGGGGAGGGCACGATGCAGAGTCGGGACGGAGAGGAAGTACACCCCGCGAAATAACTAGCCCCGGTGATCTGTGCTGGGAACACTGACACACGTAGCACTGTGTAGCGGAGACTGGAGAGACATGATGGCAGGATCTGAGTGCGGAACGCGCCAGGGTGCTTGCAGCTGCTCCCAGGTAGGAAAAAAAGAAAAGAAAAGCACGAGCTCTCTTCAGCGGTCTTAAAGAGACAGGAGCCGGATCACCGCGGCACACTCAGCCCAGCGGATTGGGAGTCCTGGGGAGTTTCGGACCCCTTAGCTTGCGACTGGGAAAGCGTGGCTACAATTAGACTTCTCACTGTGACCAACAGCCTCCCATTGATTCCCACCTGGGCAAGAGCTATACCATGCGGGGCAGCGCGGCCACGGCAGCAAAATACTGGGGCAACAGCGCCACCTACAGCATCCTCACAGAATCTACTCCCAGGGGGAATTTTGTTTGATTGTTTGTTTGTTTTGTTCTTTGTTATTTTGTTTTTTTGTTTTTTCTTTTCTTTCTTTCTTTTTTCTCTTTTTAAAGTCTTACAGAGCCCAGCTGACATACGTGGCAACTACCACTGACCAATTCTATAGCCATGAAAAGACAGAGGAATATGGTTCAGACTGAAATCAACCAGACAACCCCAGAGAGAGAGCCTGAAGGGATGGAAATGCACAGTCTTCCTGAAAAAGAATTCAGAATAAAAGTCATAACCATGCTGATGGACCTACAGAGAAATGTGCAAGAGCTGAGGGAGGAAGTGAGGGAACTGAGGAAAGACAATGCAGAAATCAGACAAGCTATCGACGCGCTTAACAGCAGACTGGATGAGATGCAAGAGACTGTTAATGGAATAGAAATCAGAGAACAGGAATACAGAGAAGCTAAGGCGGAGATAGATAAAAGGATCTCTAGGAACGAAAGAATATTAAGAGAACTGTGTGACCAATCCAAATGGAACAATATTCGCATTATAGAAGTACCAGAGGAAGAAGAGAGAGAAAAAGGGATAGAAATTTTCTTTGGAGAAATAATTGCTGAAAACTTTCCCTCGCTGGGCAACAAAATACTCTAACAGTCCACGAAAGCCGACAGATCTCCCAACACAAGGGACACAACGAAAACAACACCAAGACACATAATAATTAAGATGGCAAAGATCAAAGATAAAGACAGAGTATTAAAGGCAGCTAGAGAGAGAAAAAAGACCACCTACAAAGGAAAACACATCAGGCTATGATCAGACTTCTCAACAAAAACCTTACAGGCCAGAAGAGAATGGCATGATATATTTAACGTTATGAAACAGAAGGGCCTCGAACCAAGAACATTGTATCCAGGACGATTATCATTTAAATATGACAGAGGGATTAAGCAATTTCCAGACAAACGAAAGTTGAGAGCGTTTGCCTCTCATAAACGACCACTACAGGATATCTTAAATGGACTGCTCTACAGGGAAGCAACCCTAAGGCTAAAAAGATGTCACCAGAGAAAATAAAATGATAGCAAAGAAAGCAGACCATCCAAATACTAAAGGCAAAGAATAAAACACCTAGTATATAAAGAATGGAGGAGGAGGAATAAGAAGGGAGAGAAATAAAGAAACATCAGATGGTGTTTACAATAACTTAACAAGAAAGATAGATTGTTAGATAGTAAAGAAGAAACCCTTGAACCTTTGGTAACCATGAATCTAAAGCCAGCAATGGCAATAAGAGCATATCTATCAATAATCACCCTAAATGTAAATGGACTGAATGCACCAATCAAAAGACACAGAGTAACACAATAGATAAAAAAGCAAGACCCATCTATATGCTGCTTACACGAGACTCACCTCAAACCCAAAGATATTCACAGACTAAAAGTGAAGGGATGGAAAAAGATATTTCATGCAAACAACAAAAAGAAAAAAGAAGATGTGGCAATACTTGTATCAGACAAAATACACTTCAAAACGAAGAAAATACTAACAGATAAGGAAGGACATTACATAATGATAAAGGCGTCAGTCCAACAAGAAGATATAACCATTATAAATATATATGCACTCAACACAGGAGCACCAGCATATGTGAAACAAATACTAACAGAATTAAAGGAGGAAACAGACAGCAATGCAGTCATTTTAGGAGACTTCAACACATCACTCACTCCAAAGGACAGATCAACCAGACAGAAAATAAGTAAAGACACAGAGGCACTGAACAACACACTAGAACAGATGGACCTAACAGACATCTACAGAACTCTGCATCCAAAAGCAACAGGATACACATTCTTCTCAAGTGCACATGGAACATTTTCCAGAATAGACCACAAACTAGGCCACAAAAAGAACCTCAGTAAATTCAAAAATATTGAAATCCTACCAACCAACATCTCAGATCACAAAGGTATAAAACTAGAAATTAATTTTAGAAAGAAATCAAAAAGGCTCACAAATACATGGAGACTTAACAACACTCTCCTAATTAATCAATGCGTTAATGACCAAATCAAATCAGAAATCAAATAATATATGGAGACTAATGACAACAACAACCCAAAGCCACAACTTCTGTGGAACGCAGCAAAGGCAGTTCTAAGAGGAAAGTATATTGCAATCCAGACCTATTTAAAGAAGGAAGACCATTCCCCAATGAACAGTCTAAAGACACAATTACGGAAATTGGAAAAAGAAGAACAAATGAGGCCCAAAGTCACCAGAAGGAGGGACATAATAAAGATCAGAGAAGAAATAAATAAAATTGAGAAGAATAAAACAATAGAAAAAAAATCAATGAAGCCAAGAGCCGGTCCTTTGAAAAAATTAACAAAATAGATAAACCCCTAGCCAGACTCATTAACAGAAAAAGAGAATCTACACATATAAACACAATCAGAAATGAGAAAGGAAAAATAACGACGGAGCCCCAAAAATACAAAGAATTATAAGAGAATATTATGAGAATCTATATGCTAACAAGCTGGAAAACATAGAAGAAATGGACAACTTCTTAGAAAAATACAACCTTCCAAGACTGACCAGGCAAGAAACAGAAAAGCTGAACAGACTAATCACCAGCAACGAAACTGAATCGGTAATCAAAAAACTACCCAAGAACAAAACCCCCGGGCCAGACGGAGTCACCTCTGAATTCTACCAGACATATAGAGAAGAAGTAACACCCATTCTCCTTAAAGTTATCCAAAAAATAGAAGACGAGGGAATACTTCCAAACTCATTCTAAGAAGCCAGCATCACTCTAATACCAAAACCGGGCAAAGACCCCACCAAAAAAGAAAATTACAGACCAATAGACCTGATGAACATAGATGCAAAAATATTCAACAAAATATTAGCAAACCGAATTCAAAAATACATCAAGAGGGTCTTACACCATGACAAGTGGGATTCATCCCAGGGATGCAAGGATGGTACGATATTCGAAAATCCATCAACATCATCCACCACATCAACAAAACAGAAGAACAGGAACCACATGATCATCGCCATAGATGCTGAAAAAGCATTTGACAAAATTCAGCATCCATTCCTGATTAAAACTCTCAACAAAATGGGTATAGACGGCAAGTACCTCAACATCATAAAGGCTATATATGACAAACCCACAGCTAACATCATACTTAACGGCGAGACGCTGAAAGCTTTTCATCTAAGATCGGGAACAAGACAGGGATGCCCACTCTGTCCACTGTTATTCAACATAGTACTGGAGGTCCTAGCCATGGCAATCAGACAAAACAAAGACATACAAGGCATCCAGATTGGTAAAGAAGAAGTCAGATTGTCACTATTTGCAGATGACATGATACTGTACATAAAAAACCCTAAAGACTCCACTACAAAACTACTCGAACTAATACACGAATTCAGCAAAGTTGCAGGATACAAAATTAAAACACAGAAATCTGTTGCTTTCCTATACACTAACGAAGAACTAACAGAAAGAGAAATCAGAAAAACAATTCCATTCACAACTGCATCAAAAAGAATAAAATACCTAGGAATAAACCTAACCAAGGAAGTGAAAGACCTGTACTCTGAAAACTACAAGACACTCCTAAGAGAAATTAAAGAGGACACTAACAAATGGAAATGCACCCAATGCTCTTGGCTAGGAACAATAAATATTGTCAAAATGACTATACAACCTAAAGCAATGTACAGATTCAACGCAATCCCTATCAAACTACCAACAGCTTTCTTCAATGAACTGGAACAAATAATTCTAAAATTCATATGGAACCACAAAAGACTCTGAAGAGCCAAAGCAATCTTGAGAAGGAGGAATAAAGAAGGGGGAATTACGCTCCCTGATTTCAAGCTCTACTACAAAGCCACAGTAATCAAGACAATTTGGTATTGGCACAAAAACAGACCACAGACTAGTGGAACAGAATAGAAAATCCAAACATTAACCCAAACATACACAGTCACTTAATATTTGATAAAGGAGCCTTGTATATACAATGGGGAGATGACAGCCTCTTCAGCAGCTGGTGTTGGAAAAACTGGACAGCTACATGTAAGAGAATGAAACTGGACTACGGTCAAACCCCATATACAAAGGTAAACTCAAGGTGGATCAAAGACCTGAATATAAGTCATGAAACCATAAAACTCTTAGAAAAAAATATAGGCAAAAATCTCTTGGACATAAACATGAGCGACTTCGTCATGAACATATCTCCCTGAGCAAGGGAAACAAAAGAAAAAATTAACAAGTGGGACTATATCAAGCTGAGAAACTTCTGTACAGCAAAGGACACCATCAGTAGAACAAAAAGACATTCTACAGTATGGGAGAATATATTCATAAAAAACGTATCCGATAAAGGATTGACATCAAAAATATATAAAGAACTCATTCACCTTAACAAACAAAAAGCAAATAATCCAATTAAGAAATGGGCAGAGGACATGAATAGACACTTCTCTAAAGAAGAAATTCAGATGGCCAACAGGCACATGAAAAGATGCTCCATATCACTAATCATCAGAGAAATGCAGATTAAAACCACAATGAGATATCACCTCACACCAGTGAGGATGGCCAACATCCAAAACACAAACAACAACAAATGTTGGCGAGGATGTGGAGAAAAGGGAACCCTCCTACACTGCTGGTGGGAATGCAAATTAGTTCAACCATTGTGGAAAGCATTATGGAGGTTCCTCAAAAAACTCAAAATAGAAATACCATTTGACCCAGGAATTCCACTCCTAGGAATTTACCCTAAGAATGCAGCAGCTCAATTTGAAAAGACAGATGCACCCCTATGTTTATTGCAGCACTATTTACAATAGCCAAGAAATGGAAGCAACCTAAGTGTCCATCAGTAGATGAATGGATAAAGAAGATGTGGTACATATACACAATGGAATATTATTCAGCCATAAGAAGAAAACAAATCCTACCATTTGCAACAACATGGATGGAGCTAGAGGGTATTATGCTCAGTGAAATAAGCCAGGCAGAGAAAGACAAGTATCAAATGATTTCACTCATAGGTGGAGTACAAGAAGAAAGAAAAAATACTGAAGGAACAAAAAAGCCGCAGACTCACAGAACCTAAGAACGGACTAATAGTTACCAAAGGGAAAGGGACTGGGGAAAATGGGTGGGAAGGGAGGGATAAGAGGGGAAAAGGGGCATTACGATTAGCAGACATAATGTTTGGGGGGCACGGGGAGGGCTGTACAACTCAGAGAAGACAAGCAGTGATTCTATAGCATCTCACTACGCTGATGGACAGTGACTGTAATGGGGTTGGTGGGGGGGAACTGATGAAGGGGTAGTTTAATAACCATAATATTGCACACGTAATTGTAGATTAATGATAATAAAATAAATTATAAAAAAAACCAAAAACAAAAACACCCCAAATCAAGTAGGATTTATTCGAGGGATGCAAGGATGGTACAACGTTTTCAAATCCATCAACAACATCCACCACATCAACAAAAAGGACAAAAACTACATGATCATCTCAACAGATGCTGAAAAAACATTCGACAAAATTCAACATCCATTCATGATAAAAACTCAACAAAATGAGTATAGAGGGCAAGTACCTCAACATAATAAAGGCTATATATGACAAACCCAAAGCCAACATTATACTTAACAGTGAGAAGCTGAAAGCTTTTCGTTTAAGATCGGGAACAAGACAAGGATGCCCACTCTCCCCATTTTTATTCAACATAGTTCTGGGGGTCCCGGCCACGGAATCAAACACAAAGAAATAAAAGGCAACCAGGCAAGGAAGAAGTTAAACTGTCCCTGTTTCCAGATCACATGATATTGTACATAAAACAACCCTAAAGAATCCACTCCAACACTATTAGATCTAATATCTGAATTCAGCAAAGTTGCAGGATACAAAATTAATACACAGAAATCTGTGGCATTCCTATACACTAACGGTGAACTAGCAGCAAGAGAAATAAGGAAAACAATTCCATTCACAATCACAGCCAAACAAATACAATACCTAGGAATAAACCTAACCAAGGAAGTGAAAGACCTATACTCTGAAAACAACAAGACACTCTTAAGAGAAATTAAAGAGGACACTAATAAATGGAAATTCATCCCATGGTCTTGGCTAGGAAGAATTAATATTGTCAAAATGGTCATCCTGCCTAAAGCAATCTACAGATGCAATGCTATCCCTATCAAAATACCTACAGCATTCTTCAATAAACTAGAGCAAATAGTTCTAAAATTCATATGGAACCACAAAAGACCCTGAACGGCCAAAGCAATAATGAGAGGGAAGAATAAAGCAGGGGGTATTACGCTCCCTGACTTCAAGCTCTACTACAAAGCTACAGTAATCAAGAAAATTTGGTACTGGCATAAGAAAAGACCCACAGAACACTGAAACAAAATAGAGAGGTCAGATATTAACCCAAGCATATATGGTCAATTAATATACGATAAAGAAGCCATGGATACAATGGGGAAACGACAGCCTCTTCAACAGCTGGTGTTGGCAAAACTGGACAGCTACATGTAAGAGAATGAAACTGGATTACTGTCTAACCCCATACACAAAAGTAAACTCTAAATGGATCAAAGACCTGCATGTAAGACATGAAACCATAAAACTCTTAGAAAAAAACATAGGCAAAAATCTCTTGGACATAAACATGAGCGACTTCTTCATGAACATATCTCCCCAGGCAAGGGAAACAAAAGCAAAAATGAACAAGTGGGACTATATCAAGTTGAAAAGCTTCTGTACAGCAAAGGACACCATCAGTAGAACAAAAGACATCCTACAGTATGGGAGAACATATTCATAAATGACATATCCGATAAGGGGTGGACATCCAAATTATATAAAGAGCTCACGCACCTCAACAAACAAAAAACAAATAAACCAATTAAAACATGGGCAGAGGAGCTGAACAGACACTTCTCCAAAGAAATTCAGATTGCCAACAGGCACATGAAAAGATACTCCACATCACTAGTCTTCAGAAATATGCAAATTAAAAGCACAATGAGATATCACCTCACACCAGTTAGGATGGCCAACATACAAAACACAAACAACAAATGTTGGCAAGGATGTGGGGAAAGGGGAACCCTCCTACACTGCTAGTGGGAATGTAAATTAGTACAACCATTGGGGAAAGCAGTATGGAGGTTCCTGAAAAAACTTAAAATAGAAATACCATTTGACCCAGGAATCCCACTCCTAGGACTTTACCCTAAGAATGCAGCAGCCCAGTTTGAAAAAGACATATGCACCCCTATGTTTATTGCAGCACTATTTACAATAGCCAAGAAATGGAAACAACCTAAGTGTCCATCAGTAGATGAATGGATAAAGAAGATGTGGTATATATACACAATGGAATATTATTCAGCCATAAGAAAACAAATCCTTCCATTTGCAAAAACATGGATGGAGCTAGAGGGTATTATGCTCAGTGAAATAAGCCAGGCAGAGAAAGACAAGTATCAAATGATTTCACTCATCTGTGGAGTATAAGAACAAAGAAAAAACTGAAGGAACACAACAGCAGCAGACTCACAGAACCCAAGAATGGACTAACACTTACCAAAGGGAAAGGGACTGGGGAAGAGGGGTGGGAAGAGAGGGATAATGGGGAAAAAGGGCTATTACAATTAGCACACATAATGCAGCGGGGGTGAGTGTGGTGTGGGGGGATATTGGGAAGGTAGTATAACACAGAGAAGACAAGTAGTGATTCTATGGCATCCTATTACGCTGATGGACAGTGACTGCAATGGGGTATGTGGTGGGGACTTGATAATAGGGGGAGTCTAGTAACCATAAAGTTGCTCATGTAATTGTATATTAATAATAGAAAAATAAAATAAAATAAATAAAAACATAACTTAATTCAAGTGTTTAAATAAAACAGCAACTGCTACAAACACCTGAGTTAAAGGCAAAAAAGCAGTAACTTTGAAAGATCGAAGTGGAGAAATCTGAACCTTCAAAATAGCCTCTTCTACACTAATTCTCTGAATAAGAAAAATGTTAAAAAATAAATAAGTAAAAGCAAAACTATTAGATCTAATATCTGAATGCAGCAAACTGTGGCATACAAAATTAATACAGAGAAATATTTTGCATTCTTATACACTAACAATGAACTAGCAGAAAGAGTAATCAGGAAAACAATTCCATTCACCACTGCTTCAAAAAGAATAAAATGCCTAGGAATAAACCCAACCAAGGAAGTGAAAGATCTATACTCTGAAATGAAAACTATATGACAGTCATGAGAGAAATTAAAGAAGATACCAATAAATGGAAACACATCCTGTGCTCATGGATAGAAAGATTTAATATTGTCAAAATGGTCATCCTGCCTAAAGCAATCTACAGATTCAATGCAATTCCTATCAAAATACCAACAGCATTCTTCAATGAACTAGAGCAAATAGTTTTAAAATTCATATGGAACCACAAAAGACCCCGAATAGCCAAAGCAATCCTGAGAAGGAAGAATAAAGCAGGGGGAATTACGCTCCCTGACTTCAAGTTCTACTACAAAGCCACAGTACTCAAGACAATTTGGTACTGGCACAAGAACAGACCCACAGACGAATGGAACAGACTAGAGAACCCAGATATAAACCCAAGCATATATGGTCAATTAATATATGATAAAGGAGCCATGGACACACAATGGGGAAATCACAGCCTCTTCAACAGCCGGTGTTGGCAAAACTGGACAGCTACATGCAAGAGAATGAAAGTGGATTATTGTTTAACCCCATACACAAAAGTAAACTCGAAATGGATCAAAGACCTGAATATAAGTCATGACACCATAAAACTCTTAGAAGACAACATAGGCAAAAATCTCCTGAATATAAGCATGAGCAAGTTCTTTCTGAATGCATCTCCTCGAGCAAGGGAAACAAAAGCAACAATGAACACATGGGACCACATCAAACTATAAAGCTTCTGTACAGCAAAGGACACAATCAACAGAAAGGCATCCTACAGTATGGGAGAATATATTTGTAAATGACATATCCGACAAGTGGTTAACATCAAAAATATATAAAGAACCCACACACCTCAACACCCAAAAAGCAAATAACCCAATGAATAAACGGGTGGAGGATATGAAGAGGCAATTCTCCAAAGAAGAAATTCAGATAGCCAACAGACATATGAAAAGATGCTCCACATCACTAATCATCAGAGAAATGCAAATTAAAACCACAATGAGATATCACCTCACCAGTAAGAATGGCCAGCATGGAAAAGACTAAGAACAAATGGTGGCAAGGATGTGGAGAAAGGGGAATCCTCCTACACTGTTGGTGGCAATGTAAGCTAGTTCAACCACTGTGGAAAGCAATATGGAGGTGCCTCAAGAAACTAAAAATAGAAATACCATTTGACCTGGGAATCCTACTCCTTGGAATTTACCCGAAGAATACAAAATCTCAATTTGAAAAAGACATATGCACACCTATGTTTACCCCAGCACTATTTACAATAGCCACGATATGGAAGCAACCTATGTTCATCAGTAGATGAATGGATAAAGAAGAGGTGGTACATATACAGAATGGAATACTATTCAGCCCTAAGAAAGAAACAAAAAAAGCCCCTACCATTTGCAACAACATGGATGGAGCTAGAAGGTATTATGCTCAGTGAAATAAGCCAGACAGAGAAAGACAAGTTATCAAATGATTTCACTCATCTGTGGAGTATAAGAACAAAGGAAAAACTGAAGGAACAAAACAGCAGCAGACTCACAGAACCCAAGAATGGACTAACAGTTGCCAAAGGAAAGGGACTGGGGAGGATGGGTGAGAAGTGAGGGATAAAAGGAATAAGGGGCATTACAATTAGCACACGTAATGTAAGGGGTGGCACGGGGATGGCAGTATAGCGCAAAGAAGGCAAGTAGTGATTTTATAGCATCTTACTATGCTGATGGACAGTGACTGTAATGGGGTATGTGGTGGGGAATGATAATGGGGGGAATCTTGTAACTACAATGTTGCTCATGTAATTGTATATTAATGATACCAAAAAAAAAAGTTAAAAAAATAAAAGAACACCTTAATAAAAAAATTTTTTTAATAAAAATAAAAGACTATATAGAGTCAAAAAAAATGGTTAATGAACCAACCTTTTAAGCCCAACACCAGACTTAACTTCTTATCTATATACTGAAATTAAGAAAGTACTACAAGCAAGTATGGCAACAGGCAGAAAACCTGCAACATGATAAAGGGCATCAGCCTGAAACACATTTTTGGATTTGGCCCTGCTTTTACTGCATCATGTTCACTCCCTAACTATTGAGTGCTGGTCAACTCATTATGCAACCCACAATAATCTGTCTGATCTTTAGGGAAATTTCAACTCATCTGAAGATACCCACCCTGCTAGGAGGAATGCCAGTGAATGACTTCATACAAAACTGGTTAACTCCCATAAGTAAAATTTAACACTTATGTAGCTAGTGTTTTTTTAGGAACTGAGACCCCAGATTCAGTGTTCTAATTCTGGTCCTGTGGCTTGCTAAAAATTTGACACTGAGCAAACTGGTTAACCCAAACCTCAGTTTCCTCAACGCGAAAATCATGAATAAAAACAGTATCAACCTTCAGAATGTTGTTATGAGGATTACAATTATATTGTAATTGTCACGATTATACCTCCTGACTCACAAGATGTGCTCAAAAAATGTTAGTAAACAAAATGCTTAAGAAATAGGTAGGAAAAAAAAAGTAGGCAGGTATTTGTTACTTGTATTAAGACGCGTAATTTCTGAAAACTTCAAATGGTAGTAGAAATCAAAATCATACACATGTATACACACACTTACATGTGTAGTATATGACACACATTTGCGGAAATTTGAATACTATCTTACATTAAGGAATTATCAGTATTTTAGTTGTGAAAAGCATTTATTTTTCTCTAAATATTTTAGAGAAAAATTCTGAATTGTAAATTGATGAATGATATGTACAGGATTTGCTTAAAAATAATATGGTGGAGGACAGAAACAAGATTGATCGTTAGTCTATAATAGCTGAAGGGTGATAGGTACATGGGTGAATCCTTATATAATGATGACTCATTATATATTATAGAATCAGTATGTAATAAATCTGTGCTTTTGTATATGTTTAAAATTTCCGTAATAAAAAATTTTTTTTAAGATATCCCAAAGAAAAGAAAGTTGGCAACATTCACTCATTAGCAGGACAACAGCGAAATTAGGTGACAGTTTTAAAAAAATGAAGGCTGTAAATAAAGCAGGAAAATGTCTAAAAGCTTAAAACTAGAATACATGCATTTTGGTACTTAAGGGGTTCAAAAAAGTTGAAAAATAATCCAAAATATACATACCCCAAGTTAACCAGTAAGAAAGTATCAATATACGTCTACCTTAAAATTCTTTCTCCTAGAAAGGGGAACCCTCTTACACTGCTCGTGGGAATGTAAACTAGTTCAACCACTGTGGAAAGCAGTATGGACGTTCCTCAGAAAACTCAAAATAGAAATACCCTTTGACCCAGGAATTCCACTCCTAGGAATTTACCCTAAGAATGCAGCAGTGCAGTTTGAAAAAGACATATGCACCCCTATGTTTATCGCAGCACTATTTACAATAACCAAGAAATGGAAGCAACCTAAGTGTCCATCAGTAGATGAATGGATAAAGTAGACGTGGTACATATACACAATGGAATATTATACAGCCATAGGAAGAAAACAAATCCTACCATTTGCAACAACATGGATGGAGCTAGAGGGTATTATGCTCAGTGAAATAGGCCAGGCAGAGAAAGACAAGTATCAAATGATTTCACTGGTCTGTGGAGTATAAGGAACAAAACAGCCGCAGACTCACGGAACCCAAGAATGGAGTAACAGTTACCAAAGGGAAAGGGACTGGGGAGGATGGGTGGGAAGGGAGGGATAAGGGGGAAAAAGGGGCATTACAAATAGCACACATAATGTGTGTGTGGGGGGGACACAGAAAGGCAGTATTTACACAGAAGACAAGTAATGATTCTATAGCATCTTACTACTCTGATGGACAGTGAGTGTAATGAGGTATGTGGGGGGGACTTGATAATAGGGGGGCTTGTAACCATAATGTTGTTCCAGTAATTGTACATTGATACCAAAATTTAAAAAATGATACCAAAATAAAAATTGATACCTGGAAAAAAAATTCTTTCTCCTATACTTCCTTCTTTCCAACACAAAACCCTTTTCTTGACCCTCACTGGTCATTATTATAGCTATGTGTTTTATTTCCATACCTCACCTTTTCCTCACCCTTCTTCCTTTCCGTTACTACCTTATCTTCCACATACCTATTTTCCTTCCAATTTCATTTTTAACCACTAATTTCAGAAAACAGTAAATAAAGCTGAAGCAATGAAAAAGTAAAGCTGTATGTAAACAGGGGCTTATTGGCTTTACCCACAAATACAATTATTTTCTGTTTGGAGGATCTCTAAACCACATTTCAATAGTAACTCCTGTTTCCTTGCAAAACAACCCCAACTACGTTACCAGGTACCCATACTGGAAGCACTTACTATGTAATGTATTTTATTAAGAATTTGGACACATTATTTAAACCTTCACCAGTACACATCAAGTCATAGCAGCACAAGCATGATTTGGACCTCAACATGTTCATTCACTCAACATGTGATCATTTAATACATACCAGGCACTGGGGCAGATGTAAAGATGAATAATCATATAAGTAAATGGTTATATTTTGGTAAGCACTACACAAAGAGGCATATATAAGGTTTAGAGAGGCGCAAAATATTTTAAAGACTAGATAATCTTTCGGCTCCAAAATCCTATCAATTTAATCTAAATTCCTTTCCAAGCCTCTTCTAATTTATCCACAGGTGGTAATTTTTTTTTGAATGCCGTACTGTCTAAGCACTTAAAAATTAACAGCTAAGAATTACTAAGTACCTACTACGTGCCAAGGTTTAGGAACTCCCCAAGCAAGCAGTAGTATTGTAACCATTTTATAGGTAAAGAAACAAAAGTTCATAAAGACTAAAATAACTTACCCAAAATCTCACACATATAGTAAAAGGAAAATAGGGATTCGAATCCAGATCTTGATTCCAAAGTCTATTCTCTTTGCATTAACCTAAGTCTCCCATTTCCTTTCACTATATGAGAACAAAATTTCCAGAGATCACCTTAAGAGCAACCAAGAGAAAATCTTTAAGACAGCCACAAAGTACAAAATGATCATCGATTTTAAGAAGCGTTTTTAGATTATCTGCTATACACTTGCTCCATAACAAAATACAAGATTACAAAAATGAAAAATAACCAATATTCAAGGTTATAAATACCTTTGACATGAATAAATACAATCTGAAAACTAGTTAATAAAAACGAATGAGATTTTGTGGTTTCTTCCAACTACTTTACCTTTTCTCTCACTTGGTACCAACACAAACAACCAAAGAGGGAATGGCCCAGTGTATCTTAGCGTTATTAACACGTTGGATTCCACATTATCATTTAAAAGTGCATATTACAGAGTATGGGGATACATAAAAGTGTATATAAAATGCTGTCTGGTTTAAAAAAATGCAATATAAGCTCACTAAGCCTACAATGCCTAATCGTCAACAAATTTAAAGCTGTTGAAATAATGTAAATCATGCTGTTGAAATAATGTAAATCATGCATTTTTCTACATAATCTCCATGAAATTCACTTCTGTAAATTTTTTTCCAGTTTATCCATTTTATTTCCAAATCTGAATTAGCAAACCCCTGAAAAATGAAGTTATCTCTTCGCAAAAAATGAAAAAAATTAGAAAATTTTTGTGTACAATTCTAAAGCTGATAAGAGAAAGAATTCCAACCAACCTAAGCTGCTGGATCTGGGTAACTATCTTCAGAACTCTTTCAAATTAAAAGTTTTTACTTTTTTTTTTTTCAAATTTCGCCCAAAACCAAACCTTTGGATTCAGAAAAATTAGCTTGAGGTAGCCTTCACTGTCTGGTTCAATTAAAGACTTTGTAATGACTCCCTCTTTTGCAATTACCTCAAACAACAAAAGATTTGTTTCAAACGTCCTCAAGGATTCACCTATGTGGTATACATTCTCCCTCACCCTTTAACAGAACGGGGCCCAAGAATCACACAAAAATATATTACTGACGATCCGTATTCACGATTTCTCTGAGAAACTAGAAATAAGAATCAGAGCTACTTTTAAGTCCTCTGTATCACGCACAGAGGTGACATTTTCTCTGCTTTCATACTCGCCCAGTGCAGGCATAGGAACCACCACCAGAAAAGTCGCTGGATCGTAGCATTTCCCCTCCATCCCAACTCCCCCTTCCTCAGCCCCAAACACAAACATGCTCTTCTCTCCACGCTTCTTGCACAACATCGCTTGCCAAAGGGCTCACAAGCTCCACCGCCTCTCTTCCAAGCCCGATGGGAATGGTTACCCCCTCCTCGGAGCTCCCTCACCACCGCTTCCTCTTGCTGTGAGGGCTGACGCGACTCGGCAGGCCCTGCGCCGGTGGGGAAGGGGCCGCCACGGCCTTGCCAAAGGGCTGTTCTCGTTCCTCGGCCCAGGGCAACGGCGTCGGGCGGCTCTTCCTGAAGCAGGGTCCTACCACGGGCGGCCGCCCCGGCCCGCTGGGGCAGTGAGGTGAACCGACGCGATAGCGGGGCAGCCAAGCTTCCCTCCCCTTAGCTTCCCGAGGGTCCCCCAACCTCCTCCCGCCCCCGCCGTCTGCTCGCCGCCATTTTGTGCGCAGCCGCTGCGACACAGATACAATAGTCGGCCCGCATCTCACAGGAAAGGCTCGGGATCCCCACGCTACGGGCGTCCGCCTTCCAAACCCCTACTCCCCACAAGGTAGCGGTCCCACCTATGCCTACCCGACTAAAAGCCGGATCCCATTTGCGCCCCACACAGTTTAGCACTCAGCCTCAGGTCTCGACGCCGAAGAAGATACCGCCTCCAAAGAGCTGCACGCATGCGTGCCTGTCGAGCCTCTGCGAGCCCTCATCTGCTCTCGGCGCCTGCGTACCTCCGGCACCGCGCTCGCCCGGAGGCATGCGAAAGGGGCCGGAGTAGCGCGGATCCGGAAGGGGGAGCTCGCGCGTGTGGCTTGCCGGGCGTCTACTGCAAAACTCAAGGGGCCGGTGTCGATGCCTCTGCCTGTTCGGGAGCCTGTCCTATCTGAATCTTGCGCATCCTTGAAAACCTGTGTTGCCTAACCTCCTCCGTGAAGTCTTCCCTCGCTATTTTTACCTTCAGTTATACATTAAAATAGTTAATATTTTTCTGGCACTAGATGTCTTGCTTTGTATGGTGCACATATATGCTCTGTATAGATATACATAAATGCTTTGTATAAAATACAAACATACAATGTTTTGCATTTTAAGATTTTTGCCTGCCTTTATCCTCACACCTTAAATATCTTTATGTTTGCATCCCTATAGCAATGATGTGATGTATAACTGAAAGGACCAAACTAACGCCATGACAGGCCTCAGGAAGCCTCTGAAATCAGAAGGCCTGAGTTTCAGTTTCCCTGAAACTACCTGAAAGAATAGGAAAATTTTAAGTAGGCCCTGACCCTTGGCCTGAGTCATAAAAGAAAAGAAAAAAACCGGCCTGAACACAATAGCTTGCAAAACAGGTACTTTTCCCAAACTGATGGGCAGTAAAGATAAAAGCTGAAGCCCTGTGGGGCCCTAATTGAAATATTTTTTGCTATCGAATCATCAGCAGACCCCCTGGTTGTGGTTTCTTTTCCTTTAAAGCCTCCTGTGATTTCTGCTCGGGGTCGAACTCCTCTGCCCCTGCATGGGTTATGAGTCTCGACCCCAGCGCGCTGGTATGAATCAATAAACCTCTTGCTGTTTGCATCAAGACCGGTCTCCTGCGAGTATTCGGGTCGCCGCCTATCCCAGGTCTCGAGTAAGGATCCACTCCACTAGTCTTTCATAACATAGCTAATAAAAATATCAGGAAATCAGAATTCAATTAACCTTTATTGAGCTGAAAGCTGACTACAGAAAATCCTTCCATGTGTCATTTCACAGTAAAAATACTTCCCTCTGTGGTAGATACTTTTAACCTTCATTTCAATGATGAAAAACCTTGGGCTGAGAGAACTTGAGCAACTTCTCAAGGTTACGCTACTACACCAAGATAAAAAATCACTGGGCAAAATCTGGAAACCACAGGGCCTGCCATACGGATATCACACCACCTACCTTGAGTCTCATACATCAGTTTTACCTAGCACCCAAGTAGATGTATTTCTTTTATTCACACTAAAATAAGCATACAAAAGGCTAAAAGAAGTTTTTATAAAACTTATCTTACTGGATTTTCATTTAAAACTAAATATCCTGCACAAGGCAACAAGCCAAAAATGACAGAGAAAAGCCAACAAGTTCTCCCAAACTCCACTTACCAATGTTGAATTTGATGTGTTTCCTTCCATACATTTCTTTATATTCATACAAACATACACAAATTGTAAGACCCAGAAAACAGGCCCTGCTCAGCCCCGGGATGGACGGCGACCCAAATACTCACAAGAGACCGGTCTTGATGCAAACAGCAAGAGGTTTATTGATTCCACCAGCGCGCTGGGGTCGAGACTCATAACTCACGCAGGAGCAGAGGAGTCCGACCCCGAGCAGAAATCACAGGAGGTTTTAAAGGAAAAGGGACCACAACCAGGGGGAGGCGAGGGGGAGGTCTGCTGATGATTTGATAGCAAAAATATTTCAATTAGGGTCTCAGAGGGCTTTATCTTTATAAAGTCTATCAGTTTGGGAAAGATTACCTAGGCACGGGTTTGCAAGCTATTGTGTCATTGTGTTCAGGCCGGTTTTTATGACTCAGGCCAAGGGTCAGAGCCTACTTAAAATTTTCCTATTCTTTCAGGTGGTGTCGGGGAAACTGAAACTCAGGCCCTCCAGACCCTCTGATTTCTGAGGCTTTCTGGGGCCTGTCATGGCGTTAGTTTGGTCCTTTCATTCCCCACTTCTTCTTATGCATAGTTCTAATCACAGAACTAGAATTCCGTATTATCATAAAATTCTTTTTCAGAATCAGGTACGGACTGGTAATGTTGTCTTAACATTAAGATTTGTACTGCACCAATCCGTTCTCTAATAAAAGTTACTAATCTGTTCAGAATGCAAGGGCCAATAGTGAGTAACAGAAGCAGAATCAGAATAGGTCCTAAAAGGGAAGATATTAAAGTAGTAAACCAGGGAGATTTACTAAACCATCCTTCAAACCATCCTTGTTGAGATTCTCGTTCCCGCAGGCGTTTATCTAACCTTTCCCTCAGCTTAGACATGGAGTCTTTTATAATTCCAGAATGATCTACATAGAAGCAGCATTCTTCCCTCAATGCAGCACACAGTCCACCATCCTTCAAAAACAACAAATCTAGCCCTCTCCTATTCTGCAATACTACTTCAGACAAAGAAGTCAGGGATTCCTCTAGTTTGGAGATAGATTGTTCTAAGGCTCGTAAGTCCTCATCTATTGCGGCTCTCAACATCTGGAAGTGCTGAGGCCCTTGTATCAAAGCTGCAGTTCCAGTACCTACTCCAGCTGCTACTCCGAGACCTAGAAGAACGGCTAGAGTCAAAGAGATCGGTTCTCTTTTATACCTGGAGGGTCTGTGGTCAAACTCATCAACAAATGACTCTTCAGGGTGGTAGAGGACCCGAGGCACAAGCTGTACTAACACACAATAATCTTTAGAACTGCTAAAAATTGCCGTAGAAATGCACGGGGTCAGGCCAGTGCTGCAGGCCCACCACTTATCCAGGCTGGGTACCAGGTAATAATTGGAAGAGGACTGAGGGCTCTGAACAGTAACATTGCACAAGTGTTGATATGCTCTAGGCGGGTTACCGAGGCATATTCCTTCTCCTGAGACTTCTGTAAGAGTGAGTTTATTTCTTGATCCCCAATTACAAAAGTCATGACTGGTAGTATTATTGTAAGTTCCAACAGTAGCTATGCCTTCATAATAAGGGGGACCTGAGGCCAGGCATAGCCAGCATGACTTAGTGATATCAGGGTTAGTATTATTCAGGAGATTGAAGGCTCCTTGTATCAAATTCAGCAATCTCTGCCCCGTATTAAGTGACAGGGTGCCTGGTACCTCGGGGGAAATCTCAGCCTGGTCAGGGATGGTAGAGGTTTTTATGTTATTCTGAGGAGGCAGAGGTGGAGTGGGTGGGGCTAGCGCAGGCAGCCGAGGAGGCGACTTCTGTTTAGACAATACTTCATTGGGACCAATTGGTTGAGCGGGGGGGGGGTTCTATCCTTAGTCTTATTATCAGGGTGGAACCTTCTCCTCCATTCCAATATTCCCAAAAAACTATTCCCCACATCATGCCACGTACCCATTTACTGATATCTTCCTTTTTCCCTTTCTCAGTAAAGGTTACCTTTAAAAAATCTAAATCTCTAGAGGAACAGTCTTTTGGAAATACAGAGACCCAGGATCCCCACCCGCGTGGACCAGTTACATAAGTTAGGTTGACATGGGTATCTTTTGGATTAGCAAAGGAAATTTGTATTCTATCTTGAGAGGAGTCCGTTGGCCACTTCCAGTCCCCGTCATTTGATGTGACACAACTCCATTTCTTACAATAAGAATCTGCAATCCCTCCACAGTATTGCCCTTTGTCGGTGCCTGGGCAACTATAGAAGCCATAGCGGCGCACATACCGCTGTTCTCCTCTCGCTCCCAAATTTATCTGACGTAGGCAAAAGTAAAGGTCTGGCCACCACGTCCCAGGAGGAATGATACTTTGCGTGCTATTAAGTACAGTGCCTGTATCAGAGTTAATAAGGAGCCAGGTAAGTAGCTGGGGAGCATGGGGGTTAGGAAGGGTCAGGCTTACGGCGTAAGCGAAAGCTTAAGAGGATTATCAGTCTTTTCCACGTGCCAGGACTCATCTTCTTCTGCCTTTGGTGCAGCTTTTAGGTGGGAGGCGTGGATCCAGGCGGCTATTCCTTCGACCTTCACTGCAGTGGGAGTTGTCAGCAGGACTAGGTAGGGTCCTTTCCACCGAGGCTCGAGATTCCCAACTCGGTGTCTGCGTACGTAGACAGCGTCTCCCACTTGGAACCGGTGAGGGACAATGGTGGTCTCAGTGGAGTAGGCCTCTTTCAGTTGTTCCCATGCCTGCTGGCGAACTACTTCTAGGGCTTTTAGGCGGACGAACAAGGATTGAGAAAAAGCAACATCAGGGTTATGTATTCCTCCTGCTTCCACAAGGGGGGGGGTCCTCCACATAAAAGCTCATAGGGGGTCAGTCTAAATCGCCCTGGGGTGTTTCTTACCCAGAACAGGGCAAAGGGAAGGAGAGCTGTCCAGTCATTCCCACCGGTCTCTAAGGCTAATTTAGTCAAGGTCTCTTTTAGAGTTCTATTCATCCTCTCTACCTGTCCTGAGCTTTGGGGTCTATATGCACAATGTAATCTCCAATCAAACCCCAGTTGTTTGGCCAGTCCCTGACTTACCTGAGCAACGAAGGCGGGCCCGTTGTCAGATCCGATTACCTTAGGGATTCCAAACCTGGGAAAAATTTCTTCTAGAATCTTCTTGGCCACAATGTTGGCAGTTTCTGTCTTAGTTGGGTATGCTTCTACCCATCCTGTGAAAGTATCTATAAAAACTAGTAGATATTTATTCCCATATCTGGCAGGTTTTATTTCAGTAAAGTCTACTTCCCAGTAGGCTCCAGGTCAATCACCCGGCAATCTTTGTCCAGGGGGGCATTGGTTGGAGCCTGCATTCGTCATGGCACAAGGGATACAATGTTTAACTATAGCATTGACAACTTCAGGAAGTCCAATTACATAGTAAGGGGATGATTTTACTGTTTTCTTCAGGTGTTTGGTCCCCAGATGGGTGAGCCGGTGGAGCTGTCTCATGTATTCTTTAGCCTCTTCCTGGGGGAATATGATTTTCCCATCCCCTGTCTTTCTTAATCCTTGAGGCGTTTCTATAGTATACCCTAGGCGATTCATGATTTGGTAATCTTCTTTAGTGTACTGGAATCCCTCAGGGCTGGTCTTTGTTTCATAGTCACACATTGCTGGCAATATTGGGGTTCCGTGGGCAGCTTTTTTTGCTGTCTGATCAGCTAACTGATTTCCTTTAGCTATCATATCTGTGGCTTTTTGGTGCCCAGGGCAGTGTATGATGGCCACCTTTTTAGGCAAATGCACTGCCTCTAATAGACTCAGAATTTCTTCTTTATTTTTAATCTCTTTACCTGCTGATGTTAGTAATCCTCTCTGCTGGTAGATGGCACCATGTACATGTGCTGTAGCAAAGGCATATCTACTATCCGTGTAGATATTGATGACTCTCCCCTCAGCTAGCCTCAAAGCCTGTATCAAAGCTATGAGTTCTGCCTTTTGAGCTGAGGTCCCTTCTGGTAGACTGCTTGCCCATACTGTTCACTCACCATCCACTACCGCAGCCTTAGCCATCCTCTTACCTTCAACTACGAAGCTGCTACCATCCGTGAACCAAGTGGAACCATGAGGCCAGGGGGTGTCTGTGAGGTCACTTCTGACTCCAGTTTCCTCAGCCAGTATGTCTGCACAGGTATGAACAACTGGCTCCTCAGTGTTTTCAGGCAATAAGGTAGTGGGGTTGAGGAGGGCGGGTGGACCAAAGGTGATTCTCTCCTTCAACAATAAGCTTTGGTAGTGGGTCATGCGAGCATTCGTCATCCACCGATCAGGAGGTTGACGGATAACACTTTCTAAGGTATGGGCAGCAATTACAGTCACCTGTTGTCCCATAGTCAGTTTGTCAGCGTCCTTGATCGGGATCACGACTGCCGCAATATCCTTTAAGAAGGATGGCCATCCGCTGGCCACTGGGTCCAGTTTCTTTGACAGGTATGCCACCAGCCTCTTCCAGGGTCCCAAGGCCTGGGTAAGAACTCCCCTGGCTACTCTCCCTCTCTCATCTACATAAAGGGTAAAAGGCTTGGTCAGATCTGGCAAGCTCAAGGCTGGTGCTGAGAGGAGGGCCTTCTTAATCTCGTCGAAGGCCTGTTGGTGTTCTTTTTCCCATTGAAACTTTACCCCTTCCTTGGTTAGGGGGTAGAGGGGGGCTGCCAAGGTAGCAAAGCCTGGGATCCAAAGTTGGCAGAAGCCAGCAGTGCCCAGGAATTCACGTATCTGTCTAGATGTCTTAGGTACTGGAATCTGTGTGACAGTCTTCTTCCTAGCCTTGGTCAGCCATCTTTTCCCTTCCCTTAAAGAGTAGCCCAAGTAGACTACTTCTTGCTTACATAGCTGAGCCTTCTTTGCAGAGGCTCGGTACCCCAGCCGGCCCAGCTCAGAGAGGAGGCTTCTGGTCCCTTCAAGGCAATCTTGATAGGTCTCTCCTGCCAAAAGCAAATCATCAACATACTGGAGGAGAGTTACCTTGGAATTTGTGGCCTGAAAGGGGGCCAAGTCCCGGTGCAGTGCCTCATCAAAGAGGGTGGGAGAGTTCTTGAATCCTTGAGGTAATCGGGTCCAGGTCAGTTGTCCTGTTTGCCCAGTGTCAGGATCTCTCCACTCAAATGCAGATGGGCTGACTTGATGGATGTAATCTCATGCAGAAGAAGGCGTCTTTTAAGTCCAGCACAGTATACCAGCCCCTTTCTGGGGGGAGAGAGCTGAGAAGGTTATATGGATTGGGCACTGTGGGGTGAATGTCTTGGACTCTCTTGTTCACTTCCCACAAGTCCTGGACTGGCCGGTAGTCCCCTGTACCAGGCTTTTTGACAGGTAGCAATGGGGTGTTCCATGGGGAGCGGCATGGCACCAGGATTCCTGACTGTAAGAGCCTCTGAATATGGGGGCGAATGCCTAGTCTGGCCTCCTGGCTCATGGGGTGCTGGCGCACTGCTGCTGGGGTGGCACAAGCCTTCATTTCTATCACCAGAGGCGGAATCTGTTCTGCTAAGCCCGTCCCCCCTGTTTCCGCCCAAACTTGGGGAAATTGTCTCAACCAGTCTTGCATATCTTCAGAGACTGACTTCTCAGTAAATATCCGATATTCTTCTTCTAATTTTAAACTTAAAACAACTGTGGGAACTTCCTGCAAGGTGACTTCAGGCCCCGATGGGGAAAAGAAAATTTGGGCTCCCATTTTGGTAAGGAGGTCTCTCCCTAACAGGTTGGAGGGACAATCAGGTATAACTAGAAATGAGTGGGTTACCCGTCCCACACCTAAATCTACATCTCTTCGGGTAGTCCATGAATACAGTTTTTTTCCTGTGGCGCCCAGGACTAGGGACTTTTTGTCTTTCAATTTTCCCAAGGGTTCTAGTAACACAGAGTGTTCTGCCCCGGTATCGACCAGAAAGTCCACTGGTCGCCCCTCCACCTTTAAGGTTACCCTGGGCTCGGGGAGGGGATCCGAGCCCCGTCCCCTCTAATCTTCTTCATCTAGGGTTAACACTTTTGGGTTTCTGCCCCTCCTCTTCGGGCACTCTCGGGCCCAGTGCCCTCTCTCTTTGCAGTAGGCACATTGATCTATGTCAAGGGGTGGTCTGCCCATGCTTCTCGTTGTCTTCTGGCCCCTGTTGCTCAGGTTCCCAACCTGCCTAGGCCCTTGAAATCCTCTTTCTTTCTCTCCTACCACTGTGGCCAAAATTCTAGATAAGTTTTTCTCCTGTCTTCTGTCTCTTCTATCCTCCCTTTCCTCTCTCTCTCTCTTCTGCCTTTCTTCTTTCTCTTCCTCTGTCTCTCTTTTGTGATACACTTTCTCAGCCTCCTTCACTAGGTCCTGTAAAGTAAAATCCTGCAATCCTTCGAGGCGCTGCAGCTTCTTTTTGATATCAGAAGCTGATTGCCTTATAAATGCCATAGCTACGGCTGCCCGCTGTCCCTCAGAGGTGGGATCAAAAGGAGTATAGCGCCTATAAGCCTCCATAAGGCGCTCAAGAAAAACTGAAGGCGGTTCAGTGGGCCCCTGAAGAATTTCTCTTACCTTAGCCAGATTAGTGGGCCATCGCGCAGCCCCCTTGAGACCTGCCACCAGAGCCCAGCGGTAGACAGTCAACCTCTCCCTACCTTCCGGAGTGTTGAAGTCCTAGTTGGGTCGAGTCAGCAGGAATCCAGCATCTATCACATGGGGAAGTTGGGAGGGTTGCCCATTGTCTCCTAAAACATTTTTCCGGGCTTCCAACAGGATTCTCTCTCTCTCTTCTGTGGTGAAAAGAGACTGCAACAGTTGCTGGCAATCATCCCAAGTGGGTTGGTGGGAGAACATGAGAGACTCTATTAATCCAGTAAGTCCTACAGGATTTTCTGAAAAAGAAGCATGATTAGCCTTCCAATTATATATATCTGCAGAAGAAAATGGCCAATACTGCATGGGTTGGACTCCGGGGGGCGGCACGGGTGGGCCATAAACTCTAAGTGGGAGGGTTACAGTAGAATCCGGCCCATCCCCAGGAGGGGCCCCTCTACGACTTCGGGCACCCGCCGCTGGGCCCCCTGCTGCTGCTGGTAAAGGGGGAGCATTGGGCCCTTCCTCTTCCCTTTCTTGTACTACCGGCTGAGCAGGTTGTGGCTCAGGGGCTGGAGCAGGTTCTGCCGCCTGTTCAAGATAATACAGGGGAGGGTAAGGTTCCGGCCATTCAGGAGGGGATTCTACTTCAGGATATATTTTAGGTTTCAGGGTTCCTGCAGTTCTGCTTCTATTTAGTACCAACAGTTGAAACTTTGGTTTCCTGGATTTTTGGACCCAGGGTTTTACCCACATAGGGGGATTATCTACCAAATTCTGCCAGATAATGATGTAGGGTTGGTGGTCAGGGTGAGAATCGGGTCTTGGCTGAAAAACAAGATTATTAACTGCAAAAATTAATTCTCTGTTAAAAGTACCCTCAGGAGGCCAACCTACATTGAAGGCCGGCCATTCAGTCGAGCAGAGGGTCCGCCATTGTCTTTTTCTAACTTCTACAGACAAGTCATGGGCCCTATTCTTGATATCCATCCAGCGGTCCAAAGTCAGAGACAAAGGGGTTGTCACAGTCTGTCCCATTTTGGTCGTTTCTAAATACACAAAAACAGCAAGCCACAAAACGACAAAAGACGCCAACAAACACTTTCCTCCTCTCATTTTCCACAGACACGAGAGGTATTCAGACGGGGGAGGGTCCCTCCGTTGAATCCACTCAAACCGGACCCTTTCCCCTTCCAACAGACGGGCAGAAAAATCCCCCATTTCACACCCAGGGGCATCCCCCAGGGTTGCAGCTTGTGGCCCCTGGCACGTCTGCCTTACCACAGCTTTCCGTTCCCTCACGGAAGCGGCAAGCTGCTGCCAAACCGAAAGCGCTTTTCACAGACCCAGATATCTGACAGAACAAACAGGCACCGGCGCACACAGAAACTTAAGGATCCTTTGCTTACCCCCAAGTGGGTCTCTGGAGAATAGGGTGGCCACAGATCCCGGACAAGCCCCCAAATGTAAGACCCAGAAAACTGGCCCTGCTCAGCCCCGGGATGGACGGCGACCCAAATATTCACAAGAGACCGGTCTTGATGCAAACAGCAAGAGGTTTATTGATTCCACCAGCACACTGGGGTCAAGACTCATAACTCACGCAGGAGCAGAGGAGTCCAACCCCGAGCAGAAATCACAGGAGGTTTTAAAGGAAAAGGGACCACAACCAGGGGGAGGTGAGGGGGAGGTCTGCTGATGATTCGATAGCAAAAATATTTCAATTAGGGTCTCACAGGGCTTTATCTTTAAGGTCTATCAGTTTGGGAAAGATTACCTAGGCACAGGTTTGCAAGCTATTGTGTCATTGTGTTCAGGCTGGTTTTTATGACTCAGGCCAAGGGTCAGAGCCTACTTAAAATTTTCCTATTCTTTCAGGTGGTTTTGGGGAAACTGAAACTCAGGCCCTGTGATTTCTGAGGCTTTCTGGGGCCTGTCATGGTGTTAGTTTGGTCCTTTCAAGATCAAGGAGGCACTTTCAGGAAAGTGGAAGGTTGAGTCCACATTCAACCTGAACTTGAAATATAATATATATTTTCATAGAAATGGATGCACTAAGTTATCATAACATGGAACATGCAAATCATTGCTCTTCTTTTGAGTCTATGTTCAGTATAGTTTTGATATCTAACTCCAAGGAAAGAATATGATTAGCCTGACATAACAAATTCATTTGTTCACTGAGTATGGGATGTTTAACATGCACCAATCCTGGTCTGCATAATGGCACTGTAATGAACTAAGCAGGTGACAGTTCTTGCCCTGTGAGCTTATATTAGAGTAATATACAATGATCTCAGATAGTACTGCATTACATGAAGAAAAATAAAGTAAAAAGGTGACACAAGATTTTAGGAGAGAGTAATTCCTAATTAGGAATGAGAGTTGAGCACAAAGATTATGAGGTTGTTGTAGGTTACTTTGATTTAAGATTTTGAATCTTACTCTAGGTTAGACAAGAAGCAGTTTTTAAGCAAAGGATATTTTATTAGGCTCTCTCTCAGTACTGTATTGAAAATACACTAAAATAGAGCAATAGTGGAAACTATGAGACTCTTTAGTAGGTTACTACAATAATCCAGGCAAGAAAAGTTGGTGGTTTGGACTATTTTAATAACAAATGGATGGTAAGAAATGTTCAAATTTTAGATGCATCTTGAATGTAGGGTCCATGAGATTTGTTGTGGGATGGTTGTGAAGGTTTACAGAAACAAGGAAGTCAGAGATGAATCCAAGGTTTTTGATTTTAGGTATAAGGATCCAGTGACAATTAGCTGAAACGAGTAAGATTGTAGAAGAAGATTGGGGTGGATGATGAGTCGTGTCGAACATGTTAAAATTGTGTTAGATATTTCATAACATATGACTGCTCTCATTTTCAATGTAAACTAATAGAAATTCTGGTTAATATATCATTGCTTCTTAGTGTGGTTAGCATTTCTTCCTCTGTAAGATAGAATGACTATTCATGCACAGGTATGATCGTGAATGGACACTGTAAAGAAAAGGAAAAGACTGGATTTGGGGTGGGAATCTCTTAGCAGCCCGCCAGCCAGTCTACCATCTGACATTTTCTAGGGACATTTATGCTTCAGCAACTACCTGCTTTTAAACGTCAAGAATATGGTTCTCTTTTATCTTACGATAAAAACACCTAACTAGGACTTGATGCTCCTAATCTACTCTTTAACTTGGAAAAGAAAGGGAAACAAAGGCACAGGCTGCAGTTCCAAGGGTATTTGTTTAGATGTACTAAGCAAGAAGAAACAAGCAGCTAAAGAGGAACTATGTGTAATGAACTCGGATTTGGCTGTGGTTTGCCACTTTTCACATACATCCTCCTGAGGGCTGAAGGACAAGGAAGCAATCTTATCAAACTCATTTGTCTTTACTTTAATTTCCAATCACTTTACCGAGTCCTTATCTTTTCCTTCTTCAAACGCTCTAGCAAAGAACCAGCTAAATGGAGCTTTGTTTGCCAAGGAAGCTCATTCCAAATTGAAATGCAATTAGTTGCAGCAGATGCTCCTGAAGACTTTTTTCCAGAGCTTTTCCAGAGCTTTTCCAGACCTTTGGGGAAAAAAAAAAAGAGGGAAGAAGTAGATTTCCCAGGTAGTTTTTGCTCAGAGAATGCAAGGTATACTAGGATAAATTAGCAATTTGATATTTTAGAGTTGAGCATCAAGGTCTATGTTAACTTAATTTATGGAATAAAATGAAAAACTAGAGCATACTGAAATTTTTATTTTTATCTTAAAATAAATGTATTTTTATAAAAAACTAGTATATTAATATAACATGTTGGACTTTGATTTCAAGATATTATTATAAACAATAAAAAGTTCAACAGAGCCTCCTGTTGAACCAGTGATATTTGAATATGCTCACTATATTACAGCTTCATCAATCACAAGACACTGTTTTTTTTGTGTTTTTTCGGGGTTTTTTGCATTTTAACAACTTTGCAATGGATGTGTATTTAAACCACGAATGTCTCAAAAGAGTAGTCAGCCAGGTTGGATCGTGGCATAATTGCCATTGTGAAAATCAGTTAGGGGAAACCTCACTGACAGCTTTGGGAGGCCTGCAGGAGAAGCTATCATACCTACAACTCAGCTCCCACTGGAAGAGATAGATGCCATATGTTTTAACACTTTACCACCCAGCAGGAAGAAGAAGGGTTCTGCTTTCCACCTCTCCCATACAGCCCAGCCAATGAGAGACTGTCATAATTCAGTCAATGAGAAGCCATCGTATGTGGGACTCCCAGTTTACTCCAAAGGACTTTTTGCTTAGAACAACCCTCTGAATTAGGTCCCTTCCTTTATCAAAGAGTGTTCCTCACCTTTGTTCTCTGGATTTGCCTATGGCTCAGCTATAGCTTGTAAGTCCCAGATTGCTATTCTCTGCTTCTCCCAAATAAACCTGTTTTTGTTAGTAAGATAATTATTTTAATTTTAAAGTTAACACCATCAAAGGCCAGATCAAATCTTACAGAAAGGTAGCAGTGGCTTGTAGGATAGCCCAGAGGTAATGTTGTAGTGTTCTTTTAAACTCCTAGACACCAGCAGTAAAGATATTGAATCAGACAGTGTTTAGCAAAATTCCTGACATGGTATTTAAAAGTAAGCTAGATCTTCATAATTGTAAAAGTTGTCTTAAGAGCCCGTTAGTAAAGGGTTTTAATTCTCCTAGGTAAGATTTCTTAAAAGTCTGTATCATCAATGTTCTTGAGGATGATATTAATGACTGAACTGAGAAATATCTCAGAAAACTTGTACTCTTTAAAATTTTGGAAAAAATCAACCAATTGCTTTGGTGACTTTTCCTTATATGAATGGATAAGATTGATAGAAGATAAAATTCTATGTCTACTTAGGTCTAAAAGAGCTCTTTCAGTAAAAAGTATATAACATTACTTAACAATAAGCATTGAATATTAGTTTAATTGGCTGCATCTTTTTTAGAGGTAATTGCATCTCAGAGCCAACATTATCTTAAAGTCATTGAAATACAGTATATGCCTTTTTATCAGAAGTAAGATGAAGTTAGCTTTAGAAACTGTGGTATTGTAGGGCATGCACTGGGTGATAATCAAGAGATTTAGTTGTGACAGTAACTTACTGGGAGACATAGGTGACAATGAAATTTTGCTTTGTTTTACTTGTAGTTAATGCAAAAATAGAGACAACTAGTTAGGAAATAAAGTATCTTGCAAGAATAATTGTGCAAATTCACATACTGTCCCATTTTCATGGACTTTTTTTTTTGGCATGTCTCCTTATATTCAAAACAATAATTCACATGGTATGCAATGATATCATAACCTTTTTATCAAAGATATGACAATGCAGTTCAAAATAGCAACTATAAAAACTCAAATGTAGCATCAACTCTTAATTTAGTAAAGTTATCTCTTCAGGACCCAGAGATAATAACATCACTTTGGAAAATATACAAAAACAAGTAAAGCATGTCCATTTGTTTATGACATGATAGAAACATAAAAAACATTATGATTAAATAGAAACTGTGAGTCAATATATGTGTGAGTTATTTTTCTAACACATATAATGAAGCATACTACTCAGTCTCTTATCACCTGGTTCTGCCTTACTGTGATCACAGAATAGAGAATATTAGCATTTTATATAGTTTCTTTATTTTTATGGTCTTTCTCTCTGATTTTTCCTTTCTCATTTCTGATTCTATTTATGTGTGTAGACTCTTTTTTTTTCTTGATATGTCTGGTTAGGGGTTTATTTATTTTGTTTATTTTCTCAAAGAACCAGCTCCTGCTTTCATTGATTCTTTCTATTGTTTTATTCTTCTCAATTTTATTTATTTCTGCTTTAATCTTTATTATGTCCCTCCTTCTACTGACTTTGGGCCTTATTTGTTCTTTTTCTAGTTTTGTTAATTGTGAGTTTAGACTGTTCATATGGGATTGTTCTTCTTTCCTGAGGTAGACCTGTATTGCAGTATACTTCCCTCTTATTACAGCCTTCGTTGTTTCCCACAGATTTTTCAGTGTTGAATCATTGTTGTCATTTGTCTCCATATATTGCTTGATCTCTGTTTTTATTTGGTCATTGATCCATTGATTATTTAGGAGTGTGTTATTAAGCCTCCATGTGTTTGTGGATTTTTTTGTTTTCTTTGTGTAATTGATTTCTAGTTTCATACCTTTGTGGTCTGAGAAGCTGGTTGGTACAATTTCAATCTTTTTTAATTTACTGAGGTTCTTTTTCTGGCCTAGTATATGATCTATTCTTGAAAATGTTCCATGTGCACTTGAAAAGAATGTGTGTCCTGTTGCTTTTGGATGGAGTGTTCTGTACATGTCTGTTAGGTCGATCTGTTCTAATACATTGCTCATTGCCTCTGTCTCCTCACTTATTTTCTGTCTGATTGTTCTATCCTTTGGAGTAAATGGTGTGTTGAAGTCTCCTAGAATGAATGCATTACATTCTATTTCCCCCTTTTATTCTGTTAGTATTTGTTTCACATATGTAGGTGATCCTGTGTTGGGTGCATAGATATTTATAATAGTTATATTTTCTTGTTGGACTGACCCCTTTATCATTATGTAATGTCCTTCTTTGTCTCTTGTTACTTTCTTTGTTTTGAAGTCTATTTTGTCTGATACAAGTACTGCAACTCCTGGTGGTCTTTCACTCTGAATAGCATAATCACTTTGAGACAAAAGACTGGCCAGGTTTCTTTACTGCTGTATCTTTTTCTCCTAGGAAGTGTCTGAGATACAGGAAGTTTTCAATAAAAACTTATGAAATAAATGAATAAATGAGGTGATCTTTGAACAAAAATATCAAGTACTATATACATGCAATATATTGTTGAGAATGAGACAACGGATAGCATAAAACATACTGCATATTTTCATAGGCACATGCAGTAGACATGTTTATTTGGGAGCAAGTCCATCTATCTGAAATCCAGGGAAGGAGGGGTTTTCAATCTGAAGGGTAAGGCAAGGGTTAAGAAAATCAAACTTGAACTTTCTTTTATTCTCTGGCTTTTTTTGGTTTCCATTGCATCCTGACATAGTTTAAGATAAATTTTAATATGATATATTCTGTGACATGGAACAATTTGGTGATGGCTTTAAGGAGAATTCTCAGTAATTTTTATATCATACTTACTGAAACTTAAATTACTCTGTTTTCTTTTGAATTGCCATGGTTATATATTTATATTAAGAATTCTCAGAGTTTTTTACTACTTTACAGTTCTTCCTTTTATTTAAATTTGGAATATATGTTTTATTTATAAGTGAAAAGCACTGATCTAATTTCTAAACAATTTAATTTGAACAAGTTGCTGTTTAACTTTTTCTTTAAATTTAGATCTTCTTATCATCTATATATATGAAGTAACCACTAATAATTTATATGCATTTGTGTGTGTAGTACACATTTGACCTTCAACTAAACAATTTTGCAAAATGCAGTGAGTGAATAAATAGTATGCACTTATGGACATTTAGAGAAATAGTCTTTGAAATACTTTTGTTTTTTTCCAAAATGGATATATATCTAAACCATTTTTCTTGTTTTCTCTTCTGATTATGCAATCTAATGCATAGGGGACATTAAAGAAGGCCTGTCAGTTAATCTTTGGAATTTTCAAAATTTAACTTCATCTCATCTACTTCCACTGAGATGAACATGGATTCGCTAAACATCTTTTATAATGATTTAACAAAAGTTGAGTGCTCTCCTGTCTCTCTAAAAGTCTAAACTATTCAGTCCATAATAGTACTAACAACTAACATTTTTGTGCCTTAACTACTTGTCACTAAGCACTAGTGCAACTGTGTGTAAATAAATTGTTCTATACATAGTACCTCCTTTAATCTCAAAACAACCCTATTTTAGAGTCTAGGAAAAGCCATATGAAGGTGCACTGGAAAAACTGAGTTTTCCCGCACATTTTTCCTTTACTTCTACACAGAACACTTTACTTCTGACACTTCTAGTCACCAAATGTGTGGAAGTTTTTCCCCACACTGAACAATTTTCCATGACACCAGCTGGGTATCTTACCATTAATTAAGCTCTGATGCAATCTACCAGAGAGCATCGGACTCCATAGGTTAAAGGCTCAGTCCCACAAGACTGTTCCCACTGTGCTTCAGATGCCAATCACACATGGGTAGTCCATGTGTCCATGACTTCTGTCTGACTTGGCTACAAATCAGAGCTTCCTGCTTTTTAATATTTTTGTTGACTTCTTTCATCATTTTATATAATATAATCAAGTAAATCAAATCACTGAAGAAAAATCTTAAAAACAGCCACTTTATATAAAACAAACATAATGATGATTGCAGAGGTCACATCAGACATAAAGAAAGGTGAGAAAACAATGCATCGATATCTTTAATACACTGAACCAAAAATAAAACCCTAGAATTCAATGATTAACAAACCTGTATTTCATAAACAATGGTGAAATAGAGATGTTTTGAGACATTCAAAGCTAAATCATTCATCACCAGCAAACCTGTACAAGAAATGTTGAAGAACATCCTCAAGCAAAAGGAAAATGATGCCAAATGGAACACATGAAACTACACAAAGTGGGGTTGGAGGGAAAGCAACAGAAATTATAACTAAATATGTAAATATATGATTTCTTTAAATATTTAAATCTCTGAAAAAAATAACTGCAACTTCCACATCCAGGAAAATGGAGTACATGTAGTTTTCCCTATTCCTCCATTAAATATCACTACACAGCCTGTGCATTATGTATAAAACAAATATGAAAAGATTCTGAAAGGTGGAGAGGAGGCAGAATGGCCAGATGCCTCCACACCTAAGAAAGGTGATCCCCCCAAAATGAAGTTCTTAGGAAACAAATCCAGAGACATATGTACAGGATTTGTATGCTAAAAACTATAAAATGATGATGAAAGAAGTCAATGAAGATCTAAAAAAATGGAGACACATGCTGTGTTCATGGATCGGAAGACTCAGCATAGTAAAGATATAAATATTCCTCCAATTGATTAGAGGGCAAATGCAATTTTAGTCAAAATCCTGGAAAAACTGTAGAAATAGGCTAAATTATTTTAAAGTTTACATAGAAAAGCAAAGGAACTAGAATAGCTTTAAAATGTCAAAAAAGAACTGGGAAGATTCAGTCGACTCAATTTCAATTATTAGATAGTTACAGTGATCAAGACCGTGGCATTGCCAGATAGATAAGACACATAGATCATGGACTAGGACAGAGAACTCAGAAATAGACCTATACAGACATGTCTAACTGATTTTTGACCAAGATGCAAAATAAATTCAATAGAGGAAAGACAGAATTTTCAATAATTGGTGATCCAAGAAGTGGACACCTATAGATAAAAAGAAAAACCACTTGGCTAAAGTTTCCTATCTTATACAAAAATTATCTCTAAGTGGATCATGGATTTAAATGTGAAACTGTAAAATATTTGGAAAAAAAACTAAGAGAAAACATTTGAGATACAGAGCCAGGCAAGAAGTTCTTGGACTTGATGCCAAAATCACAATTCATAACATAAAAAAAAATAGATAACTTCTACTATATCAAAATTTAACTTTGGCTCTGCTTAATACGCTGATAAAAGGATAAAAATACTTACTATATATATTAGAGGCTTTAACAAAGCCTAACTCACTCCATTTTGAAACACACTAAGGCGTGAAATGTCTCTCTCCATACTGCCCTCTAATCAGACCTTTCTGAGTTTCAGGAATTTTGCCTGAAGCCCTCTGGAAACTACAGATAAGGACATTCCATCCCTGAGTCACCCTTAGCTGTCCAGGTTAGCTGTGATGCTTAAGATCATCTCCTGGAGTGCACTGTGAAAAGATTGCTCCTCCAAAGCATGGTTATTTTTAATAGAAGTACTGAAGCCTTTTCAATGCTGAAGTATCTCCTTTGAGTCAAAGGAAGCAGGGGCCAACAATTACATTGGATGTTCTGTTACTATTTCAAAATGTGAGTCAAAGGCGTAGATCTGAGATTTAGGAGGACTAATGGTAATGTTTTTCGCCAAAGTATTTGGAGAGTCTACTAATCTTGCCAATGGAGTCTTAATAGTGTCATCAATGTTTTCATCTAACCCTGAGGACTGAGGATCTTATCCACAATGAAAGTGTGATAAAATCAATCGGACAGCACAAACTAGTAACAGTACCTACCAGTAAATGGGCTCCCCCATCACAATGAAGTTTTAAGGGGGTTTCCCAGGTAGGGATAATCTTTCCTAGTGGAAATTTTAGCTACAGAAGCAGCACTGGCCTGTCTACAAGGGAAAGCTTTGGTCCAGTGAGAAAAAATACAAACCTTGACTAAGCCATTTTTTTTCCATGAGATGCATAGGCTGTATGACATTTCTTTGCCAAACCTTAAATGGCCCATTGGGCAATTAAAAAATATCCAGAGGCCATATGGATAGGTGGTAAAAGTGAGATAAGTACTTCATTTGCAGCCTTATTAATGTTTCTCAACCAATATTGGTTCATGAACACTTTATTTTGTCAGTAGACCAATGGCATAATGCATGTACAGTGGTAAGCAGAGCATGATAAAGCCTGGACAGGAGTACCACCTTTTTGAATAAGCCCACCCACCATCTCAGAGACACCTAAGTTTCATCTTACTTAGGTTCCAAGCATTTTCTGGAGGACACGTCAGAAAGCCACAAGCCCACCTTTTCCCTGACCCATCCCCTCAAAATCTCACTAAAAAACCTAGCCATAAAAAGCCTCTTAGCCTGTAAGAGACACCTTCTTTGTTCTGCTCACCAGAACAGAGAGGTCCCTCTCAGGTTTAGCAATAAACCTTCTTGGACTGCTGAATTTGCATTCCTTCTTTTCCTTTTAGTGGGAATTTAGAATTTTTTGGTAAGGCCAGACTATTATTTGGTCTAAACCAGAGTTCTCTCTTTTTATACAACCAACAGTTAGATTATATTTCCAACACTGTTTTTTCCTCTCTGGCCATTTGTTGGGTATCTCTTGTCAATTTTTCCAAATTATCATTTGGGAGAACATCCCTTTGGAGCATAACAGAGATTTGGTTATTGGCTTTTTTAAGAGCAGCATTTTGTGTAGGAATATCAGCAAGATGGTTTCCTCTGTCCTCCAGGGAGTTGAATCTAGAATGTCCAGAACCCTGATAGACAGAGCCACTGGCAAAAGTATGGTATCTGATACATTTTGGACCAAGAAGCCATTTTTAATTTTAACCCCATTGGAGGTTAGGAAACCTCATTGTTTCCACAATATTCCAAAGTCTTAAGCTACTTCAAAGGCATACCAACTTTTAGTATAAATGTTTGTGGTTTTACCCATGGCTTAAGGTACAAGTATATAACTCAGCTTACTGGGCCCAAGTAGCCAATGTTAGAGGTACCTCCTCAGTTACTTCTAAAGGAATCACAATAGCATACCCAACATGATAGTTATCATTTTTATCCTTTAAATAAACCATCAGTAAACCATGAAAAATCTTTGGTTAGAGGAGTTTCCAGTAAATTGTTACAGCGAGTCCAAAGGTGATCTGTCAACATTAAGCAGTTGTGAGGGGTTTCATGTGGATCCAAATATTCCATTTGAGATCAGATGCCTTAGGTATTGAATCCGAGTTTGAGCAAACTGCAATTTTTCTTTAGGAGACACTATGTCTCTTTAAAACCAAAATTTTTTAACAGGTGGTCCCTGTGAAGGTCAAATCCTGTGAAGATATTTGAGAAGGGAAGCAAAGAAGCAAATCATCTACATAATATAACAAGATAGAATCTGCAAAAAACTTTCTATCATCCAAATCAGCTCTTAAGGTTTGTGAAGGTAAGGACTCTCTGTGTAACCCTGCGGCATTACTGTCCAGTTGTATTTCAATTCTTCCAAGTGAAAGTAGAAATATATTGGCTACCCTTTTCAATGGGAATACTACAAATGCCCTGCATGGATTAATTACAGTGAAAAATTTGTTCTCAGTGGGAATGGACATCAGCAGCTTATGGGGTTAGGAACAAGAGGATGCCAAGGGATCAGAATATTGTGTCTTGCTCAGAGGTCCTAGAAAAACCTCCGTTCTTAGCCACTGAGTTTTATCACAGGTGAAAATGGATGTGTTACAGAGACTAGGGCAGTGGATAAAGTCCTGAGCCTTGTAATCTATTATGTGCTTCATGCTTTGAGGTGCTTCTTTATTTATAGGGCATGGATTAATTCTGAGGTGAGGTTTTGAGGAATCTATTTGAATCCTGGAGGTACACTGCAGATTCTTCCAATATCAGTTGACGATTTTGCTCATTAGGAAGATGGTAGCTGATCCCATAGGAACAAATGATCTGTGTTGCCCGATTCAGCTGTAGTGTCATCAAAGAGGGAGCAAATAAAAGATGTCTAAGGGTTATTTAATTTCCCTGGTTGGCCATTTGGTTACTACAATCAAATTCTAAAATGATTTCCCCCTTTTGGTAGAAAACAATTCCTTCATGATACATACATTTTGAAGAGATCTTGGCTCAATAAATGAATAGAGTGGAGGAACTAAGAAGAAAGTGGTGAGTATGTCTCAAGGGCCTAGACAAAAGAGCATAGGTTCAGACAGGACAGGGACCTGTTAAAGTACATTTGAGACCCCATGATTTGGACTGTTTTAGTGCTCTGAGGCCGGATCTACCTAATAGAAATGAAGTTGAGCTCGGAAAATGTAGCTCTGGTGTCAGTAAGGACAGAGAGACCTTCATTCCCAAATTGGAGTGGTTCCTCCAAGCCAGTTAAGAAAGAGGACTGGGAAGAGCTCCTGTAGTTCCTCGGAGCCCAACCACTCGGAATTAGGAAGACATTGGTTGGAAAGGTTGGCATGCTGAAAGCACTTAATTTTGTAACAGTTTTTCCCCCAACATCTTGGCTTTTAGCTATAATGGTAAAAACTAGAAGGGTTTTTGTTTACTTGTTTGTTCATGTAAGGCCTTTTATTTGCCAGAGTTGAAAGTTAAGAATTTTAGCAGTGGTTTTTTTTTGTGTGTGTGTGGATGCATCTAGAGTGTGAGCAACCTGGTTTGCCATATTAACTAAATCTGGAATGGACATAGCTTCCCATTCCATCCTGGTTGCTTTAACCAAAAGGGAAAGGTCGCCATTCAGCCCATATAGAGTTAAAGTCTACCCAAGAGGATTCAACATTTAAAGGAAGACCAGAATTTTCCTTGAAAACAATCTGAAGTAGATTGTAATTATCATGAACAGTTTCATCAGGCTTTTGTGTGCAAGCCTGAATTTTATTCCAATCAACAGGCTTAGGCAAGCTGCTGTAATTGCTCACCAGAAATTTACAGTGAGTGTTTTAGCATTTCATCAAAAATTAGGGGGCTGTTTCTCCAAATACCTTTCAGAATGCTCGAATCGATCCAGTTCCACCCAATCCTTGGCCTGGTCTTAACCAACAAGCATGTGGATTAATTGATATAACCAGAACTCAGGTTGGTAAGTTTGAATAACTATGTTAGATTTCTCACCAAACTTCAGTCACATTAGGAAACTCTTTACCTATGGCTCACAATGCAACCTTAGTCCAGGGAACATAAGAAACAGGGTGTATTTAGATCCTCAGAAGAATTAATTGTAAAGGACAGGTTTTCAATGAATAGGTTCAGGAGAAGAGGGAGCAGAGGAAGTTTCAGAGGAAAAGGGAAGTTCAGTGAAAGGATTAAAATGAGGGAGTGGTGGATATAAAGGAGGCAGGGCAGTGCTGAGGGGAGAGGAAAATGGTGCCAGAGGTGGCTGCCAAGCATCTGGAGACAAAGATGGAAGAGGAAAAAGAGGCTTCAGAAGCCATTTTACCTTTCAATTGTTCATTTGCCTCAGTTAATTTAGGAGCAATATTTTGCAAAGAGGCAAACATAGAATCCTGAAAGTGTTTGAAAGTCTCAAGGTATCAATTAAAATAAACATACCAGGCCATTTTGTCAAGTTTTTTTACTCTTTTGTCTTTTTTTTTTTTTAATGAGCTATGGCTTGCTGATTAATTTTGAGAAAAACAAGTTTGGAGAGATCAAAGCTTCCCCATAATGCCCACTGGTTTTTCTACATTACTTTTGGATAAGTTGGTCCATTTAGTTAGCAATACACATAAGAAGGGACCATAGATTTTAGTCATAAAACCAGCCTGAGGTCCCAGAAGGGAATGGCACCCACAAAGCATTTGAAGACTGATATGAATAGCAGAGTTTCAACAGGAATAGTCTTCTGACTTCTGACTTCCAAATGAAGTCTGACCCAATGGCTATCATGCAGTTCCAACAGGCACAGTCCAGTTGTTACTGGAGATAGGTCCTTGCATTGTGAGAAATAATTCAAAAATTCAAGAATAGATGCAAGTGGGTGATCATTAAGAGCTTTTTCAGTTATATAAGAGATTATATAAGAGTTTTGAGAAAGGCAGAAGTTCATGTCCCCTAGTTGGGCCTGGGCACATGCAGAGGGAGTCGTGTGAACGAAACAATAGGGAGCTTTTCTTATGTAAAAGAAGATGAAAATCCACTAAGTGTGATTATGTTTCAAAGGGAACAAGTGGAGTCTTCTCAGAATGAGGGCTTGCTCCACCCTCATGTCAGGTGTGGGAGTTTTAGGCCTATATTTGGTTCTTGATGGACCAATCATGACTCAGGGAGGAATGATTTTTATGATGTTAAAGACAGAAAGGCATTATTTTTACTACATTAATGAGTGTGTAATGTATTTTGGAGTGAAGTTTGGGTCAACTTCTCCACCAGCTGATTTTGGCTGCTCTGTTGTCTATATTTTCACCCCCATATCCCATGGAACAGCTTGCATGAAATGTTTAGAATGTAAACAACAGTTGGCTGAAGTCCCCATCCCCCTGCCTGCTCATGCTGGCTATCTACCGACTCTACCATGGTCCCTGAGAGGATATGGGCCAAAGGCCCACAGTTTCACCAGCACATTTCCACAGGAACCGTTCAGTCCCCAAATGACTGGCTGGAGGCTAGCACAGTTCCAGTAAGAACAGTCCAAACAGGAGTCATACTGAAGGCTTGGCACAGTTCCAGGGAACAGTCCAACACCTAAAGGATATGGACTAAAGGCCAAAAGTGGACTCTCAGAAAGAACAGGCCCTAAAGCAAATCCTTAATAAAGGCTGGAAAGATCAAAAGGCAAAAGTGGCAGAGTTCAAAATCCAGGAGAAAACTTACTCTCAAACTCCAGCATTAGCAAGAAAGCTGTAAGCTCAGTGGAATCTATGGGTACTGCTTAGTAGTCTGAGTTGTTGGGTGTATTCTTTGTATTTCACTTCTGACACCATGATAATATTAAATTTAAAAATAAACAGTTATTGACTTCCGGGAAGATGGCGGTGTGAGCAGGGTGGCAGAAATATCCTCCCAAAACTATATAAATCTACGAAAATACAGCAAATACAACTATTCCTAAAAGAGAGACCAGAGCACACAGGAAAGTACACAGCATGCAGCCATACCTGGGAGGACTCGGCACCCCACGAGAGGCATAAGATACGGAGCCATGATCCGGAGGCACCCGAGCACTCACACAGCCCAACGCGCTGGCGGGAGGAGAGGTTTCGGAGCTGGGACGGAGTGCAGGAGCAAGCCCGTGAAATACCCAGCCCCGGTGGTCTGTGCCAAGAGCGCTGACACACATCGCGTGATGCATCCGACATTGGACAGGCAGAAGGTGCAGGTTTTGATCCAGGAAAGCGCCGGTTCGTGCAGCCAGCGCACCAGGACAAGAGAAAAGCGTCCACGGTTTCTGGCGGTCTCAGAGAGGCGGGGGAGCCAGCAAGGAAACACCATCACCCCAGCAGGCTCAGCCCTGCAGGCTGGAAGTCCTGAGGAACTTCAGAACCCATGGCTGGTGACTGAAAAAAGGGAGGAGCCACACTAGGGCTTATACAGAGAACAACAGCCTCCCATTCGTTCTCGCCCCGGCCAGACCTACAAAGAGGGGCATGGCCGTGGCTGTGGATTTCTGGAGCAACAGCGAAACCTACAAGATGCTTAGAGAATCCATTCAGGTGGCTGGGTTTTTTTTTTCTTTTCCTTTTTCTTTCTTTTCTTTCTTTCTTCTTTCTCTCTTTTCTTTCCATTCGGTCACTTTTTCATTGTTTTTTTTCTTTTTCCCTTTCCTTTTTGTTTCTTTTCTTTCTAAGTCTTAAAGAGCCCAGCTGACATATGTGGCACCTACCAGCGACCACTCTTTTCAACATGAAAAGACAGAGGAATATGATACAGACAAAAATCACCCAGACAACTCCTGAGAGGGAAACTGAAGGGATGGAAATGCAGAATCTTCCTGAAAAAGAATTCAGAATAAAAGTCATAACCATGCTGATGGATCTACAGAGAAATATGCAAGAGCTAAGGGAGGAACTGAGGGAGGTCAGGAAAGACAATGCAGAAATGAGACAAGCCATCGACGGGCTCAGCAGCAGACTGGACGAGATGCAAGAGACTGTTAATGCAATAGAAATCAGAGAACAGGAACAAAGAGCAGCTGAGGCAGAGAGAGATAAAAGGATCACTAAGAATGAAAGAATATTAAGAGAACTGTGTGATCAATCCAAACGGAACAATATTCCCATTATAGGAGTACCAGGGGAAGAAGAGAGAAAAAAGGGGATAGAAAGTGTCTTTGAAGAAATAATTGCTGAAAACGTCCCCATGCCAGGGAAGGAAATAGTCTCGCAGTCCATGGAAGCCCACAGATCTCCTAACACAAGGAACCCCAGGAAGACAACACCAAGACACATAATAATTAAAATGGCAAAGATCAAAGATAAGGACAGAGTATTAAAGGCAGCTAGAAAAAGAAAAAAGATCACCTTCAAAGGAAAACCCTTCAGACTAACATCAGACTTCTCAACAGAAACCTTACAGGCTAGAAGAGAATGGCATGGTATATTTAACGCAATGAAACAGAAGGGCCTCGAACCAAGAATACTGTATCCAGCACGATTATCATTTAAACATGATGGAGGGATTAAACAATTTCCAGACAAGCAAAAGCTGAGAGAATTTGCCTCCCATAAACCACCTCTACAGGACATCTTAAAGGAACTGCTCTAGAGGGAAGCACTGCTAAGGCTAAAAAGCTGTAACCAGAGAAAATAAAATCATAGCAAAGAAAGCAGACCATCCAAATACTAACTAAAGGCAAAGAATAAAACACCTAGTATATAAAGAATGGAGGAGGAAGAATAAGAAGGGAGATAAATAAAAAAAATCAGACTGTTTACAATAACTTAACAAGAAAGTTAATTTAGATGGTTAGATAGTTAAGAAGCAACCCCTAAACCTTTGGTAACCACGACTCTAAAGCCAGCAATGGCAATAACTACATATCTATCGATAATCACCCTGAATGTAAATGGACTGAATGCACCAATCAAAACACACAGAGTAACAGAATGGATAAAAAAGCAAGACCCATCTATGTGCTGCCTACGAGAAACTCACCTCAAACGCGAAGATATCCCCAGACTAAAAGTGAAGGGATGGAAAAAGATAGTTCGTGCAAACCACAAGGAGAAAAAAACAGGTGTAGCAGTACTTGTATCAGACAAAATAGACTTCAAAACGAAGAAAGTAGCAAGAGATAAAGAAGGACATTATATAATGATAAAGGGGTCAATCCAACAAGAAGATATAACCATTATAAATATATATGCACCGAACACAGGAGCACGGGCATATGTAAACAAATACTAACAGAATTAGAGGAAATAGACAGCAATGCATTCATTTTAGGTGACTTCAACACACCACTCACTCCAAAGGACAGATCAACCAGAAAGAAAATAAGTAAAGACACAGAGGCACTGAACAACACACTATAACAGATGGACCTAACAGACATCTACAGAACTCTACACCCAAAAGCAACAGGATACACATTCTTCTCAAGTGCACATGGAACATTTTCCAGAATAGACCACATACTAGGCCACAAAAAGAACCTCAGTAAAGTCGACAATATTGAAATTCTACCAACCAACTTCTCAGATGATAAAGGTATTAAACTAGAATTAACTTTTAGAAAGAAAACAAAAAGGCTCACAAATACATGGAGACTTAACAACATTCTCCTAATTAACCAATGGGTCAATGACCAAATCAAAACAGAAATCAAAGAGTATATGGAGACAAATGACAACAACAACACAAAGCCACAGCTTCTGTGGGATGCAGCAAAGGCAGTTCTAAGAGGAAAGTATATTGCAATCCAGGCCTATCTAAAGAAAGAAGAACATTCCCAAATGAATAGTCTACAGACACAATTACTGAAATTAGAAAAAGAAGAACAAATGAGACCCAAAGTCACCAAAGGAGGGACATAAAAAGATCATAGAACAAATAAATAAAATTGAGAAGAGCAAAACAATAGAAAAAAATCAATGAAACCAAGAGCTGGTTCTTTGAAAAAATAAACAAAATAGATAACCTCCTGGCCAGACTCATAAGAGAAAAAGAGAATCTACACACATAAACAGAATCAGATATGAGAAAGGAAAAATCACGACGGATCCCACAGAAATACAAAGAATTATAAGAGAATACTATGAGAAGCTATATGCTAGCAAGTAGGAAAACCTAGAAGAAATGGACAACTTATTAGAAAAATACAACCTTCCAAAATTGACCAAACAAGAAACAGAAAAACTAAACAGCCCAATCACCAGCAACAAAATTGAACCAATAATCAAAAAACTACCCAAGAACAAAACCCCCGGACCAGATGGATTCACCTCTGAATTCTACCAGACATATAGAGAAGAAATAACGCCCATTCTCCTTAAAGTTTTCCAAAAAATAGAAGAGGAGGGAATACTTCCAAACTCATTCTATGAAGCCAGCATCATTCTAATACCAAAACTTGGCAAAGACCTCACCAAAAAAGAAAATCATAGACCAATATCCCTGATGAACGTAGATGAAAAAATACTCAACAAAATATTAGCAAACCGAATTCAAAAATACATCAAGAGGATCATACACCATGATCAAGTGGGATACATCCCAGGGATGCAAGGATGGTACAACATTTGAAAATCCATCAACATCACCACCACATCCATAAAAAGAAGAACAAAAACCACATGATCATCTCCATAGATGCTGAAAAAGCATTTGACAAAATTCAGCATCCATTCACGATTAAAACTCCCAACAAAATGGGTACAGAGGACAAGTACTTCAGCATTATAAAGGCCATATATGACAAACCCACATCTAACATTATACTTAACAGCAAGAAGCTAAAAGCTTTTCATCTAAGATCGGGAACAAACTGGGATGCCTACTCTCTCCACTGTTATTCAACATAGTACTGGAGGTCCTAGCCACGGCAATCAGAAAAAACAAAGATGTACAAGGCATCCAGTTTGGTAGAGAAGAAGTCAAATTGTCACTATTTGCAGATAACATGGTACTGTACATAAAAAACCCTAAAGACTCCACTCCACAACTACTAGAACTAATATTTGAGTTCAGCAAAGTTGCAGGATACAAAATTAACACACAGAAATCTGTTGCTTTCCTATACACTAACGATGAACTAACAGAAAGAGAAATCAGAAAAACAATTCCATTCACTATTGCATCAAAAAGAATAAAATACTTAGGAATAAACCTAATGAAGGAAGTGAAAGACCTGTACTCTGAAAACTACAAGACACTCCTAAGAGAAATTAAAGAGGACACTAACAAATGGAAACTCATCCCATGCTCTTGGCTCGGAAGAATAAATATTGTCATAATGGCTATACTACCTAAAGCAATCTACAGATGCAACGCAATCCCTATCAAACTACCAACAGCTTTCTTCAATGAACTCGAACAAATAATTCTAAAATTCATATGGAACCACCAAAGACCCCAAATAGCCAAAGCAATCCTGAGAAGGAGGAATAAAACAGAGGGAATTATGCTCCCTGACTTCAAGCTCTACTACAAAGCCACAGTAATCAAGACAATTTGGTACTGGCACAAAAACAGACCCACAGACCAGTGGAATAGAATAGAAAATCCAAACATAAATCCAAATATATACAGTCAATTAATATTTGATAAGGGAGCCTTGGATATACATTGGGCAGATGACAGCCTCTTCAGCAGCTGGTGTTGGCAAAACTGGCTACATGTAAGAGAATGAAACTGGACTACTGTCTAACCCCATACACAAAGGTAAACTCAAGGTGGATCAAAGACATGAATGTAAGTCATGAAACCATAAAACTCTTAGAAAAAAATATAGGCAAAAATCTCTTGGACATGAACATGAATGACTTCTTCATGAATATATCTCCCCAGGCAAGGGAAACAAAAGCAAAAATGCACAAGTGGGACTATATCAAGCTGCAAAGCTTCTGTACAGCAAAGGACACCATCAGTTAAACAAAAAGACATCCTACAATATGAGAGTATATATACATAAATGACGTCTCCGATAAGGGGTTGACCTCCAAAATATATAAAGAACTCACGTACCTCAACAAACAAAAAGCATATAGTCAAATTAAGAAATGGGCAGAGGACATGAATAGACACTTCTCTAAAGTTACATCTAACATTACATCTGCTAATCGTAATGCCCCTTTTTCCCCCTTGTCCATCCCTTCCCACCCATCCTCCCCAGTCCCTTTCCATTTGGTACCTATTAGTCCGTTCTTCGGTTCTGTGAGTCTGCTACTGTTTTGTTCCTTCAGTTCTTTTTTTTTCTTAGTTCTTATACTCCACATATGAGTGAAATCATTTGGTACTTGTCTTTTTCGGCCTGGCTTATTTCACTGTGCATAATACCCTCTAGCTCCATCCATGTTGTTGCAAATGGTAGGATTTGTTTTCTCCTTATGGCTGAATAATATTCCATTGTGTATATGTACCACTTCTTCTTTATCCATTCATCTACTGATGGACACTTAGGTTGCTTCCATTTCTTGGCTATTGTAAATAGTGCTGCGATAAACATAGAGGTGCATCTGTCTTTTTCAAACTGGGCTGCTGCATTCTTAGGGTAAATTCCTAGGAGTGGAATTCCTGGGTCAAATGGTATTTCTATCTTGAGTTTTTTGAGGAACCTCCATACTGCTTTCCACAATGGTTGAACTAATTTGCATTCCCACCAGCAGTGTAGGAGAGTTCCCTTTTCTCCACATCCTCACCAAAATTTGTTGTTGTTTGTGTTTTGGATGTTGGCCATCCTCACTGGTGTGAGGTGGTATCTCATTGTGGTTTTAATCTGCATTTCTCTGATGATTAGTGATGTGGAGCATCTTTTCATGTGCCTGTTGGCCATCTGAATTTCTTGTTTGGAGAATTGTCTATTCATGTCCTCTGCTCATTTCTTAATTGGACTATAAGCTTTTTGTTTGTTGAGGTGTGTGAGTTCTTTATATATTTTGGAGGTCAACCCCTTATTGGATACGTCATTTATGCATATATTCTCCCATACTGTAGGATGTCTTTTAATTCTACTGATGGCGTCCTTTGCTGTACAGAAGCTTTTCAGCTTCATATAGTCCCGCTTGTTCATTTTTGCTTTTGTTTCCCTTGCCCAAGGAAATATGTTCATGAAGAAGTCGCTCATGTTTATGTCCAAGAGATTTTTGCCTATATGTTTTTCTAAGAGTTTTATGGTTTCATGACTTACATTCATGTCTTTGATCCACCTTGAGTTTACCTTTGTGTATGGGGTTAGACAGTAGTCCAGTTTCATTCTCTTACATGTAGCTGTCCAGTTTTGCCAACACCAGCTGCTGAAGAGGCTGTCATCTCCCCAAGGTATATCCGAGGCTCCCTTATCAAATATTAATTGACTGTATATGTTTGGGTTGATAATTGGATTTTCTATTCTATTCCACTGGTCTGTGGGTCTGTTTTTGTGCCAGTACCAAATTGTCTTGATTACTGTGGCTTTGTAGTAGAGCTTGAAGTCAGGGAGCACAATTCCCTCTGTTTTATTCCTCCTTCTCAGGATTGCTTTGGCTATTTGGGGTCTTTGGTGGTTCGGTATGAATTTTAGAATTATTTGTTCGAGTTCATTGAAGAAAGCTGTTGGTAGTTTGATAGGGATTGCGTTGCATCTGTAGATTGCTTTAGGTAGTATAGCCATTATGACAATATTTATTCTTCCGAGCCAAGAGCATGGGATGCATTTCCATTTGTTAGTGTCCTCTTTAATTCCTCTTAGGAGTGTCTTGTAGTTTTCAGAGTACAGGTCTTTCATTTCCTCCTTTAGGTTTATTCCTAAGTGTTTTATTCTTTTTGATGCAATTGTGAATGGAATTGTTTTTCTGATTTCTCTTTCTGTTATTTCATCGTTAGTGTATAGGAAAGCAACAGATTTCTGTGTGTTAATTTTGTATCCTGCAACTTTGCTGAATTCAGATATTAGTTCTAGTAGTTTTGGAGTGGAGTCTTTAGGGTTTTTTATGTACAATATCATGTCATCTGCAAATAGTGACAATTTGACTTCTTCTTTACCAATCTGGATGCCTTGTCGGTCTTGGTTTTGTCTGATTGCCGTGGCTAGGACCTCCAGTACTATATTGAATAACAGTGGAGTGTGTGGGCATGCATCCCTGTCTTGTTCCCGATCTTAGATGAAAAGCTTTTAGCTTCTCGTTGTTAAGTATGATGTTAGCTGTGGGTTTGTCATATATGGCCTTTATGAAGTTGAAGTACTTGCCCTGTATACCCATTTTGTTGAGAGTTTTAATCGTGAACGGATGCTGAATTTTGTCAAATGCTTTTTCAGCATCTATGGAGATGATCATGTGGTTTTTGTTCTTCTTTTTATGGATGTGGTGGTGATGTTGATGGATTTTCAAATGTTGTACCATCCTTGCATCCCTGGGATGTATCCCACTTGATCATGGTGTATGATCCTCTTGATGTATTTTTGAATTCGGTTTGCTAATATTTTGTTGAGTATTTTTTCATCTACGTTCATCAGGGATATTGGTCTATGATTTTCTTTTTTGGTGAGGTCTTTGCCAAGTTTTGGTATTAGAATGATGCTGGCTTCATAGAATGAGTTTGGAAGTATTCCCTCCTCTTCTATTTTTTGGAAAACTTTAAGGAGAATGGGCGTTATTTCTTCTCTATATGTCTGGTAGAATTCAGAGGTGAATCCATCTGGTCCGGGGGTTTTGTTCTTGGGTAGTTTTTTGATTATTGGTTCAATTTTGTTGCTGGTGATTGGGCTGTTTAGTTTTTCTGTTTCTTGTTTGGTCAATTTTGGAAGGTTGTATTTTTCTAATAAGTTGTCCATTTCTTCTAGGTTTTCCTACTTGCTAGCATATAGCTTCTCATAGTATTCTCTTATAATTCTTTGTATTTCTGTGGGATCCGTCGTGATTTTTCCTTTCTCATATCTGATTCTGTTTATGTGTGTAGATTCTCTTTTTCTCTTATGAGTCTGGCCAGGAGGTTATCTATTTTGTTTATTTTTTCAAAGAACCAGCTCTTGGTTTCATTGATTTTTTTCTATTGTTTTGCTCTTCTCAATTTTATTTATTTGTTCTATGATCTTTTTATGTCCCTCCTTTGGTGACTTTGGGTCTCATTTGTTCTTCTTTTTCTAATTTCAGTAATTGTGTCTGTAGACTATTCATTTGGGAATGTTCTTCTTTCTTTAGATAGGCCTGGATTGCAATATACTTTCCTCTTAGAACTGCCTTTGCTGCATCCCACAGAAGCTGTGGCTTTGTGTTGTTGTTGTCATTTGTCTCCATATACTCTTTGATTTCTGTTTTGATTTGGTCATTGACCCATTGGTTAATTAGGAGAATGTTGTTAAGTCTCCATGTATTTGTGAGCCTTTTTGTTTTCTTTCTAAAAGTTAATTCTAGTTTAATACCTTTATCATCTGAGAAGTTGGTTGGTAGAATTTCAATATTGTCGACTTTACTGAGGTTCTTTTTGTGGCCTAGTATGTGGTCTATTCTGGAAAATGTTCCATGTGCACTTGAGAAGAATGTGTATCCTGTTGCTTTTGGGTGTAGAGTTCTGTAGATGTCTGTTAGGTCCATCTGTTATAGTGTGTTGTTCAGTGCCTCTGTGTCTTTACTTATTTTCTTTCTGGTTGATCTGTCCTTTGGAGTGAGTGGTGTGTTGAAGTCACCTAAAATGAATGCATTGCTGTCTATTTCCTCTAATTCTGTTAGTATTTGTTTACATATGCCCGTGCTCCTGTGTTCGGTGCATATATATTTATAATGGTTATATCTTCTTGTTGGATTGACCCCTTTATCATTATATAATGTCCTTCTTTATCTCTTGCTACTTTCTTCGTTTTGAAGTCTATTTTGTCTGATACAAGTACTGCTACACCTGTTTTTTTCTCCTTGTGGTTTGCACGAACTATCTTTTTCCATCCCTTCACTTTTAGTCTGGGGATATCTTCGCGTTTGAGGTGAGTTTCTCGTAGGCAGCACATAGATGGGTCTTGCTTTTTTATCCATTCTGTTACTCTGTGTGTTTTGATTGGTGCATTCAGTCCATTTACATTCAGGGTGATTATCGATAGATATGTAGTTATTGCCATTGCTGGCTTTAGAGTCGTGGTTACCAAAGGTTTAGGGGTTGCTTCTTAACTATCTAACCATCTAAATTAACTTTCTTGTTAAGTTATTGTAAACAGTCTGATTTTTTTTATTTATCTCCCTTCTTATTCTTCCTCCTCCATTCTTTATATACTAGGTGTTTTATTCTTTGCCTTTAGTTAGTATTTGGATGGTCTGCTTTCTTTGCTATGATTTTATTTTCTCTGGTTACAGCTTTTTAGCCTTAGCAGTGCTTCCCTCTAGAGCAGTTCCTTTAAGATGTCCTGTAGAGGTGGTTTATGGGAGGCAAATTCTCTCAGCTTTTGCTTGTCTGGAAATTGTTTAATCCCTCCATCATGTTTAAATGATAATCGTGCTGGATACAGTATTCTTGGTTCGAGGCCCTTCTGTTTCATTGCGTTAAATATACCATGCCATTCTCTTCTAGCCTGTAAGGTTTCTGTTGAGAAGTCTGATGTTAGTCTGAAGGGTTTTCCTTTGAAGGTGATCTTTTTTCTTTTTCTAGCTGCCTTTAATACTCTGTCCTTATCTTTGATCTTTGCCATTTTAATTATTATGTGTCTTGGTGTTGTCTTCCTGGGGTTCCTTGTGTTAGGAGATCTGTGGGCTTCCATGGACTGCGAGACTATTTCCTTCCCTGGCATGGGGACGTTTTCAGCAATTATTTCTTCAAAGACACTTTCTATCCCCTTTTTTCTCTCTTCTTCCCCTGGTACTCCTATAATGGGAATATTGTTCCGTTTGGATTGATCACACAGTTCTCTTAATATTCTTTCATTCTTAGTGATCCTTTTATCTCTCTCTGCCTCAGCTGCTCTTTGTTCCTGTTCTCTGATTTCTATTGCATTAACAGTCTCTTGCATCTCGTCCAGTCTGCTGCTGAGCCCGTCGATGGCTTGTCTCATTTCTGCATTGTCTTTCCTGACTTCCCTCACTTCCTCCCTTAGCTCTTGCATATTTCTCTGTAGATCCATCAGCATGGTTATGACTTTTATTCTGAATTCTTTTTCAGGAAGATTCTGCATTTCCATCCCTTCAGTTTCCCTCTCAGGAGTTGTCTGGGTGATTTTTGTCTGTATCATATTCCTCTGTCTTTTCATGTTGAAAAGAGTGGTCGCTAGTAGGTGCCAGGTATGTCAGCTGGACTCTTTAAGACTTAAAAAAAAAGAAAAAACGCAAGAAAAAACAACAAGCAAAAAAAGAAGGAAGAGAAAGAAGAAATGAAGAAAAGAAAGAAAAGTAAAGCGGTAAAAAAAACGCCCACCTGGAGTATATTCTCTAAGCGTCCTGTAGGTGTCGCTGTTGCTCCAGAAATCCACAGCCATGGCCGTGCCCCTCTTTGTAGGTCTGGCCGGGGCGGAAACGAATGGGAGGCTGTTGTTCTCTGTATAATGTTTTAGTGTGGCTCCTCCCTTTTTTCAGTCACCACCCATGTGGTCCGAAGTTCCTCAGGACTACCAGCCTTCAGGGCTCAGCCTACCAGGGCGATGGGGTTCCCTCGCTGGGCCCCCCGCCTCTACGAGAATGCTATAAACGGTGCGCACTTTTCTCTTGTCCCGGCACACTGGCTGCATGGTCCCTGCATGTTTCCGGCTCAAAACCTGCACCTTCTGCGTCTCCAGTTCTCGATGCACCGCGCAATGTGTGTCAGCCCTCCTGGTGCAGACCACCAGGGCTGGTTATTTCACAGACCTGCTCTTCCACTCCCTCCCAGCTCTGAATCCACTCCTCCCCCAAGCGCGCTGGGTTGGGGAAGTGCTCGGTTGTCACCGGGTCATGGCTCCGTATCTTACCCGCCTCGCAGGGTGCCGAGTCCTCTCAGGTTTAGCTGCACGCTGTGTGCTTTCCTGGTATTCTGGTCTCTCTTTTAGGAATAGATGTATTTGCTGTGTTTTTGTAGATAAATATAGTGTTGGGAGGAGATTTCTGCCGCCCTGCTCATGCCGCCATCTTTCCGGAAGTCCCCAACCCAATTTCTTAGTACCACACTCATCCTTGTAATATCAAACACCTTCTGCTTGGGCTTTACTCCATGAACTGAAAACTGGAAAATGGTTCAGAAGAAAAAGCTAGAATGAATAACATCATATTTGCTCCCTTTCTTTTAAAGAAAGGAGCCCTACATCCAGCCTGTCTCTGTTGATCTCCTGTGCTTTTCAACAGTTTCTTTGCATAGTTTGCTCATATTTAATAAATTGTTTTCAGGGACACCACAGCCAGGCAAGGTTACCAGAGCAATCCTTAAAAACATAAATCATATAATGTCAACTTCCAACCTTAAAATTCTTTAATGGCTTCACACTACACTTTGAAAAAATTCAGATACCTAGTCTGGACCTGAAACGGTTGCATAATCTGCCTTAACTATCTCCTAGATCACCTAACATCACATCGTTTCCACAGTTATCTAGCCACATGTCCCTTCAGACACTTTTAAATACAGTAAGCCCTTTCATGCCTCAGTGCCCTTATGTTGCTACCCTCTAATCCATGCTTAAAACACCATTCACAAACACTTTTGTAGGTTGATCTCTTCTCATCCCCATGATTGAACTAAATGCAAGCTTTTCGGAGAAGTCCTCAATGATCAAATTATGTAATTTTATATTCCCTTGTTATTTAGCGTTTCTGCCCACCGCTTTTTATTTCCCCCTTTTGGTGTGAATCATAATATAATAAGTCACAGAGAAAAATTGTATACAAAGAATTGGGGAAAGTGAAGAAAAAATAAGTAGGATTAGCCACTCGGAGAAGGGGAGAATATCATTACAGCATTTGTGAAGTCACTTTCATGCAGAAACTAGTGAGAATATTTAAATCCAGGAAAAAAAGATGAATCAAGTGAAGGGAGTGGTGAATTTTGGACACATTCTAGAGTGTTCTGTGTGATCAGCTAGAGATTTGCTTTCATCCTAGAATCCCGCAGATGAGCATTTATTAGGGCCTGAGACCATTCTTTACTAAATTTTTTCTTTTCACTTACTGTATTGCAAACCAATTTTCAAATCAATAAATATGCTCTGATATCATCACATTTAGTGGCTACATTTAACCCTCCCTGATATGGCCTGATGTTTCAGATTGTTTCCAAATTTAGTTGCTATACACCTGAGAGAGGCATTTTGTGCATTTCTCTGATTACTTTTCAAAAAATTGATTCCCATAAAATGAAATTTATGACTTAAAATTGTACATTTTTAAGTCTTAAAACTTTTATTGTCATAATATTCTAAGACTGAATACACAAATATTCAAATAAACAGTATGCAAAAGGGTCCTTGTTTTACCACATCCTCACCAGTATAGGATATTGTGGCTTTTCAACACTTTTGTAAGTTTGGTGGAAAAATTTCACCTCTTTCTGATTATAAGATAAATTGAGTATCTTTTTCTATGCTTATTAGTTCTATTTCAACATTTATGAACTATTTTTATGTACCTTTGACAACTTTTCTATTTATACATATACTATTTTTTGCTAAATTCAAATTATTTTTATATATATTGCAAGTTTTTGATTGACAGTCTGAAATAAATGATTAACAAATATGAAATTGTTTTACCTTCATCAATACTTAGACCAAATTTGCTTTGTATGTACTAATTTCCTTCTATACAAATAAAGAAAATTAACATTAGTGGTGTTACTCTTTTGTACAATTAATGGAGTCTTTAACTCTTGGTTATAAACTGTCTCCAAAGTACTTTACATATTAATTTTTTTAATAGTTTTTTTTAGTTTATTTTGATATTAATCTACAATTAAATGAGTAATATTATGGTGATTACACTACCCCCTTCATCAGGTTCCCCCCCCAACCCCATTGTAGTCACTGTCCATCAACTTAGTGAGATGCCATAGAGTCACTACTTGTCCTCTCTGGGTTGTACAGCCCTCCCCGTGCCCCCCGAACATTACATCTGCTAATCGTAATGTCCCTTCTTCCCCTTTACCCCTCCCTTCCCGCCCATCCTCCCCAGTCCCTTTCCCTTTGGTAACTATTTGTCCGTTCTGCATTAAGAATAGTAGAACTTTGTGGAGGTCAGAAAAAAAGATGATGGAGTAGGAAGGAAAGGCAGAAACCTCCCACAAACACACCAAGGAAGCAACTACAGAAAATACAACTAAACCTGACAACAACCTGAAGACTTCAGAACAGACCACTTACATCTGGTGAAGAAGAGAGGACTACACAGAAAAAGGTTGTGGGAGAGCTGTGGTCAAGTGAGATTCAAGCCCTTCCCGTATCCCACCACATAGATGGGAAGAAGAGGAATGGAGTGGGGTGAGGGGAGAGGAGCTCAGGAACTTTATACACCTTGCCCTGGAGATCTACTCTGGGAGTAGGAGTTCACACTGTACTGGGTATGGTGATTAACAGGGCTGGACACCAGGGAGAGTTGGAACACTCTGGGAGGCTGAGACTCTAGCCACTTGTGGGAGACAAGAACACTCCTCCAGTCCTGCTGAGGCCCAAGGCATAGGCAGCAGTTTGAAAGACTTGCCAGCAGTGGGAGAGGTGCCCATAAGGGTGAGGGTTGAACAGAGCTCTCTCCACAGGAGAAAGGGAAAGTGGACAATACCTCCCCATCTCTCCCTTGGACCAACAGTTCAGGTACTCTCAGGAGCCCCATATGCTCCACCCCCCTTACTGGTGGCTCAGCCCCCAGAAACTTCCCTGTGCTCCACCAGCATGCTCACCCACTCAGACCAGCAGCATCAGACTTTGCTGCCTGGCAGGGAGAGGGAAGCTCTGCTTTCTAAGCCTGTCTCAGCCCAATAGGGGAGGTACCTGCAGGGGCCAGCTACAGGATCTCCTTCCTTCACACAGGCATCCAAGCCTGGTTTCTCTCTGCCACACAATTTCCAGGGGGCACCTGCTCCACTTGCTGCCACAGCACATGCTTCCACTATGCAGCTCCATGCCCTGCCCCAGAGCCATGCAATTGCCCCATCCACCCTGTTAACACTGCAGAGTCACCATTGTTGCAGGGCAGGGAGAGGGTGGCTCTGCCTACAATGATCCCAGCACCTGCCTCTGCTCTGATCACAAAGGGCCACCTGAGGAAAACTCCCAGCCAAAGCAGACTGAGACCACTGCCAACAAACAAAAAAGCAGCCCCACCCATTGCCCACCAACAGCAGTTGGGGTTTCCCTGTAAAGGAGAACCAGGCCTTAGACACTAAAGAGTCTTGATCTTCTGGGCACCACAGAACACATTCTACATAAACTTTCTAGACCAGGAAGCATAGCAGTTCCTTCTCATACACAGGAAAGCACACAGAAAACCTGACAAAATGAGGGGACAGAAAAATATGTTCCAAACAAGTCTACAGGATAAGACACCAGAAAGAGGGCTAAATGAAACAGAGATCAACAATCTTTTGATAAATATTTCAAAGTAAGTCATAAATATTCTCACTGAACTGCATAAAGGTATTGAGGATCTTAGGGAGGACTTCAACAAAGAAATACAAGATTCTGAAAAAGGTCACTCAGAACTGGAGAATACAGTAAATGAAATGAAATATGCAATGGAGGGAATGAATAATAGATTGCTGCAAGTAGAAGAGACAATCAATGAGATGGGAATTAGAGAATAAGAACAATGAAGCTGAGGAACACAGAGGAAAAAGAATTTCTAGGAATGAAAGAAAGATAACAGAGCTGTATGACCAATCAAAATGAAACAATACTTGCCTAATAGGGGTATGAGAAGGATAAAAGAGAGACAAGGGGATAGAAAGTCTCTTTGAAGAAATAATTGTTGGAAACATCACACATCTGGGGAAAGAAATGGGTTCACTCAAGTCATGGAAGCTCAGAGAGCCCCTAACAAAAGGAACCCCAGGAAGACAACATTAAGACATAATTAAAATGACAAGGATTAAAGATAAGAAGGGAGTATTGAAAGCAGCCAGAAAAGTACATAGCAATACAGTCCTACCTATCAAGAAACAAGAACAATCCCAAATAAATAGTCTCAACTCACAATTAAACTAGAAAAAGAAGAAAAATGAAACCCAAAATTAGTAGAAGGAGGAACATAATAAAGATCAGAGAAGAAATAAATAAAATAGAGAACAATACAAAAAAATTAATGAAACCAGGAGCTGGTTCTTTGAGAAAATAAACAAAATAGAAAACCTCCTAGCTATACTTATCAAGAAACAAAAGAGAGTACACACATAAATGGAATCAGAAACAAAGAAGGAATAGTTATAACAGATACCACAGAAATACAAAGAATTATTAGAGAATACTGAATACTATGAAAAAATATATGCCAATAAATTGGAAAATCTAGAAGAATTGGACAAATTCCTAGAAAAATAAAGTCTTCCAAGATTGCTCCAGGAAGAAACAGAAAATCTGAACAGGCCAATTACCAGCAATGAAATTGAAATGGTAATAAAGAAAAACTCCCTACTCCCAACGAACGAACAAAATCCAGGACAAGATGGTTTCACAGCTGAATTCTACCAAACATTTAAAGAAGAGTTAATACTCATCCTTCTTAAAGTATTCAAAATGTAGAAGAGGAGGGAATACTTCCAAACTCGTTCTATGAGACCAGCATCACTGTAAAATTAAAATCAGGCAAAGACACTACAAACAAAGAAAATTATAGACCAATATCCCTGATGAACACAGATGCAAAAATCCTCAACAAAATATTAGCAAATCAAATTCAAAAATACATCAAAAGGATCATCTATCATGACCAAGTGAGATTTATTCCTGGATGCAAGGATGGTATAATATTCATAAATAAATCAATGTCATACACCACATTAACAAAAAGAAGAATAAAAACCACATGATCCTCTCAATAGATGCTGAAAAAGCATTTGACAAAATTCAGTATCCATTCATGATCAAAACTCTCAACCAAATGGTGATAGTACACACCTTGACATAATAAAGGGCATAAATGAGAAACTCATAGGTAACATCATACTTAATGTTGAAGAGCTCACAACTTTTCCTCTAAGATCAGGAACAAGGCAAGGATGTCCATGCTCACTGTTTTTATTCAACATAGTACTGGAGGTCCTAGCCAATCCAATCAGACAACACAAAGAGATAAAAGGCATCCAGATTGGTAAGGAAGAAGTTAAACTGTCATTATTTGCAGGTGACATGATATTGTACATAGAAAACCCTAAAAACTCCACCAAAAAACCATTAGAACTAATAACTGGACTCAGCAAAGTTGCAGAATACAAAATTAATACACAGAAACCTGTTGCAGTCTCATATACTAACAATGAACTAGCAGAATGAGAAATCAAGAAAACAACTCCATTTATAATTGCATCAAAAAGAATGAAATACCTAGGAATAAACTTAACCAAGGAGGTGAAAGACTTGTACTCTGAAAACTATAAGACACTGATGAAAGAAATTAAAGAAGACATCAATAAATGGAAAGCTATCCCATGCTCATGGATATGAAGAATTAATATTGTCAAAATGCCCATCCTGTCTAATGCAATTTACAGATTCAATGCACCCTACAGTATGGGAGAATATATTCATAAATGACTTATCCAATAAGGGGTTAACATAAAAATATATAAAGAACTCAAACACCTCAATACCAAAAAAAAAAACAAATAACCTGATTAAAAAATGGGCAGAGGATCTGCATAGGCACTTCTCCAAAGAAGAAATTCGGATGGCCAAGAGGCACATGAAAAGATGCTCTACATCACTAATAATCAGGGAAATGCAAATTAAAACCACAATGAGATATCACCTCATACCAGTTAGGATGGCCAACATACAAAAGACAAGAAACAAGAAATGCTGGTGAGGATGCAGAGAAAGGGAAACCCTTCTACACTGTTGTTGGGAATATAAACTGGTTCAACCATTGTGGAAAGCAACGGAGGTTCCTCAAAAAACTAAAAATAGAAATACAGTTTGACCCAGCAATTCCACTTCTAGGAATTTACCTGAAGAAAACAAGATCCTGATTCAAAAAGACATATGCACCCCTATGTTTATCACTGCACTATTTACAATAGCCAAGATATGGAAGCAACCTAAGCGTCCATCAGTAGATGAATGGATAAAAAAGATGTGGTATATATGTACAATGGAATATTACTTATCCATAAAAAAAAGAAATCCTGCCATTTGCAACAATATGGATGGATCTAGAGGGTATTATGCTCAGTGAAATAAGCCAGGCAGAGAAAAACAAATGCCATATGATTTCATTTATTTTTGGAATATAAAAACAAAGGAAATCAGAAGGAACAAAACAGCAATAGACTCACAGATACTGAGAAAGTGACTAGTGGTTATAATGGGAGAGGGGATGGGGTAGGTGGGTGAGAGGAATAAATGGGGCATAAAAATTCTCAGCCGTACTATAAGTTGGTCACAGGGATAGTAGTACAGCATGGAGAATATAGCCAATGATTCTGAAACAGCTTTCTATGTTGACAGTAACTGCATTAGATGGGATGAGGATTTAATAATCTGGGTAATTGTCAAATCATTGTGTTGTATATTTGAAACAAATATAAAATTGCATACTGATGATACTTCAATTTTAAAAAAGAGAATTAGAACTTTGTTACATATATTGTATGAATTTTAAAAGTTTTTGACTTTTAATTGTATTCCAACTTTTTTGCCATATGAAAAGTTCTAAGTTTATGTGGTTATATCTGTCTTTTTCTTTATGGCTCCTCTCAATGTGTTTTACTTAGAAAGTACTTTCCTACCCTAAGATGCATTCATTTGTTAAGTCATCCTAAAACTTTATTGTTCATAAATATTAAATAAATCTAGAATTTATTTTGATTTATGTGGTAAAATAGGGAATCTAAGTTATTTCCTAAATTTCAACCATTCATCACCATATATTATAAAATAATCTTTTTCTCCAAAGTTTTAAGATGTGGACCTTATAAATACTCAAATCCTACATATATGAATATATATGAATTCAGTATACCTGCAGACACATGCAGCCACCTGTATCTAGGCATTTTGCCCTGCTTTATTGATATATCCATTAACTTTTATATAAGTTCTTCTTATTGACTATTTGTTAAAATAGGATTAAGTTACATATTAGCCATTAAATTTTTTTCTTGATATTTGCTTAATGCCCAAATTAATTAAATGTACTAGATACCTCAACCTTACATATATATAATACATTCTAAGAAAAAACACTCTTTGTTATCCTTGTTTTCAAAAGTTATAGAACACTTTACTTTGTTTATTCTTTTTTTTAAAGTTTATTTTGATATCATTAATCTACAATTAAATGTGCAATATTATGGTGATTACACTACCCCCTTCATCAGGTCCCCCCCACCAACCCCATTACTACTTTGTTTATTCTTAAAAATAATGCACTATTAAAGGATAACCTAAAACCACATTAGAAAAAAATGTCACATTTGTTGTAAAAATGAGTCATCTAAAGACTGGAATAAATATAGGGATAGAAATATTTTCTGTAAAACTGGGATAAAACTAGATATCAGAGATTTGCTCAATCCTATTATGATTTATACAGTGCCTTACTGAGTACACAGAAACCTTTCAGTAAGTATTTATTGATTGATTGAAAAACATATTTGGAAGGCATTTAAAATGTGAGCTATTTGTTCAAGCTGTACAAATAAAATTTCATTGATAAAAAATCCCCCTTTACAATTTTATGAGACATGAGTGTTCAGTTTGAATCAATGATTAATACATGTTTAGTGGTTACATGTGGAAATATCCATTGTTTTTATGGCATAGACAATGAAGTAGAAGATGTGATGAGTCTCTTGTTTCAAAGAGTTTGCAGTATCATCAGGGCAACATACATTCAATGAGTAAGAGACAATTAAGAATTCTGAGAAGGAAGTTTGTAAGGATGGGAATCTCAAAGATTCCCATAAGGAAAGCTAAAGAATGGTGGCCCTTCTCCTCAGGTACATAACAGTAGATGGGGAAAATGTCAGCAGATTCTGCGTTCTAGTCCTCAGCAATCCTAATGAGAGAATGCTGATGAGCTATTCCCACAAAAGCAAGTAGCCATCTTGAGTCCTACGACAATTACTTTAGGTGGAATTCTTTCTAAAAATATAGTTTACTGGGGGAAAAAAAGCATGACATTTTAAGCTCTTTTTTTCACAGTGTGCATTTTCCTCTTTTTCAAAATTTTAAGTTTTCTTTTTCAAATTTCATTTCCAGGCAAGAGGCTTGTATTCTACAGTTGGTGATACTGCCCAGATATTTAGGTTACAATACAACATAGTAACATTATAAGCACAGCATATGCTAACAAAGGAAACGAGGGGGAGAAAGATTAACCACATTTAAGCCCACTGTACATTATGCCTGTGGACATCGAACTTCATGGGAATCAGAATAAATCCTTGAATAGGTTTGACTTTTTGGGCCAAGACACATTCAAGAAAAAAGCAGAGCAGTTAACAAGCTAATGAAAAATGTTTACTGAGTTTGAAACCTAAATAATTTGATGATACTTGGTGACATTATTCTTAATGTACATATGCCATATGCCCTTAAAAATCCCTGTAGGATTTTGTGTATGTTTGGGGAATTAAGTTTGAAAATAAAGCTTCACAACTTGAGCATTGCATTTCTTATTTCATCTTGGAATATTTAAGAATTTTCTGTTTGACCACAATAATCTTAGAAGCTCCCTGGTGATTATCCATTTTAGTGCCTGTTTGTTGATATTTAAATATTTTGGCATCAAATGCTTTCATTTTGAAATTACTTATTAAAGGATTAAACAAGTTCACTATATGCAGAAAATAAACACATATTTCCTCCCTGATGAAATACCAGAAAATGAAAATAAATAGGTGGATTTATGGATGTATACTGAAACATCCCTAAAGCTTAGTCAATTCTGCTTGCAAAGCCACCTTAATAATCAGTAGAGATCACTGCCAAACCCATGAGACAATAGCAACTGATGTCAGTGTAAAGACAGCCAGAACCATCCTTCCGACTATGTTGCATCCTAACTCAGTTGTCTAGCCTCAGCCATCACGGTTCCAGTACTAAACTCTCTGAGTCACTCTCTTGCTCTTTCATTCTTTGTCTTTTATCTACAAACATGTTACAGAAAACAGATTTATGTAGTTCATTTTTGGCACTGGAATTTCAATATAAGAGTGAAATAGCCTCTCTCCTTCACTTAGACCCAAGTGAAGATGGGAAGGGAGAGAGAAAGACACCAGAGACTCAAGTGTCCTCAGTAACTGCTTGGTTTTGATATGTGGCAATGACTGAAAATAGAGTAACTGAGGTATCTAACCCCCAGTGATCTCTTCTTATACTCCAGGTAAATTTATCAGCAAAGTACATGCTCCCCAGGAAGGCCCTATGAGCTAATACAGAACAATTTATGCTGGTGCAAACTGTTTCAATAAGTTGTAGCCTTAGTGTTAATAGTCATACTTCCAAGTTAACAGAAAAGGTCCCAGGAGAAGGGGACATGCAGAGATAATTAAGACAAAGTCCTTTGGACTTCTTAACCCTTTGAAAATTAATGTTCTAATCTTACTAGATAATTCACAACTCTTAATGATTGATAGAAGCCTTTTTCATGGTTTTCTTTTGTAGTCTAATCTTGTCTTACAGGCTATCTCACAGGAATTCTAACAAATAGGACTTCTACAGAAGGAAGATGGTCTTCATAAGCTAATGAGGATCAACTTATTTGTGTATCTGTTAATATCAACATTATCATGATTCAACCACTATCAGAGTGGCAACCCCTACTTTGATGTTCTCACCTTTCTGTTCATGACTCACAGGTTAATAACAGTACTATTTCATAGTATGTAGGTATTCGAATGAATTGATACATTATAACTCATAGAACAGAATAAGCATTAAATAAACATTAACAGTTTTGATCTTTTGCTTTTTGCTAAGGCTGTTGTCACTGTAATTAGCAGTATTGAGAACCAATCTGCATGATATTCTCACCTTCCAGCTCCCTCTAGGCACATAACCTTAGGCCCAATGAAACAATGAACTTGAAGGCAGATGAGGGTGGGGGAGGGGAGTGGGAGAGGGGAGTGGGGGAGGCACCATCCTCCACTTTACCATTTTGACAAATAGGTCCTCCCCTAAATTTTCTTCTGCAGGTTGTGACTGAATTGCAACTTTAAAAAAGATTTAACTGAAAGTTCATGATTAACAAAGGGGTGGACAATAGCAGTTGTTTATTAACTGATAACCCATGTGGCTCATTTCAGAGCCCACTGGACCAAGATTACCTTCATGGATTCTCTAACAGTCTAACACTCTGATAGCTTTCCTGTAAGTAGCAAGGTCCGTTTAGCTCTCACCATCAAAGAAGCAGTGTCGCCAGCTGTTCTAGGCCCAAAGAAAAATGCTCGCATTACCCCAACCAAAAGCCTTGTCGCCTGAGTTCTCATTCTCTCTCTCTCTTTTTTTTTTTTTTTTCCCAGAATCGGCCTTTTCCTCTGATTCAGTCTCAACAAAAACTCTCATCTCTGCAATATAACAAAACATTTCTACCATCTGTCTCTTTCTGCTTTTTCATCAGGACAAAAATCAGAAACAAAGTTAGCAGAGATAGAAAGCTCTGCCTCAACCAAATGCATAAAATTTTGTACTGCAAAGCTGAATATTTAGCTTCTCTTCCTAAATTATCTGCATTTAGGTTAATGGACACTTCAGTTCTTTCTGTAGAACAATGGCTGGATACATTATGGGACATCATGAACATTTACAGATGCACTCATTAATTTTTCCAAAAATTGCTTTAATTGCCTGTGATGTCCTTGGCAGTGGTAAATAGAAACAAACAAGCAAAATTTAAAATATATATATTAGCCTGTCTTCTGAAGCTAAAAATCTAATATCAGAAAAATTAAAATTTGTTAAAAAGCAAAGAGAATATTACTATGGTTTACTGTAAATTTTATGACAGAAAGAGGGAGCAGTGCAGAATACTAACAGATAGCAGTAGCTGTAGTGTGGGACCTTTCCAGTCACTGTGTGCTTTGTCCAGCAATAGTATGTTTTTTGGGTATGGTATTGTTTTTGAGAATATCCTTGTCTCCATTATGTCTGAAAAATGCAGAAGCCATGAAAGTGTTGAAAATACTTGCGTAAAAAAAACAACAAAGCATTTCACTACAATGAAACTAAAAGTGGTGGTAATGAAAATAATTAAATATGTAAATAAAATGGAAAATTTGGCATGTGTATTTAAGATGAATCGTTTGAAAATAGTATTGATTTCAAGGAAGAAATAGAAAAACATACATCATATGAACAGTACTGTGCTCATGTAATAGTTAATAACTAGCTAGAGGTATTGCTAGTGAGGCCTGCTGGCCTTTTTCATCCCCCACTCCTCTGGTTTTCTAGAGTTTTAACCACCTTCTAGCTATCCTATATATATTCACCAGGTTTATTGTTTATTTATACTCACTAAACTCTAATTCTACAAGATTAGGGTTTTCTTGTCTGGAGAATCTCAAGCACCATAAGTAGTACCTCACACAGAGCAGAGGCTCACAAAATATTTGTTAAATGAAGGAATATGCATATAAATGAGTGAGTGCATGAACAGATAATCTAATAATTTAAAAATGAATAACATTGGATGAATTCTAAAAATAACTTCTATTTATGTTTTTTAAAGCACTCTTAAGATAAGAAGCCCCCATTAATCTTCCCATAACTCTAGGGAAAAATAAGTTTTCAGCCTGAGACAAATTACCTTTGAAACCAAAATCAGTCAAAGGGAAAAACAAAGTGGGAGAAACCCGTTTATTGCCTACTAGCAGTTGTACACTTCTGATCACCCAGGTCTCTCATGACCCAGCTACAAAATGAGGTGCTACCCAACCTCTCTGACCCAGATATGCCCTTAGTCCCCCTTGTAATTAGCTATTGATATGCATATGCGCTATTTTTCTCCACACCTTGGAAACACCTATTGATATGGAGATGCACTAAGATCAGGTGAGAGATTTTGGAAATAATGCAATTTTACCCACACTTCCCTATCCCTCCTTTATCCTATAGAAGCTTGGTACAATTTCTACACATAAGTAATTTCAATTACTTATATATTTTATTAAAATATAAGAAAATAATGTGAAAAAACACTGGAGAAATAATCTGTATGAGCAAGTGTAGGGACTTTTAAAATATTCTAATATGATGGTCAATGTAGTCACCTATCAATTCAACAAATATTTAATAAGCATCTACTACATGTCAGTCATATAGGTCTGAAAAAGAAAGACAATATTACAGACTTTATGGAGACAAAAACGAACTGAATCATTTCAGAGAATGCTAAATGCAGTGAAAACTGAGGGTGGTAGAGGCATTAGGACCTTGCTTTTGATCATGGAATTTGGGGAGAGTCTCCAGGAGAGATGGCTTTTGAACTGAAAAATCAATTAGATTGGAGGGATCACACATGCTATGAAAAGATTGGAAAGAAGAATTTCCCAGGCAGAAATAACACTAAGTACAAAAGAACTATAAGTGAGCAAAAAAAGCAAGTTTGTGAAATGGAATGAAGGCAAGTCTGGCTGGAGATCACTGAGAAAAGTGGGCCATGATATGAGCTGAAGTCAGAAGGTCTCAGGGCTAAATCACATGGGGTCTTCTTTACCACAGAGGGGGGTTCAGCCTTTGTTTCTTGTTGATTTCTACTTTGCTGGAAGGTTTCATACTGCAACACAATTTGATTTACTTTATACTTTAAAAAATATCCCAACTATGTAAGGAAAAGGCATGTAGTAGTGGGAAAAATACCTTTTTCACATGTAGTTTTCTTTTTCCTGTTAAATTTCTCAGTAAGAAATTGCCATAAAAAGATAATATGTTGAATTATCATTACAATTCTATGCATATATTTTGGCTTTCATGTTTTAAAAATAAGAGTTTTATTTATGTGCATTACAAATACAAAACACTTTATTTTATCATTAATTTTGTCTGGAAGGTGTTCACTTCTAGAACCAACCTAAATTCTCCTGGATGTGGAGGGAAAAATTAATGACAGTTACTTCTGAGACAGGGACTGTGGGTGTAGTCAGAGTAGGCGTTGGGCCTCTGGAAAAAGCAAGGCAGAATATTTGCAGTCAGAGCAATGTAACTGCATGCAAGGAAACCCACTACAAAAATTCTGTGTTAAACATTAAGCTCTAGGGTCATTCTTCAGTAAGATCAGTTAATGTTCCCCAGACAAAGAAGAGTAGCACATGTTTTTATTATGCTAAACATTTGTAATCATGTGTAAGATTCACTTTAGCATGCTAAAAGGCCCAGGCCTATGTGCTGTCTTTCCTCATTCAGATCTGTTGGGGTGGTTTTGCAAACTGGGCAACTAATTTAGCATGCCGACCCAGCTGTAAACAACATAGTAAAAGGCAGGAAAGATTCCACCTTAAAGATAAGATTGCATTTTAACACCCAGGAAGTTTGGGAAGCAGGATTCTTAACTTACTTTTTAGCAAACAGACAATACCTCATCCCACCTTGGGGGCTGGGCAGGTCGCCTTTTGATATGCTCCTAGACCAAGACCCCAGTATCCCGGAGAGAGATTGGGGTGGGAAATCCTTGTGTTAAGTTAATTCTGGGTGTTCAGACACCACTTAGCAGGTTCACACCCCTAAGTTTTTTTCATGTTCTCAAAAAATCCTCATTTTGCCTATAAAACCCCTAGACAATGCACCACACCAGACTCTCTTGTCCCCTCCTGGCATGAGCCGGGAGCTCTGTCCTCTCACTTTATTTCTAAATAAAAGCCTGTACCTTGCTCTCCTACCTTGGGTGTTTGCTAAGCTCGTTCTTCGGCTTCGTGAACAAGAACCCCAGCATCACTTCAGTCCAAGGAAATTATTTTCAGTAGAGTCAACCCTAAATCTTGGTTTATGCCAGTTCTTTTCAGTGAAATTGCATATTAACACTGGCTAATTGCAATGGGTGAAAATCTATATTTCACTTCTTTTTCCTCCTAAAAAACTAAAACCTGATGGGCAAGAGTAAATTTAAAATCTAAATCACAATGTTATATTAAATTCAGTTTTGTCAGTTAGTACATATGTTTTATCCTACAACAACAAATGTGGCTAAAAGAATTCATCTTGTTGACATTGCTACCCTTGTATGGATAGAAATCAATATTAACAATATCATTTACCATGGCACAGTCTGGCAAGGAAAATTTTACCATTCATAAAGTCAAGCTGAGCTTGTTTTCCATTGTAGTGTCACAACCTGATTCTGATGGAAAACATTTTTATCTGCAATTGGCTAAGTCATTTATCTTCCTTAGACATCACATGCAGTAGACAGAATCAGCAAACAGATATAGGAAAACTGTCTTCATTAATTATACTGAAAGCTGGAATTGGGGTCCCCGAGCTTTTAATGGCAGACTCACAAAGAAGCTAATACAATTTGTGGTTCAAACACAATTAAGTGTAATGTATTGTTAATGTCTTTTTAGTCACCTCTTTAAATGCAGGATCAGCTCTAAGTCTACATAATGGTGAATAGTATCTGACCAAATTTTGGTGTGTTTAATATGGATTTACTCTTGGCATTGCATTTGAGCTTCCTGACAAGTTTTGAAGCAGTTACCTATGTGTTATGGGTAAATTTAGTCTGTATCTATCCAGACAAATGAAGTGGAAGACTGAAACAATACTCTAGCTAGCTTTTCTCCCACAATTTGATTGTCTAGATGATTAAAACTTCAAGAGAAATTTTCAGAAAAATACCAAATTTATATTTTAAAAAAGTTTTCCTGTGATCATTTAAAATAGTTATCCACAAGCACCACCATTTTGACAAATAGGACTAACTTCAGAACACTTAACTGAACGAATAAGATTATATGAGAAATTTGCTATATCTTTTGTCCCTGGCATAAGATATGTAAATCTTGCTGACCTTAATGACTGTTAATCCATATTAATTTAGTATATTATGCATTTAGCTATTGTCCTTTATGTTTCCTGAATATAAACAAAATTTATAGGTTTTACATGCATTTCTATTTATTATTTTACAGCTTGTACTAACTAGCCTCTAGTTGTTCTATTTGATGACTTCTATAGCATTTTGCTATGCTATTATTTATATTTACTCATTCATCTTGTTAATATTTTCAATCTTTAGCACCAAGTTTTAATTTTGGTCTGATTCTTTATATCTCCAAAATTTCACCAGCATTTCTACTAAAATTTATCAGAACTTTTATATACTCATTAATCTATTTTTACCTTTCTTAAATAACACAAAAAATTCTTATGCAGTAAAATTCTACCCCATTTAGAGAGTTCCCTGATTTCGTAAATCAGTGATCAAAAATGTACATACCTGCTACAAATGCTTTTTTTCACTGGGTTAAATTTAAAATATTTTGCAATACACAAAGTTGCTTTTGGTAAAAATTCTAAGTTTATTCTCTGAAGAGATAAAATTTATAAACCATCCAGACATATATGGTTTGTATGCACATTTGTAAGTATGTGTGCGGATGCTCAGGAGGTGCTGAAGGAGGTATTTAAAGTAATTAGCGGATTTGGAGGATAAGCGCAAAATTGCAATATTTCCAGAATCACTCACCCGACCTTAGTGCAACTCCATATTAATAGATGTTTCCAAGGGGTGGAGAGAAGTATCCATCTCCACATCAGTAGGTAATTACAAGGGGTAGCGATGGCATATTTGGACCAGAAAGGTTGGGTAGGGTCCCTTTTTGCAGCTGAGTCTGAGAGACACGGGTGAGCAGAAGTGGTTGACTGCTTGTAAGCAATAAATGTGTTTCTCCCACTTTATTTCTCCCTTTGACTGATTTCAGTTTCAAAGATAATTTGCCCAGGCTGGGAAAATATTTTCCCCCCAGAATTACAGGGGAATTTGATGGATTGGCATGAAAGAAATGTTTTACCAAACACTGAGAAAAATGAAACATTGTATACATGTCTTTTGTTTCTGTTTCTTTCCCTCATTTTGCCATTGACTTATAAATAGAGATTAGTATTGGGATGGTAACACTGTTCACCCATTTCACTAAAGTGTTTGTGTCTACCTTCTCCTATGCAGGGCACATACCTCTAGAGATACAAAGTAACTTGAGTGCATCACAACTTTTTCTTCTTGGCTGTGAGTGGTGTGTATATGTGTGTGTGTGAACTACTTAAGTTTCATAAATAGTTGAAAGGCAAGCAGTCTAGGAGCACTGGCTAACTGAAGTGGGGGACATAGAGAATGAAGGAAGTTGCCTATTAAAGAGACTTTTCCATCTCAAGATTTCCCCTACACTTGACCTTGCTTATAAATCAAATGATTGCACAAGTTAGAAACATAAATAGCATCATAAATGTCTTTAAAAATACACTGATAACAATTCCATACAGGTTTTCAAAGACAACAGAGGTATTTGGGAGCTCTTTTTTGACATTTGAGGTCAGCATCAAGTACAGCCACATCTGCCCATAACAAATCTTTGGTGCCCTACTAAGTGACATGATCCTGATAGAAGCAGCACCCAAACTGGTTCAGTGTATCAAATGTCCTGCCATTAACTCAATGCATGGCCTCTGCTTTTATGATGCCATCTGCAGGGAAATAAATCATCATAAAGTTGACTGAGTATGTCCTATGTTCATCTGCTTGACTGTGTTTGATGTAATTGACTGACAGGAATAGAAGGGGATGAGAGAAAGGAGGCATCAGCATTGTCAAGTGATTATCACCTGACCCAGGACTTCCAAAAGATGGTCAGGATACAGATGGGCTGAGAGGAAAGAAGAAGCCATCCAAGGAGAGCAGGGACAGAGTACAGAAAGAGCATGACAGCGTGGCATCAGTGTCTGTGTTGGGAGGAGCTTCCATGAGGTGCAAGAAACAAAGAACAGGGATATTTTGCATAGTTAAAAGGTGAGTCTGATTGAAAAGGTAGTTGAGTTGTTCACTAATAGGAGAGAATTTTAAAACTGTGGGGTTCACTGAAGTTACTGATTACCATAATTTGGGTTTATTTTTGCATCACACTTGACATCTCAGCACAGGAGCACTTGCAGCGCACTGAGAACAAATCCTGAGGAGAGCATTCTGTATAGGCTGTGGTTTTCATGCTTTTTCCTCTTCCATAAACTAGAATATTAACCTAATAGAAAGCCAGTGTCCAGCCAGAACAGGGCAGTTTTTTATTTTTATTATTTTTTTTTATTAAGGTATTATTGATATACACTCTTATGAAGGTTTCACATGAAAAAACAATGTGGTTACTACATTTACCCATATTATCAAGTCCACACCCATACCCCAATGCAGTCACTGTCCATCAGTGTAGTAAGATGCAACAGATTCAGTTTGCCTTCTCTGTGCTACACTCTTTCACTGTGATGCCTCCACACCATGTGCACTAAACATAATACCCCTCAGTCCGCTTCTCCCACCCTCCCCACCCACCCTCCCACAGCCCTCTCCTTTGGTAACTACTAGTTCCTTCTTGGAGTCTCTGACTCTGCTGCTCTTTTGTTCCTTCAGTTTTGCTTTGTTGTTATACTCCACAAATGACAGAAATCATTTGGCACTTGTCTTTCTATGCCTGGTTTATTCACTGAGCATAATGTGCTCCAGCTCCATCCATGTTGTTCCAAGTGGCAGGATTTGTTTCCTTCTTATGGCTGAATAGTATTCCATATCTTCTTCATCCATTCATCTACTGATGTACACTTAGGTTGCTTTCATATCTTGGCTATTGTAAAAAGTGCTGCAGTAAACATAGGGGTGCATATGTCTTTTTGAATCTAAGAAGTTGTATTCTTTGGGTAAATTCCAAGGAGTGAGATTCCCAGGTCAAATAGTATTTGTATTTTTAGTTTTTTGAGGAACCTCCATATTGCTTTCCACAATGGTTGTGTAAGGCCCAGAAAACAGGCCCTGCTCAGCCCCGGGATGGACGGCGACCCAAATACTCACAAGAGACCGGTCTTGATGCAAACAGCAAGAGGTTTATTGATTTCACCAGCGCGCTGGGGTCAAGACTCATAACTCACGCAGGAGCAGAGTCCGACCCCGAGCAGAATTTTACAGGAGGTTTTAAAGGGAAAGAAACTATACCTAAGGGGAGGCGAGGAGGTGGTCTGTTGATAGCAAAAATATTTCTATTAGAGTCCCCCCACAGGGCTTCAGCATTCTTAACTTTATCTTTACGGTTCGTTGGTTTCTGGTATATACTCAGGTCCTGTTTTGCAAACTATTATGTCCAGGCCGGTTTTTTATGACTCAGGCCAAGGGTCAGAGCTTACTTAAAATTTTCCTATTCCTTCAGGTGGTTTCGGGGAAACAAACTTAGGCCCTCTGATTTCTGAGGCTTTCTGAGGCCTGTCATGGCATTAGTTTGGTCCTTTCAGTTGAACTAGCTTACATTCCCACCAGCAGTGTAGGAGGGTTCCCCTTTCTCTGCATCCTTCCCAGCATTTGTTGTTCTTTGTCTTTTGGATGCTGGCCATCCTTACTGGTGTGAGGTGATATCTCATTGTGGTTTTAATTCGCATTTCCCTGATGATTAGTGATGTGGAGCATCTTTCCATGTGTCTGTTGGCCATCTGAACTTCTTCTTTGGAGAAGTGTCTGTTCAGATCCTCTGCCCATTTTTTAATTGGGTTATTTGCTTTCTGGGTGTTGAGCCATGTAAGTTCTTTATATATTTTGGATGTTAATCCCTTGTCGGATATGTCATTTACAAATATATTCTCCCATACTGTAGGATGCCTTTTTGTTCTGTTGATGGTGTCCTTTGCCAGACAGAAACTTTTTAGTTTGATGTAGTCCCATGAGTTCATTTTTGCTTTTGTTTCCCTTGATCAAAGAGATGCATTCAGGAAAAACTTGCTCATGTCAGGAGATTTTTGCCTATGTTGTCTTCTAAGAGTTTTATGGTTTCATGACTTACATTCAGGTCCTTGATCCATTTCGAGTTTACTTTTGTGTATGGGGTTAAACAATAATCCAGTTTCATTCTCTTGCATGTAGCTGTCCAGTTTTGCCAACACCAGCTGTTGAAGAGGCTGTCATTTCCCCACTGTATATCCAAGGCTCCTTTATCATATATTAATTGACCATATATGGTTGGGTTTATATCAGGGCTCTCTAATCTGTTCCATTTGGTCTATAAGTCTGTTCTTGTGCCAGTATCAAATTGTCTTGATTACTGTGGCTTGGTAGTAGAGCTTGAAGTTGGGAAGCATAATCCCCCCAGCTTTATTCTTCCTTTGCTGGATTGCTTTGGCTATTCAGGGTCTTTTGTGGTTCCATATGAATTTTAGAACAATTTTCTCCAGTTCGTTGAAGAATGCTGTTGGTATTTTGATAGGAATTGCATTGAATCTGTAGATTGCTTTAGGCAGGATAGCCATTTTGACAATATTAATTCTTCCTATCCATGAGCACAGGATGTGTTTCCATTTATTGGTATCTTCTTTAATTTCTCTCATGAGTGTCCTGTAGTTTTCAGAGTGTAGGTCTTTCACTTCCTTCGTTAGGTTTATTCCCAGGTAGTTTATTCTTTTTGATGCAACTGTGAATAGAATTGTTTTCCTGATTTATCTCTCTGCTAGTTCATTGTTAGTGTATAGGAATGCCACAGATTTCTGCGTATTATTTTGTATCCCGCAACTTTGCTGAATTCAGATATTAGATCTAGTAGTTTTGGAGTGGATTCTTTATGGTTTTCTATGTACAATATGATGTCATCTGCAAACAGGGACAGTTTGACTTCTTCCTCTCCAATCTGGATGCCTTTTATTTCTGTGTGTTGTCTGATTGCCGTGGCTAGGACCTCCAGTATCATGTTGAATAAAAAAGTGGGAAGAGTGGGCGTCCTTGTCTTGTTCCCGATCTTAAAGGAAAAGCTTTCAGCATCTCACTGTTAAGTATAATGTTGGCTGTGGGTTTGTCATATATGGCCTTTATTATGTTGAGGTACTTGCCCTCTATACCCATTTTGTTGAGAGTTTTCATCATGAAAGGATGTTGAATTTTGTCAAATGCTTTTTCAGCATCTATGGAGATAATCATGTGGTTTTTGTCCTTCTTTTTGTTGATGTGGTGGGTGATGTTGATGGATTTTCAAATATACCATCCTTGCATCCCTGGGATGAATCCCACTTGATCATGGTGGATGATCCTTTTGATGTATTTTTGAATTCGGTTTGTTAATATTTTGTTGAGTATTTTTGCATCTATGTACATCAGGTATATTGGTCTGTAGATTTCTTTTTTTGTGGCGTCTTTGCCCAGTTTTGGTATTAGAGTGATGCTGGCCTCATAGAATGAGTGTGGAAGTATTCCCTCTTCTACTCCTTGGAAAACTTTAAGGAGGATGGGTATTAGGTCTTCACTAAATGTTTGATAAAATTCAGCAGTAAAGCCATCTGGTCCAGGCATTTTGTTCCTTGGTACGTTTTTGATTACCAGTTCAATTTCATTGCTGGTAATTGGTCTGTTGAGATTTTCTGTTTCTTTCTGGGTCAGCCTTGGAAGGTTTTATTTTTCTAGAAAGTTGTCCATTTGTTCTAGGTTATCCCATTTGTTAGCATATAATTTTTCATAGTATTCTCTAATAATTCTTTGTATTTCTGTGCTGCTGTAGTGATTTTTCCTTTCTCATTTCTGATTCTGTTTATGTGTGTAGACTCTTTTTCTCTTGATAAGCCTGGATAGGGGTTTATCTATTTTGTTTATTTTCTCGAAGAATCAGCTCTTGCTTTTGTGATCCTTTCTATTGTTTTATTCTTCTCGATTTTATTTATTTATGCTCTAATCTTTATTATGTCCCTCCTTCTACTGACTTTGGGCCTCATTTGTTCTTCTTTTTCTAGTTTCATTAATTGTGAGTTTAGACTGCTCATATGGGAATGTTCTTCTTTCCTGAGGTAGGCCTGTATTGCAATATACTTTCATCTCAGCACGGCCTTTGCTGTGCCCCACAGATTTGCGGTGTTGAATTATTGTTGTCATTTGTCTCCATATATTTATTGATTTCTGTTTTTATTTGGTTACTGATTCATTGATTATTTAGGAGCATATTGTGAAGCCTCCATGTGTTTGTGGGATTTTTAATTTTCTTTGCATAATTCCTTTCTAGTTTCATACCTTTGTGGTCTGAGAAACTGGTTGGTACGATTTCAATGTTTTCGAATTTACCAAGGCTCTTTTTGTGGCCTACTATATGATCTATTCTTGAAAATATTCCTTGTGCACTTGAGAAGAATGTGTATTCTGCTGCTTTTGGGTGTAGAGTTCTGTAGATGTCTGTTAGGTCCATCTGTTTGAATGTGTTGTTCAGTGCCTCTGTCTACTTACTTATTTTCTGTCTGGTTGATCTGTCCTTCAGAGTGACTGGTGTGTTGAAGTTTCCTAGAATGTATGCACTGCATTGCATTTCCCCTTTTAATTCTGTTATTATTTTCACATATGTAGGTGCTCCTGTGTTGGGTGCATAGATATTTATAATGGTTATATCTTCTTGTTGGATTGACCCTTTTATCATTATGCAATGTCCTTCTTTGTCTCTTGTGACTTTCTTTGTTTTGAAGTCTATTTGTCTGATATAAGTACTGCAACTCCTGCTTTTTTCTCCCTATTAGTTGCATGAAATGTCTTTTTCCATACATTCACTTTTAGTCTGTGTATGTCTTTGGGTTTAAAGTGAGTCTCTTGTAGGTAGCATATAGATGGGTCTTGTTTTTTTTATCCATTCAGTGACTCTATGTCTTCTGATTGGTGCATTCAGTCCATTTACATTTAGGGTGATTATGGATAGGTATGTACTTATTGGTATTGCAAGCTTTAGATTCATGATTACCAAAGGTTCAAGGTTAACTTCCTTATTATCTAAGAGTCTAACTTAACTCACTTAATATGCTCTTACAAACACAATCAGAAGGTTCTTTTTTCTCCTCATTTTTCTTCCTCCTCCATTCTTTATATATTAGGCATCATATTTTGTACTGTATATCTATCCCTTGATTGACTTCAGGGATAGTTGATTTAATTTATCATTTGATTAGTAATTAACTATTCTACTTTCTTTACTGTGGTTTTGTTATCCCTGGTGACAGCTATTAAACCATAGGAACACTTCCCATCTATAGCAGTCCCTCCAAAATACACTGTAGAGATTGTTTGTGGGAGGTAAATTCATCCAGCTTTTGCTTGTCTGGGTATTGTTTAATCTCTCCTTCAAATTTAAATGATGACCTTGCTGGATAAAGTAATCTTGGTTCAAGGCCCTTCTGCTTCATTGCATTAAATACATCATGCCACTCCCTTCTGGCCTGTAAGTTTTATGTTGAGAAGTCTGATGACAGCCTGATGGGCTTTCTGTTGTATGTGGTCTTATTTCTCTCTCTTGCTGCTTTTAATAGTCTGTCCTTATCCTTGATCTTTGCCATTTTAATTACTATATGTCTTGGTCTTGTCTTCCTTGGATCCCTTGTGTTGGGAGATCTGTGCACCTCCGTGGACTGAGATACTATCTCCTTCCCCAAATTGGGGAAGTTTTCAGCAATTACCTCCTCAAAGACTTTCTATCCCTTTTTCTCTCTCTTCTTCTTCTGGTACCCCTATAATGTGGATTGGATTGGTCACACAGTTATCTCAATATTCTTTCATTCTTAGAGATTCATTTTTCTCTCTGTGCCTCAGCTTCTTTGTATTCCTCTTCTCTAGTTTCTATTTCATTTATCGTCGCCTCCACCATATCCAATCTGCTTTTAATACCGTCCATTGTGCTCTTCAGTGATTGGATCTCTGACCAGAGTTCATTCCTGAGTTCCTGAATATCTTTCCATACCTCCATGAGCATGTTAATTATTTTTATTTTGAACTCCCTTTCAGGGAGAGTCATGAGGTCTGAATCATTTAAATCTTTCTCAGGAGTTGTGTTAATAATTTTACTCTGAACCAGGTTCCTTTGGCGTTTCATATTTGCATATGGTTCCCTCTAGTGCCCAGAATCTCTACTCTCTGGAGCTTCTCAGCCCCTGAAGCAATGTCAGGGGGTTTCAGGGGAGTGGTGTTGGTGCTTGGGAGGAGGAAAGGGCTGTTTCCTGGATCTTGGCTGCTTTGCCTGTGTCCACTGCCTGAACCACTGGGCCAAGCACACAGGTATAAGTCCCTGTGCTTTGCGTTTTTAGTTGCAGTAGACAGATCTTCCCTCTGGCTGCCTAACGCCAGGGTAGGGTTTGCTGGTTTTCGAGCCAGGTGGGGCTGGCCAGGAGAAAGGCGCAGTAGGCTGCCTATTAGTGGAGGGGGTCCTTGGAGCTGTGTAGGCAGCCAGGGAGCTGGAGCACCTGAAGATCATGAAAGCTCCCAACCTTCTGGGCAGAGTGCACCCAGGCAGTTTTGTCTACCTAGTCTTTCTCTTGAGCAGTAAGCTCTGTGCAATCCTTGCCCCTTTAGCAGCCCTCTTGCTAAGGGCTTCCTTGTTAGGAAGTCTCTCAGACTGCCCACCTTTCTTTTGTCCCAGAGCAGCCAGATATGGATCCCTGCTTTCCACAAGCAACTGGAATCTCCATCTCTCCAGGAATTCTGCCTGTCTTAGCTTTCCAACCCCCTAATTATGAGAGTATCATGCAAGCACCATGAAATGCAGGTTGGTGCTCCCAGAGCAGGTCTCCGGAGTTAGGTATTCAGCAGTCCCAGGTCTCCACTCCCTCCCTTCTCCATTTCTCTTCCTCCCATCAGTGAGCTGGGGTATGGGAAGGGCTTCGGTCCTGCTGTGCCACAGCTTTAGTATGTTACCCTGTTCTGTGAGGTCTGTTCTTGTCTCCAGGTGTATACAGTATGGCGCAGTCCTCTTTCCTGTTGCTCTTTCAGGAGTAGTTGTATCAGTTATATTTTCATATTATATGAGGTTTCAGGAGGAAGCCTCTGTTTCACCTCTCACACCACCATCTTTAATCCTCTCAGGGCAGTTTTTGTATTGCAACATCCTGAAGTGTTTTTGAAAGGACTGTATAAAAAGAAGTAAAGAACACATAGAAAATAGCTGAACTCAGCATCTAAAGTACATGTTGCCCAAATTATTTATACATGATAAAGTATAACATCCACACAGGTCTTAATTAGTAAAGAACTTAAGAAAAATTTTGGCTAGAGTTTTTCTGACAGTCTAATTTGATATGTTGCCTGTGCATCTCCTGCTTGTTTCAGGATTCTTCTTGCTCATCAAGAAGGTCTTAACATTTTCTAGTTAATTCCTTCATTGCTTATGAATTTTTACTTCCAGTTTTCCAACTTGGGTATCCTGTGTGTGTGGTCTTGTCCTTTGGGTAGCAATCTTCTGAAATGAGACATACGATTTTGTAAAGATTCTCTTGGACGATCTTGTGACTAGAGTCAGTATAAAAAGAAAAATGCACATGCCACTTATACGTGTTGATTTCCTACCTTTCAATTATCTCAGTGTTAATTTAGGTACTTTAAACTTTGTCTTGCAAGTAGATGCTCAAAATATAGTATTTATTGAGTGTTGAGGCCAGAATATGCTATCCCAAGATATACCACAATGGCATAAGGATTATTGTCAGCTGAAGGCAACTGAGAAGGAACATGCACAAGAAAAGCTCTCTGCTCTCCCCCATTTGCCTAAAAGCAGGACATACATTTCCAAAGGTGTCCCTCATCCCTTCTCTACAAGGAAGAACAAAAGTTAATCACTGGAGACAACTTTAGACTCTTTATCATCTAGGAGACAGCGCTAAGCATCAACACAGTAAGCTTTATTGGCTAGCCTTTATCTACCAATAGTTTTCCATGTATTTAATTTGCCTTCCCATAATTGGCTGTCCCTAGAGAATCAAGGGAATTTTCTTTCGATATCTGTCGAAAAATCATATTATTCCTTTGCTAAGTAGCTATATAAGCCTAGTTCTAGCCAAATCTTTGATTTCCTCATCTTTGGGTACACCCATGTGCCACCTGCACCATGTACAGGTTAATAAACTACTGTTCATTTTTCTCTTGTTAATCTGTCTTTGGTCCATCTAATTTACAGGGTCCCAGTGAAGAACCTAAAATAGGTAGAGGAAGAGATTTCTCCTCCCCTACATCATTTTTTTCCAAATTCCTATAGATTCCTCATCAAATCTTTATGGCTATATAATTTCATTCCAAGCCTAGGCATAATTTCAGTATGAGAACCTGGAGTGAAGTTATACAATGCTGAGCAAACCATTTGTGCATGCAGCTTGCCATATGGTGGAGTTCCAAAGATGAATAGCAGTCACCAACCTAGCAGGCCCCTGTGCAGAGTGTGAAATGGGAATGACAGATAGCATGACAGATAGAAGAAACAGTAAATTAATCAGTCAACACTGATACATGGCGCTCCTACTAGCGTCCATACTGGGCATTAAAGGAGGGGATGACATAGGCCTCATCTTAGAAGATCTGACTTGGAATTCAAATATTTATCCTATGTTTCTTGATATTTATTCCAATATTCCAAAATACCCATTGTAGGTAAAACTGCAAAATTTCCAGAATTTCTCACCTGGCCTTAGTGAATCTCCATATCAGTAGGTATTTCCAAGGGGTGTAGAGAAGTAGTCCACTCCATATCAATAGGTAATTACAAGGGCAAACAAGGGCTTATCTGGACAAGAGAGGTTGAGTGGGGGGTTCTTCTTTCACAGCCAGGTTGCAAGAGATGTGGGAGAGCAGAAGTGGACCGCTTATAAGAAAAAAACAGGTTGCTCCCACTTTATTTCTCCCTTTGACTGATTTAGATTTCAAAGGTATTTTGCCCCAGGATTTTTCCCCCAGAGTTACATCTGGTGGTAGTCGGCAGGACCTCTTAACCCAAAATCTGTCTACATGAATGTGACCCTTGCGCAGGCTGCCTCTAGAGATGGTGGGGAGACATCCAGAACCCCCCACCGTGGATGGTGGAAAGGCCCCATAGCTGCAGCGGTAGAGGTTGCAGCTTCACTCAGGATCCCCCTGTCTGTGGGGTTTCTAATTGGGGAGCCCCTGGTGGAGAATTGGCCTAGGGTAAAGCACCTGATAAACGGGTGGGGCCTTCCCCAGAATTGGAGAAGAGTGGAGACACCAGAAGCTGTGGAATTAGCCCTCCATGACATAGAAGACAGCTTAGAGACCCTGAGTGGCCATGTAGCAGCTGAGATTGTAGGATATCTTTTCCTTGACATAGTGGAAAGTGTTATTAAGGAGAGAGAGAGGGTTACTGAGGAAAAAAGAGACTTCAGCAGGAGAGAGACACACTTCAGCATTGCTTGGAGGAGCTGGGTGATGACCTATGGGATGCCCTTAAAGAAGAGAGACAGTTACTGAGAAGACACATCACCCTCTTGGAAGATTCCTTAACAGCAGTGATGGGGGAGGCAGCAGGAGAAGCTGTGTTGCAGGAGGCCCTGGGGGAAGGGGAGGAAAGAGCGGTATCTTCAGCCCTAGAGAAGGTAGAAGAGGTGTTGGGAGAGGATGAGGGGGTAGGGCCGAGGGCCGGTCTGCTGCCAAGGCCACAGCCCAAGGCACCAGCCTCTCCTGTATAAAGGCCCACCCCAGTTATAATTAAGAAAATAAAAATGCAACAACTGTGGGCTCCTCAGGGTTGGAGCTGTGCCTGCCCCAGGTTGTACAGAACTCAATGCTCTGTCCCTATACCCACTATGAGCTGGTGGACATGAGTGTCCAGTATAGGCAGAGCCATTGGAACCTCTGCCTACATGGCTTTTGTGTCTCTGGGATATGGGGATGGAAAACATTGTTATGTCGGGTTCTGAAATGGGAAGACTGGCTTTCCTGATGACTTATCCTTCCCTCCAGCAGTGGTTGCAAAGTGCCTGTCGCACCTCAGGAAATCAGGCACTTCTGGATTGGTTGACAGCAGCCATCAGGGCAGTTTGGCCTAATCAGGGTGATTTACCGTACATACCCACTAGCTGAAAAACATGCAGAACTCCAGCAGGAGTTATGGAGCTGGGCATGAAAAATATCATCTATAATATAGACCCACAGGGCACCAATGAGGAGTTGTTCACTGTAGGAGTGAGAGATCTCTTGCTCCATACAGCTCCCCCTTCTCTCTTTGGGTCCCTAGTGACTATTCCTGCCCCCTATAAAGGACAACCTATAAGTGAGGCTACTCATGCTTTAGCAGGTCTTGGAGAAGTTGAAACAATAAGGCAGGGAGGGAAGTATGGGCTATGACTGAAAGGAGAGGTGTAAAGGGCTCCATGAAAGTCTCGAGGACCCAGATGTGGGTCAGTTTGATAAAGGCCAGGGTAGTGAAAGAAAAACTTGATAGGCAGCCCAACAAGATCTTGTTAGAACTGTGGCATCAATTAAAGCCAGAGCAGCAGTTCCAGCCACTGAGGTCCAGGACATGGAAGCCCAAATCAAAGCCCCATGTCCAGCCTGTGTCCCTGAAAAACTTCCTGGAGGACAATACTCAGGCTCTGCTTGGGCCCTCACCTCCACAGGACAATGATTGGACTTCATGGTTCGGCTGAGGGGAGAGTCAAGGTTTCCACCTTGGGGTATGTGATAGGGACCCAAGACCACATGTAGAATTAGCAATTCATTGGTCTCCTGTGAATGTACAATGTGTCCTGGCACTGGTAGACACAGAGTTGAATGTTCTCTGATTTATGGCAACCCTGAGCTTTTGTTTGGGATACCTGCTCTGATAGATGGCTATGGGATAAGGCAATTAGAGTGAAGAAAGCCCAAATCTTACTGGGAATAGGGCGTTTACCTCTGATGGAGTATACTGTGTACATTTCTCCCATCCCGGAATATATTTTGTGTTTAGATATCTTTCAGGGCCTGTGGTTACAGACCACTGCAGGTGAGTTCAAACTGAGGATATGTGTGGTAAAGGCAGTTCTGAGGGGATATGCTAAGTACCTGCCTGCAGCTCTGCCTGTACCTCAGTGGGGGACAAATGCTAAGCAGTATAAATTGCTTGGGGTCACAAGGAAATTGGAGAAACTCTACAGGAGTTGGAGAATGTGGGCATCATACAGCCTACTCATAGTCCTTTTAATACCCCAGTGTAGCCAGTGAAAAAGCCAGACAGCTCCTGGTGCATGACCGTAGAGTACAGGGAATTGAATAAAGTCACACCCCCTTTTCATGCTGTTTTATCCTCTATAACAGCCCTTACAGACACACTAAGTTGTGAACCAGGGATGTGTTATTATGTTGTGGACCTTGCTAATGCTTTCTTCTCTATTGACATAGCACAGGCAAGTCAGGAACAGTTTGCCTTCATGTGGGAAGGCGGGGAGGGGACATTCACTGTCCTTTCATAGGGATACCTCCACAGTCCCACCATCTGTCATGAACTTGTAGCCCAGGACTCAGCCACATGGATGAAACTGCAAATGGTGTGGCTTTATCACTACATTGATGATATTATGCTCATGTCTGATTCTCTTGCAGATTTAGAAAGGGAAGTCCGAGACTTCTGCAACATCTAAAGGAGAAAGGATGAGCTGTGAATAGCACCAAGGTTCAGAGACCTGGTTTGTCTGTAAAATTTTAGGGGGCTTTCTGGTTGTGTAAAACTAAACTTATTCCTGAAGCAGCCATAGACAACATTCAGGCTTTCTGTACCCCTACCACTGTGGCAGTCTTTCAAGAGTTTTGGGGTCTTTTGGGCTACTGGAGAGTGTTTATCTCACACTTGGCACAAATTCTGAAGCCCTATGCAGGTTGGTATGAAAGGGCATCAGGTAGGACTGAGATGAGGCATGTACAGTTGCTTTTACTGCTCCTAAATGAGCAGTCAAGGCTGTAGAGGCCTTGAGTGTAATGCACTCATCAAGGCCCTGTGAGCTTGATGTTCATGTAACCGAAGATGGATATGGGTGGGGTCTTTGGCAGTGGCTTGAACAGTCACGCCAACCTATTGCATTCTGGTCACAACTATGGAAAGGAGCAGAGGTCCGGTACACCTTGAATAGAGAAGCAACTGGCTGCTGTATACTACATCTTGCTGGCTATAGAGCCCATTGCTGGAACAGCTCTGACCAAGGTAATAAACACCTATCCCACCATGCAGTGGGTGTGAGACTGGACCCAAAGGCCATGGAGTGGTGTGGCACAGACACCAACACTGGCCAAAAGGGGTGCATACTTACAGCAGCACAGTGTCCTCTCTACTAGCCCCTTAAGTGGAGAACTCCAATGGTTATTGGGGACGGTGATGTATACTAGTGGAAAGCAGCAATAACTTGCTTTTGAGCCATTGGTAGCTGAGAGTCCTTATCAGGAGGGAAAAGCCCCTATACCTGAAGATACTTGGTATAAAGATGGCTCCAGTCATGGGCAGCCCCAGAAGTGGAGGGCTGTGGCTTTCCATCCTAAGACTGAGACAATATGGATGGAGGATGGAGAGGGGAAGAGCTACCAATGGGCTGAGTTGCGGGCAGTATGGCTCGTGATCACTCAGGGGTCCTCCCCTATAGTTGTCTGCACTGACAGCTGGGCCGTCTTTCAGGGCTTTGACCCTGTGGCTACTGACATGGTACCATGCCAACTAAATGATCTGTCATTAGCCCCTTTGGGGGCAAGATCTATGGGCCTCTAGTCAGACTAAGACAATTACTGTATATCATGTGACTGGCCATTTGCCTTTGGCATCCCCAGGGAATGATGAAGCAGACACATTGGCCCTGGTGCATTGGCTAGAAGGAAAGCCAGCCTCTCATGTAGCCCAATGGTTACAGCAGTGTTTGTTGCTTGTGGGGCAAAAGACAATGTAGGCTGTAGCCCGTCAGTGGGGCTTGCCATTGACCTTTGAAGAAGTCAGCAGAGCCTGGGAGGAGTGCCTTGTGGGTCTCTAAGAGGGACTTACATCGAGTCCCACAGCAACATGGGACAATAGTAAGGGGGCTGATACTCCTTGTCAGGAAGCAGATGAACTATATTGGGCCTCTGCCCATATCAGAAGGATACCAGTATGTCATGACTTGTGTGGTTACAGCTATTGGACTGTTAGTTTCTTTCCCTGTATGTCATGCAGATCAGCAAACCATGAAGAGGGGCCTAGAGCATTTCTTTGCAGCCTATGGCTGGTCACAGGTAATTGAGAGCAATCAAGGCACCCACTTTACTGGACATGCATTACAAGGATTGGTGCGACAATTAGGAATAAAGTGAAGTTTCATGTACAATATAACCTTACTGGGGCAGGCTTGATAAAGAGGTACAATGGTTTGTTGAAATCTGGCCTGAAGTCAGACATTAATAGTCTATGGGACTGGTCAGTTTGCTTATGGATAGTGTTACGGTGTTTGAATGAGAAGTCCTGAAAAGGAACCTTAAGCCCTTTGGGCATGTAAAAAACATTGCTGCCTCTCCTAAACAACTGTATGTGCAAACCAAAGAGGAGTTATTGAAGCCAGGATGTGGCCAGCAGAGCAACATGCTGCTGCCAGGCCCACCTGCATTAAACCTGGAGACTCTGTTGAGTGGATGTAGTCCTGGACATTTCAACATATGGATCAGTGATGGCTGGCTCTTCTGACACATTGGGGAAAAGGCCTGGAAGCTGGCCTCGTGTGTATTCTTGGAGTAACTGCAGAGTGGCCTCCAAAGATCACAGTAGTGTAGCTAAAACATCCAGGAGGTAAGAGCATCTTACAGGGAAGTTTTGTTTTATCTTAATGGCCAGTGCATGTACCTCCCGTAGCCCTATATATTGACCCATCTGTAACTCTCACAGGGAGGAGGGTGAATGTCTGGGGTGCTAGACCAGGATGAGATCCCATTCCTTCCACTGTCCTATCACAGGACCACTCTCTTGCATGTATCCTACCTGATGGACAATATTTGCCTATGCTGGTGTCATTACAACATGTATCTTAGCGCCCTTAAGGTTATTTTCTTCGACAGTTCCTGTGTCCTGGAGGCGCCCCCTGGCTGCAGCTGCCGCGTGATGATTGCTCTGAATTCCCTACCTGTCCAGCTACTGACTGCTTGTTGGAATTGGTGAGCTATTGTCTTAATCTGCTTAGGACTTTGAACCTAACTGAATCCTCTGACTTGATGATCATCATGATTTTATTGCTCTTGCTATACTATGTTATTAGTCTGGTCACAGTGCTCCAGTTTTCTCGCCCTGGGCCATTGCGGAAGATGTGGAATGAGTAGATTGTAAGGGAAGATTTCTGGAGGGGTGGGCTGTGGGTATAATTGCAATCTTTCCAGAATCTCTTGCCTGGCTTTAGTACATCTCCATACAGTGGTTGTTACCAGGGCATGGAGAGAAGTAGTCCATCTCCATATCAATAGGTAATTAAATTACAAGGGCTAGTGAAGCCATATCTGGACTGGAGAGGCTGGATGGTGGCCTCTTCTGCAGCTGGGTTGTGAGACACGGGAAAGCAGAAGTGGGCTTGTTGTAGGAAATAAACGGGTTTTTCCCATTGACTCATTTCAGTTTCAAAGGTATTTTGTCCTGGAATCCTCCCCCCCCCCGCCCCCAGGAGTTACATCCATATTAATTAAATCATTAAACTTTTAAGAGCAGATGATGTCATTAAAAAGAGTTACATATTAACATTGCATGGGAATCATTAGGACTTGAGAGGTTTAGGCAAAGATTTTTTTGGTAGGATTGTAGCAGGATTTAATACAGATAAGTTTCAGAAAGAAATATGTAAGGTTTTGTAAGAAGTGGGAACCAATTAGAAAAGAAGCTGAAGATAGACTGAAGGTGGTATACCTGGAAATAGTGAGGAATTTCCACTTAAGAGAAACTGTCATCGAGACAGAGCCTGAAGTAAAAGACCATCTGTTTAGCAACTGGAAATGTCATGATTCACTCAGCATAAGGGCCAGAATTCAAGGGGCAAAGAGCAAAAGGTGTTGAAAAAAAGCTCAACAATTAAAAGAGTTTTAAAATCATGTTTCGTAATGATGATCTGTTGACATTCTGCACTTAATAGGTATTCAAAGAATGCCAGAGAATTATTTTCTGGGCAGAATAAAATATGTCACTTTAAAAGTCAAATTAAGGCTTTTATCTCTTGAATATGTTCTGACTTTGGAGATTTAGAATAATCAATTTCTATCACTGGTAGAAAGCCATACTCTGATTGAGTTTAAGATCTATCATTTGCTTCAACTACATTATAGCAGTTTAATTTTTAAAACAACACTGCTGAAGTCATTTTCATACAGGAGCTAGATAATACATTGTGATACAGATTAAAAGAAAATGCACTGCATTTCTTCAGGGTACAAAACAGGTGCAGCTATGTCTCTGCTTGCACACCTGGTGCTTCTGTATTCTAAATGTAAATTGTTTTCTTTTAAGAGAAAATATTGTATTGAATTTTGATGCAAAGGGATTATATATTTGTTTTTTGTTTTCCTGAGTTATAAAACTCATTTTCTACCTCTAATGAGAGCTCCATGAAATAGTCCACAATGTTTGTACCAAATCTGGCTTTTAAAGAAGTGGATTTATATAAACTATAGCTGGGATTTTTCTGTATATATATGCAATTTCTTTCATTGTAATATTTTATGCAGACTTATGAATTTATCAATAGATGCTTTTAAGTATCTTTTCAGGAGTAGTGAAAAAAATCTAAATTTGAAATTGAACAAAGAATTCAAATTGAGTTACCAAGACAGTTCTTAAATCATGAATTTTGGAAGACGATATTGTTCTGATAAGGCTTCAGTATATAGAGCACATATTTGAGCAATTTCAGGTTGTAACCTAGTAATCAAGACTTTTCTACATCACTACAATTATGGTCATTAAGAATGTGGATATTCTACATAACAAACACTGAATAAACCTTCTTTGAAACTGATGGGCAATATAACTATAACTCAGAAGCATTGACATGACATTATAGGAACAACTCTGTAATAAAGGGTAAACCCCATGTTTTACAAACAACTTGATTCCAATCTCAGTATGAAGTTAAAGCATAAATTGGGACCACAGTGAGTGTCTGTAATAATAAAGATGTGCTGTGGAATGGTGTGTGTGTGTGTTTTTTTAAGTTATTCTGAAGAAGATAAATGAAGAATAACAGTGGTACTTTTTCATTGATTGTATTTTCAATAGATTCTTCATAATGAAGATAAGGTGGCTTGGGAGAAGAAAGACTGGTAAATCTGAAAATACAGATACCAGAATGGTCTCATTCTATGCAATGATGAGTAACAGAAGTAGCTGAATTCATTAGTTGAGTAACTCCTCCATGGAAAATAGGCAATGCATTGTTATTGTTGGAAAAAGAGCTAGAACTCTACAAATATCAAGACAAATGGTACCTGAATGCATGTTCCTACCATCTTACCCTTTTAATTCCAATCATATCCTCAAGTACTGCTCCTAAATGAAGCACTACTAAATAGATTGTTAAGATCTCAGGCTCTGCTGGGTATGGAAGCAGTGAGGGAACAATTAAGCCCAGTATTTTGTACACTCCAAGTTCAGAATAGCTCCATTACTGTTCAAAGCTAGTTTGCAGCATGGTGGCAATGGGCTTCTACCCTTCTGCATTGCATCCAATCTACTCCCCAAATAAAATTGCAGGACTTTGGCCTTTTTGAGGCAGCCCCTGTCCTGATAAGCTTACCACTTGGGTGAGCCAAACAAAGTGCACCTTTTTCACTAATAAGCAATTCTGAAATACAGAAAAGCAGAACTGGTTGGAGCAAAACAGTATCTGAGACTGAAGTTTCTTCACATGATAGCTTGAAGCCAGAAAAACAGACCCCTCCCCCAAATCCAGCCCCGGACAGGGATCTGGGAAGAAAAAGAAAATATACACAGAAAGTTTATCATTTCTTACCCAGATAGATGTTTTTTGAGTGTGGAGACTGAATGTAGAGAGTGCTGAGGTGAGAATTAAATTCTGAGGTTTCTGAAAAAAGTGTGAACTGGAAGAAACTGTAGTTTCTGCAGAACTCCATGGACTTCTGAGAAGAAGGGAGGCACCAGAACAAGTAGGTAGTCCTAGGAGTACCCTGAACTTGGGAGAATTGTTAGAGCATTATTCCGGTGAACACACTTTAATCTGAATTTTGGAGGATAGCAAATATTTCAATAAAAGAGAAAAAGTGTTCTTGATGCCCTCAGCAGAGGACAGATGGCCAGCTGGTACATCACCAACGTCACAACGCCAGGTTGTAGACACACGACCACCAGCTGCCATTTGCATCCCTAGAGTTATCCCAACAGTTCCATCTGCACTACAAAGGCAAATAAAGCCACGAGCAGATGTATGCTTAAATTCAGCACACAGAGACCAGAACAACCATGAAAACATTTCAAGCAGGTAAGCTTTTCTAAAGAATTTCTATCTGGATTTGAGTTTGAATCTAGCTTTGAATTTGAATCTGGAGGAAACAGATAACAACTGTTAATCAAAAAGGAGCACTGAGATTGCTTCAATTATATCATAAAAAGGATTCCAGGCACTGAAATATTCAAATTTAAAAATTATTAGAAGAAGTATGTGGTCGTTGTTAAGAACCATTGATATTGGTATTCAACCATTGGTATTGAAATTAGGTTACTGAAATCTTGAAATAGTAAAAATACAAAGAGACTGACAAGGGACTTGTAAGACATATCCAAAAACCTAACGTGTGAAATATAGGAGTTTAAGAAAATGAAAGAGGCTGGAAAGAGACAGTAACTAGAGACACAGTAGAGAATTCTCCCACATGTATACAAGCGTACCTATTCACATGTTCACGCACTCACACACACATAAATGCTGAATTCTAAAAATGGGAAAGAATTCTAACAAGCTTCCAGACAGAAAGCACAAGCTATTTACAAAAGAAAATCAATTAGACTGGTCTTGAACTTCTCCTTTATGATACCAAAGGCAAGAAGTACTGTATACAGAATAACATCCACAGCCTACTGAAAGAAAAGGAATGAAATCTAATTATCTATGCCCAGCTCAGAATTGTTCACCTGCAAAAGAAGCATGTTTGTTGATGTGCAAAAATTCAAAACCATATTATTCTGTACTGATCAGAGGAAATACTCAAAAAAGGACTTTATACCAAGCAACAGCCTGGTAGAGCATATTTTCTCACTGTAGAGGACTGCCTTGGAAGAGACATACTCCAAGGAAGAAAGTTTTGTGATCCCAGCCTGCAGTATTTAGGCATGTTTTATCTCAGAGGCACATTGATTTTGTTTGATGGACAGCTGTATTATTATAATCACAGTTTTCCTCCACTATTTTAAACTGGGAGGTGGGTGTTTGGGTTAAATTGTCTTATTAGACATAATAATTTTATTTATTTTTCATAAATACTAGAATAATGAGAAACTGTACTTGTAATGAACAAGAAGAATGCACATGAAGTTTCTGCTTTTTAGGGTGATACTTCAATTTGGGTGACTTTTGGATTATTCTCCTTTTAAAATAGGGTGACTTTGTTTCAACTGCACTTGAAATAGTTTAATTAGGCCCATCAGGCACAAGTTTAGAATGAAGTATTTGGGGGGAAAGGACTGTTGGGGGTTGTCAGAAGTCATATTGTGGAATATATTAGGGATATTCTTTGGTGGGTTTATCTCCTTTCATTAGGGAGAAACAAAAGTCCAGCTCTATACCAATTCTCTATTCAGTTGCATTCAGACTAGTTATATCCATGGATTTTTTTTTTAGTAGCTACCTGTTTACTCTCAAGATTTTAATTGATACTTCTTTTATATTCATATCTTATTGTTTCAATTTTCATGTTTTTTATTTCTTAAGTAATTTAAAGCACACATCCCTATTATAATTTTATGCAGAGTGAATTTATCATTTCAGGATTTAATCATTATGAACATCTTTCTTAGTTCTATACTACTTAATGTAATTTGTAATTTTAGTTTCCATACATTTTGAGAATGAGAATCTCATGTGATTATTCATATTCTCTCTCTCTTCCCATTTTGATTGCCTTATCCAAATCATGCCCACCCAGTTATCCAACTTTTTCCAAAGCAGCAATCAGAGTTTGGTAGCCCACATTGTAAGGGACACTTCTGGTTCCTACAGCGACCAAACGTTTTAGCTTTTCTTTTTTTTTCAACCAGATCCAGAGTCTCATGGGTCTATAACTTCATCACTACTCCCTGGTTTGGCGTTTTGTTTTGTTTTTAATCTGTTTCCTACCCATAGAAATATTTGTCTTTTTTTCAAGCCCAGCTATAATTAGTTTGCTCTTCTGTTGCATTATCTGTTATTGATTTGGGGGGGGGGGTCTATGTTTCGTGGAAGTCTTCCCTCTTCCCTGTCTCTCTCTCAAACACTTACACACACACACACACACACACACACACACACACACACACACACACACACATTTTATTTTATTCCCTCTGAGGCATTCCTAATCCATTCCCTCCCACTATAAGCACCCATTCTGTTGATCATAATTCTCATCCTATCCAAACCACTATCCATGTCTTATTTACATCCACGTGGATTGTTGAAAAATATGTAGTATGTTTCTGTGTGGTTTGTGCTCATATATTGCATTACAAAATATCTCTCTTTAATACATCTTAAGAAAATGTCATGATTCTGTTTTTTACTTAACATCTCCCTTTTGATATCTATCTATGTTGATATAGCTAAATCTTGCCTTTCCCCTGTTATAGAGTATTCCATTGTATGCATATGTGGGTAAAATTGCAATATTTCCAGAACCTCTCACCTGGCCTTAGTTCATCTCCATATCAGTAGGTGTTTCCAGGGGGTGGAGAGAAGTAGTCCATCTCCGTATCAATAGGTTATTACAAGGGTGGAGGAATCGAGGGTATATCTGTACCAGAGAGGTTTCATAGGGTCCCTTTTTACAGTCGGGTCGCGAGAGACAGAGGCGAGCAGAAGTGGATGACTGCTTGCAAGCAATAAATTGGTTTCTTCTACTTCATTTCTCCCTTTGACTGATTTCAGCTTCAAAGGTAATTTTGCCTGGGCTGGGAACTTATTTTCCCCTTGGAGTACAGCATACCATACATTTTCCCTGTTAAATTCCTTCATTTCTTTCCTTGACAGCATTTCTAAATCCTTGCTATGAAGCATGCTAAGATGGACATTACCACACATTTCTCTTTGTAACTAGGAGTGTTTCTACAGGACATAGAGCTGATTCCCAGCTGGATAGGAAGAACTGTATCTTTATCTCAGGGGATACCTGTTGTTTGGTTTGACTTGGTCAAGATAAGTTCAGTGGAATTTATAATATTTTCTTTAGGGTTTGAAATTCCCCTGAAGACTCCCAAGGTTAGCTTTTTTACTAATAAGTTTGCAACTAGCCCAGCCAGTTGGATAAGCCTGACTTGACTAGTTAAAAAGTCACTGAGAGCTTTTGTAGAGATTTCTTCCAAAGGCAAATTCCTCATGCAGATCTTAGTAGTTCAAGGTCAGAGACTCAGCCCACTCCTAGAGACCAGCAATTGGACACAGGGACCTCATGCTGTGGATATCTCTGAGATCTCTGATGCTTTCCTATCTCTCTAAATAAAAGCCTCAAGTGGGTATAGTCTGTGGGTCTGCTGAGTCAGTTCAAATATCTGAACTGGGAAAAAAAATGCATATATATCCCTAAGAGTAACATTGCTGACTCATAACAATGACCCTATTTCATTTCAATAAATTTCAAAAAGTTCTCCATAATAGCTTTACTAGACCAAAATAGAAAGGACTTCCTACTTTTCCTCATTCTCTCCAGCTCTGGATGTCATCTGAATTTTTCATTTTTATTGATAAGATTGATGTATAAAGGTATTTCAGCATGCTTTTAATGTGAACTTCTCTGATTCCTAAAGTGTTCATGTATCCCTTCAAAAATGAATTGGCTATTCAGGTTTTCCCTTTGTGAATTGCATATTTTAATCCTTTGCCTATTTTTTATTGTAGTTTCTGTCTTTTTTTCCTAAGGAATTCTTTAAATACTCTTGATATGAATCTTTTCCTAATTTGTCACTTTTCTAATAGCTAGATTTATTACTTCAGTTTCCTCCTTATAAAGTAGAAAGAATAATAGTACTTATAACTCTTTATTTGCCCTAAGGATTAAATGAGGTAATACGTATAAAACACTAGTACATCACTAGTGCAACATCTGACACTTAGTGAAATTTCAATACATATGCCTTCATATTGAGCTGATACTTTTGTTGGACATAAACATATAAAGTTAGATTTAAATTTAATTTTAGTCTAAGTTTAAATGTAATGATTTGTTCTGTACTGTATTCAATCCAGGGCCAAAGTCTCAGACTAGCCAGAGAAAGTTTATAAAGTACAGTATAGTGATATATGAGACTGTTGGCTGGGAAATCAGGATGCATTACTCTGCTCTTGAACTCACATTAGCCTGGCACTCCTGCCTGTGTAGGAAGCAGACCCTTCTGGCAAAACTACCTATCTTTCAGCAGCAAGCATTCATTTGCTAATGATGGAGGGATCCACACGCTCTTCATTTTGGGCACAGTTGTGTTTACTGAATCCACATGTTTATATTTTCAAAACTGCAGCAGTTTCATCACCATTACTTTTGCCTTTACTGCATGATTGATGACCCAATATGTCAAGCATTTGGAAAAGGTAACAAGAAGCAAAATCTAAGTTGTATCTGATTTCTTTACTGAAGAAAAGCAAACCTAGAAGGGAAAAAATAAAATACACTGCTAATGTCATGATAGGAAATAGAAACATTCATAAATTCATGAGGCAAAATATGTTCTCTAAAATTCATATTATAGATATTGGCAAATAGAGGTAAATATGAAAAACAATGGGTCAATTGAAATATTCCTATTTGTGCATGAAGTTACAGTAGAAACTTTTCTCTTAGTAGAAACTTTCCTCTCAGATATTAAACAAATTTTCCTAACATGGAAAATACTTCAGAAGTTGTCAGAAAATGATCATTAAAATAAGTGGCTCATGTTTGATAAATTCCCACTCCAGGGTGCTGTCTTGGCTCTTTCAATGAATCCCTGTGTTCTTGGCCTGATTCCCTAGCAGAAAGAAATTTCAGGGAGCATTTTATATTCACTTACCTAAATCAGATTAGCTTAAGATCTACACTGTCCTTGTTTACGTTCAGCCTAAATTGGTAAAAAGTTTCATCCCTTAACATTTGTTCCTGGAGTACGCTGTTAGGAAGATGAAAGACCACATCAAGGAACACAGGAACAGAGTGCAGTGTAAGGTCCAACAGCAGAAACTGACATGGGCAAGAGAGAAAAGAAGTAGCTTCATGTGTATAGACTCTTCTCAGGACCCCTTGGACTTCCCCAAGAAGAATCACTGTTACCTCTTCCCAATTCCATGGGGATGTACTTTCAGAATACTTTGAGTAATTTAATTCTTTTTTTTGGATATATTTTTTATTGAAGTATAGTTGATATACAATATTATATTGGTTTCAATTATAGAATGTAGTGATTCTAGTAAACAACAATTATATACATTAAGTGCTCACCCCAAAATAGCATAGTTATTATCTTTCAACATAGAAAGATGTTACAGAACTATTGACTATATTCTCTATACAGTACTTTCATCTCTGTGGCTAATTTATATTATGATTGAGATTCTGTGTCTCTTTATCCCCTTCACCTATTTCACCCACCCACCCCAACCCTCTCCCATTATAACTATTAGTTACTTCTCAGTGTCTATGAGTCTACTGCTGTTGCATTTATTTTGCTTTGTTTTGTTTTTAGATTCTATATATGATATTTGTGTTTCTCTGCTTGGCTTAATTCACTGGGCATAATACCCTCTAAGTCTATCCATGTTGTCACAAACGGCAGTATTTATTTCTTTTTTATGACTGGATAATATTCCATTGTGTATATGTACTACATATTCTTTATTCATCTACTGATGGACACTTTGGTTGCTTCCATATCTTGGCTGTTGTAAACAATGCAGTGACAAGCATAGGGGTACATATATCTTTTCGAATCAAGAGTTTTATTTAACTTATTCCTTACCAATTTGAAATATTCAAAATATTTGGATACCTTTATCTCTGTGTTGTTAATTGCTGTGGCTAGGACCTTCAGTGCTATGTTGAATAAAAGTGGTGAGAGTGGCCTCCTTGTCTTGTTCCTCATCTTAGAGGAAAAGTTTGACCATTTCACCGTTAAGTATGATGTTAGCTACAGGTTTGTCATATATGGTCTTTATTATGTTGAGGTACTTGTCCTCTATACCCATTCCATTGAGAGTTTTTATCATGAATGGATGTTGAATTTTGTCAAATGCTTTTTCAGCATCTATTGAGATGACCATGTGGTTTTTATCCTTCTTTTTGTTAATGTGGTGTATAATGTTATACATCCATCATTGGAATACTTTAAGAAGGACGGCTAGTAGCTCTTCTTTAAATGTTTGGTAGAATTCAGCTGTGAAGCCATCTGATACTGGTATTTGTTTCTGGGGAGTATTTTGATTACCAATTCAATTTTATTACTTGTAATCAGTCTGTTCAGACATTCTGTTTCTTCCTGGTTCAGTCTTAGAAGATTGTACATTTCTAGGAATTTGTCCATTTCTTCTAGGTTGTCCAATTTGTTGGCATATACTTTTTCATAGAATTCTTATAGTTCTTTGAATTTCTGTGGTGTCAGTGGTAACTTCTCCTTTTCATTTCTGATTTTGTTATTTGTGTCCTCTCTCTTTCCTGATAAGTTTGGTTAGGGTCTCTTTTGTTTATTTTCTCAAATAACAACTCTTGGTTTTATTTTTTTCTATTGTTTTATTCTTTTCTATTTTATTTATTTCTGCTCTGATCTTTATTATGTCTGTCCTTCTACTAACTTTGAGCTTTGTTTGTTTGTTTTTTCTAGTTCCATTAATTGTGAGTTTAGATTGTTTATTTGGGGTTGTCCTTGTTTCCTCAGGTAGGCCTGTATTGCTATGAACTTTCCTCTTAGAACTCCTTTTGCAGTGTCCCACATATTTTGAACAATGGTGTTTCTGTTTTCATTTGTCTCCACATACTGAATTTTGTCAAATGCTTTTACAGCATCTATTAAGATGATCCTTCTTTTTGTTGATGTGGTGTATGATGTTTATTGATTTATAAATATTATACCATCCTTGCATCCCTGGAATAAATCCCATTTTGTTTTGATAGGTGATCCTTTTGACATATTTTTGAATTTGTTTTGCAAATATTTTGTTGAAGATTTTTGCATCTATGTTCATCAGTGGTATTGGTCTGGCTTTGGTTTTAGAGTGATTCTGGCCTCAGAGAATGAGTTTGGAAGTATTCCCTCCTCCAAAAAAAAGAAAAATTGTTCAGTTTCCTTTCTGATTTGTTCATTGATCCATTGAAAATTTAGAAGCATGTTGTTTAGCCTCCATGTGTTTGTGTGTGTGTGTATGTGTGCTTTTTTTTGGTTTTCTTTGTGTAATTGTTTTGTAGTTTCATACCCCTCACCCCTCCTAGATACCTCAGTCATGCTTCTGAGTTATTGAAGACTAACTCTCTTGGAACATAATCAGTGGGTTAAATAAAATATCATGGGAAGCATTATAAAACAGACAATAAAATCTGAATAGAGTAGAAAAGAAGACCTCAGAGTTAATATGGAAACATAAGTTGATTTTTAGAAGAGGGCAATCAAGAGAGAAATGAACATTTCAAAGAGAAGGGGAAAGTTGCATAAAAGAAAACACAAAGGTGGGTAGGAGACATTGGGGCGGTCACATTCTCATAGTGAGGTTAATATGGCTGGACTCATGGGGGAAACAGGCCCAAAATGAGACTATAAAGGTACAAGTGAAATCATAAAAAGCCTTATATATCACAATGGGAAGTGATGGTGGAAATGGGATGGAAAGAATGAACAGACAGTACTTAGCCAAAGTGAGGACTCCATGCTTTCTGTAAAGTACCAATAGGATGATGATTCTGTGATCTTCATAGAGTCATGGATAAAAGGAAATTAGGAAACAATTCCTCCTACAAATTTCTTCCTGCTAATGATATTTTTGTTCTGTATTTGTGCCTTTTTATTAATTTAAACTTTAGGTTGTCCTGCTTAGCTACTTATTGATGTTGATGAAACATTAACCAACCATTGCATCTATCCTGTGTTAGGGCACTGAGTCCAAAAGTCTGTTACTGCAAGCATGATAAAGATACAGGACTCTCATGCCAGATGAATAATTACAAGGAATTTCTTAGGAATACTTACAAGGAATTATGTTTGTTTTAACAAAGAAAAAATATAATAGGAAAGTTTGAAGTTAGAGGATTTATAAACTGCTCTATGGAAGTAGGTCCTATGTACACTGCACAGGAGATGTATCTAGCTAACCATTCTACAGCTACTCTCTGGCTTGGATACCACAACAAGCATCAGACCATAAAAAACCTTCTGGTAATGCAGAATACCTAGGGATACACTGGTCAACACAGGGAAGCCTATAGAGATCTGACCCTGTTTCTTAAAGTCTTCCTCAGATAAAAGAACATGAGAGTGAATATTTTAAATGGATGCTCTAGAGAACACAATATTGAGTTGTCATGTGAGGGAAGAGTAAATGGACTATAGAGCAGCAACTAGGGGACCAAAGTGAGAGAGGGAGAGTGTATGGCATCAATACTCACCTTTAAAAATTAATTAATTTATCCATTACAATGTAACCAGTCTTGGGGAATTTATAGTATGCATTAACATGTAATAGGCCACACATAGACTGAACAATAGATAAAGTAGATGGATGCAATGGATAAATTATTGTACAGTAAATACAAAAGGAAGTTAGAACTCAGTGATGTAAACCAAAGGTCCCACAAAGATACTAAGGTAGCAAAAGTTGATTTTAAACTCCCTAGGAGACAGAGTAGCACAATTATGTATGATTTTCCAAAAAGCTAAGCTCTGAATGATATTTCTCCTTTGGTTTTTCAAACCAGAATCTCAGGTAGAACATATATAAAGTAAAATTCACACTTTTGCTTTTTTTGCTCCCCTCATTTCACAGCAAAGGAGAAAGTCAAATTGGAGTTTTAGAAGAGCCAAATTCATTAAGAGCTAAAAGAACGGGGATCAAGTGTGCAGCCTGAGACAAAAATCTAAGGATCCTGAAAAGTCATCTAAATGCCAACTAATTTAACCATGTTCCTTTCACAAGTCAATGATATCTGAGGATGTTCATTCTCAGAGTACCTTTCCTCTTCCAAGGAAAGGTGTGTGTGTGTGGTGGTAGGAAAATATGTTTATTGCAACTCCTTCCTGAATGCCTACTTCCACAAATTTATTTCACTTTATGGAACATCTCATTCCACTAGATACTGTCCCTTTACTAAATCATATCATGCTGTATAAAACACCAACTGCATTCCTTTATTCCTACCAAGTGTAACATGGACAAGATTTTGGGCTGGAGTTTTAGGTGCAAAAAGGTGTATATTGCACAATAGTAACATGAATAATCACCAAGCTGCCTTGTCTCTGTCTCCTTTTATCTCCTTATGCATCATTTTCCACCTGCAAGAACCTTAACATTGTTTTCACTCTAAAATGGTAGACAAAGTTTGCTTTCTGTCTGTCCCATCCCAGCTTAGCTATACTCATTTTACAGAATGAGCTGCTTGATAGTAAATGTGTGGTGTTTGACCTTTTCCCTCCTGTGCTCAAAGGATTGAGAAGGCAGAAATTTGCTTTAATCTCTTGAAGATGTTAAATCATTTTTTAGTCATTAAATACAGTTTTCCTGTTTCACTTAGAGGGGAATAGTAGTGTCCAGTTGAAATACTTAGTGTACCTGCCCTTAAAAAAAATAGATATATAAGTTCATATTCAAGGAATAAGGTATAAATGCTCCTTTATGTTTGAAGGTTTATATGTGTGTGTGTGTGTGTGTGTGTATAAAGAATTCTTTCTCCTTACCCAGATTTTAGAGAAAATCAGGTAAATACTAAATAAAAATTAATCAGATTGTTACCTGAAGACCCACGGATGGGAAGAGTTTTGAAGGGAAGAGGGAGGATGTGAAATGTCTATGAGTAAACTTATTATAGTTTTGATTTTGGGATCAGGATAATATTTTAACTATAAAAAATAGCAAATCAACAAGAATTGGGAAAATCCTATAATTTAATACAAACCAAAACAAATAAATCCAACTGTATTTTATATGTATAATAAAACCACACTAAATGGGGAAAAGCTAGAATGAATCTAAGCAGCTTCTCCAATCCTTTGTGCCTAGATGGCATTAATACTTGGTAGAAATAAGCTTATTCAGAGCCCAGATTTGATTCCCAAATAGCCCCTTATAAAAACAACCAAAGCTCCTTGAATGGCTGATGGCAGGACTGATAGACAAGAGGTGGAAGCAATGCAATGTCCAAGTCCAAGACTATCGTGGAACATCTTGTGCTAGAGAGTAAGCAAGTTCTCAGAAACAAGATGGTGGTGACATGTCAAAAGGACATAAGAAACCACTGGCTTAATGTAAGACAATTTGAGTATCAAAATTTTCACCTCCAATAGTGGGACAAATTGACCTCATGTACCTCCTAATGAAATAAACTGAGAAGGTCATAATGTTACTAATGAAGCATCCTTATCAAAAATTCAGAACCTAAATCAAGTCATGTGGAAACATCAGGTAAACTCAAACTGAGGAATATTCCACAGTATAACTGTCCTGTCCCTTCCAAAAACATTAGTGTTATAAACAACAAAGGCAACAAAGTACACATGAAAAGATGTTCAACATCATTAATCATCAGACAAATGTAACTGAAAACACAGTATCACTTCACACACATTAGGATGGCTACAAAAAATAAAATAGAAAATAATAAGTGTTAACAAGGATGTAGGAAAATTGGATCCCTTGTACATTGTTGTTGAGGATCTAAACATGTAAACAGTATGGAAAACAGTATGGAGGTTCTTCAAAAAAATTGTAAATAAATCTACTATATGATTCAGCAATTCCATTTCTGGGTGTATGTCCAAGAGAATTGAAAGAGACATTTGCACACCCATTTTCGTAATAACACTATTCACAATAGCCAAGAGGTGGAAGCAACCCAATGTCCATCAGTAGATGAATGGTTAAACAAAATGTGCTCTATACATACAGTAGAATATTATTCAGCCATAAAAATGAAGAAAATCCTGTCACATGTTGCAACATAGATGAACCTTGAGGACATTATGCTAAACGAAATAAGCCAGTCAGAAAAAGAAAAATCATGCATGATTCCACTTATATAAGGTATCTAAACTAGCCAAATTCATAACAGAAAGTAGAACGGTGGTTGTCAGCTCTTGGGAAGAGGAACAAAAGGGGAGTTGTTTAATTAGGATAGAGTCAAAGCTTATAAAATGAAAAAGGCTGAAGAGTGGTTGTACAACAATATGAATATACTTAACACTACTGAGCTGTACACTTAAAAATGGTAAGAGGGTAAATTTTATGTTATGTGTTTTTTACCAAACACACACACAAAAAAATAAAGATACAAAGACAGGCTGTGGAACTCTTCCAAATTAAAGGATATATGGTAGTTAAATTCAGTGCATAATCTTGGATTCACTGTTCTGCTTTTAAAAAAAAGCTATAAAAAGACATTATTATACCAGTTGGAAAAACTTGAATATATTCTGCTTATTACATAATAGTATCATGTCAATGTTGAATTTCCTGATACTGATAATTGTACTGAATTTATATAAGTGAACAACCTCATTCTTAGGAAATCATACTGAAGTTTTAGGTTCAAAGGAGTTTCATATCTCAACCTAGTCTTAAATGGTTCAAGAAAAGACACATGTGTTTTTGGAGTGTGCATTCCTGTGTATGTGTGTTTATGATACAGGATAAGAAAAAAGAGTAGATATGTCAAATGTTGAAATTGGTGAAGCTTGGTGAAGGATATACAAAACTCTTTGTAATATTCTGGCAACTTTTCTATAGGTATGAAATTACTTCAAAATTAAAATTAAAAATATTAAAGCAATAAAATGATAAATCTTCAGTTTTCAAATTTAACGTCTTTCATGTATCATCATATATGTATAAATAGAATAGACCTACTTAAGTAGCTACATCAGGGATCAAATAACCCAATTAGCAAGCCTGTGAAATAAGTGATGAAAATTTAATTTTCAGTAATATGAAAGATTAGACATTTAGAAAGTATCCTTCTATGTAACACTAAAAATTTTTGGTAATATATACATAGATTAGACAGATAGACAGATAGATTACATTATTGGATAAGCCTCCAAGAGATTAAATAAAATGCAAGGAGGTCAGGAAATGAGACAAGATCATCAGACTTAGGGTCTCAGCAGCACCAAAACCACCAGAGAGCCTGCAGCATCTATGAAGTTAAGGGACCTAGAGATGCCCATGAAGGATAGTAAGTGGGGACAGAGCTTTGAGCCTTTACAGGATGGGGAGCCAGTAGTTATAATGAAGAAATAGGTTCATTTCACATAAAATGTATAAATAGGAAGAAAACATTTCTAACAAATAGAGCTAGTATGATTCAGAAAATAAAACGTTCTACTATAAATAACACAATGGAAATATGAACCAGAGTTTGACTTAATTTTGCCTTTAGTGTCCAGCTAGAAGTTATGAAAGGCACTGTATTCCATCCCAGCTGAGAATTACTGAAAGCCTGTGGACCTTTTCCAGGCAGTATGTGGCAAAGAAGGCGTTTTCCTGAGTTTGATGAACAATTGCAAGACCAGCTTTTAGTGGTACAAACTCTTCCAGGTTGGGTCACTCATATTAAATTATTGTCTATATGACAAAAAAGCCAATTTGAAGATTAAAAGCAATTACAATTTATTAATAATGAATATTTAAAATAACCAGGAAAGAATTAAAGAATTATGAAATGACATAAAATTAAACAATGCAAGAAACTAAGTAGTTGAATTAAAATAAATAATAAATAAGAATAAATAATAAGTAGTATAAACAAAATATAGTGAAGGATAAAGGATAAAGGAAAACTGAGTAACAAAGACAAAAATCAATAAATAAAAATTGAGAGCATAAAACAAAAATTGAGTTATGAAATAAACTAGGAAAAGAAAGAAAATGAGTCAAAAAGTTAAAACGATAAAAGAATCAGTATCAGAATTCTATATAATAAAACATAAGGAAGGAACAGGTTGGACAGAGTGCTAGTAAAGACAAGATATTTGATTGGAAAAATTAATATTGAGGAGGGAATATATGGGAACTCTACCTTCTACTACCTTCCTTATTTTTAAGTTCAGTTTATTCGATAATATTGTCATGTTAGTGTTAAATTTCCTGGTATTGATAAGTATCCTGAAGTTATGAAAGTGAACATCCTTGTTCTTAGGAAACCACACTGATATTTAGAGATATAGGGGCATAGTATCTCAACTTATTGCAGTTCAGCTTTGATTCTTTGATCCACTTCCTATTTGAATACAGAGAAAAAAATATTATTCTTAATTCTAGTTCTTCAGGGAAACAGACATTTGGGCAAAATGACATGCAAACACATTTAATAGAGATGTATTATAGTTCCCTTGCTAGAACACAGCATGTAAATTGCTTTCAATACCTCTGTGAATTTAACAATGAGGGAGAAATTCTGATGCAGGAAAAAGTGAATGGGTTATAGGAATTTTGGTTTCTAAATGAATTTTACCACCAACTTGCCTAATGTCATTTGTTTATAATGAGCCTGTGTATTTTTCTCAGAAAAACTGAAAATACTGTATATAAAGGGTAGGAAAGTCCCTGCCCATTACTGGGAAATTTTTTTCTGATAACCAGAATATATACTTCACAGGAAGGAGAGAATAGATTATCTAAAAACAGCCTAATGATGTATTGGCATATTAATTTGCTTTACATTCCCTGTTATAGAAGTTAGAGAGAGGGAGAAAAGAGGAAAGGAGAGAAGGGGGGGAAAGAAAGTGGAGGAGAGGGAGAAGGAGGGAAGAGGAGGGAGCAGTCGGGGAGAGTGAGGAGAGGGAGGGAGGGAGGGGGCAGGAAGGCCGGGAGAGGAGCGGTGGGGGTGAAGGCGAGGGGAAGGGGAAGAGCAGAGGAGAGAGAAGTCTTGGTGCCTGTGTTCTGTTCTTTACAGTTTCCCCTACACAGAAGAAGAAGATCGTGCATTCATTCATTGCTCAGAATAGAAATTGCTTGATGAGAACCTCTGGGCTTGACTTCTGGGAAAGTTTCTATTATGTTATACTGATTCATCCCAAGAGGAAGAGGAAAGTGCGCTTGGGAGTGTAGGGTGGTGTGGTGGAGAACAGAGAGAAGAGACAAGAGAGAATCAAGATAAGAGGCAGTCCCTGAGTATTTTGCTGTGCATTAAAATATCTGGAAATTCCCCATCACCCTCTTGGAAGAAGGAAGGAGAGTCACAATAATGGTTCAGATTAAATTTCCCTCTCTTGTGAGTACTGAGCTTCTAGAAAGTTTCTAATTTATGAAATAGATTAATGTGACACTTCCCTATATACTATATTAGAGGAAAATAATTTTCCCTTTATCTTTCTGAGTTCTTAGCTGAGACAGGACTATAAAAGACAGATTAGCAAGAAAGAAGCAAGCAGAAGTTTATTAACACTTATACCTCCTGTATACTTAAGAGATACCCAGAGAAAAAAGAGTAAATACAAAACCCCTCACCCTCCACCTCTCCACCCTCACCAGCTTAACATTTGGGCTTAACTACAATCTTAACAGGGAAAGAGCAGAGGTATATAAGCCTCTTAGGGAAGAGTAAAGGGTTTTTAGGAGAATGACCCTTTAAAAAAACAGGTGAGAGATATGATAGTTTGTAACAAAGTTCTTCTGGGTGTGGTGGAGACTTCCAGTCTCTTCTGTGACAAGAGTCTATCTTTTCTGGTTGATGAAACTCCCAGGGTGGGGATGATAATAGAGTTCCTTGGAGGGTCTGTCTTTAGGCAGATAAGGGGACTTCAGAGAAAGCCTCTCCCTTCATTTGCTGTTTTTCAAGTGCCTACCTATCAAAACAATCAGTATATCACAGAGGCATATTTTGTGGTTGCAAGTCCTGAACTCCTACGGTAATATTTTGGGGCGGCTTGTTCTGTTACCCATCAACGTCCAAGTCTGAGACTGCAGCTTTTTATCAGTTCTTTCCCAACTGGCCCCAGGTTGAGGTTTTCTTTTACTTCTAGGCAACACTTAGTAGGACCGAATTGGCTACCAAGCAGTGTCTGTCTTCAAACTCATCACCAATTTCTACTTATTGAACATTCAGCATTAGAGTGTCACAAGTGGATCTGTAGCCGTGGATCCTTACAGTAACAGTCTGCTACCCTGAATTGAATTTGACATGACATAATAAGCACCCATTGAAGTCTACAGTATGCCAGGCTCTGGCCCCTGCCCTGGTGAAAAGTCTTGAAGAATAAGGATAAAGTTCAAAGTTTAAGAATTACCCCTTGGGAGAACAGGGGTTCTCCTTATATCCCCAATCATCTATTTTGATTGAAGGAACTGAATCTTTTTGGAAAAAAATAACTAATACAACAGATATTTTTTTAGTTCCATTCATGGACAAAGCTACGAGGATGATAAAGTCAAAGTCTCTTGACTCTCAGAGATGTATCACGTCGTAGGCCAGATGACATACATATTAATAGACTGCCCTGAAGTGATAAAACAGTTTATCCTGGCAACACGTTTCTTCCTCCTGTGTCCAAAAAAGAAGGGGTGGAAGCTCCCTCTGTTCTCTTTTCCCTCCATTGCTGGCCCTGCAGTGGATCTTGCTTTCAGCACTTCCTCTGTGGCTTGATATCTCACAATCCCTTTATAGTTTTAAGGGCTTATGTGAATATTATAAAGATTTTGCTCACAATTATGTCCCTGGCATTTAGCTTTGTGCCTGGTACAAAAGTATGTTTAATCTTTTTTTTTATTTTTTTAATGAATGACATGTTAAAAATAAGACAAGAGACCCCAAATGGAGTAGTTTATGCTAATCCCAGTGTCACCAAACCTGAGGCTTTATTATAGTTTTTGGCTGTCCCAGAATCTTACACCAGTCAGTCAGGAATTACCTGATCAGCAGTAGTTAGGTAATGTGCCTGATAGACTCTTAACACATTCCTAAAGGAAAGGGACCTTGCCACGGCCAATCTACTTTTTTGTTCAGTGTTAACTTCCTAGTTCTCACCCCTTTCTGCCTATGAAAACCTGTCATTTGGTATAGCCCCTCAGAGCACCTTTGAATCTGCTAGATTGCCTGCTGCCCAATTCATGAATCACTGAATAAAGTCAATAAGATCTTTAAAATTTACTTCCCTGAAATTTGAGTTTTCACAGAATATAACAAATTAACAGAGGATTATAAAACACAGGAAATAGGAATGTAGCTTAGATCTCCAAGCAAGTTCTTTAAAAGTGAGTATGTGAAACAATAGATTTTAATATATTTTGATAGAATGATTTTTAGCACTATTATCAAGAGTTTAGAAAAAGCGATGTGAAAGCAAGACCTTGATATATCAATCTCTATTTGCATTTCTATACTTCTATCCATAGTCAGTAGTTAAAGGAATATGATTCTCCTACCAAAAATTACACAGACTCCACCCTCAGGCTCACTTCCTTGATACCAGAACTGGGCAGATCATCTAAAGTGCTTACAGTGTAAGAAATAAGCAAAACAGGGGAAAAAAACATACAACTTTTGAGATGCCATGACTAAGTTCAAAATTTTACTCTTCCAATTTAATAAAATAAGGATACTCTATTTATGGGATGGGATTGATGATATGAAACACATTTTCTTTTCACTGTCCAGTTATTTGTATTAACGCAGTTTCATGTGTTTTATCCCTCTCTCTTAAAGACTGGAGGGCAGTACTTTTTGTCTGGTTACATGAAGAAGAAAAAATAAAAGAATAATGTGTCTCTTATTGATTTCATGTCTTAGTACACAGGCTTTATACCTGCATTGTTTATATCTCAGTATTCTTGTGAGGAAGAAAATTTTATGTCCATCTGGTAGACACTAAGCCTCAGCACAGGTTAGGTAAATTGTCCAGAGTCATATAGTGAACACATGGTAGAGACGATTGAATCAAACAGTGGTTTACCTGGTGCGCTCTGGGGGCTCAACAAGGTGTAAGTGTACAAAAGTGATTCCATTATTCAGGTCCCATCCCTATTATTAGTCTTAACTCTGAAACTCTTTGCTTTCATTTTTTATGCCTAAAAGGATACTCACCAAAAGACCCAAACTCAGGTATTAGCATAAAAAAAGAAGCTAAGGAGGTAGAACAATAAATAGCCCACAAGCTTAATTGAAAAATTTGCATGTATGCGTTTCCCCAGGCCAGTTTCCACTTTTATCTTCAACTCTCTTTCTTCCTTGATTGGATTGTTAACTGTCTAGATTTGTGACCCACGAGTTTTTAAAACACACCTATTGGATAATAAAGCATTTTCTAGACTTGGGAATGTATTTTAAACTTTTGACTAGAATGTTGATCTGTTAGATGTCAAACTTTCTTCAGACTAGAAACTCACAATGCATTTGACAGTGGAATACTGCCTTATAATCCAAGTTTCCCTTATATCCAGAGTTGGGAAAGAACTTTTTACTCCAGGCCTTAGTGTATTCCAGAGTCCAAAGCAAGGAAGGAATGCAGATTTTCGAATTTAGCTCCATTTGTTCAGCTCACACAAACAAGGATACACTGTTTACTCCATAGGAAAAAGCTTACATGCCCAAAGAACTGAGTTAGTTGGAGGGCAAGGAAGTGTTTATCACAATCCAAAGGGCAAAATTGCTTAGGGAAAAAAGTACCCTAAGCACCAGAGTCCCAGAGTCTGAACAGAGATTTTGCCTAGATGTACTTCAGTGATTGGATATTTAGAATCAGATGAGACAGAGTGGGAGGAGCTAAAGTTAGTTCAGCAAATTCCCCACAGGGTGGAGTCTAAGCTTAAGTGCCTTGAATTTCTCACCGTAAGTTCTGGCCTATAAATTGCAGGGAAATCGTGAGAGGCGCATTTTCTGTTTTGTTTTGTTTTCATTTTGTTTTCAACCAGCCTGGGAGCTGTGGACCCCATTGGAATCCTAGCCGGTAAGCACTGAGACACTAACATACACTCTACACAAATACACATTCGGTGTTTTTTTCCAAAACATTCTCTGTGTTAGGATCCTTGTCATAATGCCTTAAAGTTTCTTCTGCCAGTTTCTCCTCTCTTTTTTTCCCTCTAAAAATTATCTTCATAATTCATACAGAGCTCCATATTGGCCCCTGTCTTTAAAATTTTAATTAAATGAAGGAAGGTATTGCTACCAATGTAGTCAAAAATAAATGATATCAATAGCACACTGCAGTTCACCTACTAAAAGATGGTTTTATTTGACTAATTAAAGTTAACCCTATAGTTACTTGAGTTTAAATGGTAAGATGAGATTAAAACTCTGACTCCCCTAAATATAATTCCTTTGTTTTCTGGTAATTCTAGTTGTCTTATGGTACTATTAGGCATACTGAGTATTTAGTTAGAGAAGTGAAAATGTCTATTTCTTGAGCAGGGTTTCTTCCCCTTTCATTTTATGAAATATTTGCCTAAGAATGGAAAGTTGACACATTGCTGTATACTAAAAGATTTTTTTCCCCTTTCCTGCTTTTATTTTGAGGCAATGGGGAGTTATTTAGGTAGTAACCCTGGACCAAATGCACTGATCTTACTTATGTGAAGCTCAGCAGGTAATTCATATAATCCTGGATATGAAATGTAGTTGCAACAGTTACATCACTCATTTCTCAAACAATAACACATTTAAGCAAAGTTGCTCTGTGCACATATATTAAATAACATTTTTTTATCTCTCAATGAAAAGCTACACACTTTCTTTATAATTTGCTTTTCCAGGTTCTAAACTTTGAACTTGTATATACTTTGCTCATTTCAGGCATGAAATTTGACACTGTGTAAAGATTAACTACGGCATACTCACTTAACCCTTGAGTGATGAGGAAATCCTGAATTTCATGACTCTTTAAAAACAGTTTTTATGATTCTCTAAATAAAACCCCATGAAAACACAATTTACAAAATTCCAAAGGTTAATCTGAGGGTCAAATGGCAATTACCATTACAAGGTGTTAATATTAAAAAAAAAATGTGAGAATATCTTTTATTTCTTTATAAAGTCATTTACTTAATTTCATTTGATTCTAACCCTGATCCTCTGAAGAAAGTAGAATTAGGCTAGTTTTATATAACATGGTGGCACAGAAGGGTCACATGATATGCCTAAGGCCATATGTGTATGTGCCCATCTTAATAAAATTCACACTAAATATGTGCAATACAAAACTTGGAATCTCTGAACTTGGAGTGAATATCTTTATTTCAGAAGAAGATGTCAATTAGGTTGCAAATGCTACACCCAAACAAGGCATACAAGTAGAACTATGCTGCAATTATTATGAGTTAATAACTTGCTTCCTTGGAGTGAGAGCACTGTGTTTTGCGAGCACTGAGGCTTGTATCTACTTCTCTTGTAAGCTGTGAATGTTGGGAGGGTGAAACCACATATGCTCTTCCAGAAAGACTATGTCACAGCAGGTATCTCACTATCAGTGAGGGTGAGATTGTGACATCTGGGCTGTGACTGGCAAGAAGTGGAAGCAGCCACTTTAACCTTTGCCTGGCTGGGATTGGATAGGCTTAAAGAGAGCAGATGGATTGATAGGCTGTGGTGCTTTGCAAACTGAGTATGAGATTTAAAAAAGAAATAGGAAGAAAAAGGGAATGAGCCAAAGAAACATTTTTAAAAATCAGGAAGCAAGATGAAGGAAAAACAGAGTGAGAGGTTCAAGTCTCTGGCCAGGAGTTCTGTTCTGCACGTTCTACCCACATATCCTGCCAAAGACAAGCGCAGTTGACTCAGCACATCAGGCCAAGTGCAGCCCCAGATAGTGAGCTCTCTGATCCTTCTATTCCATTTTTGTTTCTACACTGTTCATTCCAGAGTTTGGTCTCTAAATGGGGGAAAATTATTCCAACCTCTAAAGATTGTTACAAGGATTAAATAAGAAACAAACATGAGAAGCCTAGTGACTTAATATGAATATATTTTATTTTTAATAAAAAAAGTTGGATTTTACTGAGAATCTGATGGTAGCAAACTGATCTGTATATTTATTTAAGTAACCCATTTAGAATTTAGAGGCAACTCCAGTGAATTCTCAAAGTGTTGACTCTCCAAAGTCCCAAATATAAGGCAAAAGCTATCTTGCTTCTGAGTCTCACTGATAACGTTCCTTTAATTATCAACCATATGACTGGAATGAGGAGGGCATCCCTCTGGTAACAGTCATTAATCATGTCAAATAATTCACCAAGCTGTTTTGTATATTCTTATTCAATTGACATTTGGAGGGAATACTTTATCTAAAAGGCACTGCTCAGGAATGGGGGGTCCTACAAAGATAAATTAAACAAGAATCACCCCCCGTGTAGAATATAGGTGAGTAGGATAGACCGGCAACTTGATCAAGTTATTCTTAAGTAATGGGTTCATAGTAATGACACACTTGTTAGGCAAAAGAGACTCTTAGAATGGGATTCTCGGAACAGCCAAGCAGGTGGCCTCCGGGTCTTGCACATAGTTTGTTCCAAGGAAAGATTCAGTGAATCTCCAGACTGGCTTATCCTGTCACTTTTTCAGGTGTTGTAGCTATTCTAATCCCTGCCATTATGTGACTAAGTGATTCTTACTTGATGATGGAATCACTTCATGCTTTAACAATCACTGGTCCTGTTTGTCTCTGAAAAAATTAGTCACTTATGACAATACTCCTGTTAGACTCAACCATTTTATCACTTCTGTGATTCTTGTAAATATTTGCACCTGTTTCTAACTGAATGAATAACTATGTCTCACAGCTCAGATTCCTGAGAGAATTTGATTATATGCTCAGCTAAACACCATCAGGACTGTTTGGCTAGAGTTTTCACAGCAAATCACTCACAGATCATTGATAAAACAATGCATTGTCTTTAGTGGGTGAAGTGTCCAACAGAGATCTAATCAACTGTGATAGGTAATAATGTCAGGTGGTGGAGACACAGCCAACTCTGTTCAAAAAGCAGGTTCCTTCATTGGAAAGCTATAGGTAGGGACCCATGTAGAATCAAATTGTAGGCATGGCAAACATGTTTGATTTTTCCTATTCACATATGTTCCATAGTCCTGGCAGTGTATCAGTTATCATTAAAAATATGTTCCTAGGTGTTACAAGTATTCAGAGGAGGAAAGACTACTTTTAGCTGAGTTATCATGACAGGCCTCATGAAAAAAAGAGAGCATTTGAGCTAGGATTTTGAAGGGTAGCTAGGATCTAAATATGTAGGAGGGGAAGGAGAACATTTTAGGCAAATGGAATGGCATAAGAAAAATCAAAAGCTTCATGAAGAGGACAAATAATAATCTATTGTGGTCATATATTAAAAGAATTGTCAACATCAATGTTGAAATTACTGACTTTTGTACAATAGCATGGATTGTAGCAATTGGAAGCCATTACTGGTAACAAAGCTATAAAGATACTCTTGGATAAAGCTTAGTATCCTTATCTGGGAACATAAAGAATGGCTTATTAGGGGAGATTGGTGGCAACTGAGAAAGAAAGGTCAAAGAAATAAAGTAGAAGAAATTTAATTTACAGAACAGACATGAAACTCTTCTTTGCTCAGCACTGTGTGTGTGGGTTGAGGTGGAAGGAGTAGATGAACGAGGCAAAGCAAATTACAAAGTGTGAAGTTTTTCAGTGAGAAAGAAAGAAAATGTTACTTGATATATGTGTACAAGGCAACATTCTTCCTATGTATCCTTAAGAAGTAAGTCATGTCACTGTTACAACTGCACTTTCATTATCTCAGGTTATATGAATTGAGCCCCATTTAAATAAGGTCAATCTATTCGCTCCAATGTGACTACATACATAACACCTCATCCTCCTAAAATAAAAGAAGAAAAGAAACAAACAGTGACTACATACATAACGCCTCATCCTCCTAAAATAAAAGAAGGAAAGAAACAAACAACAACAACAACAAAAAAAAACAAGCTTCTTTTACTATATAGAAATAATGATTGTGGTTAGATTATTTCTAATTTTTTTTTTCATTTTTAGAGAAGACCTTGTAATGGAGCCTTCCTCTCTTGAGTTACCAGCTGACACAGTGCAACGTATTGCCTCTGAACTTAGATGTCACCCAACAGATGAGAGGGTCGCCCTCCACCTTGATGAGGAAGATAAACTGAGGCCTTTTAGGGATTGTTTTTATATCCCCAAAATGCAGGATCTGCCTCCAAGTAAGAATACTAGAAAGCGTTATTTTTATTAATCAGTTTATTAATTTATTTTTGCTGCTGTGTTTATCATAAATTTTTGAAAATCATTGTTCTGTTGCCTAATACACCTATTGTAATCATGTCTGAAAAACAGCACCTTCCTAATGCTGCTAAATCAAACTGTCAGCCTGCCTTACCCTCAGATTCTTTATGCTTCCTCTCCTCTTCTGAACAAAATACTTACAGGGTTCTTATCCTGTCATCTACTCTGAACAATAGAGTGACTGACTGAAAATTATAGGCAGATGCATTTATTTGTTCTCTAAGCACTTAGAGCTCAGAACAACTCCTTTTCACAACAGTATTAGAATATCTCTTATTTTGTGGCACCTAGTTTATGACAGCATGATATTTATCTAAGAGAGAATAGTATTTTGGAACTTGGATATATTAGGAAGGATGTTATATGAATAGCCATCTTTGCATGCTGTGAATAAAGATGGCATGTATAAAACTTACCAAAAAAAGAAGAAAGAAACAGTGAATGACTAAGTAATATATAATACTTTTTTTAAGTACAGTAAGCTGACTGTTTTCTTAGTTTAAGAGATGCACTATTTAAAGATCAAAATGAAAGAAAACAGGTAACACAGGTATAGAAATATGAACATTTTTTTCTATTTGGCTATATTGCATTTTACATCAATGAAAAAGGTTAACAGTTTGAAAGGAATTGATCCACCAAAATGGGTTTCACATACTTTAAAGTAGAGTCTAATTTCTATTTTTTTCAGATTAGTTGAGGAAGGTACAATTTTGGATATTTCATAACCCAAGAACATCAGCTAATATGATTTGAAGATGAGATTGAGTCATATAACTGTCTTATTTGGTATATACATTATTATATAACACAGGATGGCACCCGTAATGACATCAGAGATAACCCTATACCTAATTTAAAGTTTCTTAATATAAATTGAAATAGATATTGAAATAAATGACAGCTTTATGATACCAGATAAAATGAGGCTGTAAATGAAGTAATCTGAGATCACCAAAGAAACATCTAGGTCTTTCAAGAATTTAGAATGAAAGGGCATCTTGATTTTAATTTAAGGGATTAAAAAAAACTGTTTATGTGTGAAAAATGAGAAAACTAAATACAGGGATATTCTTTCAGTGATGGGAAGGAAGGGTCCTGGTACCATGCAGCACACAATGTGGAAGTCCTCAGAAATACCCATGACCCAATTGAGACAAGTCAGCTGAGGTGCACCTTCCCCAATATGTTATCCACCCACTGGCTACCTGGGAGGTTTTAGCTCCTTGTTCAGGGAATGACAGCAAATCCCTGCAGTGCCACAGAACTTTGAGTCACTCTCTCAGCATGCTATAAAACTGTGAATCCGGAATTGGGGCTCCAGAACTTCATGACATTTATTGAAAGTTCTAATTTCTGCACAATTTCAAATGTTTTATTTTTTCCCTTTTCATGGGTGATAAGAAAAAAGACACAACAAAGTAAGCAAACAAAAATACTAACAAAACCTTTCCAACGAGGGTATATGATGGTGTAAAATAACAAATTCAACTGAGTAAATTTTAAAGATCTAATTGGCTTCACTGATGGATTCATAAATGAGGCAGCACCCCAACTAGCAAGTAGAGGGGAGCTGCAGTGAGCTGTGCAAAACAGAAGGATTTTATAGTCAGAAACAGGGCAGGACAATTATCAAAATAAAAGAAAGGATTGCTTCAGGCAAAGTTACCTTCCTTTAGGAGGAAGTTGTGGGGGTCTTAGTAGGTGGCTTACCTCATCGGCCTTTGGAGGATGGACGGGACCAGATGGCAGATTACCTCCTTGGTGCTGACCAAACAATTCTTGACTGAGTGATTGAGATTACATTTCTGAGGGAGGTTGAAACTGTAATTAGATTAGGTATTAAGCCCTGGTATGATGACATGGGCCAGCATTAAGTGACTCCATTTGGGACCTGTGGTTTTCTTTTTAATAGTGGTTTTACAGAGAAAAGTAAGAGCATGGCAGAAGCACTGAGGAGGAAAGCCAGTGGTCCATGGTGGCTGCGCTTTAGGTTGAGAGGTCTTGAGAAAATCACACTAAATACTGGCCATGTCGAGACATACATCTATGAGCAATGACTATTTTCTGGACACTGGAGGTGATGTATTAGGGAGTTTTGGTTTCTTTATCTTTTCTTAAGATGTCTTTCTTCTATATAACAGCATTAAGGATTTGAGGCAGGGGCCAACTATGAATTTCCATGAAAGATTATTGAATGAAGGGGTACACAGAAAGTTAAAGTGCTATCTTTATTTTATCACTTTTTCTGTTCTTGACCCTAAGACTCCTTAGCTTACATGACTTTCATGCTGCATCAGTTTCATTCAAAAAATATTTGTTAGTTATGTTTTTCACAGTCCTCCCCATGCCTGTAACTTGCTTTCTAATCCAGCTTTCCTATTCCCAGCTCAATGGATTTGAGGCATAAAGAACTAACAAAACTCATGGTTTTTGTCCTGGGAGAAAGTATGGTCTGAGATCGCTGTGAATTTCTGGCTCCAACTTTCTTGCTGGCTGTATTTTGAGAAGCACATCAAACTTTTAAAGCCACAGTTCCTCCAAAAGACAAACACTGCTCTAAAATATTTAAAGTCTTCCTGAGCATGAATGAGATTATGTTAAGTGAGCCTAGGATGGGGCCAGAATGTTGTTTCTTTGCCCTTTTATTGCAGACTTTTAACTTTAATTGGGATTTTTAATGCCAGATCAATACAAGACTCTTCTAAGCTTTGGGATAATTTAATCAATATCCAGGTAAAGATAGCATTGTACATAGATCACTTCTTATACTACTTAAAAGAGTCGACACTTGTGTTTTGATTATAGGTGTAACATTTGTTTTAATTACATATGAAATAGAGTATAGCTTTTAAAAATTATAATTATGGATACATTATTGCTGATCCTTAAAGAAATGTAAAGCAAAAGAAGATGAATTGATTCGAAGAAGAATTTTAAAAATTCATTTGTTCAAAAAATAGTTATGAATGATACAAAAATTTACTTCATTAACCCCAAGAGTTCTTCTAAATTACTGCCAGAGTGTGTGCTTTCCTGACCTCAGGGAATTTACCAGAACTTGCAAGTTCTTGGTTTCCACCGTGAAGATCCTCAGGGAATTTACCAGAACTTGCAAGTTCTTGGTTTCCACCTGAGAGTTACTAAATCAGAGGCTCTGAGGGGAGCCTGGACATCTGTTCTAAATCACTTGTGATCATGTCATAGAGGTCAAGTCAATTCCTGTTCTCACTGTTCGTACTGTAGATGCTTCTTGCTCTGATGGCTCGTCCCTTCAACAAATGTTCATTAAGCACTTACTCAATTCAAGATAGTATTTTCAGAATAGTTTACCCATGAACTAAAGTTCATATACCTGAACTTTCATTCTAATGTGAGGAGATACACTTACAAAAAAATGTCATGTATAGTCTACTCTCAGTGGCAGGGGTAGGAGGGTGGCAGGAGTGTTACTCCATCTGGGGCATATGGGAAGGAAACAGGAGATGGTATCTGGGCAGGGATGAGAGCAAAGTGAGAAATTCTCAGCATGTATAGTTGGACAACCATCATCACAGTCCAATTTTAGAACATTCTTCATTCCCCAGCTCTAGGTGGCCAATAATTTACTAACACTACGATTATTTTGCTCTATGTACAAGATCATTCACTGAGAAAAGTTTTATCAGTAAATTGGATTTGGAGGATTTTTAGTTTTAATTGTATTTGTACATTTTTTTTTTTTAGGAGAGTCAGGGTAGAGGCTTTTATTGAACATTTAACAGGGATGAGAAAGTTTTCTAAGTTTTAGTTTGCTGACATGACACCTGAGGCGGAGTGGCTCTGTCTTGGGCCTAGAAAGTTGTTTCAATGCTGTTCCTATCACTGTTCTTTTCATACTCAAATATTCCCTTCCTTCGATTTTATCACATAGCAGTAAAGATGAGTAAATTGCCAACTAACTTTAGTAAAATTTGATGCTACCCAAACAAGATCTATAACAGTAATAACTCTGACTGTTATATCAGCCTCAGAAACAACTGGCATAGAAAACTGTTACACTTGTTTGTCTCCAGGGTTCCATATAACATAATGGAGCCCCATCAATTCAACCACCATTAGGCTCAGAAGACAGTGACAAGTGTGAGGTATCAGTGATGAAATATGGGAAAGTATTCTTTTCAACACAAACTACAATCCTTTCTGTAAGAAGAGCTAATACTATGTTACATAAAGGCTTATTCAGCTGCAAAATTACATATATTTATGATTATGTGATTTTAATGACTTAAATATCTACTTCGCATAAGAAAAACAAGAGTATTTCTTAGTGAAAGTCTTACAGACATTTTTAACTTCTCATGGCACTTGTAGTCAGCAATTTCATGGGCTTATTTGTAATATTCTTTTTTCTTTTGTATTAGACTATCTACTCCCTGAAAGTAGGGACTGTTTTATTCCTTTATGTATGAGTGGGTGTCATCTAGACAGACCGTAGGGTGGAGGCAGCCAGTGAGGTCTTATCCCTCAGAAGGGACAGTGTTGGTAAAGATAAGCAAGAGAAAGAATAGTTGCTTTGATCTCTAAGAATAGTTTTATAGGTTCAAAAGTTATCATGTAAATAGGTGGGTATAGGCAAATAGTAAATATTGGGGTATACAACAGGGTAAATAGGACAAAAGGGCAAATGATATACTAGGATAAAGACAAAATAGCTGGGTATGGGTAACTGGCAATAAGGCTGATGAATTAGTTTTAACTACTCTATAGTGTGAAATTTATTCTGCATTTATACATAGCTATGCAAAATATTTAACCTTGAGACAACAAAATTGTTTATTCACGTTACTGATATCATTTTATAAACAATGTAGAATCACATTGAAGAAGGCAAAAATAGAATTAAGGAAATGATTTAGAATATTTTGGCAGAAATCTAAAAAGACTTGTGAAAGTCCAAGTAAATGCACTGGAGGTGAAAAAGTAAAGACATTCAAGAAATATTTGAAATACTCATTGAAAAACCTGAATTCGTTACTCATTGACTAAGTTATTAAGTAGGACATGAGACAGTTCTGTTTCAAGCAGTAGGAGACAGGTATGGTCAAAGAAGAAAAAAAAAGAGTGCGTGTGTGCACATACTCTAACCACCTACATGCCATGGGCCCATTTTTTGGTCATGGCTCCATCTATCTGGGAGGACAACTGACGTAGAATACCATTTTCATGCTTGGAAGCCACATGAGAATCTATCAATTCTTCTACAGAGGAAGAATAGAATGGAATTTAGGGCACATCAAGCGTTTGAGTTTAGTGTGAAGACAAATTTGAAAGTCATCAGCATTTAGGTAGTAGTTGAAGCTGTGGGTGTGAATGATATTATCTAGACATCATACCTAGAGCTAAAAGAAGTTGGTAAAAACACAATTTAAAGCACTGAAAAAATGAAAACTCTTTTAGAAAGAGTCAGAGGCATAGAAGAACAAGAAAAGGCAGTGTTTTAAACACAAATTGAATAAAGGCACTAAAAGGAAATGAGAGTGTTTGCCAGCATCAAATATCATGGAAGTTTTATGATGAGCCTTTCAATTTAGCAGTTAAAAGAGTAGAATAAGAAACCTTAGCAACTTCATTGAAGTGATAGGGAGGGGAAAACCATTTTCCTAGGTATAAATGAAAGAGTAAAATATTACAAACTGGGTATCTAGAGTATTTTTCTGAGAATCTTTGCTGTGAAAGGAAGAATTAACAAGGGAAAAAAGTAAATGAAAGAAGGTAGGGGTTTAGTGATGCCTGAGCATTAAGAAAAACTTATGAGAGAGGGAAGGAGAGCATGAAAGTGATTTAGAGCCAACTAGAGCTTATACTGGGTCCGTTTATGGATGCCAACTTTCCCAGTTCATGGATCTCAAGACCCTAAGATAATGTAAATTGCTGAAGACAATAAAATAAGGTATGTTTGTATATAGCTAGTTCTCTGTACTTTCCTCTCAATGATACAGTTATATATATCTACCAATACTGAAAATCCAGATGTTATTATTTTTATTTTCAATATTGAAAAATGTATATCATGTATATTTAGAAATATTAAAGAAGAGAAAATGGTCTCACATTTACCTAGATATTTGCTATTTCTGTTGCTTTCCCTTCATTCCTAAAAATCCAAATTTCTCTCTAACACTATTTCTCTTTATCCTAAATAACTTCCTTTAGTATTTCTTTTAGACATATCTACTGGCAAAGAATATTCTTAGTTTTCCTTCATCTGCGAATGTCTTTATTATGCCTTCATTTTTCAAGTATAATTTTGCTGGATATAGAAATCTGTACTGACTTTCAGTCACTTCTTAAAAATTTTGTTCTAATGACTTCTGGCCTCCATGAAATTTGATGAGAAATAAATAGTCATTAGAATTGTTAGTCCCCCATAGGCAATGGGCTTTTTTTTTCTGTTTGCTTTAAATATATTTTTATTTAAAAAGATAATTCTTTAATTGTCAGCAGTTGATTATAATGTGTCTTGGCATGTATTTATTTGAGTTTATCCTACTAGGAATTCATTGAATTTTGGAGGGGTGTAAGTTCAGATATTTTAACAAACTTGGAGAGTTTTAAACCATTATATCTTAAAACACTTTTTGTACCCCACTCTTTCTTGTTTCCTTCTGGTTTTCCAATGTACCTCTTGGTATTGCCTATATATCCATTATATTATGTTCATTTTCTTACAATCTCTTTTTTTCTCTGATGTAGAGATTGGATAATTTCTATATTACTGTCTGCAAGTTCACTGATTCTTTGTTCTGTCACTGCCATTCTACTCTTTAGTCCATCTTGGAATTTCTAATGAAATTTACTTTATTTTTTAGGTCTAAAGTTTCAATTTGTTTCTTTTTAAAATACTTTGTTTCTCTGCTGAAACTTTCAATCTTTTTATTCATTTCAAGAGTATCTGCCCTTACTTCTGGGATTATGGTTATAATAGCTACCTTAAGGTCCTTTTTTGATAATTCCAATATGTCTGTGTTCTCTTGGGGTTGATGTCCATTGATCTTTTCCATTAAGAGATGTTGAGATTATTCTGTTTCTCCTTATTTTGAATAACTTTGTATTGCATCCTGGATATTCTGAATATTTTCTTATGAAACTTTGTGGGTTTTTAAATCCTATGAAGAATATTGGTATTTTTTCCTTTTTTTTAGCAAATAATCTATGCAGACAAGTTCAGTTTGCAAGTTCCTTCCCACCTTGTGTGGATAGTTGTTTTGATGTCAATTCAGTTTTCAAAGGCTTTGAAGTGTTATTTGGATCTGTCCTGTGCGTGTGCCACTCAAACACCAATTTGGGATCTAGGTTCAGTTCTCAAAGTTTTGTTAGACTGTTTAGGGTTAGATCCATTCAGTCACAGTGCAGGGATCAGCTCAAAAATTCATGTGTGACTTTATTTGATCATTTTTTTAAAGCTCTCTCTTTCCAATAGACCTAATACTTTCTTGTTCCCAGGAGCCCACCTTCATTTTCCTCTGATGGAAAACTGAGACTTTTATCATTTTGTCAAGCATTTCTTATGAGTATGCTTGCCTCTGATGGCCAGAGGCAAGAGGACAGAGAGATCATAAAAAAACAGTCACTCCATATTCTTAGAACCTTCCTTCCTGTGGTTAGAGGGAAGGTTTCCTTTTCAGTTATCTGAGTGCCTATACAGCTGCTGCTGTCATAACTGCTCCCACTGTCAGAGGATTGACTGTTGGTTACCACAGAAGAGAAAAGAAAAAGATAAAAGAAAGAAATCAGAAACCTACAAGATTTCCCCCGCTGTCTCTGGCTTTTGTGATCCTCTCTCCAACTCTGACCAGAATTAGGGAGAGTGGATTCCTCTTAAAGCTCTTCCAGTTCACACTTACATAGTTGGGGGTCCTGGCTGCCATTGAAACTGAGTCAGGAGAGAGTCCTCAGAGGTAGAAAGAAAATAAGAAATTCAATGCCAGTTTGCTGGCATTTTAAATTATGGTTTTCTTCCATAGTATACCTGCTACGATTTATTTTTTAGACTCCTCATACTCTACATGCTTTCCAATGCAGTTCAGTGACACTTAGTATGTAGAGTGTGCTTCTCCATGTCAAGTTGTGCTTTATTCCCTGAAGTACTGGAGGCAAGAAATGGCATTCTGTGGTTCAAGAGAAAAAAAAAAACCTGTTAAATCTAAACATAAAAAGAAGGAACATTTATTTGAAAACATTTTTTTTGAAGAAGATTATGTTAGCAAGATCATCTTTCATTCTAATGACAAAAACCAGAAGTGGTCCTTAGGAATTTTGAGGTAGCGTGCTCTATGTGCTATATAATGAAAGTGATAAGTCTTGGCTTCACTGGTTTCTTCTGGAGATTATTTGTCTATTGATAAAATTTTGAACTATTTCCTCAAGGAACTACAGTCTCAGGATTTATGGACTTAAGCATCAGTCCCAGTTAAGGAGTATTCCAATTGCCACAATTCAATTCAATATTGCCAACAACAGCAATCAAAATCCAACCACATTAGTACCACAGTTATTAAGATTAGGACAATTTAACAATTAGATCTTACCCCACAAATTCGTTTTAGTTGCTTGTAATCTTCTTGGTATTACCAGGGCTCCAAATAATCAAAACACAAATTTAACAAACACAGCTGGAATCTCTACACTTTGGACTACTAATTATAATCCAATCAGCATCAATTTTATGTTTGCAAATCTAGAAAAATATTATATATAGTTGAGGAGGGCTTTTTTTTTTACTTTTACTTTCTTTCCTCTTTTTTTCTTTTTTTGTTTCTTAAATATGAGAATGGAATTCCTTGTTTTTATTTTTTTTAAATGGTAGTTCAGTTTTCTCAAATGAATCGTCACAGCATGTTGAAATTTTAGTCTAGGATTTCTAATCACAAGAGCAGTCTAATAATGCCTCTAAACCCACCTTTCATGTGGCCTTTTAATAAGGTTGTGGGGTTTCATCTTTTCATATACCTATGGAAGAAAAGATCTCAAATACAAATTCTTTCAAAATAAATACATTTATTAAGGGGTTAACTTACACAGAGATAATTATTTCTTTTTGTTCCTACACCTGCAGACCAAAAAAAAAGAAGAAAAAGTCATGAAAATACAGCAGTCACAGCAAACAACCTAGGACACGGTTTACCGTAGCTTTTGAGCAATTATACTACACTCTCCCTTACATCATAGAGGGAAGTTTGATTCAGCTTTGCTTCTTTATATCAAGTTGTATCTTATGCTGCTGAAGTTAACAGGCAAGAAGTGGCATTCCCTAGTTCAAGGAAAAAAAATCAATTAAAACTAAACTGAATTTTAAAAAAGAACATTTATTTTTTTTTAATTAGAGCAGAATATGTTAGCGAACTAGTCTTTCATTCTAATGAAAAAGTCTAATAATATTCTGTCAATAAACATTAATCATATGGAATGAATTAATTTTTTTTGATACTCAAAGGAAATATTTAGACTTTGGATTTTAGACACTGACGTTCCTATCTAATGTTGGTTTATATGTATACATTCCCCCCAAGGCATATATATCAAAGATACACACTAGTACCTGATAAACAAAACCATCAACATTTCAGTTCTTTTATGTAACAATTTTATTTTAGAAAATACTCTTTACATTGATGAGTCACTTAAAAAAAATCTTTAGAATTTACCTTTGTTTTTTAGTCAAGCCATAGAATGTCTTCTAGTTTCCTCTTTAATTTATAAAAAAGAAAAACAATAAAACGATGTAGAATTACTTTATGGTTATGTATTAATCTTGCTTTAGAATGATTTCATGTGTTTTATTCCTGTCCTACAAAGTTTAAATGGACTAATTAAATTACAAAGAATCCTAACTACATACTGTATTGTTTAAAGTATGCTACCTTCTGTGACCTTAAGTAATTCAATTAAAGATGAGGAATGTCAGTTTTTGTTTTATTTTGTTTTGTTTTTAGTAAGAGGATTACTTCCAGGTCTCCTGAAATGTGGCTATATAAGGAATTAGTTGCAGGAATTTTAAAACAATACCTATCTATACACAGGCCCCTACACCAGACAAATTAAATTGGAATCTCTAAGTCACACCCAGTCACTGTACTTTTTTAAGGCTTCTGATATGATAGATGAGTACATAAATCCAAATGAAATATATAAAGAACATAAAGATCTATTATACACATATATGTTATTTTTTAAAATTATCATTTCATGAATAGATTATTATAACTAGTTTAAAAAATATACCTACATAAGTATGATTTTAAAATAAATGAGCTTTCAAAGACAGAATATGTGGTGCTGGTGTCTAACAACATATTTGCAATTAGGATCATGTTTGACCAACTTTAATGTTATTAAAACATTGATCTTTTTTTGTGTAAGTCATTCTAGTAGGAAATTCATATATGTAGGAGACATTAAACTTTACTCAAAGCGTTTAAAATAATTACAATTCAAAATTTAAAATAGCTTTATTAGCATGCCAAAAATTAGTATCTTAAGGGGCATATTTCCTTTGAGTTACGTGAACCCAATGAAAAGGAGCAGAATTTAAATCACTCCCAAAGTGGAAGAACTAATATAAAGGCACCAAAGACAAGCAAGGTTTTCTTAACCATTATTCCTTACTCCATTGGAGGAATTAAAAGCAGCAGCCATGAGAGACAAGAAAAACAAACAATTGACATATTCTTTGTTTCAAACTACATTTTCTGAACTAGGTTAGCCTTGAGCTGGGGATGGGGCAAGGCTGTGAATCTGAAGTGATGCTGTAATTTTGATTTAAGGAGCAAAAACGAAACTGGTTCCCAGGTTAGGCTTGGAACGTATGACTAAACTAAAAGAATAGGCAAATTAAGTCCAGTATGATGGACATTTTGGGCCTATTAAAGTTACTCAGAATCAATCACATGACTGTCCAGAATCATGAGCTCTAGAGCAATCATACTGCAAACTGCATGAAGGAATGAGACTTCCAGACAAAAGGGTCTTAAAACCGTCGACTTAAATCCTCATTGAGGTTAGGCCTATTTGCAGAAAGCTGAAACTCTTCAGTTCTGAGACCATTTGAAGCCAAGTGAACCTTTAAGGAGGGTGTTCTATGTTGAATTGTGGCCCCTGAAAATGTATATGTTGAAATCCTAACCCCTAGTAACACAAAATGTATCCTTATATGGAGATGGAGTCTTTATAGATGTAATCATGTTAAAATGGGGTTATTAGGTGGGCCCTAATTCAATATGACTTATAAAAGTGAAATTGGGAGACAGATGTGGACACACGCAGGGTGCCCTGAAGAGAGAACACCTATGAAGGTGAAGATGGCCACCTCTAAATCAAGCAGAGAAACGTAGCACAGATCCTTCCCTCACAGTCCTCAGAAGAAACAAAGCATGCCAACACCTTGACTTCCAGCCACCAGAACTGTGAGATAATAAATTTCTATTGTTTAAGCACCCAGTTTATTACAGAAGCCCTAGCAAACTAATACAAAGGATTTATTACAGGAAGCAAGTATTCCCAGCTCAAGGAATATTGACAGAACTTAGAAACTTAAATGATAGGAAATTCATGAACTCTTTCAGCATGCCCAGTTTATGCCAGAAATTGGAGAGTGACCCTAGGGCCAAGGTCAGCAAACATTTTTTTGTCATAGAATTTTATGAGAACATAGCCCCATCCATTTATTTATGTACTGCACATTAGCTATTTTTATGCTGCAAAGACAGAAATGAGTCATTGCAACAGAGATTGCCTGGCCCACAAAGCCTAAAGTATTTACTCTGGCTCTTTACAGAAAAAGCTTGCCTTGCCTTGCCTAGAATAAGATCACTGCTTAGAGATCCTGCCTATAGCAGACTAATAGAGCAAATATAGCAAATGATCTGCTCTGGACACAAAATCATAGGCTGCCTAGATCATGACACTTTTCAGTGTTTTCTCCAAGTAGACCTGGACAGTATGGATTAAGAGGAAGAAACGAGGCACTTCATTTAACTCTTCATCCCAAGAATGAGATGAGGCCAGATCCAATGGAGGAAGACCTTCCTCAGAAAAAGAAGCAAAAGCACTAAACAAGAAGAGTTGGAAAGAGAAGAGTTAGTCATAGTCTTGAGGCATTAGGACTTAGACAAGATTTGGGACCCACCAAAATGATATATTAATCAAGCAGAAGTATATTTTGAAAAAAGAGAGATTACAGTAAGCTCCATGCCCTTTGTGAAAAGGCCATGGACTCAAGAGAGAAAACCAAGAGGACTATTGAGAAACTGCAAAAGCTTATGCCCAAATTGGCAACTCCTACTTCAAAGAAAAGAAATAGGAGTGCCATCATTTCTAAAATAAATATTTTGGCACAACACCAAATCCTCAATATCCTTAAAAAGGTCAGCAGACAGAAAATATCTTGAAGAACAAGAATGGCAAGTTTATGTCAATTCTGACTTGACTTTGGAAGAAAGAACAAATACAATGAATGATTTCAGAAGGCAGGCACACCCCAGACTATAAACATGAAATATTAAGCCATCCCACAGAACCCACAGGATGTCGAATTGTATAATGGCCAGGCCACTGGCAATGAAAGTCTGGGAAGCATGTTTTCATCTAGCACCCACCCATTCTTATGGATGTTTTCCAGAAGACAGTAGACTTGGACTCCAGCTACAAAGAAGCCACAGGTGATGATTAGCAGTGATGGATGTGACAATAACAATTGACAGGGCAATCTTGAGGATGGAAGTAATGAATCATGGCTGACTCTGAGGTTCACCAAATAATGGGTATCCTAACGAAGGGGCTCCTGTTGGCACAAATGCAGAACAACCCCCAGACACTGAGGGAACGTGTGAAGAATCCCATGATCAGCTTCTGAATCTTCAAATACAGTTTGGAGATGCCATGTTCAACTTATTCCCCTTCCCCCCTTATGTGGAAAATGGAAAGAGTTGCTGGGCTGCAACAAACAGTAAGGAGTAAAAGAGAAACCAGGGGAGAAAGGATAACAACTTAGATGCAAATAATTATTAGCATCTCTCTGCTTGATGTATTCTATGACAGCGGCTGCCTGCAGCCCTCAACACCCTCACGGGGCCCTTTACTGCTGTCTCTTGAGCTCTGTATCTCCTCCCCACAGCACCTGCTGTTTCTTACAGTTAGTTACTGGTGGGGGCGTGGGAGAGGGCATGGTCATGCAGTAGGTATGTATGAAGAGGAGAGGTTGTTCTTATCCACAGGTCCCAGCTCTCCCCCTCACATTGCTAATGTCATTCGTTGTTGTCTCTTTTCTCTAAGGAAACAAGCCATTCTGGCAGTCTGGCAGTACAGTGAGAAAGAGAGAAAGGGAATGAGAGAAATGAATCTGTAATACCTACAAGTGTGGGACCTACAGGAGATATTACACAGGTGGATGAGCGGGTCTTAATTGAAATTTGTTTGAAGGGTAATGGTGTGAGGAAAAAAAACTGCTCATTCATAATTTATGCTACAGAAGCCAGCTGTAAAATAAACTAGTTCCAGGTGTTTATTAGAGTTAAGAGGAATGAGAGATCACTATCAGAAAAAGGATCTTTTATTTGGTGCAATTAAAAAGTCATTCTTATTCATATCCTCCTAATGGTCTGACTACTGTACTTATTTGAATGCTTAGTTGAACTCTGAGCCATGGTACACCAATTCAAACATAGAGCAATGAGTATAATTTTCAGTATCCACCTGGAGGTATAAATATGGTACAGTTTTTCATTGCTAAAAAATGGAATCAAAATTGACACCTACTAGATCAGAGGGACAATCTTGGTTCCTTCATTTGGGGATTTCCCTTCAATCTTCCTAGGGTCTACACAAACTTTTGGAGGCCTCGTTGTGTCCTAGGAAGAAGTCTGTAAGGCCATGAACTCTCCTGCTCCCCTTGCCCCAGTTTCTATGGCCATTTGAGGGCAGGTGGCATCCTGGCAGCAGCCTCAGCTTCCCATCAGTCTCCTAGCCAGTCCCCCACTCTTCCCCGTAGAAAGCCCACTGCCGTGCCTGGGGCTGCACTGGAGCTGCTGGTAGGGGCTCTACTCCTCCATTCTCTCAGTCTTATGGAAAGCGCCTTGCTTCAAGTTGTTTCACATGGTTTTCTTCAACCCTTGGAGTCCTCTATGCTGTTTTCCATTAGCATCCTCTGCTGCTGTAGGGAAAGAAAGACATTTTTTCTCCAATCCTTCTGAGTTCTAGGTGAAAACTCTTTATAAAAGACAGATGAACAGAGAAAAGTATTTATGACATATATGTGTGTATATATATTCTAACACAAGTTTTGCGTGATGGGGAGACTTCATAAGGAAATGAAGGAAGGGGAGCTTAACCCTGTTTTCATGCTAGGTTTGGTGAAGAGTGGGGAATTATGGGAAGCTGTAATAACATAAAAAGTTAGAAGCTATGTGTAGAAAATAGGGGAAACAGCAACGCTCATTTGTTGAAATTCCTCTTGGTGTCCTGGAGATAAGGTTGTATAGTGGGGGTACCTCTCACATGAAGGTTATATGACCTGTTTAGAGGAATATCAGAAAGTCCTTCCTTCATGTGCCATTTCTCAAATTGCTTCATCTTAACATATTTAGTATGCCAAGGTGCCATATTTTGGTGTAGCATGTCTGAATCCCATCACTGCCAAGAGCACCAGCTTTTAATGGCAAACTTATTTTTCATTCTTCTGGCACAGAAGAGCCTAAGGCCCCAAGGCTGAAGTCCTGCTTGTCTTTCACGTCGTGCAGATCCACAGGACAAGGGTGGAGAGTAGTGGGTTATCTCTTCACTCTTCGGAATCTTTACAAAATGCACTTTCTTAATACTCTATCTTGCCCCTTTCCACAATGCCAGCTGAATGCTCACAGAATGCCATTTGAGGTGCTCTGAGTCTTTTTAAACAAATAACTTAACCAAGGAAAAGGGATGTAGTTAAAGGTGATGGGGTATCATACTCTCGGCAGGCACAGGACAAGATGAGTATTTTACAATTCTGCTTTCCTCTCATACTGAACACACTTTAAAAATGACTTTCAAAATAAAAGCAGCCCACTACCTGTTTGTGAATGCATCAATAATGAAAGAACAAGACAAGACAATGGGAGCAGAGATCTGGGTAGTTGCTTCCTTATATCCTGAGTCACTGATGGGATCCCACACAGCACATAGCCTTCAAACATGGATTGGTTTGCTAACAAAACTGCATTCGTTGTGGTTAAGAGAGAGTTGTAAGATCACTAAAGTTCTGATTTATTTGAATAAGAAGATATAGAGAGAGAACAATCTTGTTTTATATGTAAGTACATAAAATGAGTAATGTGTAAATCCAATATATCTACCTCAGATACGTAAGTAATCATTTAAATGTTTTTTTATTTGCTGTATCTACAACACCAATTAATGCTGAGGATTCGTACTTGCCTAAATTTGGTTAACATTCTAATAAGACTAGATAGACTGATATATTCTTGTAAAAATTATGTTTTTAACTCTTTTGTATTGCCTTGGTCTATTTATGATGGGGAGTAGTTACTAATTTAGATTTCCTCATGGAGCATGATAAATATAAGAGAGCTCAGTAAAAGCCTCTATAAATTTAAACTACATTTTAAAAATATAAATGTAAAAGATTATTTTTCAGAGAACCTGACATTATCCTTGGGAGGAATTATAAGTTATTTATTAGCCTTCTTGGAGTTAATTATATTAATTGTTTGCACTGGATTAACAATGCCAAATGGAAGAATGTTAACTAATTGAATAAGCATTTTTTACATGCTTTCTCTTTCAGTTGATTTATCTTTAGTGAATAAGGATGAAAATTCCATCTATTTCTTGGGAAATTCTCTTGGCCTTCAACCAAAAATGGTTAAACCATATCTGGAAGAAGAACTAGAGAAGTGGGCCAAAATGTAAGTATTATTTCAAAAGCTACCATTCGACATCTCATACAAGAATTTTGAAAATCACTCTAGATTCTCTAATATTTAGAAGGATACATAGTAGAACTCTAGAGTTTTAGGGCAGAGAAGAACCTTAGGGACCATGTCATTCAATACTCTCACTTTATCAATGAAATAACTGAGAGTCAATAAAGAAAGGCACATGGCAAATTAGTGGCAGAATCAAGAGTAATACATAAAAAAATAAAAAAATTTAAGTCTAAATCATAGACAATTATTTTATTTCTGTAATGACTAATGAGGGAGTTAATATCTAGGAATTTAACTTAGTATTTTCATGATTAGTTCTTAACTAAATTCTATCACACTAAATTTTACAAATAAGGAAATAAAAATTGTTGGGGGTTGCAGCAAGAGGTTGAGTAGAACAGCAAGTATTTCCCCCAAAACTGAACATGATTATTAAGATGCTCCATCTGAGCTAAGATATGCTCCATCTAACCAGGTTTTCTCCAACCATTCAGTAATCTTAAATCAGGATCCATTTTTTCCTCCTTCTCTTCTGTTCTACTTTTACTCTTCTACTTATGAAACCCTTCAGCCTGGCTTTGTACCTGAATGCTTATCCTCTTTAACCCCAACCTTCTCAACAACACTGATCATACCTCCCCAAATGTCCACCGTAATAATAATCACTGCTTTAGGAGAAGCAGCTTGGAGGTATCTGTTTTGTTCTTTTCATATTCCTAGATCTACTATATAAATCCCTTAAGGAAAATGACCTAATCTTAAAAACTTCTTATCCTTCCCCTGTATTTACTGACAAAGTAGAAACAAGAAATATTTAAAGAATATTTTTGACTATTTAAACATTTTTATTTATTTAAAAATGTTCAAATATTTAAAATAGTAAAAATAGGTGGAAATATTTTTAAATGTCTTCTGATTAATAGAATCTGAAAAATAGATGTAAGGGAGAGCCAAACCTGACGGTCAGCAAAAAACCAAACCAAACAAAACAAAACATCTCAGGAAGGCAAAACCAAACCAGAAAAGAATTCTGAGCAAGACGTTTGTCTCTCATAGACCCTCAGATTATTTTCTCCATCTTTCTTTATTCTTCATGCTGCTGAACTTTCCTATTGGGAACAGTATCTCTTCTTTAAAATTTAGTTCGCACTGATCATTCTAATGGTCACTACCAAGGTTATTAGATAACACTGCAAAGTTCTTAATTTAAATGGTTAAGAATGTAAGTTCACAATTCAGTGAAAGGATGATAGAGTTTTATATAATTTATTAAGCCTGTTGCAACTGTATCTGCATAACTTCTGCACATAAATCGAAAAATAAATATCACCACATATGGAAGCATTTTGCACTAGCAGGTTTTAGTATTTAAAAAATGAGGGTCATAGTTAATAAAAATGGTTAATATTCATTTCTGGCCTTAATGTTAAAGAGAGCAGAGAATTAGATTGAATTTGAACTTTAGAAAGTGTCCTTGCCTCTTGGATATTCATTCAGCAAGGCTGTGCATTTTTATACTTTAGGCATTTAAAAAGATGCTGCCCTGGTATCTATTCATTTCCTTATGATTATACATCTTTATTAAGGGACTGGTTGATTATTTTCAAGACTTTAAAGTTATATTCCAGGAAAGTGCTTCTCTTGTTATAAAACCCTTCTATTGTTGTTACCTTGTGACAATAGAAATTACATAATCTTAAAGCCTTCTCCCTATTTTTCATTAGATGGGTGATTCAGTAAGAAGGTGCATTTTAATGCCCAAGCAATGTAAACTAAATTAAAAAATCAAGACTTCTGAAAAAAAGATTAAGTAGTTTGTTTTATTATTTGGTCTTCTTGCTTTAAACCATGTTGGCCCAGTCAATGTGATAACACTGACACCTGTTGATGTCATTGGGGTTTGAGAAGAATCAACTAAATCCTGTTCCCTTCTATCCCAGCCCCCATCTTTGATCTCAAAAGTGTTTGCTCATTATTTCTTTGCTTCTAAATATCTAGCTGAAAAGTCCAATCTGCTCTTTTCCAGCTAGGTTCCTATTGGGAAGATAACATTTCCTCTATCAACTTATGTCCTAGTGATTGGGGGCCTGCAAATTAACTGACAACAGACAGATTAACAGGAGAAAAGTTTATTTCACTTGCACAGAAGCACTCTACAGGGAGTGAGTTTTTCACTGAAAAGCCAGGGTTCAGTGTTTATATATCAGGTTCACAGAAGAGGGCAATTTTAGGGTTTTGATAAGAAATTCTGGAAGGTTCTATTGGGCTTTATCATCCTGGTGCTAATGGTTTGTGGCTGGAAAATTCCTGAGCGGGAGATTGATGGCAACTGAATTTATGCCTCCTAGTATCTGAAGGTGGGTAAATGGTAGCTGTATTTTCACAAGACTCTCCTTATGTCTAGATAGTGTTTCTTTCTTAAATTGCTATTTGTTCACAAGCTTTTAGTTTAAAGTAATCTTCATGCCACTCTGGAGGGTTGTTAGTTCCTTTACTTCTCTAACTATTGCTTTTGTTTTTGTACTAAGTGTCCCCTGCCTATGTTGGGTTTACCTCTAGATCCAGGGCCTCCCATTGTGAGTTTTGTTGATTATCTGTTCCTCTTCACCTCCTCCAACCTCACTTCTGCCTTAACTCTTAGCTGATAGCCAAGGTAGGCCAGTGCCTCCCTCTTTTCTTGACCAGTACCATATTTCAGGAAGGACAAAATCAAAGATTTACACAGTCCCTAAATACTCTAATGCACACTGAAATTAGTTGCTTAACAGGGAAAAATTACATTAAAAATTTATAATCTTAACAGTAATGTAAAAATTAGAGTGCCTTGACTAAGTGAGGTACTGTTCTAGAATGTTGGTGTGAAGTCTCTGACTGTCCATCTATGACCTATAAGGTAGGAAATGCTATTTTCTTATGGCTGTCATTTTCCATGTCTTCATCTTTTAGGGCCTACTGCAGATACACTACCTGACTATCTCTCAAATAAACCATCACTGGTCACAGTGCAGCCTGATCTTATAATTCATATCACTGTTATCTTTGATTGCTTATATGAAAGGAAATTTAAAAATAGAGGTACGCTTAGAAATATTTTTGTACTCGAATGAATTCTTCTAAAACTTCAAGTTATTTAAGACAAAACTGTGAAAATAAAATACTTACCTCTGTATTTTTAAAGAAAAATACTTATTATTTTCTAATTTCATTTTCAACTACATATGATTCTAAAGTAGATTAATAATGCTTTTCTTTGGAGAGAATATCTGTTCTAGGAAATAACAATACCCAGATAATATTAATATAATGAAATAGAAAATCTTTAAGGCGATTTGGCTCATTTGATATATAATAATTAATTAACAAAACAGTGGTAAGAAGCTATATCAGTATGCGTGGATCCTGTGTGTCTGCTAGAGTGTGTAGACAATAAGCGTAAAGAATTTTTTGAGATAACTTTATATTATATATTTACTAATGGCCCAGAATATTTAGAGGAGAATAACATGGTTTCATAATCACAGTGGTAAAGTTCAGCTAGAAGGGAAAGATATATATCCCTCCTGAAGAGCACATTCTAAGGTGAGAAATATATATTATATCCTTAAGATATTATCACAATATTTGAGGTCTTTTTTATTGTCATATCTACTAGATAGATATTCTTTCTCATAGGAGCAAATTTGCCAGTTGTGTCTTTATAGGGATTCTTCTAAGAACTATGGCATTTTAGGTAGGATTATTAAAAGAATAAAATAGTCCACTGAATTACATATCAGGAACAAACCACCTGGTTTGCAAACAGTGCCTTACTTACACAGCAAAATGTGTGCAGAAAGGGCACTGGCGAAGCACATGGGAGAGGTGTTCCTATACACATGGCAATTTCCTTCAATGCAAGCATTTCTTTTTAAAAAAAAGTGTATTGTAGTGGAAAAAAGACTTTCCTCTACTCTCCTAGGTCCAATAGCTGGGGCTATGAAACAACTGACAACAGGTAAATTAACAGGAGAAAAGGCAAAGTATTTGTATTTATTAATTTTTAATATAGTATGGATGAGGGCATCAGAGGAAAAATAAAAGTGAATACACTCCCAAAAAATGGTGCAGTTTGAGAGCTTATGTATTGTCTTAATAGGGGAAGAAGAAGGGAGAGAGCTCTTGGGGAGAGTAAATGTGTTTTTGGAAGGATAAATGAGAGGTAGGATGGTTTATGACACAGTCCAACTGGGAGTGGTGTCAACTTCTAGTCTTCTCTCTTGTGATAAGAGTCAGTCTTCCCAGAGTGATAAAATGCCCATGGAGGAAATTTAAGGCAATTATGTTCTTTTTGGAAGATCTGTCTTTAGGCAGATGGGAGTTCAGAGGAGGCCTCTCCCTGCATTTGCTGTTTTTCAAGTATCTTTAGCTCAAAATAACCCTTATACAGAGGCAAATTTTAGTGTGGCATGTTCTGCCACCCTTCAGAATGAATAAGAAAGTACGAGGCATGGCATGTAACAAAGATTTTCCTGATATCTGTGTTGGCTAATCATCAATTGGGTCACAGACAAAGAAATATATATATATATAGTTGTGGTATCATTAAGAAAGACTGTGAAGTCTTATTTGTTTACTTATTGGAAGGAGCTTTTTAATGCAGAGCCACTTTTCATTTTGTAGGATGGGTAAAGCATTGTCCTATTTCAAAGGGATCCACATTTTTATTAACTTCCTAATTAGATTTTATATCCTGAAGTCTAATTTCATGAGCAAATACTGCTCTGTAGATGCCTCAGAGAACACTCCACTCATAGCAATGATTTATGCTATGGTTGTGAGTTAACTCTCTCCATGTTCTCTTTCCCTTTCCAGCATTTGTTTAGGAAGACTGCACCTATGCCACAGCTACTTTTAGGCAGTTTTGAATGAGAACAATATAATATTTTTCTAAACCCTACTCTGCATATTTATAACTGTACTGCAATCTACATCAAGTTTTTTCTAACGACAGGCCACTTTACTTTGAGTTTTATTTGGGTAACACTTTCTAAATCCATTTCACTACCCCAGGTTAGTAGACTGACAAAATGAAGCAGACTCTGTGTATGATATTTGAAAGGAAAGGAGATGCTAAAAGCACTGCAGGAAGAAATGTTCCTTAAAGATTAGATTATTACCATGCTGTCTACCAGAGTGAGAAGGAAGTAGGTGGCATAATATTCTGAGATATAAATTCTCTGAGGCAGAACATAGAATTTTACTACCTAAATGTAATAAGATGTATTGCGCTATCAGCAAGGCCATGGAGCTCTCTGTGATTAAAATAAAAAAGGATCCAAGTATCTGCCTTTAACTACTATTTAATGATAATGATTTTTGTCTTTAGCATTTATATTGTAAGTGAGGAAAGAGGCAAGCTGCAGGCTATCAAATAATAATATGAATAATAACTAACAATTAGCCTACTCTTCCTCCTTAGTTCTTCTAGTCTATGTTTATTCTCAAAGAAAGACCTCTTCCCTCATCTCAGCTTATATGGTAATTGAAATATTAGTTTAAAAACTGTGTTGCACACTATATGCTGATAAAGGGAGTTTTAGCATTGGATTTACATTAGGAAAGGAGACTTAGAAAAGGGGTGCTATGTACCAATCACTTTTACATGTTATGTTGTTTATTTTTCACAGCAATCCATTCAGGCACATGTCATCACCCATTACTTTTGCAAAAGTGGAAGACTAGATCCTGTAAGATTCTAATATATGTAATCTTATAACCAGTAGTGACCTAGAACTGGAGATGAAAGCCAATTATTAAATATTTAGAATTTTGTTGAAGCTGTGAAATCAGCCATGATGGAGGTATTCAAACTATGAAAGCCAGCAAAGGCTAAAAAACAAGGCTCCCCTCCACCAATTCTCTCACTGCTTCTTAAGGGAGGAAAAATAATTTCCCCCTACTTTTCTGAGCTCTTAGCTGAGACCCTGTAATAAAAGACAGATTAGCAAGGAAAAAACATGCAAGTTCAACAACATATATACCTCATGAATCCGTGGGAGATACCCAGGGAAAAATGAGTAAGTCCCTGAGGTGGCTTAGACTTCAGGCATAAATCCCATTTAAATAGGGAAAGTGGAGAAGGGGGAAAGGGGACAGTAAATGATTTTTAGGAGATATGAGTGGGCCCTTAGAAGAAGAGATGGGAGAAAGGATAGTTTGTGACAAAGTCCAGCTGGATGTGGTGTCCACTTCTAGTCTCCTCTCCTGTGATAAGAGTCAATCTTGCTGAGTTGATGAAACTCCCAGGGAGAGGACTTATGGCAACAGAGCTCCTTTTGAAGCTCTGTCTTTTTGTAGATAGGGGAGTCAAGAGAAGCTCTCTTCCTGCCTTTGCTGTTTTTCAAGTGCCTATGACTCAAGATAATCAAAATGCCACAGAAACATATTTTGGGGTGGCACATTCTGCTACCCTTCACCTCTGAGAGCAGGTTGACCAGGTTACTGAATTCAGAATATGCATTCAAACACAGTTTGCACTATATAAAAAAACACATATTCATATTTTTCTTCTAAATTTATATCATTTTGGGATTCCTAAAGAATTAAGAATGGTATAATTCAGAGCTTCCTAAAATATGTCTGTAGCAGCACACAAAATCACTCCCCCTTTGATCCTCTAATTTCTTTTCCTATATTTTTCAAATGTATTTGCTTTCCTCATGTGACTGAAACTTCTTGAGAGTTGAAGTTCTTTTACGTTTTTCTGGTTTTTCGATTGTGCCCACTGGGATATTGTAGCTCCAGGCTGAAGGGGTTTTCAGCTCCAGGCAAGTTCACCCTGGATTCAGTGAGACCGGATAATGACAACAGAACATTAGGGGTAAAAAAGGGCTCATACCAAGCTTTATTTTCATGGCAGTATGTTGAGCATTAGGATCACATCTGCTCTCTGCAGTCAGCAAGTAGGAAGTCTCCATCTCTGCCTCTGTCCCAGGTATTGCCTCCACTGATAGCTTCTGCTTTCCTGCTCTCCTCTGCTTTCTTGCTCTGTCGCTCCCTTGCTGTCATCTGCTCTGCTCCAGGCTCTGTTCTGCCCCAAGAACTGGGTGGAACTCTTTATATAGCAATACAGGCAATATTGGCTTATTGCCAGCAGGTGTGTAAGCATAGCCTATGAAGTAGGCTGATTACATCATCAAGTAGATTAGAGTTGAATGAGGATCCTGGTCATAGGAACTTTGATTTTCCCTACTTATATTTACTAGAATAATAAAATTGAGCTGAAATATTGTTATTGTTTGAGATGCTGTTTTTCCCAGGATCATGTCTTGGAGGCGACAAGAGTATGGAACAACTAGCAAAGCTTTTGATTAGTGAAAAGAAAAGGGATCCTGCTAATCAGGAGGGGCTTCAAGGGAGGATAGAGTAGGACTGCAATGCCTAAGGGGTTATAAGCACCCAAAGGAGGAAGTTCACATGTTTGGCCAGGGGTTGTTGCTAGGTTCGAGCATGATATATTGGCTCTCTGTACTGATTCTTTCAGGATGATGTTCCTTGTTGACTAGGGTCCCACTTGACCGGCTGACTACAATGCCTAGTGCCAGTATCCTGCTTGGCTGACTGCTACAAGGGCAACATATCCTGTACTACCTACCCTACCGGCTACCTCCTGTCTCAGTATGATAGAAGAAATTGCTAGAAAATAGGCCAAGATATAATACTGGCTTTGATTATATTGCCAGTTTTGTTATTTAATTAAAATGTTATCATAGATTTATGTATAAATTCATAAGTGTTTAAGTGTATAAAAATGCCCTTTTTATACACTTCCATTTAATTTTCAGATTATAGCTATGCTTCAAAATTGAATTTGTAACCCTTTAATCCCTAGCCTTAGTGTAGATACTATTATATGCTACAGGTATACAAGTAGACTGTTCAGGGAGTTGAAATTTTCAAAGTAAAAGAGAAAAAAATAACACCTCAGACTCTAAAATAGAGAAAAATAATGAAATAGCATATGGGTAATCTCCCTACCTCCCTCCTCTCCCCCCCAAAAATAGGAAATTCACAGAAATTTTTAAATGACAAGTTAAAAAACAGAGTATTACCTTTATGCTTTGAAAAGACCCCATACTTTTGTAAAACTACTAAGACATTAGAAAGACTTATTTAGAAATGTCCAGTTACTACTTCTGATATTTGAAAATCACTAATGCACACACATAGGCACAAAAGCTAATGATATGTCCCTTTTTGATTTCAGGGGAGCCTATGGTCATGACATAGGAAAACGTCCTTGGATTACAGGAGATGAGACTATTGTAGGCCTAATGAATGACATTGTAGGTAAGTACTGTTGGGGAGGAAGAAATTCCCTCTATCTCTTGATGTTCTAACTGGTTTAGGAATCAAACTGACATGAGACAGATTAACGGGAGTATGGGGAATCTATAGACAAAGATTCCAGACACAGGGAGAATGAGGTATAAATGTCATCCTGAACCAAGGAGAAGAGGGTAGGGGTCTGAGACTTTAAAGGAAAAGGGAAGCAATTCACAGTAATATGAAAGAGTAAATGTTTGGTAAACAAAATATTTGCTGGGTCACACAAACAATGGGGAACAGACAGGAATTTTAACAGACTTAGCCCATCCCTCCCTGTCTACTGTTTATAATATCGTTATCTATGGTGATAATTCTTCCAGAAGCAGGTCCTCTATCTCAATTCTTTTTAGGCAATAAATAGTAGAAAGTCAAAATTTCTTCCTGAGTCTTTTGGACCTTGGTAGTTTTGGCCTTTAAAATAATCTGAATATCACAATGGCACATGTTGGGGTGGCCTGCTCTTGGTCCCTACAGTACAAAATGAATTTTTTCCAAAATAATTGTAGATATTATCACTTAGTCATTGTTATAGATGATAAAATCAAAATCTTATTCAAGATCATCCTGATTTTCTATTTTAACCCATAATAGTAAAGAGCAAACACACCTTTAATTGAGACTTTATTGCTATAGATAATATTACTGGGTTAATAAGTTATTATTCTTTTCTTGCATATTCTAAGACTAATATTTACTCCTCAATGAAAAACACATGCACCATATTCATTTACAATGAAACAAATTTCATAAAAATCAACTTAAATGAAGTTCATAAGATCTCATTACATTGTAAAATAAACACTAACCTTCACATGCTAAAGGCCTAAAACACCAATCATGTTTTGGCTCATTTCAATTTAATCCATGGTGATCCATTTAAAATTAATCTGACTGTTGAAAACTATATAGTCGATGCTGTTTTTTCATCTTTAATTTGTTTCCTGAAGTGAGTTATATATATATATATATTCTTCATAGTATTCAGGATAGTTTTAAAAGATAACTGTGTTAACATTTTGAAAAAACTTTTTTTTTAATTGGCTTGAATATTCAGTATCATCTGAAATCTTTTGTGAAATTTAGGGTTTCAAACAATAAAAGTTTAATGGTATTTAAAGAATTGGAATAGTGTTATTTAGAAATATTTGGAGGATTTTGGAAAACCCTAACTTTCAAAATGCTTTTTCAAATCTCATTCCCTTATAGGCAAGAATAAAATATCTTTATTGTTTCCCATCAGTTGTATCTTTGCAAGTGATCAAAAGACAAAATCAACTTGAACTACGGGGAAAATGGAAATAGGGTGGGAAAAATGGGATTTACATCCAGAGTTATGGCAATTGGAAAATCATGAAAATCTGGAGAATATCTCATTTAAAAATAATAATAATTATTGAACCTGTGCTGTGTGTCAGGGCTTACAGGCACTGAGGATAAAATGGTAAGAATAAAGGAAGATATGCTACTGGTGAAACATGTTGTGTTTTCCCAATTCTTTTCTCCTTGATGGAAAGAATTCAGTTAAGAGACCAGATAGCAAAAAAGAGCAGCAAGGAATTTATTGGGTGAAAGAGAAAAGAACACTCTTGGGTTTTCTGGAAACCAGAAGCAGCCCTGTTATTAGGGTTAGGTTGGCTTTTTTTTTTTCTTAAGATGGCAGGAAGTCCTGCCCTGTGTCCTACTTCATTTGATTGACAGGTTGATTGACAGCTCTAGGTTAGATAACCTTTTTCTCAGTTAGCCGGCACCTTACTAGTAAATACCTAGGCAAAGCCCACAGGGGGTCCAAAACCACAATGCTAATTAGATTTAGATGTTATTTTAATGAGGTGGGGTTACTTTCAGACAAGGTCTTGGGACATTGCATGCGCCCTATAATCAGGAAAGCCCCTGTGTTCCTCAGCCTTTGGACAATCTAGTTGTGCTTGACTGTATGGGCCTCCTGACAAGCTAGGCATCCTTGACTGTGGAATTGGGAGTTAACGAGGGCTTAGGGGTTGGCCAGTGAGGAGTCTTTCTTGGTGGTGGGCTGGCCCCTTTCTCCTGCTCATGTCTGACTGCCTATTCTATATGATACCACAGACTGTATAGCCTAAACAACAGAGATTTATTTTCTCACAGTCCTTGATGGAACTAGAAGTTCAAGAACAAGGTCTAGTTTCTGGTTAGGCCTCTCTTCCTGGCTTGTAGGCAGCTGCCTTCTGTGTCCTCATGTGGACCTTTCCCTGTGCACACTCAGAGAGTAGGAGATCTCTGGTGTCTCTCTCTCTTCTTATAAGGACACGAGACCTATTGGATGAAGGCCTTACCCTACGACTTCATTTAACCTTTATGACCTCCTTATAGGCCCTGCCTCCCAGTGTAGTCACACTGAGCTTTAACTTATAATTTTGGGAGTGCACAATTGAGATTATAACATCCTCCCTGGTGAAAACAAAAAGGAGTAAATAAATGTTTATCTACTTCTGCTCTAATAGCTCCCAGTATCTGTGCAGGAGACTGGGAAAGTCTTCTCTGTGTAATTTGAACTACCTAAGGATTCTGACATGAATTTTCCCACAATGGCCCAATAGGGTCTCCTTAACAACAGGCCCCACCACACGCACAGAAGGAATCACCCATATTCACTATGCCACCAGGCCCACAGCCAGGTTCCAAACCTTAGCTAGGCTGCTTATTGCCAGAAATTCCAGAGGCAAGTGTTGATTAAAAGGGAAGGTTGCTTTATTCAGGAAACCAGAAACCTGGGAAGATAATGGACTAGTGTGTCAAGATCATCTCCGAAGGGCAGATCGAAGTGAGACTGTTTCAAAGGGGAACTTCGAGAAGACAGGAAGGGGCTACCTACAGAATCAACAGTTGATCGATGGATTGTCGCCTAGGAAGCTGTGTGCTTGGAAATTGCCTCAAGGATGCAATGTTGTTATCTGGGAGCTCCAGAGGGGCATACCAGGCAAATTTCCTAAAACTCAGAAAGGTCTGGTTAGAGGGCAACACAGAAAGAACTTGGTGGCTTGTTGCAAAATGGAGTTAGGCTTTGTTAGAGCCTCTAAAAAATAATGCTCAAATTACCAGACTTCCAAGAAAAATCTATTTTTAGTTTATGAGCCACATGAATGTGTTACCTATTTAACAAGCTGAAGAAAAAAAAAGCAACCCCCATAGAAGGGTTGCAAGAGAGAAAAAGCTCCATTTTCTGCTAGTCATATTGAGTGACCATTATACCATACCCTTCTGTTTGATGTGGTTATATTATGGGATCAGAATACTGACTTCTGGTTTAAGATAGAGATTAAGGACAAAAGGACAAACTGAAAATGCCCCCTGCTATCACAAACATATAGTAACAGTAAAACAAAAAGAAAGGAGAAGAAAAAGTAAATAGAAATCTCTATAGACAACAAATATAGCTGTTGCTGAAGAAAGGAGCAGTTGGAAACCTGGAAGCATAGTATTTTGGGGGCAGTACGTGGACCCAGGCCAAGTGAGTGGGGCCTAAGGAGTCCAGGGCAAATCTGCCCAGCTCTGAATGCCTGAAGTCAGGACCTGAGACCAGAATGTTTGTCAGCCAGGGCGGACAGGTGAGAACCTACTATCTCCTGTCATTCCAGTCAGCGTCTTGGGAACACAGAGAACTTGATCAGGCTGTCAGCACAACCTAGAGGAAAACATTCTGATGGAGGGAATTAGCACCTGAATAATCCTGGGTTGCATTAAAGGTGTGTTAAATAGTTGTTTAATGTTGCTTCATTTGTGTTCATTTTTTAGAAGGCAATTACATTAAATCTAATGTCAAACATGTAACACAAAACCTGAAAAAACTCCTGGATTAATTTGACCTAAGCGTATATATTTTCTTTAGCTGTGGATTGCACTTTTCTGCATTAGGTTTGCTTTAGAACATAAACTGCATTCTAATCCTGTTATTTTGTGCTTAATATTTATCATCATCTGAAGAGAAGTTAGGATGTTTGTGTACAAGCCAGGGAAGTGGGTAGGTGATATTATTTCATGAGAATTATTTGTGAAGCCAGTAAACCTTGCAAAAAGATATCCTTTGACTGTTTAAAAGTTTACAGTTCTGTTGCAACTTATTAAATGTGCAGGAGTTGTGTTGCCCCAGCAGATGCATTCATGTTACAATGATCACTGAAATTTCAAACCTGCCACCTATCATTACTGTTACTAAGGAAAATGAAAAGAACAACTAAATATTCAGAATTATTTAGAAAAATAAAGCTATTGAGCTTACTTAAAAAAATTGTAAAGAATATCAATTCTAGCTTTAGGGGTTTTTGTATGGCTTTGAAATACCATACAGAGTTATAACATGTATAATTTAATACACTTAATTGTTTTCTGTGGTTTTGTCCTTGAGTGTTACATTAATTAAATTATAGAAATTTGATCCTAATATAGGATATTGTGCAACGACAAGTCTGATCTCACATCCAAGTGGATGAGTCAATGGCAAAGGGCATGAGAGACAGAAGGAAAGACCTGGAGATGCCAAATGAGACAGAAGGGTTTATTGGGACTTAGATGCAGGGAGTCCAGGAGCAGGATGCTGGACACAAGGTTGGCCGCCACTATCGTGGGCAGGGAGGGAACTGCTTATATGGGGTAAAGGGACAGACTACATGCTGCCAAAGAGGGTAAATGATTTATGACTATACTACGTGTTGTGTGACTAGCATCCCAAGGAGTGAAACCTTAGGTGCATTCCAGTAAGATGTGACCATCAAGAAGGCCTGGATTTGGCCAGCCCGAGGCCATCAAATAACAAATACATGGCCCAAAGATGGAAAATAGACATGGTTATTCTGGGTCAAAAAGTTCTAAGCAGGCAGTGTTTGTTCCCACAGATATAAAAGATAACAATCATCTCTTGAAATGAGCAAAGCCATTTTTGTAGATATGAAACTCAAACAGTATGTATATTATTATTTTACACATATATATTTATATGTCTATCCATGTATACATATATGTCTTCCCAAAGTCTCAAGCCTTAAATGACAAATGTATTGTCATATTTCATTTGAAATATTGTCAGTGAATGAAGATGATCTTCAGTTTAATGAACATCTTATTAAATGTCTGTTTGATGCCCTTCAATTCATGTTTTGTCTATCAGGAGAAATGTTTCTACCATTTTTGGTTGACCAAAGGAATACGATGACAGTCTACAAAAGTGTATTATTATGAGCAATAGATTAAAAGCTTGCTACTTATTTAAAAAACTCAGTTAACTATTTTCCCCTAATTACTTTTAAAATTGTGTATATAAGTCAAATTGAAAAATGAATGAGTTCAGTCTGTTTGCTTTATCCGGAACAGATTCTTTCAGAAGGTGTTTGTATGTCTTTCTCCTATTTGTTGTAAATCCCATACAGGTTCCCTTTTTGCCTAGGTTACTAAGAAGTTCTGAGAAAATCTGGTCAAGTTTGAAGTAGCAAAAACATTGACTAGCTTCTATGCTGGGTCTCATCTACATATGTTGTACTCTATTGCTATTTTTTTATCATTCTTCCTCATATTGTAATACAAGGAACCCCAAATCCTCTTTGGAAGTAGATGTTGTGTAAATCACAAAGTAATTAAAATACTTATGTGGTAACTGAATTAAAGAGTGGCAGAAGTCAAATGTATTTTCTTTCACTCTCTAGGCTATCTAAATGTGTCATGAACAAACAGACTAGTGTATTTGGGGATATAATTAAACCCTTCAGGTTCTTAAAGCCACAATCTTTATATCACTGCAAAATTTCTCAAAAAGAAGTAACAGGAAGATAATAAAAGATATGTGTACAAATTGATAGAGAGGGGGAAGAGATAAAAAGCAACCATATTTATTCAAAGTCATAGGAAAGAATTTCAGATGAGAAGAAAAACCATGAATAAAACCTCTTATATGGAGCCAAATATTCCACAAAACATGGAATAACTTTCCCTTATAATTAATGTCATATTATCAAGATGCAAGAAATAGAATTGCTGAAGATCATCATTAGTATTATTATTAAGCCTTCTTCTCCCTGGGTACATAAAAATCACAAAGGGCTTGATACATGCATTTCAGCTTATAAAAATGTTTTAATGTGAACATAAATTTGCTTTATGAAACCTGTGGTTGGTTGACCCTCAGAGAAGCAATAATCCTTGGAAGCTCTCTCAAAATAGTTACGAGTCCTTATGCACCAGCTGCCTGCAGAGGTCAAAAGAATTTTCTATGGGAAAAACAGAGTGGAAAGTTCTATACTTAGTCTAACTGCAAACCTCAAAACAAAATCCACAATAACACTTCATCTGCCTAATAAAATATGGTAAATACAGTATGGCAGGTATAAAATCCATCACTGTCCCTCTTATGGGTTCTAATCACTAAGAAGCTTGGGGCCCTGTCATTCTCTCTGTGAAATATTTAAAATTAAGTTGGGATTATGAAGATGCAGAGGGAATTTGGTAAGGAGCATGTGCCTCGTATTTGATTCACAGGGAGTGGAGAATGTAGACAACACTAACAAGTGTAATCTTGAACAAATATTTCAGTTAATTCTATTTTTTTCTGAGGGTAAGATTTTGTCTTCTATTTCCTGTGAAATTCTGCAGGCAAGTTAGTTTATCTCTTGGGATGCCAGTTTCCTCACTGGCAAATATGGAAAATCTAGGTAGATACCGTATCAGGTTACTGTGAAGATTATATGAGATAATACAAGTCACATATTTAGAAGTGCTGGCATTAAAGTAGGACTCAATAAATGTTAGTGGGCCAGACCATTGAGATAGAAGGCAGTGCTTGCATTTAACTAAGTTTCTCTGATAAAGCAAAAAGTTCGATAATAAAACAAGCAGGAAAGCCTTCTTCAAATGAGAACCCTGGCTTGCACCATCCCAGTTGAAGTGATTCCAGTCTTCATATTTACTACAATATAAATATGCATACTTTAAAGCAGTGTGTTTGGATGGTCGTTGGAAGACTTCCAATCCTGACAAGCTTTCAGGAGGTTTTTTAAACAAGTTTCTCCCTAATGCTTCTAGTTCTTGAGGTTTCAACAGCAATTTAAAAACAAAAAACTCTTAGGGTAAAGAAAAAGAGCAAAGGAAAGTAACTTGAAAGAATTTCAGTTTGCTTTAAAAGAAGAGATTTATTTATTATGGAATACTGATGATATTGAAATAGAAGTGCAAATGTTGGTTTTAGAAATACAATTCAAAATGACAGGTTAAATAGGTAAATTTTCTTTTGAAAATACTGTAAAAAATCAGTCTGATTTGTGGTCCTTTGATGTGGATAACTTTTGATTCTTCTAGTGCCTTTCAGTTACATTTGGAATAAACATTTCTGTTAAAGTTCTGAAGCTTTAGTATTTCCATCATCCTCAGATAAACGTGTTCATGTACAGCTGTTAAATTGACAAAGTTCAGTAGCTGGTGAAGAGATGGTGTTGAGAAGCATTTGGCTGAATTGGAAGTTTTCTAACATAGGATCATTTTTGTGCATGTGGATAGACCGATTATTCAAGTCAGTGAGGGATTATTTACAAAGAAATGATCTAAGTATTACTATACCCTTGAAAGTGAGGGGAGGAAAACACAATGTGCCAGTGTGTATCTAGATTAATTCAGCCCAGCACATCTAGCTCATTTCATCCCATACAAGAAAATTTTTAGGTGATTCAAAATGAACACTGTAGTGTTTGGAGGGCTACAGTACCCAAGGAATCTAATCATTTTAATAAGAATGTAATTGCTAATAGAAAGAGAAATGTCTGATTTTCTATAGAAAGTTGCTTTCTATTCCTGCCTCATCCATTTCATTGGTTTAATTTTGTGATAACTAACTTATGTATTATTTTTTCTTCCTTTGTTTTATTCTCATTACAGTCTCTCAAATGTTTCTATTTCTACCAATTCTGTTATCTCTTTATATTACTGGCCTTTCCTTTCCTCTACTCTCACTGACAAGATATTGTTTATTGAAATAAATGGTTTTCAGAAAAGATGTGGAGAAATAGCTAACAAGGAGTTAAGGATAATATCCAATTAGATATCCTAGATAATTTTTTGTTTTAGAAATAACAGTCCAACTGCATACCATAATGCAAAGAAACAAATATAATAAAGCTGACAGCATTTCTTTTACCACGTTTCAAAGATATTTTTGTATCGTCAGAGAAGACCTATGCCAGTGGATGCAATATAGGTTAGGGTAATCATATCTAATATGTCGAGGAGAAATTTTATTTAGTGCTAGGAATGTAGAATGAGATTGCTCTGATTGCTCCTTAACTTCTGATACTATTCACCTTACAATGACCAGGGGGACGTCTTTTAACACCCACCAGTTCTTTACCAGCTTTGCATATCAAATGGAGAAATCCATGTGCTAAATGCAACACATATTTCTTGACTTGGTGAAGACACAGGCTCTTCCTTAAATCCTTGTACTGAAATATAAATTCATAAGTTATATACTTATTTCCAGTAGCATCCCCTCAAATGAACTTATCCTGAAATCTATTAATTAGATTAATTGTTCCACTTGCTGTTTATTCTTTTAAAATTGGACTATCAGAAGTATCTCTTTGGATATGAAATTTGGGACTTATATTATACATTTTCTCTAACATCTAGTAGAGCCTTGCCGACATTAAGGCTGTGGGTAAAACTGCAACATTTCCAGAATCTGTCTCGCGGCTTTAGTGCATCTTCATACAAGTGGTGTTTCCAAGGGGTGGAGAGAAGTAGTCCATCTCCATATCAATAGGCAATTACATGGGCAAGTGAGGGCTTCTCTGGACCAGAGAGGTTGGTTGGTTTCTTTTGCAGCTGGGTTGGAGACACATTGGAGAGCAGAAGTGGACTGCCTGTAAGAAATAAATGGGTTTCTCCAACTTTATTTCTCCCTTTGATTGATTTTGGTTTCAAAGATATTTTGCCCCAGGATTTGTGCCCCAGTTGTTACAAGGCACATAGCCCATTTTTCTCAGTCAAGGAAAAAAGATCCTATTACACAGGTCTAATTGCCTTTAAGAGACATCATAGGAACTAAAAATCAGGAAAGTATTATTATTGTTGTTATTATTCTCTGAGCTCTTGAAAATCCAAAGTATGCTTTGTCTCCAGGTCTGCTTCTAATGTCCAAACTCTCATTAAAAAAGAATTAAATCATATTATGATTGTGTGGTGGATATCTTAATTTTATATGTTTTCTCCATCAAATAATACTTTTATGTATTATCTTACATCTCAGTGTGTATGAATAAACCACGGAGTTACTTAGGTCTTTGTATTCCTAGCTCTTTTGTCTTATAAACTATTATATATATCACTGTGATAATCCTGGATTATTTTTGGCCAAGGTGCCTTCTTTTATGAAGGGTGCATTTTAATTTGACATTAGAAACAATCAGCTTTAAAAATGTGATTGACCTTCGTTTCTTTTCAGATTCCATTTGGAGATACATTACCACAAAAATGTACTCTGTGGGAATTTGGCAAAATAACTAGTAACAGGATAAATCATTTTTAGTTTACAGGAAAAAGGAAATGCTTAATTATTTTGTTGCTATTATTTACTTTATCCAAAAGAAAATATAATTTTTAGCTAGTGAAGTGCATGTGAGTACATATAGCTTTTGATAAAGTGAGTCAAGTGGGAAAACTTTCACTTCTTTGTGATGACACATCAAATATGCCCTTATCTTTAAAAACATTAAGGATGAAAGAATGAAGCCTCCCTATTGTTTTTCTAAGCATCTTTAGCACTAATAGAAAAATCTAAATTATGATGTATTTACTTTGCAGGAGCCAAAGAGAGAGAAGTAGTCCTAATGAATGGTTTGACTGTTAATTTACATCTTCTACTGGTAAGTTTCCTTTCCCACCAATGTTTAGTATACCCTCACTTACAGAATCTGACATTTTTCTATCTTTAATTCATGAGCATCTGGTGGTTTACTTATTAAAAATAAGTTGTGAGGTTATTTTGGTTTCTACCAGGAAATTCTGGACCATGCGAGAATGGCTTCTTCATAAGCATGGGAGAGTTGACTCTTCCAAAAAGCCTCAGAAAAAATGAATAGTTCTCAGAACATAAGGCATAAGGGTCGCAGTGGGTAAAAAAACAAAAATGCTTGCAGGCATGCAAAACAATGATGGACAGATGCTAGCAAACACTGAGCTTTACAGAAAGATAGTTCTCCAATATGCTGGATTTAATAGAGTAAGATAATGGGTCAGTGTTTTTGTAGATTAATTATGAGGGAGTAGGTTAAAAAGAATTAGAAAATAAAACTAAATTGGAGAAAATTTAATGCCATAAATGAGTTACTGTGTTTCAAGTGCTTCATATATCCTAAGTGCTTAATAAATATGTATACCTAAAATATACACCATTGGGTTCAATTCCCAGGTAAGTTACTTAAAGTCTGTTTGACTTTGAACAAGATTTTTGGCATTTCTAAGTTTAATTTTCTCCTCTGTAAAAATGAGGACACTAATACCTACCTCATAGGTATGTATGAAGGTAAAGTGTGATAATAGGTGAACATTGCTTTAGCATCGTGGACAATGATCATCACACAATTAACTATACCAATCATTTTCATTATTACTGTCAGTCAGTATTTATTCGCTAGGAACTGTGGGGAGAAATGAAAGGTCTCTACTGAACAAATGAGCTACTTCTCCCTGGTGACCCTAGAAACGTCAAATGTTTCATGTTAGGGCTGAGGTACTTTTAGTGAGACCTAAAATAAAATCCCATAAAATAATACAGCAGTGGAAATTTTATGGAGTAGAAACCAAAGCAATAGTATAAGATAAATCAGTATAAATAAGACAGACATAGAACATGGTATTTCAGTCTTACAATAGAGAAATTAATGCATTAAATACATTGGGAAGATCATTTCTCAATGATCTTTTAAATAAAGTCAACTAAAATTTAAGTAAAATTTGAGAATTTGTTTTTATCTAGTTCACTTTTTCTCCCAAATTTGCTTTTCCATCGACAAACTTAATAAGCCAATACCTTCTTCTTCTTTATAATTCACTAGAAACAAGGTTAATTGGAAAAGGTGCCCTTGACACACATCTAGATGTGTAATTAATTAATGGCTTTAAAATGTTAGAAATTATAAATTGAAAGCATGGTATAAAATGAACAAATGTGTAAATTGTGCACTAATGTGTTTCTCAAAATATCCATTTTGTTTCAGTTGTCATTTTTTAAGCCTACACCAAAACGATATAAAATTGTTTTAGAAGCCAAAGCCTTCCCTTCAGATCATGTAAGCATTTTGAATTATATTTAAATTCTTTCTCCTCTTCCTAGAGGAGCCTATCATTTGACTTGAATGTTTATTCACTAGTCTTTTCCAAGTTTCCTTCCAATAAAAAAAATCTGTCAAATGCTTTTGATTTAGGCCTTTTTTAATAGATTGTAGCTTTATTTCTTTTGTTCAAGTAAAGCATGTGTTAAGGGAGGAAAGGACCGAATAGAACATTGATTTATTAGTCTTTTTAAAGATGTTGAGCAAACCACTGGTTTAAATCAAGTGCAGTTATAAATGTTTTATTAATTCTTGTTGCTGTTTTGTGAAGTCAAATCAATACATACCCCATTGCTTAACTCTTTAGCTACACAGAATAGAATTTAAACTTTGTCCATTTGTTTCATAGCATGCTAACATAACTATTGGTACCTTATTATTGAAAAAATATTTATTAAAAATTAAAAATATTACTTGTGGTTCATTAAAATAAAAGTGATGCTACTTTATCAGAAATTCTGTCGATAAGAAATTTGATTGTTCCAGACACAGACACAGATGAAAGCATATTATATATTTTAGTTTGAGTGATAGAGAAACTTGATTTATGTCTTTATATTATCACTGTTAACTATTCTAGCCCACATCTTTTAAGTCATTAAATTATGTCCAAATTAATAGCCATTACCTTATTATAAAGGATCAAAACCCTAATATTTTGAAAAAATTCATGGTACCTATAATGGCTTGTTCCCATTCATTTCTTGCATTCTCAGTGAAGGGAACTTTTTGGTGTTCTTTCTTTTTACTAGCTTACTCTTTGTAAGTTAAGCCTTTTCTCTAATGTATGGTCAGGTGTTAACAAGTCCACACGACTCATTTTGGTTATTTTGCAAAGTCTGACTTTAACTTAGATTAGGTAACTTACTATCGTATTCTAAAAAATCTCTTGTAACTTCCTAAAGTCTAGATGACCATTTATGTTTCCATCCATTTTTAACAGTGTTTCAAGCAATGTCCAGATTCCTGCATGGAAACTGTATTAAGAGTTATTCTCTGATGTGCTCTGTTTAGTCACTTTTAACCTTGACCTTAGATTTTATAGACTAGTAGGTTTTTATTGTTACTTTATTATTTCTTTTCAGAGTTATTTTAATGTACTTCTGTGCATTGGATTTGATTTAATAAATCATCTTTCTTTTCCAGTATGCTATTGAGTCACAGCTTCAACTTCACGGTCTTAACATTGAGAAAAGTATGCGGATTATAAATCCAAGAGAGGTATATGAGAAAGAGAAATAAATATTCATCATGCTTCTATTTAGTATTGATGTTTTTCTTCATCAGCCTCAAAGGTTTATCATCTTCATTACTTTAGTGGAATTTTCAAGAAAGTATGAAAGACCTATACTTCTGTTACTATTAGGTCACTTTGCTTAAAATGAAGAATTAACTCAGAAGTATATTTATTTTCATTTTTCAAGGGCTAGTCATAAGCAAACTGTTTTCCTATTAACACCACTGGAGTCTGCAATGTTCTTCAGTGGGGATGGGAGTAAATGGCAAATTGCATATATCATTTTCAATATCAAACGCCATTGCCTGCGGATGCCGTTAAAATTATGTTAAAGACTGGTGATTTATTGAAGCTGAATGATGCTTATCTTTTATGTCTCCCCTTAATCTAACTGTCGAATGCTTTCCTCTGTGCTTGGACTGGGGTGTAAAAAAGGGACATGGTATAACAGAAAGGGCTTGAGCTTTATAGCCTGGCTAACACCCTCCAGAGAAATCCCTGACTCACCAACTTACTGGGTAAGGGATTTTGAGAAAGTTACTTTATCTCCTTGAGATTCCTTTATATTTGAACAGGCAACAAAGGAAATACCTAATCAGGCTTGACATAAATTCAAGATCTAAAATACTGTGCACTTTACATTAATAGAGATATAAGGCTAAGGTGTATAGACTTTGACATATAAACCCTGCAGCTTGTGTCATTTGGCAACAAGAGAGCCACACAGAATAAATTTTAGGTTTTACAACTGATGCTCTCAGGCTGGTAAGCCACTGCTTGAACAATTATTTCTTTCAACTCTGAATACTTTGAGAAATTAAAATCTACTCCATTCACTTCTATTTGCCAACATGCAATAAATTAACAAAAGAGAAAGTTCTCACACCTGTAAAAGAATATGTTTCTTGTATGATATATAAATTGCTAATTTCTAGCAAAAATTAACATAGTCACTGATATATCACATGTCATAATGTTAAAAGTGATAAATTTTGTGGAGCCTCATGAGTTAATCATAATCTTGGTAACATTGCAACATTACTAGATTAGGGCAAATCAGCATAAGACAGGACCATATCCTAATATTAAGAAATATATTTATTTGCTTAATACTAATTCTTTAAAGAAATAAATTGTTATATATAGTACTTTCCTTACTCTTTTTTTGAAATTATGATGGACAAACCATATTAGACTCTTCTTAAAAAAAGAGAGTTTTGGCTTATCATATTATTAATTTTACTCAGAATTTTTCTTAAAATTACTGAAATACTTCTCTTTACATATAAAGTATACATCAATTAATAATTTGGAGATATCAGTATAGATTTCCATTTTGTAACTAAATTCCAGGTTACTAGTAGTAACTAGAGCATGTATTATATTTATGATATATATAATATATGAGAAACATGAGGCACAAGAATTGGCAAATCGCAAGAATCACCAAAAATTAAAAATAAGAGATGGAAAATACATGCAGACCTTAATGAGTTTCCCCCAAATATTAATGCAGGTAATGATGCTTTGACCTCAAAATTATGTCAGATTTAGCACTAGCGAAATTCATGAAGGCTTTGTAAACAGATTAAAATTGTTAGGATATAAACATGTGCTTTGTTTAGCTGATTATTCTCACCACTCAAGTTGTTTGCAAGACCAAATGTAATTTTATTCACAATTTTACTAAATACCAATCGTTAATCTTATGTGGGGAGATACGAGGGAAAATAACTGATAATATTGAGGATGGTTGATTTTTTTTCTTCATTTTGGGGCTTGATCTTTAGACTGGTAAGGGAGAGATTTTACTCTTCAATTAATAGAAAATTTTGGTTTAGGTTATACTCAGATGAGAGATGCGTAAGTGGGATTTTTAGGAAAAAATTATGTGATATCAGATTAATAAGTGAAATGCTGATTTCCAAAAAAAATGCCATTTAATATATCATAGACTTCTTGTACTTTCTGGTATTTTATTGGATGAGAAAAAAGAGGAAACAATTTACAGGTATACAAGTAGTAAAGATTGATTGAAAAATTGAAGAGTAAATCAAACAAGTAAAATTTTGCAAAGACACTTTATAAGCCTTATTTTTTTTTTTACTATTTTATTACCATTTCTTAAAAATAACAAAACACATGCTGAATTGCTGCTCTTTTGCCAGAGTTTTGAAGATAACTGATCTGAAAAAAATTTACCTTTGATTTTTCTTATGGTGGGAAAGATCTCAAGGTGAATTTTAGATTGGGAATTATGAAGTGAGACATGTATTTTTGTGGATATGATGTAGCTTGTGCCTTGCTTCCTAGGGGGAAGAAACCTTGAGACTAGAGGATATCCTTGAAGTAATTGAAAAGGAAGGAGATTCAATCGCAGTGATCCTGTTCAGTGGGCTGCACTTTTATACTGGACAGTTCTTTAATATACCTGCCATCACAAAAGCTGGGCAAGTAAAGGTATGCACATCATTCCATCATTCCTTCCTCCCCACCTTGCCCAAAGCATATTCCAACTGCATTTCTAGTGAAATACCTTTGTGTCTTTGTAAAATTATTTAAAGAATTTTAAAAAAGAATAAGCCTTATGTTAAACAAAAAATCTATACTTCCTTTGCTTTAGGCATCTCTATTTAAACCTCTTTTTGTCACTTCTGCGATCACACCTCCTTCCTAAGCATCTGCTCTCCCAGTGTTTGCCTCTAATCAGCAGGACAGGTGAACTGCCAGGTGATGTCATTGGTTCTGAGCTGCTCATCAGCAGGAAGCAGACAATACTTAGGATAGTAACTACATGCTAGGACTCTTAGAAACTCTGCTGGCACTCTGTTATCCTATACCTCAGTTTAAATATTGTTCAGTTCTCATTTAACCCTAGGTACCTGAAGAAGGAGAACTGCAAAATAAAAGTATGTTAGTAGTTAGAGTTTTGTACAGTTTACTTTAAGAAAGTCATTTGGTTCCTGAGAATCTTGAGAAATTATTATACTGCCTACAGCAAAGAGCTTTTCCCTACATATTACTAAATCACACTCAAATTGCTTACTATTTTGAATTTGTGTCTTCTGATATATATATATATATTTGTAAAAAACTGTTTTTAGTATTTGCTTGCCTGAAAAAAGAAATCAGAACAACATTCAATAGTTAACAATTTGTATTTAAAATCCTTAAAAAAAACACTCTGTTTGAGTCAGCAATGAAGTCAAGTATTTTAAAAGGTGACAGTCAAATTTTATTCTGAACATTAATAAATTATGGGATTAATATATGTGTCAGGGCTAGTTAATACAGTCAGTTATTGAATCTAATGAATAGAACTAATGAAGAGAAATTTAGCACCATTATCAGGAGTCTCTACTTTCAACTGGTCTGATGGATAATTCTGAAAGTGGTACATTACAAAATATATAAATATATGTCTTTTTAATTTAGATATTAAATGCTAAGCACCAAAATAAAGGGAGGCCAATAAAAAAATCATATTTTAAATTTTTATGCAAGTATTCAGCAGTCTCTGACCCCCTTAGTATACATACAAGTCTCATTGCCCTTCATAGAAATGAGGCTGAAAGATAGATAAAAAAACCATGGGTTTTGGATTCACACAGGTTCAAACCTTGGCTAGGTCATGTAATTTCTTTATGATCTCAGGCTTGTTTACTGGACTTTTATGAGTCTCTTTTCCAAGGTTAATTTGCTTGGGAAAACTGGACAACTACATGCTACAGAATGAAACTGGACCACTTTCATATACCATGTACAAAAATAAACTCAACATGGATTTTAGACTAAAATGTAAGACTGGAAACCATAAAACTCCTAGAAGAAAACATAGGAAGTAAGCTCCTGGACATTGGTCTGAGCAATATTTTTTGTATCCATATTCTCAGGAAAGGCAACAAAAGCAAAAATAAACAAATGGGAAATTATGCCAAACTAAAAAGTTCTTTTACACAGGAAGTCATCAGCAAAAGCTGGACAACCTGCTGAATGGGAGAATATATTTGCAAATGATATAATCAATTAGGGGTTAGTATCCAAAATATATAAATATTTCATGCAAGTCAATATCACAAACAATCCAATAAAAATATGGGCAGAGGAACTGAATAGACATTTTTCTAAAGAAGTTACACAGAAGGCCAACAGACACATGAAATATTACTCAGCATCAGTAATCATCAGGGAAATGCATATCTAAATCACCTCACACCTGTTAGAATAACTATTATAACAAGAAATAACAAGTGTTGACCAGGATGTGGAGAAAAGGGAACCCTTGTGTACCGTTTTGGGTATATGAACTGGTGCAACCACTGTGGAAAACAGTATGGAGATTCATCAGAAAAATTAAAAATAGAACTACCATATGACCTAGCAATCCCAAATGTCATAGTTTCAGCTTCTGTGCTTGTATCTTACCTTTCTCTGTTAGAATTCCCATATGTGAAGATTTTGTTCCTCTACCCCAGCTCAACCACTATCTGTTTCCCTGGTTACAACCTGCCCTAGAGATTTATTTTGTTTAGCCTTCTTTGTATATGCAAACATAATACATTTAAAAAAATTATTATATACCAACAGTGAAAGATCAAGAGATTTCATAAAGAAATTTCATAGATATTTCAAAGATTTTCATAATTTCAAATATCTTATGAAAAATCAGAAGTTTAGCAGCACTGGATCATCATTAATGTTGGATAGTGAGTGGCAAGGCTGAGTAACAGCTCTGCCCATTTGATGGGACTTAAGCTCTTCAACACAACTCCTACGTTTACGTATAGGCACACCTTGGAGATATTTTGGATTTGGTTCCAGACTACTTAAATAAAGAGAACTTCACAATAAAGCTAGTCAAATGAAATTTTTGGTTTCCCAGTGTATATCAAAGTTGTGTTTACACTATACTGTAGTTTATTAAGTGTGCAGTACCATCCTGTCTAAAAAAAAGAATAAATATAACTTAATCAAGAATACTTTATTGCTAAAAAATGCTAACCATTATCTGGGCTTTCAGGGAGTTGTAATCTTTTTCCTAGAGGAGAATCTTGCCTCTTGCCTTAGCTGCAATGACTGCTAACTAGTCAAGATGGTGGTAGCTAAAGGTTGGAATAGCTGTGGAAATTTCTTAAAATAAGAAAATAATGAATTGCTGCATTGATTGACTCTTCCTTCACAAAAGATTTCTCTGTAGAATATAATGTTTGGATAGCATCTGACCCTCAACAGAACTTCTTTCAAAATTGGAGTCAATCCTTTTAAAACCTGCTACTGCTTTGTTAGCTAAGTTTAGGCAATATAGATCCTTTGATCTCTTTTAAAACAAAACCTTCACAGCTTCTTCACCAGGAGTAGATTCCATCTCAATCTCAGGAAACTACCTTCTTTGCTCGTCCATAAGAAACAAGTCTTCATCTATTTATATTTTATCATAAAACAGCAGCATTCTATCACATCTTCAGGCTTCACTTCTAATCCTAGTTCTCCTGTTATTTCCACCACACCAGCAGTTTACTTCCTCCACAGAAGTTGTAAAACCTCAGAGTCATCCATGAAGGTTGGAATCAACTTCTTCCAAACTCTTACTAATATTGATCTTTTGATCTCTTCCCATGAATCATAACATTCGTAAAGACATCAAGAATGGTGAAAACTTTCCAGAAGGTTTTTAATTTGCTTTGCCCAGATCCATCAGAAGAATCATTATCTATGGCAGCTATAGCCTTACAAAATGTATTTCCTAAACAATGAGACTTGAAAGTAGAAATAACTCTTCAATCCATGGGCTGAAGAATGGATGTTGGGTTACCAGGCATGAAAAAAACATTAATCTCATTGTCCATCTCCATCAGAGATCTGGTGTGACCAGGTTCATTGTCAGTAAGCAGTAATATTTTGAAAGGAATTTTATTCTCTGAGTGGTAGTTCTCAAGAGTGGATTTAAAATAGTCATTAAACCATGTTGTAAACAGAATTGCTGTCATCCAAGCTTTGTTTTCCATTGATAGAGCATGGGCTGAGTAGATTTAGCATAATTCTAAAGGGCCCTAGGATTTTGAGAGTGGCCCATAAGCATTGGCTTCAATTTAAGTCATCAGTTGTATTTGCCCCAAACAAGAAAATAGTCCTGTCCTTTGAAGCTTTGAAGCAAGGCATTGACTTCTCCTCTCTAACTATGAAAGTGCTAAAAGGCATCTTCTTCCAATAGAAGACTGCTTCCTCTACACTGAAATTTTGTTGCTTAATGTGGCTACCTTCATTAATGATTTTAGCTAGTTCTTCTGAATAACTTGCTGCAGTTTCTCCATGAAGCACTCCATGGAGTAAAACATAACAAGTGTTAGGTTCTTTCCTCAAACCTCATGAATCAACCTCTGTTAGTTTCCAGTTTTTCTTCTGCAGCTTCCTCATATTTCTCATCCTTCATAAAACTGGAGAGAGTTAGGGCCTTGCTTTGGATTAGGCTTTGGCTTAAATGAATGTTGTGGCTGATTTGATCTTCTATCCAGACCACTCAAACTTTCTCCATGTCAGCAATAAGGCTTTGCTTTCTTATCATTTGTTCATTCACTGAAGTAGCACTTTTAATTTCCTTCAAGAAATTTCCTTTGCATTCACAACTTGACTAACTGTTTGGTGCAAAAGTTATATAGCTTTTAGCCTCTCTTGGCTTTTGACATGCCTTCCTCACTAAGCTTAACCATTTCAGATTTTGATTAACAGTGAGAGACATGCAACTTTTCCTTTCCCTTGAACACCTACAGGCCATTGTAAGGTTATTAATTGGCCTAATTTAAATGTTGTGTCTCAGAAAATAGGGAGGCCTGAAGAGGAAAGAGATGGGGGAATGGCCAGTTAGTGGAGATGGCAGAACACATAACATTTATCAATTAAGTTCACTGTTTTATATGGGCACAGTTTGTGGTACCTCAAAACAATTATAGTGGTAACATCAAAGATCACTTATCACAGATCACCATAACAAATATTAATGATGAAAAAGTTTGAAATATTATGCATATTACCAAAATGTGACACAGAAACATGAAGTAAGCAAATGTTTTTGGAAAAACTGCTCGATACAGGGTTGCCACAAAACTTCACTTTGTAAAAAATGCAATAATATTGTGCAAAGCACATAAAGTGAAGTGCCATAAAATGAGGTATGCCTGTATTGACCCCAGCACTGAAACAGAGTGACAGCTGGCATGTGGCTTTATGCTTACTTTGCGGTTTTCTTGCAGTAAAGGGTGAAGTAATATATTTCTTACAGGTCCAACTTATATATTTCTGGACTCTCTGTAGAAACATGAGTGTGAAGTTCTTGACTTTGATCATTAAAATTTTTTTGCTCCTCTGTGTCAGGCTAAATCTATATCTTCCTGTTGTATTTCCATAGCATGATGGAAAATGTATAATTGGCCACCTTTCACACTATCGTATAGTCATTTTCACACCTACCTTAAACTCTCAAATTTGGGAATCTTATGTCAGTATAGTGTTCATGACTGATAGAAGGTGAGCTACCTACAAACTTAGACTCATTCTAGTGCTTTGTACATAGTTACCTTTAAGTGCATACTTGTTTGGCCAGTGAATGAAAAAGTGTGTATACTCAGCAGAAATAGATCAGACTAATTTTATGGATCACATATTTCATAAAAAGCACAACTGTGTTCACATTTAAAAAGAACCAGTAACTTCTGAAGAATTACTTATAATGGTTAATTACTTTAAAAACAAAACACATTTGTAAATTTTGAGGTCTTTTTCAAATTCCATTTCTATTCTTCAACACACCTAAGACATGCAGACTGCTCCATTAAGTCATTAAAAATTAAATGAACTAAATTAAGCATGAAAAATTACCTTGAGCTATTTTTCTCATCTTGGGTATCTGAAATAAATCAAATGACCTATATTTTGTGTGAAGTCCTCTCCAGCTGGAGAAAGACTCTAGAAGGGTACTACTCAATTTGTTTTATGTTTTCCCTTCGGTTTTGTACTTAGTTCTGACAATAAATAGAGAAGGCAATCACTATTTTCTCCAGTAAAAGAAATAGCTGAAATTTTCTCTTGAAAGCACACTCTTCATTATAGTAAGACATTTTCACCTGCAAATTACACAATGCTTTAGGGTCTCAAGATTTTTTGCTTTTCCTCTCTACCAAATCTGTTACTCTTTTCCTCCATATAGCTGTTAGCTCCATCTTTTACTTTTTAATTAACATATTTCCCTTAAAAGTCATTAGCAAAACGTTTCCGTGCTCCCTACCTCCTATTTCTCATCTCTGGATTTGCCATTCTCAACAATATCCACTTTAAGAAAGCTGGTCTAAAAGGATGAATCTAGTTTCTGCTCTCATGCTTTGTACAAATGTGAATAATAACAGGTACTGTTTATGGCCTACTGTGTTTTTGGAATCTGAGTGTAGTATTTCCAATGCTCCTAGCCACCCTACCAATAAGCTTTTACCAGGGTCTAGTTGAGGGGAAACTGAGTCTGAGAGAGGTTATTAAGCACTTGCCCAAGGTGTCTTAGCCAGCCAGTAAAAGCGAGGTTTAGAGTCTAGCTCTGGCTGACACCCCATCTCCCTTTCCACTCTCCTGTCTCCTTTAATATATGTAAACCAGTCATGTAATGGCGAAGAGGTCTTGAACATTTGGAAAAGCCAAAGAAAATATAGCTAGTCCTCCTTTCTTGGGAACATTCTTATTCTTTTCTTAGTGTCTTTAGAGTTGATGTCATTGTTTCTCCATTTAGAGAACATTGAAAACCTACAATTTTTACTTTGTTTCTTGATGTCAAGGACAAGAATCAGAATTATTGCTGAACAAAGACTTGGCTCAATGCCAGAATTCAGCAGTTCCCATCTTAGAACTTCAAACCCATTTTCCCCAACTGCTCTGTTTAAGAGGCCCCAAGCACTGGTCCTCACAGCTTCTTCTGGTGGATCTCTCAGGAAGTCCACTGGCAGTAGCTCTCACCAATCATGGCCCCATTGTCACTCTTGTTAGGAACTCTTTAGGGGCTTTAGAGGTGTTTCCAGGAATTGTCCTTCTAATGAAGAGAGCTTGCAAACCCCTATAGGACTGGGAAACTGACCTGTGTGACACTGAAGAGAATTTTAGTGGGAATCCATTGAGCTCTCTAATGGTAGTTGAGTTGCAGAGCACTTTCAAAAATTCCATTGTTTCAGAGGTATGTTGACCCCTTACATGATGTCAGACTCTGTGATTTATGAGAGAAAGAGAGACAGAGAGAGTAGAGATTAAGAAAAAACCCATCATCTCTGTCTTTAAGGAGGTCAAAATCAGATATGGTACAGACATTTAAATAGCAAACTGCTTTAGGCTGTTAAGTGCTTGATAAAGATTAAAACAAGTCCACTGAAGGGTCTTAGAAAAAACAATCCAGTCTAACACCACAAAAAGTAGAGTTCTGCATGCTCCAATTCATTTTACTTTAATATTAGGCCAAACCATCTATTGTAAATCGACTCCAGGAGAACAGTCAGATAATGTAGGAGACATGTTCCCATTCAAGTTCAGAAGCTGCCATTTGCTTCGGGCATCCATTCACAGACCTAGGGGACAGAACTGCGGTCCAAGATTCTCTTATCAGTGACTCCCGTAAGCTACCTGGCCAACTATGCAAATCATATTGCTAGAACAGTTCTGGAGCTTAAATAAAGAGTAACTTGGGTTACATATTAATTTCAAAAATTGTAAAGGCTCCCTATCCTGTGACATAATTAGAGCTTAGGAATGCCTCCAAAAACTAGATAGGGTTGACCATCTACAACACCTGAGTAGCTATACATCCCCTATTCAGGAATCTGGGATTTCCCTCTGAAGACAGACTCCTTAGCTCACTTGTGTCCATCCCCTTCTTTCCAACCTCCCATCCCCTGTCACTTTACTTTTCCAACAGGATCTTTTCTTCACATTTTCCTTTAGGGCAACTATAGCCATAAGCTACTATACATTTTTAAAAACATGAAGTTATAGCTTGGTATAAGTGGGTAGTAAAATCCTAATACGGCATTACTCTAATTTGCACAGGTGACACATAGATGCATTCCATTTTTGCTTTTTAGCTTACCCTTGAATCTAAACCAGATTTTTAAATCACCAAGGGAAATGTTCATTTTAATATCATGTTAGTTTCAAATTAAAGCTACCCATCTTGAATGAATTCCTTGATTTCTGTGCACACCCTTTTTCTTGAAACTTTCCTGAGTCAAACTCTCTCTTATTGGATTTATTATCTTTCAAAGCCTTAAGCTTTCTAAAAACAAGTATAGTCAAAGCTCCCCAAATCCCTAGCATTAGCCCATGTGAGAGGCACAGAAGAATGTTCACTTTATCAGAGTTTGTCTCCTTTGTGCACACCTATTGGCATAAATATCATCAATAGTTCTAGGACAATGGACGAATTTTGTTAAATCAACTTATCGTGTAGGGTAAGGGTTATTTCTGATAGCATTCTTCTCTGTACACTTGCAATCTTGTCTTCCCTCCCAGGTTCTCTTTTCTTCTCTCCCAGTTTCTGTTTGCAGCTGAGCTTTGGCATGAGAATTTAGAATTGGTTTTCAGGTAGCTAGCTTCTTGGATGGAATATTGTATATGTATTTTTTTTCTGCAGTACTTAGTGGTTATTCATTTTTTTCTGGCCTCATATAGTATCTATAACAGTCCCAAGACTAAACAACTTTGAGTAGTATTTAGGTTCTTCCCTACAGAAAATTTTAAATTTTGATTATGATTGCCATGGTATTTGATTTCTAAAAAGATTTCCCTGCACCTTCCCTTAGAAGACTGTGTCTTGTCCCTAATTGGTGTGTTATCCTCATTTTGAATTGTTTTATTAGGGAGGAACTACTACTTTCATTAAACTATTGGTATAAATAAGTAAAAGCTTAACATACCACTTCAAAAAATAGTAGATAGTTGTATTAAATAAATTTTGAAGAAAATTGTGACACAGATAACTTATTGACCTTAAGTACAGGGTGAACATAATATAAGAAATAATGCTTAGTTCCTGCTTGTCATCAGAGAGTTGGATGAAAAAGAAAAGTGAGGATATTTGAAGACCATAATAAATTTAGGCTAGATAAAAAGAAAGACTTTCAGAATAATTGAAATGAGATACTTACAGAGATAATCGAGGGCTCTCTTATAGAGATTTTTACTGGGTATTATTTGTTTTTCACTTAGCATCTATGTATGCTTTTGAATCATAGTACATGAATGAATTTTGGAAAGTTAAGTGCCTCAAGGTTGTGTCAAGAAACCTCACCAGCTTTCATCCTCCTCTTCATTCCCATCTTTCCTTAGTACTACTCAACAACTCCCTAATTATGAATTTCTTGGGAAAAATCCCAAGATGAGAGCTGACTAGCCGATCTGTAATTTTTCAACACCATCTGTATGGAGTTGACCCTCCAACACACACACACACACACACACACACACACACACACACACTTCCATAAACTTCTATTTTTCTGTTCATTTTCCTCAAATTTTCCCAAATTTAAGGTAATGGTGTCCAAATTTTTAGCACTGTGGTTCTTTGATGGTTTTCTGTGACTTTTATACCAAACCAGGAGTGATGTTCAGAATACTTAAAGACCTGATTGCTGTGGTGTGGATGCTGTAGCTCCTACATATAGCCATAAGAAGATCACACTCCCATCACTGTACCTAACACTAGCCTTGAAGGGACTTATAAGCACCTGTAATTTACCTACCATGGTGTTGGTGCCCCTGCCAAGGGCATGCATTGGAGCCTAGACCCGCACTGAACAGTATGTATGCATGGCCACAGGCAAGCTGGCAGGTACCTTATGGGAACCTCCAAAGAACCATGGGGCTTGCAAGCAGGGGTGGGTACTCGAGTAGCTCAAGAAAAAGTCTACTTACCTGCCTTAATTGTTTTATTGTTTTAATAATTATATAAGCATAACAATACATGCCAGCTATCAGCTCTCTGTATAGCCACAGATATCTTATATAATTTTTATACACACATATCTTACATACTTTTTATACCAAATCTAATACTTATTGGTGGTCTTCATAATTTATAGGATTTTTTTTTGGTGAAGAAGGAACAAACTAATAATATTAGTTCAAAGGCAATCTGTTACAGATTGAATCAATAAAGTTATCACAACTTAAATGCTATGAGGGAAAAAGTTAAGCTGTCCTGTTCCATTTTTCTTTTAATAGACAAATAATGAATCAAACTTGAGAGACAGTGAGCTAGTTTATCACCTGGTAATCTTAGCACAGACCTTATGTGTAATATTATTTCACTGGTTAAAAAAATAATTTAGTATAGTGCTAGTGAAAATGGTAAGGACAAAAGCATATGATATTCCCTGTTTTATTGACAGGGATTTTAAGCATATTTTAAACTACTGTTAACTGCCCAAGAAACTGCATTTTAAAAGATGCAAAGTCTGAATAAATACCTTATGCTACAAATTTGTTACAGAAACAAAGGACCTCAAATAATATTCTTTTAACATTTAACATCTTTGTTCCATTAAACTGTAACATATTTATTTACAAAGATATGACTTTATTATTTGCTCACTTATTCATTTATTTATTCAACAGTTATGTGAGTTCATATTGTGTTAAAGTGTAAGACAATAAAATTGGAAATTTGCTACAAGAGATCTATGTGAACAGGACTGTAGGAAGAGAGGGAAGAGTGGAATCTTCCCATAGAAGTTACTCTGTGATCAAAATCTTAACTCCCCACAAAATGAGGAGGGAAAGAATGCTCCAGTGGGAAAGGTTTGGACAAATAGAGGAAGGAAGGTATGGAGCACCTGAGACAGTGAAGCTGGAAAGGGTTAGGTCATAAAGGTCCTCAAAAGCCACACCAAGGAAAATGAGTGACAATCTGAAGACACGGAGGGTTCTTTGAAGGGATGCAGAGAGTCTTATAATCGAGTGTGGTTTAGAAAGTTCATTGGAGGAAGGCAGGCAGAAAGTATTCACAATGGACCACAGCATTAGTGTAGGGATTGCCCACAAGGCCAAGTGACATGGTGGCCGAACCACTGCTACACTTGAATGTGGTTGTGTAAATATGCATGTAAGCCCTTGCGGGTGATTTTAATAAAAATATATTGAAAAATACTTGATTTATTTTTAATGCATAAAGTAAGCACTTAAGTGTGGAGTTTATGTGTTTACCTATTCTTATTATCTTACCTGCTTTTATGGGTAAAATAATTAAAATACTAACTGGATGTCATTAGAGATGTTTCAGAAAACTATTTGCCTTTTTCAAAATTTTTAAGATGCTGCCACCTAGTGAATTTTATATAAAATCATTTTGTGATAATTTCATTCACATTTGTATCTTCTGGTCCTTTCCTTGAGACAGTTATATTTTAATAATTTATGTTTTCTGCCACCACTGGGAAAGAACTGTACATGCGTTAAAACATTGTAGTAGCCCCCAGTGATGTTTTTATGTGGTACCACAGATGTGACCACAGGGCTTTTAATAATGGATTTGATAGGTGAAGTTTCACAGTTTCTTCATTGTACAATTCCTTATAAATAATTGATAATAAAATAAAAGTGCTGCCTTTTCTATTCCTTGACGTTCTTAAGGAAAGCTGATTTGCAAAAATGTGTCTATGAAAAGTTGAGTTCTAAAAATTGCTTCATAAAAAAAAATCATTGGTTTAATTTGAAATGGTGGTGAGGAAAAAGATGTCAAATTCAGAACTTTTTTCCCCAAAAAGATTTGCAGTATGAAGTGTACTTTAAAATAGAAGCAAATGTGTTTGTGTATATGTGTGCATCTATTGAAGCTATTAAACATTAGTCTGCAAACCTAGGTTTTGATAACCTCTAAATCTGAATAGAGATAATTGTATTTTTTCCTATCACTACCAAAACTCATGTTAGCATGGATCATCTGTTGTATTTTTATAACAGGTATTGCTCATTTTGTGTGTGTGTGTGTGTGTGTGTGTGTGTGAGAAACAAAGCACAAATCCATGACTCCCTCTCAAAAAAAAAAAGCAGTTATGTAGTGCTTATAAGAACTTTTTATTTCGCAAGATGCTAGTTCTGACAAATTATAATGAATAAAGTTTCTAATTAGCTGACTCTTCAATATGTTGAGTTTTCTTTATGGGATTTAATATAATAGATTAAGAGTCAGCAAATCTTTTCTATAGTGGGGGTGAGACAATAAAAGATTTAAATTTTGTCAGCCACATAGTCTCTGTTGCAACTACTCAATTCTCTTGCAAAGGACATAGACAATATTAAACAAATGAGACTAGTTGTGCTCAATTATAACTCTATTTACTAAAAAGAAATCATAGTTTGCATCCCTCTGTCCTAGAGAAAGTACTTGTAATAACAGTTTGGGTTATTTGTTCCTGAGGTGTTCAAACAATTTAAAATTGGTCCCTCTGCAATTATTTACTTCAAAAACTTTCACTGATAGATGTGTTTCTTCAAAGTTGCAGGAAATCTACAGTTTTGAGAATGTAATATTATATATGCACTTCGTACACTAACGGTAGGACTCAGAGGTAAAACATTTTTGCAAACTGAACCATTACCACGATTTAATTATTATTATTTTCTTTTTTAATTCTTGTTCATATACAAAGTTTTCTTAATGTGGAATGAATACTACATTCTCTAAGTAAAACTTTAACATTTTTGATATGCAGATAGCTAAATGGCTTTGATGGTGTGTCATAAAATTAGAAAGTTTCTACTTGGATACAATTTGGGTAATATATCACTACTCCAGGTTGTCTCTGGGAACTTATTGGAAACAGAGTTTAGTTTTTAAAACACTGAATTCTACTAGGCAGACTACAAAACATTGGAAACAATACAAGTAAATAACTAAGACAGAATAGAGTCAGTAAGTGGCTGTTAGGATCTCCAGTCAATATACAGGGACAACACAGTGTAGAGTCAAAAATATTGCTATAGATCATCTTTCTGTCAGCTGATTTGGGCAGGACTTTGTGTAGGATCTTGCTAGTCTCCCCTGAGCTCACTCATGCATCTCTGGCCAACTAAGGGGGTGGGCGGTGGGGAGAGCAGTTGATCCAGACTTAGGTCAGGTGAAGATGACTCTCATATACATTTTTTTCATCTTCCTTCTGGGTCAGAAGGTTGACCCAAGCAAGCTTGCCCTTCTCACAGAACTAGCAGGGAGCAAGAGACAGCAAGCCTAACCACTCAAGTGCTTTGGAAATTCTGCTTGTATTACATACGCTAACATTCCATTGGTCAAAATAAGTCACCAGGGCTGATGCCAGTGGCAGAGAATCACACCCTGCCCACCTCAAGGGGAACTGAAAAGTTCCATGACAAAGGACATGCATACAAGAAGGGACAAAGAATCAGAACCATTAAGGCAATTTACCACAGCCAGTACACAATTTAACTGATTAAATTAAATATGAACATAATGTGGGGTTAAGTGATAAACTGAAAACTGTTAACTCTTTCAGGTTAGTAGGAATCACTAAAGCAGCAGTCTCAAACATTTTACACTCTTGTATTTCATGGAGGACCCCAAGAGGTTTTGATACTGTGTTTATATCTATCTATACTTACTGTACTGTAATTAAATTTTTTTAATGTATTTATTTATTTTAAATAACAATAACTAACCTATTACATATTAACATAAATAATTATTAGGGAAACAAAGTGTATTTTTTCAAACAAACAAAAAAATGATTTATATTTGTCAAATCACTTTACCGTTTGGCTTAATAGAAGACAGGTGTTTATTTTTTTAATACCTGTTTCTGCATTCAATCTATTTTATTTTATTTTATTTTATTTTTTGTGAAGCATATGAAGAAAACTGGTGCTTATGCAGATATATAATTGGAAAGAGTAGAAGTAGTTTAATAGCCTTTTGAGTTAATGGTGAATATTCTTTGATACTGTACCAGACTTTGGCAAATGAGAACTTCTTGGCAATTGTGGTGTGAAATGTGAAAACAAATCACTGAACTTTCCATACTTTGTTATATTAAAATCAACTGGTTGATTCTGCATTTTAAATAGATTTTTTATCTGTGTGTGACATGTAACATCAATCATTGATCATATGGAAAATACTGGATCACCAAGTTATGCATATTTTCCAAATATATATACAGATTTCATCATATACTTCAAAAATTATATATATTACTACTAAACTCATTAGAAATCTTTAAACACTGGGACATACTCATAGAAGCGGATACACATTTTCCAATATTCTAATTTCTTTTGGAAACTACTTTTTTACTAGCAATAAATACTCTTAGTAGTTTTCCTTGAACTGATAGACTCACTTCATTCATTTTCAGAAGAATGTCTGTCAAATACTCACGTATGAATTACTATTTTTCTAGCAGTTGCTCTTTCATGCACAAACTGGTTCTCCATGAAGTAGAAGTGGCTAGTTCAGCCTGCAACTTAAGTAATTTCATAGGTGCCTTAGTTTGAGACAACCATCCTACTTTAGCATGTGGTCAAATGTTTTATGCATACTTGCCATATTAAACATTAAAAATATAAGAATTAAGGTATTGTGACTTAATACAAATTTATTATTTTTATGGCTTTACCAAGGGTATTTTTAAATTAAGGTATTATTGATATACACTCTTATGAAGGTTTCACATGAAAAACAATGTGGTTACTACATTCACCCATATTATCGAGCCCCCCCATACCCCATTGTAGTCACTGTCCATCAGTGTAGTAAGATGCCACAGAGTCACTATTTACCTTCTCTGTGCTACACTCCCTTCCCCATGATCCCCCCCACATCAAGATGTGGTACATATACACAATGGAATACTATCAAGGATATTTTTAAGTGAAATTATTTTTCACTCCCCTGCAACTTTGGCTTTAACAGGCAATGACTGCTAGCACAGTTTGGTGCTGCTGCCCTGATTTGTGCTAAGGTGCCAGCAGTTTTACCCATCACCGCTTTTGCATTGTGAGTGCAACTTTCAACACAGTGAAGAAGGCAAAGAATGTTTTCATTTTATGAAAATTGCTTTGACCTGAAAGGGTTTTAGGAATGCCCCAGGTTTCGTGGTTCACAATTTGTGAATAATTGCACCAAAGGATGAACCATATTTATGACATAGCAGTTTGTCAGATTTTCTTAAAGATATTTGTACTCACTAATTCTAATCACTAAGTAAATTCAAAACTTGTTATTATGTTCATCCCCAGGGTTGTTTTGTTGGCTTTGATCTAGCACATGCAGTTGGAAATGTCGAACTCCATTTACATGACTGGGGAGTTGATTTTGCCTTCTGGTGCTCCTACAAGGTACGAACTAGTTAATATATTTGCATCCTTTGATTGCACATAGACATTAAATGTAAAACTAGATGGGCGGTCAGTTTTAACTATTTGAATTACTTTCTTCCATTTCTTTCATTACTGTGTTTTCTAATTTTAGTTAGTTGTGCAGTCATATGATAAATAGTGTGATACATAATTAAATTCTTGAATTTTCATCCACTAAAGAACACTTACTCCTTCAATTCCCTGCCTCCTTTGAACAAGTCAGGAGGTTTTAGAAAAAAAAAAAGCTCTAAGATTAGAACTTAATTAAAAAAGATTATGGTCTCGGATTTTTGTTGATATGTTGTGAAATTTCTACATATGTAAAGATATTCTTAAGAAATCGGCCTGGTATTGACTTTTAAAGATGACTTAATTGACAGCAAGCATGGAAATGAACCAATTTTATTTTGATTTAGGTATTTTTCAAATATGATGCTCTTCTTGCTATTAAATACTTTTGTGACTTAATAATTGAATAAGCTTTAAAATCAGATAGACTTCAGCTGGACAATTATCTACTAGTTGGAGCAAAATTTGGCCAAAAAAGCAATAGCCATTTATTCTCACTTAGTAATGCTATGCTTCATTCATTTTTCTTTAAACAAGGTGACCCAAAATTCTGTTTTATTATATAATCTCAAATAATCACACATTTTGAACTGGTCGAAAGCTGTTTTCATAACAAAGGAGTCAGATGATCACATTGTTTACTTTTATTAAAAATTCACATTAACCTATTCGGTTAACTTATTTTCAATCCAGTATTTAAATTCAGGAGCAGGAGGACTTGCTGGAGCCTTTGTCCATGAAAAGCATGCCCATACTATCAAGCCTGCGTGAGTACTATCTTCAGATTTTTGTTTGGTGTGGATACATTCATTTGCATTAATAATATGCTATACTTACATGAGTTAAGATGTGATCCAATAAGAATCTGGATTCATTATAATTATTTTACTACTATATTAACAATGATGCGTTTTGTCAGAAATAAGTGTTTCCAAAGAGTTTGGTTGGTAGAACAAGAAATCTAATTACCAAAAGGGAAGCTTCAATGCTACATCAAGTCACTGTAATCACGTAGAGCAGATGGTTTAACACAGAGACTACTTAATTTTTTTTTCAAAAATTAGACTTCAGAAAATTTCAGATTCCTAGCATTGATGATAAATCAAAGGCAACCAGAGCTGTGCCAGGTAGAGTCTTAAATGTGATATGTCATTAAAATTGCATTTACCTTTGCAGCTAGAGACATCGTATGACGGTCTTGTAAGGAATATCTTCTGTCCTAAAAGATTTTATAATCCATGAAAACTGAATAAGCTGAACACTGAATAACAGACTGACTACATAAAAAGCAATACTTTGCTATTTTATATAACATTTTGCATTTTTTAGAGCAAGATTAAATGCAAATGTGATACATCAACAAATTGGGGGACTCATAAGTGTTCCTTTTATTTTTCTCTGGTATGGAAATATATAATATTCTGGAAAAATGTCCATTCATAGCTATTGTATCTGCTGGTGTGATGAGGAGACTGTCTAGTCTCTTAAAGGTAAAATAATAATGTTTGATTAGTTTTTTGAGTCTTCTCAGCCACTGGCTAAGTGGTATAATCTTTATATGAATTGAAGCTGAATTAGTAATAAAACTTGGAGCACCTAACATTTCTGATGTTCTATGCATATAAATCCTAGAATTTAAGATTATTTTCTATAGTTCACTCAATCGTGTCAGAAATTTCTTCAAGATTTTAAAGTTTTAAAATGAAATAGAGCATTTTCTTTAGAGAAGTATTTTGTCAGGCAGATATCTTCCTCATATATATTGTCAGTACATTAGATTTCTCCCCAGGTCCCAAATCCTCTGGAAAGAATAAAAAGCATATAGCATAAGAATGCCATCCACATTTTCAAAGGTCTCTTTTTCACTTTTAGCAAACCCCATTAAAAATATTTTACTTAGCATAATTGTTTTCCATACTGACAGTATATAAAATATTGCTCACTTGTATGTGAAACCTCTCCATCCTCACCATTTCCCACTCAACACTTACTTAAATTGCAATAGAGGATCTGATGCAGTACATCAAGCCAAAGGGCAAGCCAGTGAGGATGGTGGGGAGTGTGGTAATCTATACTAATTCTAGAGAATGCAAGTGATAGCAGGTAAGCTCTGATATTGCCACATATGCCTTCTGCACTTGAGATTTCTGTCACCATTATTTACCAATCACGGATGAGGAACAGGAGAGAGCAAAGGGGTTGTAGTATACTCAGCTTTGCCTCATCTTGTAGAATCCCCACATCCTCTAGACACTAAGTAATTGTTAAGTCTCTGCTCCCAGGAGAAAGATCATCTAGACAGACCAGATTTCACATTCCAGTTTGCTCACTTGCTGGTCCTTTTTGCCTGAAGAGTGTTCCCTGACCTCTCAGTGTTCCAGCTTCTAAAGGAAGATAATATCAGCATTTGCCTCGTAGATACTTAGTGTGAGAATAAAATGGGGATGATGTTTGTAAAGCAAGAAGCACAGCCACGTCAGCCATGCATGGAGGCCAAGTACTGGGTTGCTCACAGTGAGTTGGCATGTTAGCTTTCAGACATTTGCCTAGTACAGGTCATTTCTCTCAAGCAGGAAATAGAGTCCTTAAGTTTATTGCTTGTGATCTTTAGGACATTACACAGTTTTGTACCTATCACCAAGTTTATTTCAGCATGGCTTTGTCTGGGTATCTCCATTCCTTGAATACTGTCTGGTACTGGTCTTACCATCTTACTGGTCCCCTCACTAATTAATGAGTTGAATAAGGTCTTTTTGTGTGTCATTTTATGTTTGTATAAGACCCAAGCTTTTAACTTTTTTGAAAATTATGTTGTTAACTATTGTTACATCTTAACTGTGTGGCTTTGGAGACCAACAACACTCAAATCAGGCTTGACTCATGAAGATCCCCCACCCATCTCCCCCACTTTATGGGAAACCCTAAACCCTTTGCTGTTAAAGCTTCTTTTTATGTGGTGTCAGGGTGACTAATGCTTATGGTGCCAACTATTCCCCTGTAGTGGAATTAACTGCTGTTGATACTGTAAACTTTGTGAAATAAACTTTGTTGCTTAAAGAAGGCTGACATCTAGTGGTTAACCACGTTATTTCCAACAAATACTATCAAAATTAACATTTCTTTTTCCTGGCCAGTCATTCATTCTTTCTCAAGTATTTTTAAAATACATGAATTTAAATTTTTTTATTTGTATCATTTGACCATATATTTATAGTTTAATAATTATAGTTCAATAAAAAAGCTTATCTACCTCTTTGATAAAGAAGTAGAAGAGGATGAAGGTGAAAATGAAGGTTAGGGGTATTCTAGGTGTGTGGTTACACAGAATACATCAGTGTTCCTAAAGGCTGGGAAAGAAGGCATTATGGGAGTGGATGGCCCATTTGGTATAAAGAGTGCTTCTCAGGGCATGTAACCTTGTATTCTAAAAGGTTAATATTCAGTATATAATTTTAAAATATCTTTTATATGATTTTTCCATTAGCAACTAGTACATTAGATCTGTACAAGAGCTTTCACTTCCCTTTTTTGTTCAAATAGGCATTTTGGCCATTGTTCAGAACTGATGACCTCAGCCTTTTTTCCAAGAACCCTTTGCCAATAAAGAGAATGAGTGGGGGCCAGAGTCAATCCACTGCATTAAGCATCATAATTCAAACTGTTACTCTCAACTAGAATTTGACCTGATCCTAGTTTATCATTACTTTTTCTCATTCCAGTGTCATATTCGAAACCTTATCTGTAGCTAAGGATTACACTAAATTAGGACTGGTTAACATTAGAAATGTTGACTTTCCTGATACCCTTTAGATCAATACTTAACCCTGTGAATTTGGGAGATTCAAAGATATCTGAAGTCCCCCCAAAAATTCTTCTCTAGGAGCCCATAGACTGCAATTCAAGATCCTCCTGCCCCGCCTGTTTTAGAGATTCTAGCATAAAAACAAGAGTGGATCACATGAGCTATTAAGATTCTTTGTATCACTTACTTTTTTACTCTGCCCACTGAAATCATACATACTGGAAATATGCGGTTCCTCACTTTTCATGCTACAATAACAAACTTCTAAATGCTCCATGTATTAGATCTCTTGAAATGCTCATTTCTCCTTTTTTTTTTTTAGTGTTTTTTGAAAGGCTAAGAATGGGACCTACTGAAAACTTTGATGAAAATGCTGGAATTTCAAGTCATGCCAATCCATTTCCATAATCAGTGAGAGATATTTGATTGAAGTCTTTAAGTAGAGATGGCATTTTTAAGACTTTATTAAGGGCTTGAGTCATCTCCGTTAATGTAGTAAGTAATTTTCAGGCTAAAAAGAGACCGTTAAAGAGACTGGCTGACTTCAGTGCATGGTTTAAGCAAATTTTAGAACCCAGAAATTCTATTATTATTATTATTATTTGGCAATTTAAAGAAAAGAAGAGCATATAACAAACAATATTCAGGAAAGACTAAGAAAGGATAACAATAAGTATCAAGAAAATTAGAAAGACTAAATATTATAAGCATATGCTATACTTAGCCCAACTGTACAATTAATATAACAGGGGGAAATCATTTAATGCACATTTGTTCTGGAGAATGCTGACTCTAAATATTTAATTTTACCTACTTTTCCAGGCGTACTGGGGAATACCATAGCCCAAAATTTACATATAATTTAAATCTTGTTTTAGTTTTGTAATGATCCTTTCTGACTTACAGTGTATCACGTCCTTGTGTGGTACCTGCATAAGGCCTCCCTGTCAAAGGCTGAAAGCATGAGCATGTAGGGGGCAGGAACAAGGTGTATGAATTCACAAGACTCCAGGTGTTTTCAGGTGGGATAGGCTGTTCTCACTGGATTTCGCAGAATCCTCACAGAATTTCCAGTTAACATTTGACCTAGACCTCCTGGAGCATTGGGTATACCTATTTAGCCTGTTTCTGGAGTTAGGTGCTCATTATTAACGTGGATAACTGCTCATTCACAAATCCCTGACTTCTCAGCCATATTACGTACACTTGGCCATCCCCTGTGTCATTAGTGTTTACCTCTCAGAGTCCTAAATTTCCAGTGGACAGTTTTCTTTTGCTTCTGCTCCGATGTATGTGATTCCTCTTCTCTATTTTACTTTCAGCTTTTCGATAATTCTCTCAATGCCTCAACCTTTAGTCCTCTTGCCTAGGAGGGCCTAACACCCATAGTCATGCTTTCAACAATAGATATTTGTATAGTGGACACCAATTTGTATTTCCATTCTAACAACTTGTTTACTTTTCAGCCCTTATTTTCATCTGATGGCAAATTGCAAGAGTTGCTGATTATCAAAGCATTATTCCAGTCCACAGAGACACATGGTAACATAAGAAAGCAAACACTGTTATAAGAAGAAATATTTGCTAATGAACTACTCACTTCTAAGACTAGCTCTTACTAAACATGCTTTCCCAATTAGTATTAACATGTATTGCTATGAATTATTATAAAAAATCTTGGTCTCTTGCTGATTCTAGAATGTTATAAATATCAGACAACACAATGAAAACATAATGAAAATGAGTTGAAAAGTAAAATTTTTCCAGAGATTCAAGATTTCATGTGGTAAATGATACTGAAAAAATGCTGAATTACAAAATCTTAGACAATGAGAATCTTCCAGTTACAACCATTAAAAGATGAAGTGAAGGAAATTAGATATGGTACTTCAAAAGCAAATGACTTGAATATCAGGGACTAGAAAGAAATGATGTATGCTTCAACAAATTTTGTAGAAATGATCATCTTTATGATCATACTGTAGAAGTTAAATGTTATATGAGATTATATTTTGCTATAACATTTTTTAAAATACACCAGAAAATCAACACTTGATTTATTATTCTTTTCAATAATTACCATATTATAATTTTATCTAAGTTATGTCAAATTTTAATATAATTTTAAACTTTACTTTTTAAGAGTATCTCAATCAAACCTTTATATTTTTTCCATTTATTGCTACAAAACTAGGGTTACTGATTTAAAATGGGTTTATTTTAAATGCCTTTTCCCAGTATTCCATTTGTCATCAAGTAATGAGGACTTCCAGTATATCTTTATTTCTTTCTAATCAGGAATTAAACATGGTGAAACTTCCATTTTATCTTGCACAAGTATGCTTCAAAAGTGTTCATTGCTTTATCATGCCAAGAAAATACCCTGAATCAATTAAGGAGATGTGGACAGATATAAGCAACAAGTATTTTTGTACAAGAAACTTTCACAGAAATAAACATATTGCCTGTGATTTTAAAATCTTCTAATCGATTCAGAGAGATGTCATTTCATAGCTGATGACTTAAATGAAAGGAAACCCAAGATTACAATATGTGCCACAGGGAACTTATCATTGCTAGGTGAGTTCTCAGACATCAATAGGAGCAGTGGAAGGATGGGTGACTAGCTCGGAGCTGCTCCGGAAAAGCTTGAGCAAGGCAGTGGGGAAACCTGCAGATACTAATCCTCTGCAAAATGGAATGCTATGTTAACTAAGTGAATAAATTTACTCTCTGCTTCTTTGAAAGCTGAAATTGTTGCTTGTGAGAGATTTCATACGATTAGTTTCATATATTTAAGGAGGTATAAAGAAGAAGAAAGAATGACTTAAATGCTATTTCTTAAAGGGATATGTCAAGAGATCTTTTCCTTTTTATACTCTTCAGTAGAATTTTTATGGAATCTGAGTTATTGACTTAACATTTAAAAGTCTATCTATTATCATAAAATTGCTCTTAATCCCCATTCTACAATATTTTAGAAATTATGAACAGTGGTAAAATCAAGTTTGCTTAATGCTATCACTTAGTTCTGGAGCCATGCCCACGGAGTGAATTACACCTGTGGTAAGATAGTCCCATATGCAGGACTCTAGTAACCACAGTGTTTCTCATGTGAGTGTATATTAATGATACCAAAATAAAAACAAATAAAAAAATAATAATAAAAAGATAATCACCATATCCTCACTGTAAGGGATCTGAAAAAGATAAATTGATTAAAGAAAACTCACTTATGGAATAATGACAAGTAACCTACACCTTTCTTCATAGAAACCATTTTAGAATAATAATTATAAAATGTTCCCTCATTTTCTTACCTTGACAACTTTTACTATACAAATTTGCCCAGATAATTTTCTTGTTGTGAATTTATACTGTGATCATAAAAATAAAATTTATACACTGAGGCATGATCAGTTAAAAATAAGTTCAGTAAATAATCTGATTTTTTCAACTCAATAAAAAAAAGTAATCCTGGCTCTTTTAAGAAAGCTGGGATAGTAATTATCAGTATAAAAAGATACATGAAAGCCATTGTTTCTTGAAATCACTCCTCTCAGATAATAATGACACAATCATTAGTTTGGGAAAATTGAAGTCCTTTGAAACCTCAAATTTTATTTTCTCTTCAAATATTGCAGTCTAGTGTCTCTGAAGATACATGAGGTCAATGAACCTTTCAGACACAAAAAATAAAACTTGTCAAGGAGTTTCAGCTTTTGTTTTAATTACTTCCAGTCGTGTCCCTAAAGTGACCTTTGAAATCTGCAGGGTTTTTAAAAAATGATTAAGAACTATTGCTAAACTTTTATTTGTCTTCACTGAGAAAATACACATATCCATCTGGCTCTTTATGGTGCCGAAACAGCCACAGTGCCGTGGCAAATGCTGTGAACCATAGCATGGGGAACAGCTCATCACACCCAGACCCACCGAGTCCAGGGCCTTCCAAGGCTGGCTGGGCTAACACCACAGACCACAAGCACATTTGCAGTACATTGCTCACAACAAAGAACCGAACTCATGTAATCCATTTCCCTTTGTTCACTTGTTTGCACTGCACTCAGAGGAGAGGATGTGACTGGATGGAGATTACCTTTTTCTCCAGAGTTGAGGTGTCTCCTCATTGTGACCAGTTTCATATAGATAGCTTGCCTTGGTTCCCATATGAACCTATGCTCCAATCAGCTTTTCTCCATAGTTTTCTCCAGTCATCTTCAGTCAAGGTTTCATATTTGGCACAAGTCATGGCAACTTAGCCAAAAATGGCTGTTTGGCTTTTTTTTTTTTTTGAAGGGGCCTGTGATGCTTGTGAGAATGATTCATCTTTTCTTGAGTACACAGGCACTGTCTTTTGATCTTTCTTTACTTTTATAATCCACAGTGCCCCCAAAAAAATTGTTTAAAGTTTTGCTTTTGATTATATGGTTCTTTCTTTACTTTGAGCATGAGAGGCAAACCATCTTCTATCCTACAGAAGTGTTTCTACTTTGCAAGTTATTCTGGAGGGAGTATGATTTGCAAAATACTGTCAAATTAACTATGCATTTCCAAATGCTTTTACAAGACAAAATATATCCATGATCACTAGCTACCGACAGCTTGATCGTCCTTGGTTGGTATTTTAGTCAACATTGCAAATAATTCTTTTTAAAGCTCTAAATTCAGCCATCATCTCTCTGTGGGCTTTTAGCATCAATATTACCTCATAGGATTATAAACTGGTATTTCAAAATAATAATATATTTCAAAAAAGTATATACGGGAAATTTTCAAAGGCTTTATTTGTTGATAAAACTTTCACACCAAGAAAACATTGACAGCTTTTGTAAAGAAAGCATATTATTCTGAAACTTAAGGAAACAATTTTCATTAACTAAAACTCATTATATCAGGAAGTACTTTTTTTTATAACTATGCTTATCATACTATTAGCTCACTGGACATATTTGAACAAGCCTCTTGAGTAAGATTTGAAGACAAAATTGAATATGTAGCAGAACCAAGTAAAGCACTCTATCTTAACATGTTTAGAGATGAGTGGGCAAGTGAGGGGAGGAAAAGAAATTGAACTTTATGATATTTCTTCAAACTGCTTTTTAGAGTAGTGTGAAATCAGTTGACTTAGAACAGAGCAGAGCAGTTGTGAATAGATGAATATTTTTTAGAAAATAGGAATTGATAGAGATCTTTATTAACTAAGAATGAGTTGATAATTCTACCTGTCTAATTTCATGGCCATGTTGGACCTTATACTAGTCATGCTCAGGGACTCATTGTTGGAATCAAGAAATGAATGAATAATTTAAGGACTGAATAAATTATTTTGTCAGTTTTCAAAACCTGCTTTTGTCACTTAGCCATGCATTTACTTTTCCTACAAATTTGATGGTCACCAGCTGCCTGGATTTAGATTCTCCTAGCTCTTTCTCTCATTTTTAGTTTGTTTTTTGTTGTTATTGTTACAGTTTATATCTACAGCTTTCTCTGGTCCTTATTCTGTTCACTAGCAACACCTTCTATATGTGTACCTGAATTACTGCTATTTCTGGATTCTGATATGTACTTGAACTATAGCAATTGTGCTTCTGTTTCCCAAACTTTCTTCTCACTCCACATGGTAATTCAGCAACATGAAAGTCCTGCTGCGAGGGATGGCCTAAGACCTTGACTGGGAGACTTACATGCCTATGAAGCCTTGTGCAAATCCTACCAAACTGATCTCACTTCCCTGAGGGAAGAGGTTGAGTATGCTCAAACACATCCTTGTTTGCATTTGGTCATCCAGAATTGATACAGAGGTTAGAAGAAACACTTTAACTAACGATAGATGAATAGAGCTCAGAATACCCCAAAATGAAGAGGAAAAAAAGTCTATAATTATTCTAGAAAAAAGTTAATATTTTCACTGAACGTTGTTGAATTTTGACTTGTAATCTTTGAAGGCACAGCTGCATAATGCCTCTGTCCTACATTTGCACTCATTGCAGAAATATTCATTGAGCAGCTACTATATTCCTAGCAATTTTTAAAGTATTTGGAATATAAGGATAAACAGAGCAAAGACCCCGGCCTTCACTGAACTTACATTCCAGCAAGGGAAGAGAGAGGGTCTATACACATAATAAATATGTCTGAAGTTGATAAGTCCTATGGACAATTGGAAAAGTAAGAAACAAAAAGGAAGTATAGAAATACTCTAAGTGGCTCCTTAGAAATGTACAGTATAAAAAAGTCACTCAGGAAGCCTACACTGGAAAAGTAAGATATGGAGGAAGGAGTGAAGGAAGTAAAGAGTGGACCAAGCAGTTATCTGGTTAAGAGAGTTCCAGGCAGAGGAAGTATTTTATCAAAGGCTCTCCGACAGGAGTGAGTCTTAAGTGTTTGAGGAACAGCAAGGAGGCAAGCATGGTTGAAGTAGGTTAAGCAAACTGGAGATTAGCAGATAAAATTAAGAGAGACAGAAGGTCCAGGAAATGCAGGTCCTTATAAAAACAATGTAAAGACTTGGGATCCATGACCCAGTCTGCCAGAAAATTGACATGACATAGCAACTTTTAAAAAATCACTTGGAGGCTTTGTTGGAAATAGGCTATAAAAGGGTAAGGGTGGACTTTGGAAGACCAGCTAGGGAATCATTATGGGAAGCAGGCAAGAGGGGACAATAATTCAAAGCAGGGGAGAAGCAGAGGAGGTGATGAGACATTGTAGAATTCTGGATCTACTATAAATAAGGTGGCAGCACTCTGAAGGAGGTCAGAAATAGAAATGTGAGTGTCAGTTAAGGGATGTTTGTAGCCATACAGGCTTGAGCAGCTCACCGTCTAAAATGTGGTAATGGCAAACAAGGTGAAGAAAGCAGAACAGAGTTAAAGTTAATAGGAAACTGGATCAACAAGACACAGAAGAGTTTGGATAGAGAGGCAAGCATGAGGGGAGAATCAAAGACTGATGTTTGGGCAAAGGGATGCTAAATCATTCATCAAACATCATATAGTTATTTTATTTATCAACTAAAAAATATTTCTATGTTATAGGCAAAGCACTAGGGATATGGACCTGAATGAGTTCTTATTCTGGAACTTACCAGTTCAGTGTGAAAAGCAAAGGAAAGAGAGAGGTTGAAGAACCCTTTCCTGAAGAGGTGATAGTTGAACTGACTTTTAGTCAGACTGAAGGGGAACAGGCACTGGTAGGGTGTTCCAGGCAAAGAAGTTTTATGTGCATCCCAGTCAGGGAGGGGTCAGAAGAGTGATGTCCTTGTGTTCCAAGTAAGGAATTTTGATTTTATCTTAAAGACGAAGGGGAGCCATTGACTCTTCATGTGGAGCCACATGGCGAGCACACCCCTTCACCTCTCCAGGCCTTGCTTTCTCATGGGAAAAATATTTAGGTCTGGGCATCTTTAAGGTCCCCTTCAGCTTTTAAACTCTCTGATTCCTAAGATAAAAATAAGGCATCAGAGTAAGTTGAACACCTGGTCGGGATAGCTCAGAAACTAAAACCAACTTGACATATCATTGATTATATGGATGAGTTTAGTGACCTTCTTCCCCTCCACAGTTTTTACACAAATAGGTGGCTGCAATAAAACAGCAACTTCAAACAAATTTGTAACAAACTTTATTACAATTTTCTCATCTTTATCCTTTTCTCAATGGTAAAACACTATATACATATTTCTTAAAGCTCAGCTGCCAAAATCTGTATTATGAAATAACGAATATATATAAGCTATTTGAATAAATAAATTTCTCATTACCTTCTGAATAAAACAACCTTTGAGGAACTTTTGATTCTGTGAAACATGATTATTTGATGAGGATTGTAAGTAGCATACTTTTATTTGAAGTTAGGTTATATAGGACATTAGGATATAATTAGACATTCAAACTTATCCCCAATTGTTATTACAGATTTTGTTTAAGAATAAACAGTTATGCTGTATCCCAAATGTTCCATGTTCTTTGCAATGCCATAACAGTTTGATTGATTCAACACATTTTTTTTTGGAGCCATGAAAGACAATCATTTTTAGTTGTAAGTTGTGCCCTTTGATGGGTAGGGCCAGGAGGTGGGGAGTGGGAAGAGGAGGAAAAAAGAAAATTAGGTTCATATTCCTAAACACAGGGTTACATTATTAAATATTTGGTGATAAGCATACAAATTAAGGACATTATGAAAGCAGTCTTTTATGGAAATGCACTTTCTTAGAAAAGATTGTGATCTTATATCTTTATATGTTAGATTTTGCTCTGGTGAGGAGCTGTCTATTTAACATAGGCTGAAAAAATGGGGATACATTGTTTCATTTAGTTTTGGTGACGTATGGGGTGAAGAGAGGTAAGTGGTTTTTGAAATAAGTTAAATTATTTCTGTGCATGAAATATTTAGGGATTCATACTGGAGATTCTGCCATTAAAGGCTTGCTAAGGAGATCAAGGAGAGTTTGGCTATTTCATTTCAATAACTCTTAGCATCTAAAATCATATTCTGTGGATCCCTGGTGACTTTCTCATTCAGAGTCTGAATATCATGCCTTTATAATAAGTGACGCTTTCCATTTGATAATACTTAGTTGAAACTCTTTTTAGGAAATTTATGATGTTCAAAGAACACAAAGCATATTAAAATCTACTTTTTATTATTTATTGGATTACTTCCAATACCTTCTCTCAAAATTCTTGTAATATCTTCATTCTAAGTAACTCCCTGCTTGATTTTTAATTTTTGATGGCAAAAGTTTCAAATTTCTAGTCCAAATAAGATGAGATTACATCTTAATTGTTGCTCATACTCAGTTTGTAGGGATGCTTTATGAAGCTTGTTGTGATAATAGCTATTTGTAAACTAATTTAATGGTTTTTAATTTTACTTCATTAACTTTAGGTATTTGTTGTTTAGAACCATGCCAAGATTTCATTTACATTATATTTCTTTTGTATTTTTATTTTACCTTTCCTACATTTCAAGTGATGGGGTATGAAAATGAATTTAACTTTTCCCTAGGTCCTTGTGAGTTGGAGTCCATTCTGCATTTGAATGAATATTTTTTGAAATAATCATCTTTTTCTTTGACTTTAAACAGTCTCCATCCATTTGGAAGGAATTCAAGACATAACATATGGGTGATATGCTTACCCAAGTTCACTAAATTAGATGCCTAGGTCCATGCATTTTAAAGAAGAGGAACTGATTACAGAGATTACAAACTACAGGGAAAGTCAAAAGAACAGGTTTTCGGGAAGGCAAAAAACACTGCATATGAAAAGAATTGGGCCATCCTCTAGCTTGGCATCCTGCCAGCTCAGAACCCTAAGTGCAGTATTTAAGTAATCTGTGGAATATTGCTTTTATAAAATCTCTAATTCATCTTAAAAAATGTCTGCCCCAGATTATTTTGCATTTTTTTGTGAATATCCTTTGTCATAGTCATAAATATCTACATTTAGGCCACAATGACTAATAACTGTGTTCTCTTAAGACTATTTATTAAAAAGCTTGAATAAGTATGTTTTAGCATCTCAATTTCCTTGTCTGTATAATGAAGATACTAATAGTATCTACATCATAGGATTATTTTGAGGACTCAGCCATTGCTTAGAACAGTGACAGTGATAAACAAAGCTCAATTAACATATGTTTTTGTTTTTCTCAACGTTAATAAAACAATTTTAAGAACCTAAGTCAGGAAAAGCCCAGGCATCCCTAAGTTAAACTTCTTTGACTATTTTCATAAGACCTTTGAGGTCTTATATTTTATAAAGCTTAAATTTTAAGGAATCAATTACCTGGGTTCACATTGTTTGTTTTTTTATCATTTGGGAGATAATACAGAGAAAAAACTTCATCTCTCTAATGTTATTTTAATAAATAGGATTATTTATTCTTTTCTTACTTTATTAAATTAACAAAGTTTTTCAAAAATTCAACCTAGGTATGAGAAGTTATTTTAATATATACTCATATTAAAAATATATCATTGATGTTGTTTTTCATGAAAATACCTAGAATAACCTGAAAAATGTCTGACCCTAAAGTAGAGATCCCAAAACATTTTTACTTCAGAAGAGCTTATAGGTAAAAATAAATTTTAAGATAAAAATGTCATTCTCTTGTTATAATATGCCATTTAAATTATTAAATTTCTTTTTTACCAAGTGAAAATGTAGAGCAATTAATTTTAGAAAGTTGCAATTATTTCCAGAAGAAATAACATTTAGAATTTCATTAAGATTGAAGATAGATACCCCCCAGGGATTAAAAGAACATGGCAGTTGTTAATACTTTGTATCAAAATAAAGATGCAAAGGAAGAAAAACGTCATATGAAAATTCAGTGACAGTTTCAACAGTTAACCACTACTGCAAGGTCCAAGGACTCTGAAGCACTTAAAACATGGAAAATCCTGCCCCCTCCTTTTTTTACGGCTACATGGCAGAAAACTACAAGAGCTTATCTTTATGATTTGTTGAGTTGTTTTGATGAGTATCAAGTAAATGCCCTGATCACTGAATTCAATATCACTGTCACATCTAGAAAGTAGACTTTGTGCCATGTTGTATAGGAAATCATATTGTCCTCCTGCTCTGGAGTATGCTGACCTTATTTATTACTAATTGTTAGGGAATTATGGTAAAAATAGCCTCTATAAAGAGCTGTTGTTTTCTTTCTTCTGTTTCTCTTACTTTACTTTCCTTCTGTAATCACTTCAATATCTGTGCTGATGAAAATGAAACTTCTCATACTCTTGAGTCTCCAGTTTCATTTAGTTTGGAGTTTCAATCCACTCAGTGTCTCACTCCTAATGGAATATGTCAGCAACTCTGTCTTCCTTAGCTATTGTTTAATATCAAACATCTAATTTTGAGTTTATCCTCCTTTCAATTCTTTCCACCTCACTGTGTACCCTGGATTCTTGTTTCTTGATAAAGAAGCACAGGTACCACCCACAGTTAAGAGGCAAAAGGTCACACAAAGGCATGAACACCAAGAGGCACTCACCATTTTATTGAATTAATATTTGTTTAATTAGTTCCCTCCCCATTCCCATACCCATCCCAAAGACTTCAAACTCTTTGTGGGCAGGAACCAAGTCTGTTTTAGCTCACTGTACTATATCTCAAGCTTCTAGCAAAGTGCCCTATTAATTATTTTTGAAGAACTGATGACTGAAATATAGAAAAACTCTAATAAACCTCAAAAAAGAAAGGTAATTAAATTAGGAATAAAAATGATAGAGTGATTAATAACAAATATTAACTCTAACTTCCATTAACCTATTTTACTTTATCAGATCTACTTTTAGCTTCTGCTGTTCCACTCAGCTTCAGGAAATGAGCATTTCAACTTCTACTTGCGTATTGGCTTGTTAAGGTATTCTGTTTGAACACTGTCCTTCAACTTCCTTCGATGATGCCATCTCAGCCACAGCTTCTTGCATTCAATCAGTGTCCCTGTTTACTTACTAAGTAGGATTTGGGCTTAAGCATCTATATTCCTTTGGATGATCACTCAACCTTTTTTCAAATATAAAACAGTGAAAATAGCACCTGCCTTAGAGTGGTGCTGCAAAGATTAAGCCTGATGACATGAAACTATCATTCCCCTTTCCCAGCAAACATGTTACAGTTTCCATCCTTTTTGTCCTTCATAGTTCCCTGGGCAAAAGCTTTGCTTAGCTATGCCTTTTGAGTAGGATTTCCTATTGCCATGAGAATCAATAATTTGATTAGCTAGACCACTCTTAAATGTTCCACGGGATTATATAACTTCCATCTGGGGGTGATAGGGATTTGGTGGATGGATGGCAAACAGAATCAGAATCTCCTTTGGGACTGGTTCAGGGACTGGATGAAGGAGTCCCCCAGTGCCCTTTGTAATCTGTCAGATAGAAAAATTATAATTTCTTTAGTGAATAAATGCAGGAAAGGCATATTGATATCAAATAATGAGGTAGACAACTTAGAAACAATCACAATGATCATATCTGTGCTTTTTCATATACAAAATTAAAGTAGTTTTATAGCTTCAGTAAATAAAGCATAAAAAAAACTATGTCTCGGCCTCAGTTCATGGAATCAGTCCTTAGGTTGATGGTCTGATTTTTCTTTAAGAAAAACACATTTTTCCCTTTGTGTAGTCACTTGTCTGTTTCATCTTTAGGTTGTGAACATGTCAGGAGTACTTTCAAGCACAAGCTATTATTTCCTCCTACAATATCATGTTCACACACTAGGTCTTTGATGTTTCTGGCAGATATAACCAGCAGTCTTCATAACTCATACTCTTGAATTTTTAATATCACTCCATACACAGAAGTGACAAATACCTAGTGCTTTAGCAAATACACAAAAATGAAAGAGATGTTGCTAAATAAGAAAAAAGAATTGAAATACTCTCCCAACTTTTATTTTGATCCCATTGAAAAGAAATGTGGAAAAAATGCTGCCATTTTTTTCATTACCCTGTCTCACAGCCTGTGTATATGCCCTAGCTTTTTAAGAGAGAAAATGCCAGGAGGTAAATTTTGAATCTGTTTCCACAGAAGGCATTATGTGCAAAAGTGTTATCTATTACATCTTGGTAGAGAAGAAATAATTCTCTTCAACAAACTGTAGTATTTTTCTGCTCTTTCCAAAAACAAAAGATAAAATAATAGTCAATGCCTTTGTTCTAAATGATGGTGGACAGATCTGATTCATTCCGGCAAGGACTCCTTCCTTCCTTTCTACTTTTTATGCAAATATCATCTTAGCCTCAACAGCAGGGGTGAGACTGAGCTCCCTTCAGTGTCCTGCACAGTTCCACACCTGCCAGAATTATGGGCTTTCAATAAACATGCTTCACAATAAACATAGGCCCCTCAAATAAACAATTACTTTGAATAGTGGTTTTGTTTGCCCACTCAATTTAATTCATTGGTATGTCTCATTTATGCATTTTGATTCTGATATTTAATACAAAAAGATTTCAGAACTTTGATAAATACACTTTTCATGTTATTATTGATTCCACATGTCATCAGAAATTTGATAATTTTTTAAATTACGTGTTTAAATGTCATCAAACTATACACTTAGGTGGGCCTATTTTTATCTTTCAACTTATTTGGTGCAGGAAATTCAGTCTTGCAACTTTTAGGCAAGCTTAGTGACTGTCGTGATTTTTCTCAGTAAATTCAGAGTTCAAGTTCTGTCAGTTCAGAGTTCTTTTCCCATCCTTTTCTCATTAGGATGGCATCTAAGACTGCAGGGTTGAGCAATGTACAGAGCGCTCAGACACAGATAAGGGAGAGGCATCTGGCCCATGTCCGTCTCAAGGAATCCATTAAAATGTAACTGGAGCCCACTTGGTCGTCTGCTCCCATTACTGCTGCAGCCTCCAAGACATCTGTGGGACCACCACATCACCATGCCCTGTATCCCAACCCACCAGCTCTGTGGGCAATGCTGGGTCTCTCAGTCACTTCTGCTTCCTTCTCTGGGGTACAGGAATCTTAGGATGCTCTCTGGAATCTCTTGAGTTAGCATGACATTAGTAAATGGAGGTGCTATCTCAGGTCCCTTCTGCTAACATTTTTACATGAAATCTATGGCACCAAACTGGCATGGAGGGATTCTATATAGACCTTTTGGATTGCTTCATGTGGCTGAGGTAACCCCTCATAGGGCTGAGGAGCTCATGCAATTTCTATCATCAAATATATTTGGAATTCCCACCAACCTTACAATCATCCCAACTCTCATCCCATAGAATTTAATTGGGAGTAAGGAGGGCAGCTAGGCTCAGTGTTAGAGACCTGAATTCAGTCTTTCTCTTCCCTTTCTGAAGCTTCTCCTGCCTCAGCTTGAGCAAACTTTTTTTTTAATTCACAAGTTAGGTTCATTATTTCTTTTATTCTCTTTTCTCTTTGCTGTTTATGGAATAAAATTTATGCTGGGCTATATGAGACATGTGATGATTAGAATTCCAAAATCTCTATCAATTGCAAATCAGAAGCCTGGCTTTTGAATACTACTGTCTCTGCTGTAAGTTTCAAAAGCTCATTTTGAAGAAACTCAAAGCTAGAGAGTTTTGGTACTGTATACATCCTTTCTCTATGTAACAAATGACCTGAAGCAATAAAATTTATTAAGTCACTGTGGAGAGGAGAAAAGAAATCTATGTGTAAATGATGGGAAAAATTCTTAATATCTTCAAAGTTTTTATCACTACAAACATCTTTTCCAAACAATACTATATCAGTAGTTGTCCATGAATACATAGATTTTTCAAGTCAGGGGAATAGGAAAGTGTGACTAATATCTTAGGTAGCAAGTGGAGAAACCAAACTGGACCATCAGTTTTTTAATCAGAATTAGTAGTTTATTCTGGAAAAATCACTTGGCAAACTCTGAAATTGCAATAGCTAGTTAGGAAACTTAACTTTTAAGAAATCAGCAGAATTAAAGTCAAATATACAGAATAAAAAGATAACTAAGCGTGGAAAAGGGAGGTGAGCAGAAACTCGCCCACAAAGTCTGTGTGTGTGTTGAAAGTGGAGGACAGAATCAGAGCCATCATGCAAATGCTCAGTGAGCCAAACAGAATGAATCACCATGTGATGATTGTTCACAGATCGATGTGTACAACTGAAAATCCGATCAGCTTTCAAATGCCAGGTATTTCATAACCAGTGAAGACATGGAGAACAAATGAACACCTCTGAACACCTTAAACTTTCCCAGGAGACACAAAGAGATGCTAGATGTAAGCTTAGTTATTTGTTCATTTACTTATGTGAAGGATATTCCTTTTTACTTCCTACATAGGTCATTTTTCCCGTTTTGTTCTTTTTTATTTTTTGTTCATGGAGATGAAAGTTGGCAATATCTACAATTGCTGAAATATAATCATAGATTTTAAAGTCTTTAATGAGACCATCCAAAACATTTCCCCTCAAAGAATGACTTTTATATTTTGGGGTGGACAGGAATAAGCCATATATACTGAAATTTCAGATTCTACTGGTAACAAATAGTGTAACTTAGATGGAATGTCAATTTCAAACAATGAGAAATTCCCTGATGGGCTGTTTGAATTAAACTCAGTAGCTTGAGTTGAATTTAGAGTAATGTCAAATAAATGTTTGCCCAAACTGAGGAACTGTCTTTTCTATTTTCTCCATTATGTAATATATCCTATCTCCTTTACCTTTTCCATACAGGCCATATAAAATCTATAGTCTAAACACCAACCAATTCTTGAATATACTTTGCTCTCAGAGTTTACACTATTAAAATATTTTGGCAGGTTAACTTTTAAAATAAAGCTTGCCCTGAGGCCTTTAAAGTTCAAAGTGAACATGGATATGGATAAAGTATTTAGTTAATTGCTGTCATGTAAAATTTCACAGAGTTAATGGTTATGTCAATTGGAATGAGATGTTATATTGTTCTTCACAGCTGAGGCAAGACCTCATAGGCAACTTTATTTAAATTCTGTTTTTTCATAGGTACATCTTTCAATATGTGAATATGTAATTTAGAAAAACAATCTGGTTATTTCTGATAGGACTATTAAATTCTTCCTTTCTTATACACAGTATAAGTTGAGAATTTTCTGAGTGTACATAGATTTTATAAATTAGTACCAAAAAAAGTTTTGGTATAACTGTTCTTTTACATCAATTCTTGATGTTTTTCAACATAAATATTATTATGATAAATTTCAGCATCTTGTGTAAACAATTGTGTCATACAATTTTTTCTCTGTTTTATTCCATTGGTAGAGTTCAAACTGTTATATGAAGTCATATCTACATTAAACTTGAAAAAGTTCTGACCTGTATTCTACACTAAAAAAAATTGTAACTTTTGATAACTAGGCTTTTACAATTTCCTTCCAGTTTAAGTGAGGATTTAAAAAGTTAAAAGAAAGGCAAGTTTTTAAAATGTTGAATAAGTTTCAGATAATACCTTTTCATTGCATACTGGCAATATCTCAAATGGTTGACCTGTCAATTATATACCAGGGAGTAGCCTGCCTGGGGAAAGTCATTTAACTCCCCAAAGCCTTGCCCTTTCTTAGCTCAGGGTCTGCACATACTGCTTTGACTATCTGGAACACTCTTTTCCTTATTCTTTTGTTAAATATATTCATCCTTCTGCTCATATTAGTCAATATTTTATGAGAAATTCTGAAAAAGCTATAGTCTTTATTTCAGGGCAATGCATTAAATATTTATCAATTAGATTTACCTTCTCATTTTATATTTTTCTTTACTTCATCTGTCATAGACTCAGACAGGTTAATAAAACTTTTCTACCACAGGGTATTTCTATCAGTCCTTGTAGCTTCTTGTAATGCCTGCTTTATGATTGTTGCTTCCCTGTTATGTGATGTCTGGAGATTTATAACACTTACCTTTATTGTGAATTATCTCAATTCATTAGCCTTATAAAATGTTCTTCTTCAAATCGCTTCATCCTTTTTGGTCTGAATTCCACTTTGTCTGATACAAAGATTGTATCCACATTTGCTTTATTTTTGCATTTTCCTTTTCTATCTGTGCTCATTTTCTAAATTCTATTTCTTTCTGAATCACTCAGCTGATTCTCTTTGATTTATAGTACAATCTCATAACTTTGTGTTGCAGTACTTGAATTAAACCCATTGCTTTTTTTGCTGTTTTGGCAGCTATGCCTGGTCTTAATTCAAAGTCATTTAATGGCACATTTTCTATTTCTAGAGCTTTTTAAAGTCATTCAACATGAGATTTGCTTTTTGGTTCATTATTTTTCAGGGAACAGTTATGATTTTAAGAAGATTTTAATTTAAAATGTCATCTTTCTTCTTTTCTTCTATTAATTCCTTTCCATGAGCAACGGTAAACTTCGTAGGTTTCCCCTTCCTTCTGCCTAACCTCCCATCATCCCTTGGTTTAGTCAGTTTTGACTTTCTTGGTGTTTACTGTGTATTCTTTGATATGAAAATACATCTATGACTTGACTTATCAAGTTTAAGTTATAAGTGATCAGCGAAATTGCCTCACTTCCCCCCATTTTGCCAGTTGTTCCTTTTAACATTGTCATACATTTTCTTTCATTATGTCCTGTCACCTTAATCCTCACATTTGCTGAATCCTCATCCTATAATTAAATACATTCAGTTGTCACCACATATCTATCTGTCATAATTTCCCCAGTCATCTCTGGGCTGACTGAAGTTCACCATCAGGTAGATTTTCATGAAGAATTCATGGAAAAATATTAGCTGAACTCTTGCTTGAACAACAGCAGTAACTTTATACAGTTTGGTTTATACACACATAATCATGCACTATGTTTTCTTTTACTTTGTGTATTATACAGGTATTTCTGTGTTATTCTCTGTCATTGAATGGCTACATTTGATAAGCTGAAGCCCACCAAATGTTTTTTTCTTTATTCTGTCTTCGCCATTTTTGCTTTGAACAACAACATTTTTTCCAGCTTTAAAATTCAGTAGCTTAAATAAGCTATACATAAAAGTGACCACTCTGGGTTAATTCCACCCTCAACTCACTCAGACAATGTTCTGTTTTTTTCAATATATAGATTCAAGTCATTTTTTATTGAATCAATATTGTTTTGAATTATAGATTCTAAAAATGTTCTTCCAATTATTTTTGCTTTTTTTCTTGGGAAACTCACTTTGGCCATGATAGAAACTTCTTTATCTGCTTATTACGTTTATCATTTCTTCTGTAAACTCTTTTAAAACTTACTCTTTTGTTGTTTATTTTTTCTCAGAGCTGTCCTCTGACACTTGCCATCTTTTCTAGTTTTCTGACTTCCTTACATTCCTTCCAAATTAGTCTTTATTTCTTTTTTGTGTTTTATATATTTTTTCTCTAATTCTTTCCTGATTTCTGCAAACTCATTTTAATCCCTCTTATTGTCATGCTATATCAGTCCTATTCCTGCATTTTTACTTGATATTTTTCCATCATATGGATGTTGCTTCATTGCATTTTATTATTTTATCTATTTATTCACTTGCTTTGCAATTCCATCAGCTTTCTGGCAACTTTTTTTGGTGCATGTTTTTCATCTGTTGATAAATTTTGCTGTCTTTTCATTCTTCATGTAGAATCTTCATGGCAGTGCAATACGTAGTTCATTTTCCATGTGTCTAACCGAAAAAGTTGAATTTTCCTGTGTTAGCAGTTTGGGGAAGATACCTAAACTGGAGTTTAGGCACCCGTTACAGGAAGTTAGGGTCCAGGATCAAAGTAGCCCATCAGGTTCCTCATTCTCTAACTACTGCCAACTATTAGCACTCCTCTTGCTTCTTTATAAGGATATGCCTCCTCCTCTTTTCTGCATGAGACCTACTATAGCAGCCATTCTGAAAATGACCCTGCTCGCTCCTGTTGTTTGCCTCTGGTTTTATCAAGGGTGTAGATTTTGAAGTGCAAATCAGACAACTTTGCCTTCACTTCAGAAAGTATATTTTTACTGGAACTTCTGTAGATATGTTATCACCTGGGCTTTCACCACTCTGCCCTGATGATTTTCTTGAATTCTCCCTGTGCAGCTTCTACCCATGTAAGCGTTTCAGGGAGAAAAACTGGGGTGCTGGAGTTAGGAGGAGGTGTTCAATAGGTTTTGAGAATGAATAATTTAAATGAAAGAAGAAATTTTAGAAATAAGGTTTTTGAAAGGCATGTTTGGGCTGTTATGCTATGAATTTTTCCTTGAAGTAAAGAGAAGCCATATAACATTTTTTAAGTAGTAGAGTAAAAAGATTAGTCATGTTACATAAGTAATCAGACTTTGCTAATTCTCTATATAATATATATAAATATGTATATATATACACACACATATGCAAAATGTACAAAATAACTTTTAGAATATAAAAAAAGTTTGAACTAATGAGTATGGGTTAAAATTAGGATTCTGACGCAAAAATAACACATGTTCTTTAGATAATTCTGGAAAGCATATATATGAATAAAGCATAAATTTAAAACGTTAAAATTTTGATCAGTTACATATAAATGCATGCATTATATTTCATTGTTCTAAAAATTGGCATAATACTCTAAGTACTGTGATCTCCACCTTATTCTTTTTGGATATATATTCTTTTCAGTTGGATTTGTATATTGGCTACATAGTATTCCATTAAATGAATGTAATACAATTTATTTGATTCGTTCTCTATTACAAGATATTTAGGTTCACCACCACTATGAATTGCATGCTAATTGTCCCATTACATAAATCTTAGTGTGATCCAAATAATCCTTTTGGAAAACTTGGAAAGAGTAAGAGTACTGGGACAGAAATGTATACATACTTTTCATATATTTTCTCAAACTAAATTCTGCAAAGGCTTTATTATTTATTAGTCTCATGATCAGACCAAGGGCTTATTTCCTTTGCTTTGCCACTTTGGAATACGAAGTATGGTCTCATCTTTATGTTATTTCATATTTTTAATTATTACGGAGATGAATCCTTTTTTTTTTTCTTTCTGAATTCCTGTGACATTTACACTTCTCCTTCTGTAAACACCCTGCCCATGCTCTGTGGCTGTGTGACTTTCGGGGCATTGCCATTTTTCTGATGAAACCACTTGGTGATAATTCTTCAATGTATGGCAACTAACATCCTTATCCCTATCATCAGTCTGCCTTTTGAGTCTGTCTTTTTAATACAGAATTTAAAACATTTATGAATCCATTGTTATGTTTCTTTTGTTTTTATAGTTAGAAATTTCTCTTTTAAAAGCCATATAAATATGTGAATATATTTTATCTTTCCATCTTGTAAAAGGTCACAGTTATCACTCATTAAATTGTTGCGTGATCCAAGGACTATTTTAACATTTTCTGTCATGTTCTTTTTGGTTTCCTGATGTTTCTTATACCAGTGCTATGTTCATTAATTTTTTTAATATAATTTATTTTGGTATCATTAATCTACAATTACATGTGCAATATTATGGTTATTAAACTACCCCCTTCATCAGGTCCCCCCCACCAACCCCATTACAGTCACTGTCCATCAGCGTAGTGAGATGCTATAGAATCACTACTTGTCTTCTCTGAGTTGTACAGCCCTCCCCGTGCTCCCCCCAACATTACGTCTGCTAATCGTAATGCCCGTTTTTCCCCCTTGTCCCTCCCTTCCCACCCATCCTCCTCAGTTCCTTTCCCTTTGGTAACTATTAGTCCATTCTTGGGTTCTGTGAGTCTGCTGCTGTTTTGTTCCTTCAGTTTTTTTCTTTGTTCTTATACTCCACATATGAGTGAGATCATTTGATATTTGTCTTTTTCTGCTTGGCTTATTTCACTGAGCATAATACCCTCTAGCTCCATCCATGTTGTTGCAAATGGTAGGATTTGTTTTCTTCTTACGGCTGAATAATATTCCACTGTGTATATGTACCACCTCTTCTTTATCCATTCATCTACTGATGGACACTTAGGTTGCTTCCATTTCTTGGCTATTGTAAATAGTGCTGCAATAAACATAGGGGTGCATCTGTCCTTTTCAAATTGGGCTGCTACATTCTTAGGGTAAATTCCTAGGAGTGGAATTCCTGGGTCAAATGGTATTTCTATTTTGAGTTTTTTGAGGAACCTCCATACTGCTTTCCACAATGGTTGAACTAATTTGCAGTCCCACCAGCAGTGTAGGAGAGTTCCCTTTTCTCCACATCCTCGCCAACATTTGTTGTTGTTTGTGTTTTGGATGTTGGCCAACCTCACTGGTGTGAGTTTTAATCCTATCTCATTGTGGTTTTAATCTGCATTTCTCTGATGACTAGTGATGTGGAGCATCTTTTCATGTGCCTGTTGGCCATCTGGATTTCTTCTTTGGAGAAGTGTCTATTCATGTCCTCTGCCCATTTCTTAATTGGATTATTTACTTTATGTTTGTTGAGGCGCGTGAGTTCTTCATATATTTTGGATGTCAACCCCTTATCGGATACATCATTTATGAATATATTCTCCCATACTGTAGGATGTCTTTTTGTTCTACTGACGGTATCCTTTGCTGTACAGAAGCATTTCAGCTTGATATAGTCCCAGTTGTTCATTTTTGCTTTGTTTCCCTTGCCTGGGGAGATATGTTCATGAAGAAGTCGCTCATGTTTATGTCCAAGACATTTTTGCCTATGTTTTTTTCTAAGAGTTTTATGGTTTCATGACTTACATTCAAGTCTTTGATCCATTTTGAGTTTACTTTTGTGTATGGGGTTAGACAGTAGTCCAGTTTCATTCTCTTACATGTAGCTGTCCAGTTTTGCCAATAACACCTGCTGAAGAGGCTGTCATCTCTCATTGTGTATCCAAGGCTCCTTTATCAAATATTAATTGACTGTATATGTTTGGGTTAATGTTTGGATTTTCTATTCTGTTCCACTGGTCTGTGGATCTGTTTTTGTGCCAATACCAAATTGTCTTGATTACTGTGGCTTTGTAGTAGAGCTTGAAGTCAGGGAGCATAAAGTCCCCCTGTTTTATTCCTCCTTCTCAGGATTGCTTTGGCTATTTGGGGTCTTTTGTGGTTCCATATGAATTTTAGAGTTATTTGTTCCAGTACATTGAAGAAAGCTGTTGGTAGTTTGATAGGGATTGCGTTGAATCTGTAGATTGCTTTAGGTAGTATAGCCATTTTGACAATATTTATTCTTCCTAGCCAAGAGCATGGGATGCATTTCCATTTGTTAGTGTCTTCTTTAATTTCTCTTAGGTGTGTCTTGTAGTTTTCAGAGTATAGGTCTTTCACTTCCTTCGTTAGGTTTATTCCTAGGTATTTTATTCTTTTTGATGCAATTGTGAATGGAATTGTTTTTCTGATTTCTCTTTCTGTTAGTTCATCGTTAGTGTATAGGAAAGCAACAGATTTCTGTGTGTTTATTTTGTATCCTGGAACTTTGCTGAATTCAGATTTTAGTTCTAGTAGTTTTGGAGTGGAGTCTTTAGGGTTTTCTATGTACAGTATCATGTCATCTGCAAATAGTCACAATTTGACTTCTTCTTTACCAATCTGAGTGGACCTGCCGTCTTGGATCCTGCACCTCTGTCTCTCCAATCTCCGATACACCGCGCAAAGTGTGTCAGTGTTCCCGGCACAGATCACCAGGACTGGTTATTTGGTGGGTCTATGCTTACACTCCCTCCCGGCTCTGAATCCTCTCCTCCCGCCAGTGCACTGGGGTGGGGGAGTGCTCGGGTCCTGCCGGGATGCAGCTCCGTATATTAGCCGCTTGCGGGGTGCCAAGTCCTCTCAGGTGTAGCTGCAGGCTGGGTGCCATCTTGTATCTTCTGGTCTCTCTTTTAGGAATAGTTGTATTTGTTGTATTTTCATAAATATATTTGGTTTTGGGAGGAGATTTCCACCACCCTGCTCATGCCGCCATCTTCCCGCAAGTCCTATGCTCATTAGTTGAATGAATTTTATAATATGCTATATAATACACAGCATACTCACCGTTATACTCTTCTATTTTATTACTCTCACTCTATATAAACTTAAAAACATTTGCCAAATTCCAAGAAAAGTGTCTTGGAATCTTTTTAATTTTGACAGCATTAAAACTAAAAATGTATTTAGAGAGAATTGATTATCAGAGATATTATATCACTCTCAAATTTTATATTTTTATTTTAACTATTTTGTAATTTTTTCATCTAATGTGCACACATATATATGTATATGATTTTTTCCTATGTATTTTGTATATTATGTCTGGCCACTTAACATTCCTATTAAGATATGAAAATAACCCATTTCAGTAGGAAATTATTCAAAAATGTTCAACAATTGTATAGGTTATTTTCATGCCATTTCTCCTTAAGGATCCTCCTGTGAAAAATATATTGTTGTGCTAACTGCTTTTCCTTTTTGAGCTTTTACCTTTGTTTTAAAAATATTAAAAAAAAACTTCTCTGTTCATTTTATTTATATAAGAAAACAGTCATTAAATGTAGCTCTTTGGATGATTTAACTTCCCAAAAATAATACAACTAGTAATATGAATGAATTGATTTTATCCTCACTTTTAATAAAGATATAAATATTTGCCTTATGATATTATACAGCATTTGTATGCTTAAGTAGTTGATGACTTGTGCCCAAGTGGTTTTAATATACAGGACCCAGATTCCTATATTAATTTTGGTTATTTTTGTAGACCCAAATATCTAATGAAGTATTTATATTTTAGGTTAGTGGGATGGTTTGGCCATGAACTCAGCAGCAGATTTAAGATGGATAACAGTAAGTGTATTCAATTTTACTTCACAAGTCATTTTATTTTATTTCAATTTTCATCTATCTTTGTATGATGTGTAATATATATGCCTCATGGAGAATGTGTTTTGAAAATGCCACTGAGAATTCTTAAAATAAGAAATGACATTTCCGGAGTGTAAGACTAAGTGTAGAGTTTAGCATGATTTTGAGTCTTTCCCTTTGTAGAGAGATAAGAGGCAGTGAAATCTAACACACAAGACTCAGATCTCATCAATAAGGAACACCCAAAACATCAGTCATTGAGGACAGGGAGGAATCTGGGGCTTGTGACGCTGCCCTGGTTATAGTATCTTAGGTTTGGGGTTTTGTTTGTTGGCTTTTCTTCTCACATATTTAATGCGAGTAATATCTATTTAAAGATTTGAGTGAGGGTAAAACAAGATCAAAGCAGTGCCACTTAATAAATGGTCATTTTTATCTTTCTCTTTTCCAAAATTTTCCTCCTTTTGTGGCTTTTGCTATATACCAAACAGTAGTGGTTAAATGCCAGTGGGTAGAAATGAAAGTATACCACACCCTGGGGGCTCCCAAACTGTCCAACTTCTTTTCCTGAGTGTAAACCGGGAGAGAGGAAATCATGGGGCAAAATATCTCTATGAATTGAAATAAGTCAAAGGGAGAAATAAAGTTTAAAACCTGTTTATTGCTTACAAACTTCAGTCCAGGGCCATCTGTCTCCTCTGCTCCTGAAGAAGCAAGCAAGCAAGCAAACAAGCCAGCCCCTCTGGTTAAACTCTCAGGTTCAGACACACCCTTGGTTTCCCAGGCAATTACCCATTGACATGGAGATTAACTTTTTTCCACCCCTGAGGATATGCAAATGCACTAAAGCCAAGGGAGATACTCTGGAAATGTTACAAATTTACCCACAGGCCACCCCTCCAGAAATCTCACCTTACAATCTACTCATTCCCCTTCTTCCACAGTGGTCCGTGGGTGAGAAAACTGGAGCATTGTGACCAGACTAATGACATAACAATAGCAACAGCAATAAAATCATGACAATCCTCAAGCCGGAGGATTCAGCTAGGTTCAAAGTTTCATGCAGATTAAGTCCATAGCCTGTCCATTCCATAGGCAGGCAGTAGCTGAGGGTTCAGAGCAATCATGCAGCAGCTGCAGCCAGGGGGTGCATTCAGGACACAAGGACTGTAGGAGAAAATAACCTTAAGGGCAATAAGACACATGTTTTAATGATACCAGCATAGGCAAATCTTGTCCATCAGGTAGGTTATATGCAAGAGAGTGGTCTTGTGATAAAACAGTGGTAGGAATGGGATCTTGTCCTGGTCTAGTATACCAGACTTTCACCCCTCTCCCTGTGGGAGTTACAGATGGGTCAATATATAGGCTGTGTGAGGCACATGCACTGGCCATAAAGATAAAACAAAACTTCCCCACAAGAATGCTCTTACCTCCTGGACGTTTGGGGTACACTACTGTGACATTTGGGGGCCATTCAGCTGTTACTCTAGTAATACACACAAGGCCAGCTTCCAGGCATTTTCCCCAAGGTTCCAGAAAGGCCAGCCATCACTGGTCCATGTGTCAAAATGTCCAGGGCCAGGTCCATTCAACAGTGTCTCCAGGACTTAATGCTGTAGGGGCTGGCAGCAGGATGTTGCTCTGCTGGCCATATCCTGGATTCAATAACTCTTCTTTGGTTTGGACGTACAACTGTATAGGAGAGGCAGCAAGGTGTGTGAGCATATCCATGACGCTCAAAGCTCCTTTACGTGGCTTCTCATTCAAACGCCGCAGCACCGTCCATAGGCGAACTGACCAACCGCCTAGACTGCTGGTGTCTGACTTCAGGCCAGATTTCAACAAACCGTTGTACCTCTCTAATATGCCTGCCCCGGTAGGATTATATGGTACATGAAATTTCCACTTTATTCCTAATTGCTGCACCCATTCTTGTAACACATGTCCAGTAAAGTGGGTGCCTTGATCCCTCTCAATCACCTGCGGCCAGCCATAGGCTGCAAAGAGATGCTCAAGGCCCCTCTTAGTGGTTTGCTGATCTACCCAACCTGCAGGAAAAGCAACCAATAGTCCAGTAGCCGTGTCCACACAAGTCATGGAATACCAATATCCTTCTGATATGGGCAGAGGCCCAATATAGACTATTTGCCACCTGACAAGGGTATTGGCCCCTTATTATTGTCACATGTTGCTGTGGGACTTGGTGTAAGTCCCTCTTAGAGCCCACAAGGTGCTCCTTCCGGGCTTTGCTGATTTCTTCAAAGGTCAATGGCAAACCTCACTGATGGGCTATAGCCCACATTGTCTTTTGCCCCACATGCAACAAACTCTCATGTAGCCGTTGGGCCACATCAGAGGCAGGCTTTCCTTCTAGCCAGTGCACCTGGGCCAGTGTGTCTGCTTCATCATTCCCTGGGGATGCTAAAGGCAAATGGCTAGTCACATGATATATGGTAACTCTCTTAGTCTGACCAGAGGCCCATAGGTCTTGACACAATGCTTGCCCCTAAAGGGGCCAATGACCAACTATCCAGTTTGCATGATACCATGTTGATAGTCACAAGGTCAAGCCCCAATAGACAGCCCAGCTGTCAGTGCAGACAACTATGGGGGAGGGCTCCCGGGTGATCATGAGCCATACTGCCTGCAACTCAGCCCATTGACTGCTCTTCCCCTCTCCATCCTCCATCCATATTGTCTCCATCTTAGGATGGAAAGCCACAGCCCTCCATTTCAGGGGCTGCCCATGACTGGAGCTGTCTGTGTACCAAGCATCTTCAGGTATAGGGGCTTTTCCCTCCTGATAAGGAGTTTCGGCTACCAAGGGCTGAAAAACAAATTCTTCCTGCTTTCCACTAGTATATGTCACTGGCCCCAGTAAGCGTTGGAGTTCTCCACTTAAAGGGCTAGTAGAGAGGGTGCTGCACTGCTGTAAATATGCGCCCCATTTGGCCAGGGCAGATGTCTGTGCCATGCCACTCCATGGCCTTTGGGTATAGTCTTGCACCCACCCCGCAATGGGATAGGTGGTTATTACCTTGGTCGGAGCTGTTCCAGTAATGGGCTCCGTAGCCAGCAAGGCGTGGTACACAGTAGCCAGTTGCTTCTCTATCAAGGTGTACCGGACCTCTGCTTCTGCTCCTTTCCATAGTTGTGACCAGAATGCAATAGGTTGGCATGTCTGTTCAAGCTGCTGCCAAAGGCCCCATCCATAACCATCTTCAGTTAACTTAAAATCTAATTCACAGGGCCTTGATGAGTCCATTACATTCAAGGCTTGTACGGCCTTGACTGCCTGCTTGGCAGCAGTAAAAGCCGCTGCACATGTCCCATCCCACTTCCACCTGATGCCCTTTTGTATCAGCCGGTATAAGGGCTTCAGAATTTGTTCCAAGTGCGGGATAAACACTCTCCAGTAGCCCAAAAGACCCAAAAAATCTTGCAATACTGCCACAGTGGTATGGGTGGGGAAAGCCTGGACTTTGTCTATAACTGCTTCAGGAACAACTTTAATTTTACCCAACCAGACAACCCCCAAGAATTTCACAGACAAACCAGCTCCCTGAACCTTGGTGCTGTTCACAGCCCATCCTTTTTGCTGTAGATGTTGCAATGGTCTAGGAACTGCCCCTTCTAAATCTGAAAGAGAATCACATGTGAGCATAATATCATCAATGTAGTGATAGAACTGCACTGTTTGCAGTTTTCTCCATATGGCCAAGTCCTGGGCTACAAGTCCATGACAGATGGTGAGACTGTGGAGATATCCCTGTGAAAGGACAGTGAATGTCAACTGCCGGCCTTCCCACATGAAGGCAAACTGTTCCTGGCTTTCCTGTGCTATGTCAATAGAAAAGAAAGCATTAGCAAGGTCTACTACATAATGATACATTCCCAGTTCATGGCTGAGGGTGTCCAGAATGTCTCCTATAGAGGGGACAGCAGCATGCAAAGGGGGTGTGACTTTATTCAATTCCCTGTAGTCTACAGTCATATGCCAGGAGCCATCGGCTTTCTCACTGGCCACACTGGGGAATTAAAAGGACTGTGAGTGGGCTTTATGATGCCCACCCTCTCCAACTCCTGTAGAGTTCCTCCAATTTCGTTGTGTCCCCCAGGCAATTTATACTGCTTAATATTTGTCACCCGCTGAGGTACAGGCAGAGCTCCAGGTGGGTGCTTAGCATGTCCCCTCAGAACTGCCTTTACCACATGTAGCCTCAGTCTGAACTCACCTGCAGTGGTCTGTAACCACAGGCCCAGCAGGATATCTACCCCCAAAATATATTCAGGGATGGGAGAAATGTACACGGTATACTCCTTTGGGGGTAAACGCCCTATCGCCAATGAGATTTGGGCTCTCTTCACTCTAATTGCCTTACCCCCATAGCCATCTATCACAGCAGAGGTCCCGGGAAAATGCTCGGGGTTGCCATAAATGAGAGAACATTCAGCTCCTGTGTCCACCAGCACCAGGACACATTGTACATTCACGGGTGACCAATGAATTGCTAATTCTATATGTGGCCTCTGGTCCCCACCATGTCTCCCAAGGTGGGGACTTTGACGCCCTCCTCAGTCGAACCGCTATGCCAAATCGTCCTCCTGGGGGGTGAGGGCTCAGGTGAATCCCGAGTACTGTCTCCCATGAAGTTTTGCAGGGACACACGCCGGGCATGAGGCCTTGCCTCTGGTTTCTGTGTCCTGGACCTCAGCGACTGGAACTGGTGCTCTGGCTTCAATTGGTGCCACAGTTCTAACAATATTCTACTGGGCTGCCCATCAAGTTTTTCTTTCACTACCCCAGCTTGTATCAAATCAACCCACATCAGGTCCATGAGACCTTCACGGGGCCTTTTGCACTTCTCCATTCAGTCATAGCCCGTACTTCCCTCTGTGCCTTATTGTTTCAACCTCCCCCAGATCTGCTAAAGTATGAGTAGCCTCACCTATGGGTTGCCCTAGGTGGGAGGCAAGCGTATTCACTAGGGACCCAAAGAGATGTGGGAGCTGTATGCAGCACCAGATTTCTTTCCTATAGTGAACACCTCCTCATCAGGGCCCTGGGGGTCCATACTATAGAAACTGTTTTCCTCATCTAATTCCCACAGTACCTATTGGAGCTCTGCATACGTTTCAACTACTGGAAAAATATGGTAAATCACCTTGATTAGGCCAAACACTCCTGATGGCAGCTGTCAGCCATTCCAGGAGTGTCTGATTTCCTGAGGTGTGATGGGCATTTTGCAACCACTGCCAGAGGGAAGGGTGAGTCGTCAGGGAAGCCATTCTACTCATCTTAGTACCTGACACAACAATATTTTGCATCCTCATATCCCAGAGACGTAAAAGCCATGTAGGCAGAGATTCTGATGACCACTGCCTATACCAGATGCTCATGTCCACCAGCTCATCCTGGGTATGGGGACAGAGCATGGAGTGCTCCATAACCTGGGAGGGGGCTTCTCCTCGCCCTGAGGAGCCCACAGGTGTTTCATTTTTATTTTCTTAATTACAGCCAGGCGGGCCTTTAAAACAGGATGGGATGGTACCTCCAGCGGTGGCCTGGGTAGCAGATCCACCAATGGCCCTGCTTCCTCCTCTTCTCCCTTGGGCTTCTCCACCAATGGCTCCTCATCCACCATTTCCAGGACTGAAGGCACTACTCTTTCCTCCCCCTCCCCCACAGCCTCCTGCAATGTGGCTTTTCCTGTTGTCTCCCCCCTCCCCGCTGCTAAGGAATCTTCTAGGAGCGTGACTTGCCTTTTCAGTAACTGTCTCTCTTCTTTAACAGCATCCCATAGGTTATCGCCCAGCTCCTCTAAGAGATGCTGACGTGTGTCTCTCTCCAGCCTAAGTCTCTTTCTCCTGTATAACATTTTCCATTATCTCGGTGAAAAGAGACCCTACAATGCCAGCCACTACATGGCCCCCTAAGGTCTCCAAGCAGTCTTCCAACTCACGGAGGGCTAATTCTGCAGCTTCTGGTGTTTCCACCCTTCCCCAGTTCTGGGGAAGGCTCCACCCCTCTAAGTGGTACTTTACCTAGAACAATTCCGCACTAGGGTTCCCAGCTTGGAAGCCCCACAGCTGGGGGGATACTAACAGGTGAAGTGGCACCCTCTGCCGCTGCATCCACTGGGGCCTCCCCACCATCCACAGGAGCAGCCCTCCCAAAGGTCACACCTATTATGACAGGTTTCAGGTTCAGAGGCACCCTGCCAACAGCCGCCAGATGTAAGTCTGGGGAGAGGAAATCCTGGGGCAAAATACCTCTAAAAACCAAAATCAGTCAAAGGGAGAGATAAAGTTTAAAACCCGTTTATTGCTTACAAACTGCAGTCCAGGGCTGTCTGTCTCCTCTGCTCCTGAAGAAGCAAGCAAGCCAGCCCCTCCCTTTAAACTCTCAGGTTCAGACATGCCTCAGTTGCCCAGGTAATTACCCACTGACATGGAGACAAACTTATCTCCACCCCTGAGGATATGCAAATGCACTAAAGCCAGGCCAGATAGTCTGGAAATGTTACAATTTTACCCACAATGAGTGACTTTCTTCTTTAATCTCATGGGATACAGAAAGCTTCATAAGTGGTTTGAGAGGTCAACTTAAACTTGATCTTTCAGACTGCTTCCAACTCTGAGATATTATTTTAACTATATTCACATTTGAAACAATCAAGATGGACTCTTCTATCCAAATCAGGAAACCTGTATTTTATCTTTCCTGCTGAAAGAAGTAGCTTCGTTATTTATGCCAATTAGTTAAATTCTTAGTGGTAGGTTTTCTTATCTGTAAATAAGGGAACTGGGTTAGATCAGGGGTGGGGAAAGTTTTTCTGTGAAGAGCCAGACAGAAGATAGTTTAAGTTTTACTGCCTGTGGCAAATCCTCAACTTACAATTGAGGTTCTAAAGCAGTGATGGACATACATAAATTAATGAGTGTAGATATATTCCAATAAAACTTTATTTATGAAAACAAATGATGGGCCAGCTTTGGTCCATAGGACATAATTTACCTTGCCCTGCATTAGATGAATCTGCAAACACTCAGAATATTCTAACATTGTTTTAGTACATCTTAGTTTTAATTTGTCCTCTAAATAGCAATCTTAACCCTATTGGATTTGACTTGTTAAAATTCAATCTAATTAATTCTAATTAGGATATCTGCTATTAATTTACCTTGTTAATATATCATACTAAGGCAAAACATTTGCTTAAAAGCCTTTTTTTCTCCTGTAGGAGAAGCCACTTTACCAAAAATTCTGGTATTAAAGGTTACCTTCTAGGTTATTTCATTCATATGTTTGTCTTTGGATGACATTAGTTACAAGCCTTTCAAGTTTGCTGTTTTTGTCACACTGACATGGTTTCGTAAAAGAAGAAATAAGCATGGGACAGAACAAGAAATGTTGACTTTCGACTAGGAGGACAAAGGAAGGGATCCAGAAAAGCTTCTAGAAGAAATCATTTGTTATCTTTTGTCTAGGGCTCTCATGTTTGGGAGGCTAAGAAGGTAGGGTTAGGGGAGACAGAGGGAGCTAGATTTATTGTCATGATCACTTCAATAAAAAACATAAATAAAAAATAAAACGACTCTGTATACCTGAAAAAAAAGACATGATATTAATTTTCCAGAACTGAAGCTAATCTCTGGAGCCAGTGGATTCCGAATTTCAAATCCTCCCATTTTATTGGTCTGTTCCTTACATGCTAGCTTAGAGGTAAGCGATCTGTGCTTTACCCTTCCCATATCTTTGCCTTCTTCTGTATCTGATCGCAGCATGCTGTAGTACTTTCTCTGCAAATCAACAAGATTAATGTGCACTGTGCACGAACAATGGACAAAAGGCAGTGTTCTTCTTTAGGACAGTGACTGTGCGCTGTCACCTTTCTTTATATCTCCATCCTTTTGCATAATGCTTAGCTCGTTGTTAGCACTTAATTAAGTCAAGTGGAACTGACCTGGGGTGACATATTTTTAGTTCCACTTAGAATTTGTGTGAACTTGAGTCAGTTATTTAATATTCTTTTTGATCTCTCTATGAATAATAGAAGCATTCAGTATTTAATTCTTGATTAATTCACTTATTTAGTATTTATTGATTAAGAAAGTATTGTATGCCAGACATTGTTGTGATTACTGAGAACTCTGTTTCTTCCAGTTCCCTGAGTCAATGAACTGACAAAATGTCACGTGACAAAGCTATAAGAAGACATATTTTGAGGGGGAAAAGACAAACAAACAATGAATAATCAGAGTAAACCAAAGACTGAGTAAGGTTGTCTCATGAGATAGGGTGTATTTTTTTCTTTTTTTTACTGGGGTTTCTAAGTCATTATATCCAGGTATAATTACTGGCTTAATGTTTTCTTTTATGTTCATTCATATTTTTAGTTAAAACAAAGTTAATCTCATTCTAAAATATTCTAGGATTCAGTTTGTTTTTCTACATACACATACATATATATACACATACACAAACACACACAAATACATATATACACATATATATACATACACACACACACACACACACATATATATACTTATCTACTTTAGCTATCCATTTACTTCTATTTTATAACTGTATCTATATAACCTGATTATTGGACATTAATTAACTTCAGGGTAAGACTAAATTTATTTAAGTAAATGTATGTTGTTAATAATATGCTATTAAATTAATAATATTAATACATACATTAAGTATATATTTTATATATATACATTTAGTAAAAAGTATTTTAAATAAATATATTAATTTTTATAATAGAGATTTTAAATATACAGCTATTCAAAAAATAATTTTATTTTATTTTATTTTATTTTATTTTATTTATAGCCTCCTAAAATCATCTAGTTTATGATAATTCAGGAAATCCTGCTGCGGAGCATTCCAGCATGAATGACTGGATAAAGACTTCCAAAATATATTTTAAACCTAAATTCTAGGATTCTGTGAACATTCTAGCAGTTTCTCATTTTGACCACTGGACAGCAGTGTCAAATTCTGTTCTTATGCAATTTCACCTATAGATTCTGGTAATCAACTCATTTCACATCATCCAATTTAAAGAGCGCCTATTCAGTTTGACCACTAGATGGAGCTTGTGTTGTTTTTACCTTTTGGCAGATTTTATTTTTCTGTAATTGAAAAATAGACCCAGTAACAAGATTTTTTAGCTGGTGATACATTTTTTTTTTGGAAAAATTCTTTTTCTTTTTTGGTGGGGTGGGAGGGTTATCCATTTAGCAACTCAGGTAATATTCGAATTGTTTTTATACTGTCCATTCAGAATAACACTTCTATTAAACATTTAAAACAAAATTAAAATTTGCTTACTTTGCAAATTTATATCAGGGAGAAATGAGTTACAATATGAGAGGCAGTAAAGTATACCTTAGGAAAAACTAATACTTGTTGTTGCTTCTTATTTCCCTTATCTTTGAAAATGACTCTCAAGCCAGATGTGGAAATTTTCTTTTAGACATTCTCACTTTAGTATGTTCTTTGCAGTGGGCTGGTTCTTCTAGTATTCACCCCTCTACCTTGGGAAGCAAATCAGATTCTCATTTTTCCTACCACTAGTGTCCTAGGTGAGGCCAAATGATAAAAATCTCAGAAGTCTTCATCACTGTATCACACTGCATTATAGTCACCTATACACGGTTTTTATCATCAACTGGAATCTGAAGATTTATTAATATCTACGTATACTTTATATATGTATATATTTTTTCCTTTAATATCTAGACAAGCCTAGCAAAACTACCCTAAAAGCCATAGGAAGTGGAATATACACTTTCCTGAAGCTTCTCATTACTTAACACTCTATTTCTTTGGAGCATCTTGGAAATACCTTACTTAAGACGTATACTACTGAGCCTATGTGCTAACCAAAATTATTGTTAGGTAATCAAACCTTGTGTTTGAAGAAAGTGTCTTTTGAAATTCTTCCTTCCTGTTAGAAATTACAAAATTCTGAAATTGTAAAACAATACATTTCAGTGCTTCCCACTCTACCTGTTAAAATATTCTACTTTTTGGATGTTTCTCAGTTTTTCATGTGAGTAAGCATCAGTGCACTAATCATGTTGTTACTAAATGCATTTGTTTAAAGACTTATTTTATTATAGGAGATAGGTGGTTGAAGTTTGAGTAAATGCAAGAAATAATGCATGAGTCAAATTAACTTTCTTTTTCTCTACATTCCTTTAAAAACATATTCTAATCAAATACCAACTGGAGGAGAGATTCTATACTTAAAAATCAATATACATAGACATAATTTCAAATTTGCAGTACAATGATTTTTTTAATATTAATATTTAAATTAATATAGCCTATAAATATAGGCTTTGTCTATAAATTACATGTGCATTCAATTAATTGATGAGTACCATGAAAAATAACAACTTATAATCAGTTTCAAACTCTTCTTTTCTTTAATATTATTGGCTCTTAGTCATTGACACAATAGTATTTTTAATATTGAAAGATCACTAGGGTCAGAACAAGGAGGCAAATATGCTAACCCTCACTAGGACACTAAGTGTGACCTTACACAGGTAACAACTATCCTTGAATGAATTTGCCTTATTTTAAAAATGAAGATATTTGAGCTAGATTACTTAAGAAGTTTCTTCAATCTTCCAATTGCTAACTGGAAATTTAGCAATAAATAATATGTATTTTGAAGGGTCATACTTTTATGAAGTAATAGGTAAGCAGCTTTTGGGACCCTTTTAGTATATAAATTTATAATGAAATAAACAGCTCCAAAATGCAAAGTTAGAGTGTTTAATAAAAATACCTGGCAAGTCAGGAGAAATGTATTACATGTTTCCTCAAAATGTTATTAGGGAGCCAGTTTTAAGAATTAAAGAAGAATATGACAATGGAAAACATCATACTATACTTATTTTTCCTATTTAAACTCACCTAACTTTTCTAGCTTTGCATTCATTTTATTCAGCAAGAAAGATAACCAAGTAATTGAAACTCTGCCAAGAATTGTTATAAACTGAATATTTTCAAACTTCACTTTTCATTTTTTTCTAATTTTAAAACATTCTCAATACTGAAAGTATAGAAACAGAGAAACAAAAAACAAAAACGGATATTCATTAGTCCCCTAAAGTCTTATTAGTCTCTCTTAATATTTTCATGTGAGGTCTCAGAAGAGACCTTTACACTCTGTGCGAAGAATTTAATTAAGAGTGTCTCAGAATACAGCTGCCCATGCTGTTGCTGTCATGATGGAAAATAGTTTTTATTTAAAAGTTATTTTATTATTAACAAAGAGTAATGGCATGTTAAAATTGAGACCATTTGTCATTTAAAAAAAAAGTTTGATTTCCAGTTATCAAGAGGAATCTGCAAGAGGAAAACCTACCTTAAAAAAATCCTATAAATTTCAGTAATATTCCTCAGTCTTATTAACCTATGAATACAAATGAAATACCATTGAAAGTAATACTTCATATATTGCCCCCTATCTGCATCTTTGGGAACTATAGCAGAAACAGAAAATTCCTCAGAATTACTTATTAAATTTCCTCAAAGTACTATCAATCTCAAAAAAAAAAAAAGAACAGAACACTGGAAAGATTCCTCTCTTATTCTTTTATTCCAAGCACTGACAGCCAATGCACTTGTGGGTCTTGCCATGCTGGACTCCGCTCCTGCCCTCTGCAAAAATCATGATCTAAAAAAATTAAAAATCTAGATCTAAAACTTGGCTGTAATCTCTTGAGTCCTGATTGTGCCAGGTCTACAATAAAATATTTTATTTTGCACAAGAAAATGAAGAGATGCCTCCTACCAAACTCCCTGTAACCAGGGTTATGCATGTCCTAAAGCAGGAGGTATTGTTTACTCTACAAATTTCAGATGCCTTTTTGTAATAAAGACATCAACCTCTACTTGCTGGTCTCTGCCATCGTCTGTGAGGTCTGGCTGGGAAGAGACAGATATCATTCTACTGTTTCTCCTCTCTTCCTTAGATACTGCTACCTTCAGTACAATTCCCATCATCTCCTTCAGCCAAATCCATAGCCTCCATGCCATACAGGTCAAGGAAATCTATGCCCAGATGTCTTAAGTCCTGTTAGAATGCTTGCCCACAGATGCCACACATATACACAGAAACAACTATTTTCATAGCCTTCATGAAGTCTAGGTTTCACCAAATGACCCTATCTTTGCTCTGTTGCATAACATGATAGAGAAAAAGGATATTAAGTGGCACACCAGTGCATCACCCTCTGTTGGCAGTTCATTTAGTTCTTATATGTAGGATATATTTTTAAACTCTACTTGACCTTAAGAGATAAGCTAGAAAAGCATGCCTGTTCTGACCTCTAATGTTCCAGCCCAAGTTATGGTGTACACTTGTCACTCATCCCAGTGTGAGACACCTCACACCGCAAATGACAGTTTTTTTCACACCAGTGCTAGAGTTCAGCAGGGAAAAAAATGAAGAAAGAACAGAAAAAAAAAAGGAAAGAAAGAAAACCAGTACTGAAGCATTTGAGCCTCATTTTCTTTCTTTTTTCTTTTTAGATAATATAAATGTATTATCCAGCAGTATTTGCTTCCCTGTCTGACAAAGCTTAGCTTTATTATTTAACTGCTTGTTTTCTTACTGTCAAAGTGGGGGAGATTTAGGACTTGGTAAAACAATTATAAATAATATTAATAACACATATGCATGGGTGTTTCATTCTTGTACTTTTTTGTGGACCAAACACACTTTATATCAGAATAGAAAAAAGTCTTCTTTGTTATGATCCTATAAATGGTTTGGTGGGAAAAGTTTGAATTTTATGATACTTAAGTGCATTTATTAATATGTACAAATATACATTTATATAACATAATGTGCATAAATTGTATACTAATTATACTAAGCTAATTCAAAATAATTCAAAAGGAATATTACATTAGTTTACATTTTTCTTCTTATCTTGAAAGTACTGTTTAAATAATACTTGTACATTTTCTCTGTCATAGCAACTTTGCATTCAACCAAACATTTAGAAAAGGACATGGTTTTACAAACAGATTATCTAAATGTCATGTTTATTGGAAAGGTCAAAAGTGGGCATTTCATTTTTTATGAACGATTTAATTTTTGCTTCTTTGTAAATCAGCAAGACCATGTTCATCTAATTGTTTCTCATTCTCAGATCTTTAGGCAAGCAACTATGAAAGCATTGAGGAGAAAATCTATTTTGCTGACTGGTTATCTTGAATACATGATCAAGCATTATTATAGCAAAGATAAAGCAGAATCCAAGAAACCAATTGTGAACATAATTACTCCATCGCATGTAGAGGAGCGTGGCTGCCAGTTAACACTAACGTTTTCTGTTCCCATGAACCATGTATTCCAAGAACTAGAAAAGAGAGGAGTGGTTGTAAGTAAATCTCTTGCTTTCCTTATGGTTGCATGTGGGGGATAAAATGTGGATTCTTTGGTAATTCATTGCTGCACGTTATTTCACATCTGTCATTAGGATAAATTAAGTGCCAAGTAAGCATTCATCACTGTGCTAATTGAAGGGCATAGAAATCTCATTTCCAGTAAAAGGGAAGAAAAAACAAATTTTGGATATAGGAAACAGTGTTATATCATTTATTCATTATTTTCATTACATTTGGAGCAGAAAAAATAGTTCCATCACCATCAATTAGGACATGTTTTCACTAGTGAAACCCCCAATATATTATTTATTAAATAAGTGGAATTAAAGAAGATATCAATACACTGAAAGGGAAAAAAAGAAGTCAGTCTTATTTAGTTGTTTGATTCAACTAAGTCATTTTCAATCCTGTCACTTCAGTCCAAAAAGATACGTAGACACATGTCAGGAGTGTTAACATTGTATGGAACAATTTTTTTTTTAATACTTGGACCTAAGCGATGTTTTCGGTGTCTTGAAGAGAATAAATGTTAGAGTAATTTCAAGAATAATGGTGGTAACATAACTATTTCTAGGGATAATGTAATTTAAGAGCTGCCCCACTCAAGTAGTCCTCCAAATCTTAAGAGGGGTTGCCTCGAATGCTGGAGGCACAAATCAGAATATTATTAGCATTCCAAATCAAGCTCTATGGTTGCCGAGCTGTGTGTTCCTGGGAAGGTTAGTGAACGTGTATTGGCTTGAGTATTTTCATCCATATTTTAGGTGCAAAAACACTTGCCTCAAAAGATTGTTATGGGAATTACAGGCCAGCACACATAAACCACATTGTCTAGCCCATAGCAGGGTTTTCTACACATACTCAATAGCCATCTTCAGGGCAGCTAAGTTACCCGGGCCTGTTCCACATTTCAGCATTCCTGGGGGCACAGCCAACTCCTTACCTGAGAGCTGAGGGATTAGGGAATTAAATGTAAGGCCAATTGACTAAAACTCTTCAGAACTCGGTGAGGTTCTCATTCATTCAAATGCATCCAAGGACTCCAGTCTTTCAGCGTCTCCCCACAGATAAATTGTGCACAATGTCTATTGGGTGCTTAAAGAAGATGATGGCTGAGTGAACTTCAGGTAAGTGCTTTGGTTGTTATGTACCAGCCCATTGGTATTTTAATTATTATTGAAAGGAGAATGTCAAATAAAATAGAAATACTGATCTTCCTAAAAGTGAAAAGAAATTTGCTTGTTTATTAAGTTAGGGAAATCAGCATGACTGCTTTATGTACGTTTATCTTGAAAGTAGATCTTCATTATGTGAATATGTTATTGTGCCTTTGTATCTTTTCCCCCGCAGTGTGACAAGAGGGATCCAAACGGCATCCGTGTGGCTCCAGTTCCTCTGTACAATTCTTTCCATGATGTTTATAAATTTGTCAATCTGTTCACTTCCGCACTTAACTCCGCAGAAACAGAAAAATAGCAGCGTTTTCAAGAACAACTTAAGCAAATCTTAATGAAAGCTGCGGTAGTTATTTTGTTCTTATTATTCATGTTTTAATTATGGGAAATATTTTAAAACTGATTACACGACTGGTAGAATGAATTGTATATTTTAGAAAAATCTTATAGAATTCTAACAACCTGTGGCCCTGAGGAACCCAATTATCTGTCCAGTTTCTTGGTGTTTAGTGGATCAAAATGTTCATTGGTCCAAGTATTGTCCCACAGCTTTGGTTACCTGTCACATTTAACCATCAGGGAAATGTTATATTGGTTTAGTTTATAACTTACAGTTTAAATGACAACTTCATAATATATGTGTAATTTTTGTGTAAATTTTAGAGACATTTGTTTTAATTTATGGAAGAGTTTCTAATGAGCAGTGTATTTGAACTTTCTGATGTATGTATGAATGAATTACTACAACACAATTATTGCTACTGATGTAACAAATTTGAATGAAATTAACTTGAATGACCACTTTGGATGGTACAGTTAAATAAAAAGATGCAGAGCTCCCACACTAATGCTAGAACTACTGATATTTATCGAGTAATTACCATGCACTACGCATTGTGCTACACTATTTCCATTACCTCACTTAACTGAGTGTTTGCATAATTGCTGGCAAAGCTTCCCACTCCAACTTTTGGCAAAATCCTAAAACTCAACCACAGCTTCATGTAAAAGGAATCATTTTTGAATCCCACAGTGGTAAACAAAATAGACATGGTTTCAGTTTTTTCGGAACATGTAACTTAGTGAGAAAAACAGCAAACAGAAACACCCAAGTAAATATTTAATTACAAGCTCTAACTTCTATGAAACACAAATAGATAATACTTTGAGGAAAAAATCTCAGGGGTATTAATCAGATGGTTGAGTAAGATTAGGTACAAGGAAGTGCTTATAAGTTTAAGTTCTAAAATATTTCATTCTAATCACATTAGAATTACATTAAAATATATATATATACAATTCATTCAAAGTCTAACCAGCGCTGTGTTCTCATCACTCAGGTTAAGGAACAGAGCATTAGAAACTCCCTTTTTCTCAGCTTGCCTTCCCTTTCCTCCCTAAATGCAGAGAAAATTATCAAATTATATTTTGTGTCAATCATTCTTTTACTTTCTTTAAAGTTTTACACCTAGGGTATATACCAATAAAACTATATTAGCTATTTTTTCCTGTGTGTGAATGTTGTATAAATGTAATCATGCTGTATATATTCTTCCACCTCTTTTGCTCAACATCATACTTTTTGAGATTCATTCATTTGTTGCATATGGCTTTTCATCTATTTCCATGGCTGCCCAGTATTCAGTTATGTAACTGGAATTATTAATTCATTCTACTACTGATGAACATTTGAGTTGCTCCAAATATTTTTTTGCTATTATTAATATACAATTACATGAGCAACATTATGGTTACTAGACTCCCCCTATTATCAAGTCCCCACCACATACCCCATTGCAGTCACTGTCCGTCAGAGTAGAAGGATGTTATAGTATCACTACTTGTCTTCTCTGTGTTATACTGCCTTCTCTGTATCCCCCTACCCAAACCCTATTCCCCCTACGTTATGTGTGGTAGTTGTAATAGCCCTTTTTCCCCCTTATCCCTCCCTTCCCACCCATCCTCCCCAGTCCCTTTCCCTTTGGTAACTGTTAGTCCATTCTTGGGTTCTGTGAATCTGCTGCTGTTTTGTTCCTTCAATTTTTTCTTTGTTCTTATACTCCACAGATGAGTGAAATCATTTGGTCCTTGTCTTTTTCTGCATGGCTTATTTCACTGAGCATAATACCCTCTAGCTCCATCCATGTTGCTGCAAATGGTAGGATTTGTTTTCTTCTTATGGCTGAATAATATTCCATTGTGTATATATACCACATCTTCTTTATCCATTCATCTACTGATGGACACTGATGTTGCTTCCATTTCTTGGCTATTGTAAATAGTGCTGCAATAAACATAGGGGTGCATATATCTTTTTCAAACTGGGCTGCTACATTCTTAGGGTAAATTCTTAGGAGTGGAATTCCTGGGTCAAATGGTATTTTTATTTTGTGTTTTTTGAGGAACCGCCATACTGCTTTCCACAATGGTTGTACTAATTTACATTCCCACCAGCAGTGTAGGAGGGTTCCCCTTTCTCCACATCCTCACCAACATTTGTTGTTGTTTGTGTTTTGGATGTTGGCTATCCTCACTGGTGTGAGGTGATATCTCATTGTGGTTTTAATCTGCATTTCTCTGATGACTAGTGATGTGGAGCATCTTTTCATGTCCAAATATTTTTAATATTGCAATAATGCTGCTATTAACATTCTTGGTACACACATTTAAAAGTTTGTCCAGGACATATAACTGTGAATGTGCAGGGTCACATGGCACACATATGCTCAGTTACTATATAATATCAAACTCTTTTCCAAAGTGGTTATACCAGTTTTCACTCCAAACAGTAGGAAATAAGAGTTCCTTTGCCCCTGATCTTTGCCAGTGGTAGCTGTTGATTGTCTTTGTCATGTATGGTTGTTAAAATAGCCAGGGTAATTATTAAAATACAAGAACACTCACAAATGGCAGTTTATGCTTCAGAAACCATCCTTAATCTGTGGATTAAGCCAAGACTGGAATTTTACCTTTTACCCTTGCTCAGCTCTTTCCCCCTGCATATTCTCCTTTAGTCCCCCCTTCATTTTTTCCCCCCGATTGGCCCTCCTTCAATAAAACATATTTATCCAAAACCTTGTCTCAAGCTCCACTTCTAGGGAACCCAAACCAAGAAAGCATTTCCTTTACCTGGTAGTATTTTACATTATATATCTAATATGTGATGAATTTACAGTTCTGCTGTTGGTTTTCACCTATAATGCTTATTTCCGGGGTACATTGTAATTATTAACTTTAAGCTGTTCATTTATCTTGACCCTTTTGGAATTTCTTTGAGGACTGGGTTAAAGTGTATTTTTCTAGAGATACTCATGCTTGCATCTGCCAGGTGCCCAGGGTCACTTCTGACACAAGAACGTATTAAATTCTTGTTTTCAGGTTTTTCAGGTATATGAATAGCAGGAAACCAGCTATGTTATTCCTTGTGAGGGCCTATTTATAGTTACAAATTCTCAGATGATAATAATTTCTTGCTGATGATTTACAAATTCTCTGGTTGTCAGTATTATGCAGGGCTCTCCTATCAGCTCATTTCCTTGGCCATTTGTTCCATGTCCCATTTAGTTATGAACACTGCAGCTCAATGACATGAGGATTTGGCAGAAACTCAGCATGAAATCATGCTTTGATCCTAAGCTTACTTTGATCCTTGCTGACTTCCCAGGTTCCTGCTTTTATTTCAGTTCAGGGTCCTGAGAACTTCCTACTTCCATGCTATCTCAATTTAAAAGGCTTTTTTATTGTTGTTTTTCTTTTTTTTTCTGGTAGCTAATCCCCCACAATATGCTAAACTGTCAAGAAATGTTTTATGACTGAAAACAAAAAATATTCTGTACTTCCTGCTTCTTAAGTAGAATATGCAAAAGATGAATTTATGCTTTCTCAATAACTTATGTACATTTATATAAGTACCAATTGTTTTATAGTCATGCCTTTGGGAGCTATTGTAGTTCACAGAGTTGTTTGTGTAACACTATATTATACAAAACTGACTGGAGAAAAAGCTAGGTGTGTGGTCAAAAACTAATTTCAAGTGTAAGAAATAAACTTTTTCAATAGCTATTTTCTGCTTGATGATTTTCTGTTTACTTTTGAGTTTAAAACTATATGGGTTTATATTCAAATAGTATTAAGATTTTGTTCCATAAACTGAAGTTGCTAGAGCATTAATTTTCAATTAAATAGATTTTTGCATAATCTTTATGAAAGAAACCTGCAAACACCCTGGAAGATCACATTATAAAGCCCATCATGGAAATCACTGGGTTAGGGCACCCTGTTACTGAGATGATGGATTTGATGCTTGTATGGGCCATTAGCATCTCATTATGTGTTTGACAAAGAGACGTAGTATGTTCCCTAACCTCTAGTAACATTATTTTTAATCTCAGCAAGATGTAATCTCAAAGAAAGAAAATAATGAAAAGGATCATATAAACAAATGGATTGAAGTATTTCTAAAGTGTTTTTAGTTAATTTCAAATTACTATTTTTATTAATGCTCTAGTTTTCCATTTGTGACTCTTTAAGTAGCTCCTGAGTCCCTTTGACATTATCTTAGCCATTTTTTGATAGCTTCATTGCTTTTGGTATGAAGGATGTAGACTTACATTGTATATTTCCTACCTCAAACTTGGCATCACTCATTTCTCTAAGAATATCCAGCTCCTTTTGGTGGAAAATAGAAACCATAATCTTAACAGTAAGGGTGCACATTGTAATTGGGTTGATCATTGTTTTCCAGGGTTTTCAGTTAACAGAATTAGGTAATTTTAAGAGAAATTATATTTATATCATATTTGTATTTAATATTCAATTTAGGATGAGATTTTTACTGAACTTACTTGATTTTACTTTTTATCTCTTATGCTGAAAATCTTGGTTCTAATAATATTGATGAATAGTTTTATCATATCTAATATATGCTATCGTTCCCATATATATAGTTTTAAAATTAATAATATATATATAGTTTTAAAATTAATAATGCCCAAACCATTATGAACAATGATTAATAGTTTAATATGAAGTGTTTTATTTTCTGTCCTTAGAATACATATCAATAGAAGTCAACTCTATAGTTGTAAAGAATACAACTCAAATAGTAAGTCAAATTACTGTGCTTTAAGGGCTCTTGTAATAACACTTCTCTGTATGGCTTCATCACCAATGACATACATAAATAGGTTCAATACTTTAGAATAGTTTTCAGTCTTTGTAAATTTCTCCTAAATTTGAAAATTTATTTCAGAATTGTTTAAAATACTTAGGTAATTTCAACTTCAAATCTGCAAAGCAAGATATGCTCAGAAAAGTCTAGATTCTTCCCCTGTCCCCTTCACCCTATGCCCTCCCACTATTTATACATATTTTTATGCTTTGCAAGTAATTTTACTTTATTTTATTACTTTACAAGTAATACTTATAAAAAATACATGTTTTACATGTAATACAATAATAATACTTAAACATTTATATTCATTTTTACAAATGTATACATTTACATGTTCATGTACATGTAAAGTAATAAAAGCAATATGTATATATAAAATATAAATGTGTATGTATATGTGTGTATACATATACAAACACTGCACATTTCTCTCCTTTATTGGATATAAGAAATATAGTACCATATAATAATATTTTCTTCCACTTTGGAAACCTTTCTTTGCAGACAATTATAGTTAAAACTTTAAAATTAACTACTAATAATAATTATTAATACTTAGAAAATAATTATTTTCAACTCTTAATAGAATAATTGGTTAAGGTAAAGATCAAACATTAAAGAAAAAGTTGGTAAGAAACTACATGGTGGGGGCATCAGATTGTCATTACCTGAACTCACTGTTCAACACTGGCACTGCTAAAATAGAACAACTCATAACTATGTCCCTGATGTGATACAACATGAAGTAGAAAGCACTAGTTATGCAGTATATTCAGTAATTAATAAACCTGAATCCAATTAAACTTTTAGGACTATTTTCCAGTTTATAAAAACTAGGAGGAATAGAGGAGCAAGTTAAATGACTTCACAAAGAAACAAATATTGGCATTCTACCTGGCAGTTGGTCAGATTTCTTCAACAATTTCATGGCATGAAATTTCAGGTCAGAGAGAAGGGACTATCCTGGATTATAAAATGAAGAGACATAATAAACAAATGCAATGTGTGGACTTAATTTTGGATCTTAATTCAAAGACCAACTATGAATTATATTGCTGGGAGAATTAAGGACATCTGAATGAAAAGAGAATTTTTATTCAATTTTTTAGCTATAACTATACCGTGGATGTAAGATAATATTTCTAGATATATATACCAAATATACAGGTGTATCAATAGATTAACAACCTAATTCCATCTGCAATTATAATTCCTTCTGCTATGTAATATAAAACATTTCTGTGTTCTGGGTGTTAGGACATGGACATCTTTGGGGGTCATTATTCTTCCTACCACAGAATGAAAGGGTGGAAGGAAGGATGGAAGGAAGGGAGGAAAATCTCTTGATAATTTTGAAACTGGGTGATAATTGTGGTTCTCTACTTTTGTTAATGATTGAAAATTGGGAAAAAAAACAATAAATTGTGATAACTTAGATGAGAATCCAGGATACTGACCTCAAAATTAATGATTTCAATAATGTTTTCCACCATAGTAATTTCCTCATGATGGATTCTGAAAGGAGCATTGTATCTTATATTGTGATTGTATATATGTCTTCCTACCTTAATGTACTTTGCTCAGTGATATGGTGAATATTTTGGTTTTCTTGGTGTGCCCCCGGTACTTAATCAACATGCTGGTAGTTAGCCCCTAATAATCAGGTAACAAGTAAGATATATGCAGTTCTAACAAGTCAAATGTGCTATCCGTATCCATCTTGGGGCCATAGCTGCTTATGCCAAGTTTACTATCACATTGCATCATCCTCCTTGAAAGGGCTTCAAAGACCGTCTCCCAGTACCCCACACAGGACCAAAATTGAGAATGGCTTCATTGTCCTAAATCAAATGAGAATAATGCTTTAAAGCATGACTTCTGTTAAAAGACAAATAAACCAACTAATAATGATTCCTGGGCCTCAATCATTGAAATTTCAATCATATATACTCACTATATTACTGGAGATGAAAATAAATTTCAGTTGCATATATTCACGATATTTAGATGGATTTTTGTGCCAGTATTTACTAAACAGAGGTCATAATTTTCTTTCCCAGTATGTGTGAGCTCTACTTCATGTGGCTCTTCTTGCATTCTATTATGTTAAAACAGCAAGCTTGTAAAAAAAAAAGACATTGCTGTGATATAGGCAGAGTTTCTGGGAGACAGTTTCTCTATGGGTTAAAGCATGTAGTTGGATCAAAGTCAGGACATAGATGCTACAGCTGGTCTGGGAAAAAAATGGCAATTAAGAGGAAAAAAAAGAACAGAAAGAAAGAATCACAGACAGTCTTTTTTTAGGTGACAACAACAGAACCAGACTGTTTGAAACTGGTAACTGACTCCAAATGTCACATTTTTCACTGAATTCTAAATAATTATTGCCATTGTGTAACTGTTACTGGGTTGTATTGATGGACATATTAACTTATTTCATAACAAACTTGCTACATATATTTTTATACACTATAGTTGTTACCTTTCTATTTCTTATGCTTCTTTCCCTCCATAATACTTAGAACTGAAGAAAAGCATGTTTAAAGTTAGAGAACATTTCATTTGAATGGAATTGTGATCAACTCATGCACTTCTGTGCAGTTTAACAGTTTAACTGTGTAATTACCTGTCCTTTATAAAATCTCAACTTTAAAAGATACTGAAGTATAGTTGTGTCAGAGAATATAAAAGAAAGATAAGAAAACTATACATTTTAAAGTACAGTCCCCGAGTAAGTTGAGTAAGTTAACAATCATGTTAGGGGAGCACAATTGGTATATGCTACTCTATATTTCCAGGTAATACTAGTCATATACCTCACATAAAATATAGTAAATGATAAAAAGTGGCATAAACATAGAACGACACCCAAAATGATAAGAGCTAAGAGTACATGAAAGATGTCTACACATTCTCAAAGGTGGAAAGTGCAAGAGACTGACTTAGCAGGATGTAGAAAGCTGAAATATAATTGTGAGAGGGAAGGAAATCAAAGAGTAGCATCTGATGCAGGTCAAAGAACCATTGAAATGTTTAGTAATTGGAGGTACCATATTTCTGAAAGCCAGGATTCAAGCTGGATGGAAAACAGGTGGTTAAAAGTTTGTAAAATTAGCAGTTGGACCACTAATCCCTTCCTCCAGCCTCTGAAACCAGAATAGTACATATTCCCCACACTAAGACAAGGTTTACTTTCTAGAAATGAGCTGATTTAGGTCTAGCCTTAGGGACATGAAGATAGCCGCAGAGATGGATAAGCCATTTGACTGAAAGTAGAGTGATTCAGCAAAATGTCACATTCTCAATGTTGAAAACCGTAAATCCCTTCTCCCACTTGGCTTCTAAGAAATTATGCATGTACCCAGGTTCATGTACATTTTCCCTCCAGCCCACCCTAGGAATATGACTAAAGATTTCTCTCTGGGAAAATTGTCCAGTCCAATTGATAAGAGATACAAATCCTTACATGGGTCTCATTGTGGTATAATGCTGCCCAAGAAGCAAAAAGTTCTGCCCCTATATGCAATGTTTGCACCTGGTTTTTAAAGTTCCAGTTTTAACAATAAATGGACAGTATTGATTCTTCCTATCCATGAGCATGAGATAGATTTACATTTATTTGTGTCTTCTTTAATTTCTCTTGTGAATGTTTTATAGTTTTCAGACTACAGGTCTTTTGCCTCCTTGGTCAGGTTTATTCCTAGGTATTTTATTTTATTTATTTTATTATCTTATTTTTGATGTAATGTTAAATAGAATTATTTTCCTGATTCTAGTTTGGTGTTAGTTTATAGGAATGCAGCAGATTTCTGTGCATTAATTTCATATCCTGCAACTTTGCTGAATCCAGTTATTAGCTCTAGTAGTTTTTTGTTAGTGTCTTTAGGGCTTTCTATGTAAATATCATGTAATCTACAAATAGTGACATTTTAACTTCTTCCTTACTAATTTGGATACTTTTTATCTCTTTGTCTTGTCTGATTGCCATGGCTAGGACCTCCAGTTCTATGTTTGAAGAGTAGTGATTGTCACAGTGGTTAGTATTGTTAAAATGGCCATCCTGCCCAAAGCAATTTATAGATTCAGTGCATCCCTATTAAAATACTAACAATATTTTTCAATGAACTAGAACATACAGTTCTAAAATTCATATGGAACCACAAAAGACCCTGAATAACCAAAGCAATTCTGAGAAAGAACAAAGCTGGTGGTATTATGCTCCCTGACTTCAAGCTACACTACAAAGCTACAGTAATCAAAACAGTATGGTACCAGAACAAGAACAGACCCATAGATCAATGGAACAGAATAAAGAGCCCAAATATAAACCCACACATATATGGTCAATTACTATATGATAAAGTATACATGAATATACAATGAGGAAAAGACAGCCTCTTCAATAACTGGTGTTGGGAAAACTGGACAGCTACATGTAAGACAATGAAACTGGAATACTGTCTAACTCCAAACACAAAAGTAAACTCAAGATGGATCACAGTTCTGAATATAAGACATGAAACCATAAAACTCTTAGAAGAAAACATAGGCAAAAATCTCTTGCACATAAGCATGAGCACTATTTTCCTAGACACATCTCCTCAGGCAAGGGAAACAAAATAAAAAATGAGCAAGTGGACTACATCAAACTAAAATGCTTCTGTACAGCAAAGAGCACCATCAGCAGAACAAAAAGTCACCCTACAATATGGGAGAATGTATTTGTAAATGATTTATCCAATAGGGGGTTAACATCCAAAATATATTAAGAACTCATATGCCTCAATAACAAAAAAACAAATAAACCAATTAAAAATGGTTGGAGAACATGAAAAGACACTTCTCCAGAGAAGAAATACAGATGGCCAACAAACATATGAGAAGATCCTCCCTATCATTAATCATCAGGGAAATGCAAATCAAAACCACAATGAACTATCATCTCAAACCTATTAGAATGGCCACTACCCAAAAGATAAGAAATAACAGTGTTGGTGAGGATGTGGAGAAAAAGGAAACCTCCTACATTGTTGGTGGGAATGTAAACTGGTACAACTGCTGTGGAAAGCAATATGGGGTTTCCTCAAAAAAGTAAAAATAGAAATAACATTTGACTCAGTAATTCCACTTCTAGGAACTTACCTGAAGAAAACAAAGTCCCTGATTTGAAAAGATATGTATGCCCCTGTATTTATCACCACATTATTTACAATAGCCAAGATATGGAAGCAACCTGTGTCCATCAACAGATGAATAGATAAAGAAAATGTGGTACATATACACAATAGAATATTATTCACTCATTAAAAAAAAAAGAAATCATGCCATTTGCAATAGCATGGATGGATCTAGAGGATATTATACTCAGTGAAATAAGCCACGCAGAAAAAGACAAATACCATATGATTTAACTTATTTGTGGAATATGGAAACAAAGCAAAATAATATGAAAAAAAACATCAGTAGATTTATAGACAGTGGGAAGTGACTAGTGGTTACCATGGGGGAAGGGTTGGAGTGAACAGGTTGGGAGGATGAAGGAGATAAAGGGGTACAAAAATTCTCAATCATAATATAAATTGGTCACAGGGATAGTAGTACAACATAGAGAATATAGTCAGTGATTCTGTAACATCTTTCTATATTGACAGATAGTAACTGCACTAGAGGGGGTAAGCATTTAACAGTACAGGTAACTGTTGAACCTCTGTGTTACATATCTGAAACAAATACAAGATTGCATATCAATGATACTTCAATAAAAATTTAAAAAATAAAAAATAAATGAATGGACACAAAGTATCACCAGATATTCAATAATAACATTTAAAATGCAAGATAAAATCCCAAAGAACAAATAAACACATAATAAAATGGAAAAAGAAAAGAAAAGGAGAAAAAGGTAGTATTAATATCTTCTAAGAGAAAAGCAAGCCATGGAGCAAGAAAACTGTACAATTAAAAGGTACAGAGAACAAGAAAAATCTCTTGAAAATAAAAATATGTTATCAAAATAAAAATTTCAAAGGATATTTTGAAATATAAAATTGAGGAACTATCACAAAAGTAGAACAAATTAAATACTGATAAAATTAATATAAGGTCAACATCTGTCCAATAGTAGCTACAACAATAGAGAACAGATAAAAGAGAAAGGAGAAAATTATCCCAGAACTTTAAACTCTTCCCAAAACAAGGATGTAATTTCAGAATAAAGAGGCTCAATGAGTATCAAACATAATAAATTTATTTCAATGTGAATCACATCATGGAAAAACAGAGGACTGGGGATTTAAAAAAGGATTTTCAAAACTTTTACAGAGAAAATTAAGTTACATTAAAAATATCAGCAATCATAGTGATACAGAGTCTCACCACTGAACCCAAAAGATAAAGAACAATGGAAATTCTCAATTTCCCATTGAGAATTCTATGGCAAGCCAGGCTATTAATTAAATGTGAAGGTAAAATAAAGATATTTTCAGGTAAGCAAGGTTCTCATAATGTTTTCTTCCCATACACTACTTCTCAGAAGTTACTGGAAAAGACTGAGCTGCAAAAATAAAAAAGCAACGGGATTCTGAAAATGAGCATGAAGAGAAGTCCCATGACAATATTAGTCCATCAGTCCTAGAGAGAAATCACACCAGACTGGAGCAAATGCTTCAGGAATTGGATACCCTTCTCTGTTTCTGTCTCTCTCTCACACATAAACACACACACACACACACACACATAAATTGATGAAATACCTTTACACCTGGTATGTTTCACTGTTCTAAGAAGAGTTTTAAATGCTATCAGAACTAATTTGAGAATCCAAGTAGTTCAAACACAACAATATTGAGTAAACATAAAAGAAAGCAATTATTAATTCTAAAAACCAAGATTGTACAAGAAAGATTTTCAAAGTAACCTAGGTGGTATAGAAGGTATACCCTCTATTTCTCAATTTAATATTACAAAAACACTATGTTCTCAATACATTTTAACATATGTCCCTATTCTTTCAAGTACACATAATACCAGCTGATTTATGTAGTGATAAACATGCAAACAATGAATACTGATGTAATCTAAATCATGATTTCACTATACTTGGAGGGAAGAAAAAGTATATTGTTTTGTATTTATGTGTTTGTGGGCCATGGGAGAGAGGAAGATCTATAATACCTAATCCTCAATATCCACAGTAGGAAAAAAAATAATGCTGAATTTGAATATAAAGAAATAGCAATAAAATGATATTATTTAAAAATATTGAGCTAAGTAGAAGTAGAAATAGCTAGAATAGTTGAGAGTTGTTGCCTCTTGGTTAGCAGGAACTAAAGGTAGGTGAGGGAGGCTCAGAGGATTCTGTTTCGTACATAAAGGACAAAACATGCAAAGAAGGACTCTGTAAGGGTGAAGTTTATGGACTCTGAAGCCAAAATATTGGCTCTGCTGCCTACTAGTCATGTGATCTTGTGACTTAACTGTTCAATGCCTCCATTTTCCTGTTTGTAAAGTTAGATAGTAATACTGCCTCATAGAGTTACTTAACAGATTAAGTAATTTAATATATGAAATCATTTAAATCATATGTGGCACACATTACAAGTACTATGTTACTCTTAACTATTGCATGAATTACTTTGAGTAAATTAAAAAGAAATCATAACACATTGTGTAATACATATAAAGTGGTCAAGAAATAACAATTATTTTATTTAAAAATTAATGAATAGTCATTAATGAAATAAAGCCATGTTAAACTACTAAAATATGTTTCTTATGATTTAATATTTAAATAAGAGCATTCCATGAGTTATGCTTAATCATAAAAGATTAATTTGTGTCCATTATAACTATCAATTTATGAACATATTGCCTAAGATATGAACTAAAACAGGATTCTAGAAAATCAGATCTCATTCACTGAAAGGAATGAAGACAATAAAATTGATTTCAAACTAAATTAATATTTGTCAGAATGCTAATTAATACTTATGCTAAAATGTTTTCTGCTGTACAGAACATTAGTCCTCTATCTGCTTTAGATGAGCTCACATAGTAGCAGCTATGCCATTTCAGTTTAATATTAAGAAAATCCTAAATTCTCAACATTTTTTAAGATATGTCCTGTTCTTTCATATATAGTGAATCCAAAATTTTAGCAAAACATACTGAATGTTTTTTTTTCTCCTCAATAGAGGTTGAGGACACAAATTTTAAAAAATCAACTGTTTTTTAAAGAGATGCTGTTAACTGGGGAAAAAACAGGTAATGTTTTGATTGTGGTAGTTTATTAATTGTAACATGCTGTAAACCATGTTTGTGTTTTTATTTATATTTTTAACATACAATGTAAATAAGAGCACCTCCAGATATTTTCTTGGCAAGCACAGAAGCTGTTTATTTGACAGATGATAGAGACAATAATGTATGGTTTATAATTAGGGAAAAAGCTGTAACTGAAGAAGTTCTGATGGCATTCAAACAGTTTGTGTGTAGCTAAACTAAGGCTGTTAGTGAATGGCAGCTTTAAAACATTTTAAACATGTGGACAAAAAAATGAATTTTTATTATTGTAAATGAAAAAGGAAGAGTTTTGGAGAACTTAGCATAGTGTAATCCAGGATTGAGCAAATTGAGGAGGAATGGTGTCATATAAATAGAAACTTCTCCCTCCTTTATGTAGCTAACATACATAATCTAAAAAAGAGGAGAGCTTTTGGATGACAATGTATACCATCATACATCTGATGCAGACATGGAAGTGTTTTTATCCTGAGCATCAGAAGCTCAAGAAAGAATCACAATGAGACATATTTATCTCTGTAAATCTAGGTACATCCTGGAAATTTTTAATAATATACATTTTATGAAAAAGATTAAAGTTAGATAGTTTGTGTATACATGTGTGTGTTTGACGACTGAAAGAAAGAAAAAGTAATCCAAAGGACAAAGCTTAATCCAGTCATTGCTACCAGATACATGAAAACATTTAAAGACATTTCTAGTAAGGAGCTTGAGTAGGGGACACTGTAGGATAAATTTAAAAATTGTCTTCATAGTCCTCTGTTCTTCCAACTCATATTTTATTTATTATTAGTTATTTACAGCTTAGAAGATATTTTAAAATCACATTCATTATTTCTTTACAAGACAGAAAATGAGGAAAACTAGAAAAGATTTCTGACCGTTAAACACTTACCAGCACACATTGCTTAAAATGATTATGTGATCCTGGTTCTGGAAAAACCTACAATCTGAGAGGTGTGAGTAATGAAACTGAGAATTCTGGGCTTACTTGCAGAATTTAAACTGCTGCAGCTATAGAGCATGTTAGGATTTCAATAGCAAGTAGGCGATAGATTGAGCCATATTTAGAACTGTGGGCAACTCATGTGAATAAGGCAAATGGCATGTTTTGGGTAGAGGGTCCACACATGCAGCTGCTTACTCAAGTATCATTGATAACCTGTTGTAGCCTTTACCCACTTAAATGGAAGTAGGCACTACTTTAAATTCTCTGGTATGTCTAATGGGCTCTATTTGGCCAGATTTTATATATAGTTCTTCATTTTATAAATCTCTACTTAAACACTGGCTGGAATTTGTCTGGTTATTACTTTGTTAGGGAAGAAAATTCTTGATCTTCCTCCTGGAAGCTCCCGATAGGCTTCTGAGTTGCAGTTGGAGCAGGTCTATTTGTCTATTTCAGGCCTCTCAATGTTGGGTCTTTGGTTTCTCTCCTCTGGGCTCCAGGTAAGCAAGAATATGTGTACAAGGTGTTCTTGCAAGGAAGATCTGTTGAAGTAACTTTCTCTGCTTCTTCAGCTGAAGCTGCTTTTGCAATAATAGAAGGATACTTTGAATTTTTGATTTGGTATTAAAGGAGAATTTAGATTTCTGAGACCTCTGTAAAATTAAATAATGATGTATAGAGTTGGTAATAGCAGATTCTAGTTGTTCAGACATTGAGGAGAACAGGAGCTCACTATAATGGAGAATATCATTAACATTATTCTAGAATGCAGAATAAGTGGTAGCTCAAATGCTTTTCACTACCCTGTCTCATAAGTGCTGGTAGAAGTAGAAATAGCTAGAATAGTTGAGAGTTGTTGCCTCTTGGTGCTGGTGGGACATAAAGAATGATTCATAGAAGAAGGTACCTGTAAATAATTAAGAGTGAGAACATTCAGGGCTTCAAAAGAGAAGGTTACATTGGTTTGAGCATCCAGTTAAGCTATTTCACATCCTATTTGTAAGTAAGGCCATTGTAGTTAAAACTACTGTAGTAAAAAATTGTAAGTTATCCTAGTATTCTCTTACTCCCTAGAATCTCTCCATCCACTGGTGACCCTCATAATGCCTTCTGTGCCTGTATTCTCTCCATCTACTTATAAATGCCTTCATTTGGGCTTTAAACGTTTCTTGCCAGGCTACTAGGCTCCTATTATACCTGGTTTCAGTCTTATACCCTTCTAATCCATATTTCACACCACTGGCAATACATTTCTGTGGGAGCTGGGATCCACAGATGTCTCCTAATGAATCATGCCACCTGGTGTTTACAGTCTTTATATAGTCTTTTCCCACATAGAATCTGGTCTGGTGCTGTAACTTGCTTTGATCAATAGAACGTAGCAAAAGTGGCACTATGCAGCTTCTAAAGTTTCATTTTAAGAGATCTTCATCTTTAAATTTTATCATTTTTGAATGTTCATCTTGAAGCCAGCTACTATGCCATGTGGAAACCCAGGTGTAGCTCCAGGAGGAGATTCCCTGCCTGGGGCAAGTTCTCTATGAATTCATCCAGACTGAGGGAAGACAAGGGTGAGAGGTTGACAATGAAAGTGTTTATTCTTAGAGCCCTGTCTCTCCTTGTTCTGAAACCCAGCTGCTTGGCTCTTCCCCTAACCCCTCCCCAGCTTGTGCTCGGCCACACTACACCACTGGGCAGAACTAGGTCCCCAGTGACTGGCAGGTACCTGACCAGTTACATACCAGGAACAGAGGGGAGGAGAGAAAGGGGGCTTCCTCTCAACCCCCACCCTGAACTGGCGATCCTGTGACTGCAAACATGCTTTTATTATATACGCAATGGGAGCTATTAAGGCCAGGTGGGAATACTGGTCAGAAAGTTCCATTTTCCCCACACAAAGGAACCACATGGAGAGTTCTACATGGAGGAGAACTGAGGTCCCAGCCAATAGCTCAAATTGGGTTTCAGCACTTAGCATCACTTTTAGCATCCAGAACAAATTTCCAGCCATGCAAGTAAGACCACTTTGGACTTTTATCTTGTCCTACTATTTCAGCTCCTACCATATGAAACAGAAAAATTACCTAGTCAACTCACAGAGTTGTGAGAAATAATAAATTGTTGCTGTCTTAAACCATTAAATTCTAAGTTACACAGTTACAGAAAACTAAAAATTTGCTACCTAGAAGTAAGGTTCTAATGTAACAAAAACCTAAAATCTCTAGCATTGGCTTTAGGATTAGGAGGTAAGTGAATCCAGAAGTTTTTTAAAGACTCTCATGGAAATTGGAGGGATAATGAGTGCATTGGCATTGGAAACTTGAAAAAATTGACCCATGTTAGTTAGGAGAAGAACAACAACCTGGTTGCCATGAGATAATACGAAAAAAAAAAATCTATTTAACTTGTGTATTTAGTTAAGATTTCCAGGTAGGATGTAGGAAGTGCTAACAGTTTTGTTTTGTTTTGATTTTCTTTCTTTTTTCATATGATAAGAATCAAATATAGAGAGATGAACTAAAGGAAGAACTACTGTTCAATTTTCAATCAGAATATAGAGGAAACATTTTAAATCCAAGACTTCCAAGGTTGGGAAATGAAACTGTTTCTCAATTACAGATCTGTCCATTCTGAAAAGGAATTTCAAGTTAAAATAAAGCCTTGGGGTAAAGATCAAATCTTTCCACTAAACATGACCTTAGGCTCAAGATCAGGTGAAAGGTGTCCCTAACAGATCTTCTGTTGAGATCTTACAGACCTCTAAGCTAGACATCCCTTCTAAGGATCTTAACAGTGTTTTTCACAGCACTATAACTCTTAACCCAATGTGGAATGCAACTTGTTTGGGTGTTGCATTCATCTAATGGAGTGGATTTTAATTTGATGCAGAGAAAATCTACAGTTTCTGAAGAACTGTATCAGTTAGATTTAAAAAGACAAAGGCAGTTCAAAATGAAAATAAGTCCATGGGTTCCCAAAATTTTATGGGTAGTGGGCAGGCAATTCCTAAGATGCCTCACAATGACCCTTACCCCTGGTCTTCATTCTCTTATGTAATTCCCTCCTCATGGGTGTTAGCTGAACCTATTGGCTTTCTTTTAATGACTAAGTTACAGCAAAAGTTATGAAATGTCCCTGCAAAGATTAAGTTGCAAAACTCTGGCTTCTCTTTTGCTTGCTATTTCTTGTTCTTTCTCTTGCTGGGTTTGATGGTAGTTATATGCAAAGTGGCTACTTGCCCTAGGGTGAAAACCATGTGGCAAGAAACTAAGAGGACTATGTCCAACAGCCAAAAAGGATGAATATCTCCAGTCCAATATGTCTCGTGGGCAATTGAATCTTGCCAACAATCCCTTGGATGATGTTGGAAAAGGATCCTCCTTGTTTGAACCTTGACATGACTGCAGCCCCAGCAAACACACTGATTGCCATCATGTGAGCAATGCTGATTCAGAGAACCCAGAGGACCCTGTTATTGAATTTATGAGCCACAGAAATTAGAAGATGATAAGTGTTTATTGTTTCAAGCCAACAAGTTTTCAGGTAATTTGTCGTACAGCCATAGGTAACCCATGTATGCAGGAAACAGGTTGATAAAGCTACTCAGTTTCAAATATGGTCTATTTTTCATGAAAAAGGAATTCAGACTCAGATGGGGAATCAAAAGGACAAACAGTGAAGCCAATATCTAGAGAACCACTCCAAGGGAGTAGAACTGACTCTGATATAGGTACTGGCGACATACGCCATCTGAATTTCAGAATTGTTATGGACCAGTGATTGCTATGTGCCTTCCATACTCTCTCCCTTTTTGAATGAGCATATCTATTGTGTTCTTTCTGTCCCTTTCTTACCATATAATGTTTGTTGTGTGGGATTAGGTATGTGTCTCTACTTCACAGGTTTTTAGATGAAGAGGAACCATACTTGAGGAGCCACAATCATGTAAGGACAGGATTTAGGTAACGACAAACTAGATTTTAGCACAATGACAAAATAGAGTGAGAGTCTTAGAAGTCTTAGAGGTGAGTGTATTTTGCATTTAGAAAGGAACTGAGCTATTAGGGGCCAGAGAACTGACTCTAACCTAGTGTTAAGATGATATATCCTGATACTGATGCCCTGGCGTTGTCCATTTCCATATTGAATCTGGATTAGCCCTAGACTTTCTTTAATCTGTCAAATGCAGCAGAAATGTTACTCTCTAACTTTTAAGGCTTAGTCATAGAAGATCTCCAGCTCTGCTTTTGCCATTTGGAATACTTTTCGAATTAGATTTACATAGTCTGAGAAACCTTAATCAGGCATGTGAAACAGCTTAAGGTACCTAAGGCTATAGCAATAGCCATAACTGAGCCCCTATCCAAAAGTCAACACAAAACATGAGTGACTTCACCTTCTGGCCTGTCTAGCACCTCAGTCACCATCTGTGAAGTAGAACTATTCAGTCCACCCACAGGATCATGGGAAAAATAAAGCATTGTTTGAAGTCAATATTTGGGATGGTATGTTATACAGAAATGGACAATTGAAATACTTCTAAAAAAACCTTTGTAAATTAATTTTTATTTTAAAAATTTCTTTAGTAAACCTTTAACCTTTAGAAAAATACAGATTTCCTTGACATGAAACTGAAAGCTCTTTTAGATATCATTCTTTCTATCCATGAATATTAACTTACCTCTACCCATTTTTAACACTATTCATGTATCTAAACCTATTCTTCCATCAGTCTATTATTTTCATCTTGTTCCTTCTATGTGAAATATTTTTTTTACCTTTGTCTCTTTAGTTAATTTAAATTAACTTTCCTGAATCAACAGAAACTCCACTTGGCCTGGAAGATTCTCTGACATGTCTAGGCCAAGTAGAGTTTCTTCCACAAATCTATTCATGCACTTGGGAATATCTTTATTAATGCTTTTATTACACTCTGTTGTAATTTTGATTCACTTAACTATTGCATTATGGCTAATTCATCTTCATACACCCAAATCTTAACACAATGTTTAAAATATTGAATCAACAAATGAATGAATGAATGATTTTAGGACTGATGGTGAAACTCTGAAATGTGGAGAATATTTGAAACAATTAAAATTCTACAAGTGAAAATAAACTTGTGTCCACCTAAGAACTACTTCTGTTGACTTTTAACCATTTCAGTTGAGTTTTTAGAGGTTAAAACTTCAAGTATTTCTCTAACAGATATCATTGTTTCATCTAATAGGTATCTAACAGATATCATGATAATAGCTCAATAATGGCTACAGTTAATTGTTTTCTAAATGTATGCCAGACATTTGTCTAAATGCTTTGTATTTAATATCTATTACAACTGTATGAGATAAATATTACTTCATTTATATTATGGATAAAACAGGAGAGGTTAAGTAATATGGTCTAGTAAAAAGGTAGAAAGTGGTAGAGTTGGGATCCAAATCCAGTCTGATTCTAGAGCCCAAATATTTAACCAATGTCTAACACATCCTCTTCTGGAGCACACTGACAATTTGGTTTATTTTCAAATGTTTACAGCTTCCTCACCTTTCACAATGTGCATAGAAAACTCATAAAATTCTAACTTTGTGCATCCATTTCCTCACATAAAGTAAAATAAAATCACTGCTCCACTTACCTCTCAGAAAAATAAAATTCTAACTTTGGGCATCTATTTCCTCATATAAAGTAAAATAAAATGACTACTCCACTTACCTCTCAGAAAAATAACAAGGAAGCACTTAGTAATCTCTGGAGTTCCAGTATGAGGCCTTTTGCCACAGGTCAGTGATAGCCAGTGGTTTCTTTTCTGTCTAAACATCATCTTGCTACTTCCACATTTCACACCTTTTCAACTGTCATCTTTATGTTGCTTATTATATTCCTATTATACCAAGTGTTCCAGATTTTGCCTCCCTAAAAGGAAAAGCATGCATAACTTTCAAAGTTATTTAGGTAACTACACAAGAGGTAATTGATTTATTGGACTTTAGTCTCCTCATCTTAAAATGAAGTTCTGCAATTTCCTTAAAAGCACAGAAGGAAAGGCAAGAATCAGAGCAGGTGAAGGCCCAGTATGCTCACCACTGCACTTCAACCAAACATGATTTGATTTCATCTGATTTACATACTCATCCTTCAGAATCAGTAACTAAGCCCTGGCTACAGATGCTGCCCCCTGCAGGCTCAGGGAAAAGAGTGAGGGACAAGCAAAAGGGCATCATCATCCAGCCACAGGGAGCTCAGAATCTAGAGGGATGCTGCCATACGGTAAACCATTGAAGATATTAAAGGACTGTGAATCTTGGTAAAGGCTGTAAAGAAAAAGAATAGAGGGCCCAAAGGGAGACTGACCTGACAAGGGGGAATATTAGATAAAGAGGAACCATACTTGAGCAGCCACCTACATTAGTCAGATGAAGACACTTATAAGGAAGTGATATTTAAATGAGACCTGGTGGATGAGAAATAGGAACAGAGGATCTGGGAAAAAGCATTCATTCTAAATAAAGGGGGGAAGAGTCTGTGTGGTGCGAAAGGGCTTCACGTGGAAATGAGCTTCAGTCTTTTGAGAAACAGATCAACAGGCAAGATTTCCTATTTAAAAGTTCAAAACCATTTTCTGTTCTCTAAGGTCCTTTCCAGTTTGACTATTATACAGTTTTATTAAACAAAAGAAAAACATTAATTGTGAGTATAGTTTTAAAACTAAGTTTTGCAGCTTTTTCAGTTAATATAAAACAGCCTCCTGGGCAACATCAGTCTGAGATGAGTGGGACTCATACGAACAAAACATCTGTTTGATCTTTGAATGTTCCTTCTCTTTGATGTATTCTCACCCCATAGGGAAAGAAATGTTTCTCCATCTTGTCTTACATTGATCATTCAACTAAAAGTCATTACACAGGATTACCAAACTATGGCCCATGGACCAAATCCAGTCGACCATCTCTTTTTTTTTTCATCCTGCAAACTAACAATGGCTGTTATATTTTCAAATGTTTAAACAAGTAAAAAAATATTTTTCATGTCATGTGATAATTATACGAAATTCAAATTTCATTGGCAATGTTTTTTTGGAACTCAGCCATACTATTTGTTCATATATTATCTATGGCTTCTTACACGCTATAAGGTCAGAGTTGCGTAGTTGTACCAAATCTAAAACATTTACCTTCTGGAAACTTCACAGGAAAAGTTCACTGACCTTTGCATTAAAACATTAGTTTGTTGTGTGTTACCAGTAACACTGTCGTGCCACTAATTTTCAATTCAGTTGTATGCCTACGGCCTTTATTATAAGCTTTAAATGTATATCAGCTGTTTTTTCTATCTTTAATTTTCAAGAATATTATCCCATTAACACACCAAGCAATCAAATAACTTTATTTTGAAAAACTATATGAATTTTTCATTTGCTTAACCTTAATTCCTTAGTAATTTCCTAAATTTGATTTTGGGATATTGAAAAATTTTCTGAAATTATAATACAAAAAGTTAACATTAGGTGTCAGTATTTTACATATAATTTAGTAAGTATGTGTAAATAAAAAAATGTATCAGATTATTATGGACAGTATTTTCACTGGAAAATTTCAACTCTTATGCTTTCTCTACTGTTTTTTGGTTTCTATACTCCTGAAATGTTCTTTATAATACCTACAAACCAAATTTTTTAAATTGCCATCATTTTTTTAGGTATACACTGCTGCATTTTTGTCATATATCTGTGAGTAGGAATATATATGAACATAGTATTAATGTGTATCTTTTAAACATCCTCCATAATGATCAGAATGAAGTCTCAAAATAGAGACCATTCAGTGGAACAGTGGTTTTGCTGGGAAAATACCAGAACAGCATTATAGAGAGGGGGAAAGGATACTGAGTTTGAATTCCTACTTTGATATGGAGCAGTCCTAATGTTATCCTTTATAACTGTGAAGGTTATCCCTTAACCTTCTAATTTATAACAATGTGTGTAAAATGAGTCATCACTTAGCTTCTACTCTCCAGGGTAGCTATGAAGATTAAGTATCCTAACATTTTTGAAAAGCCACTTGCCAAAGTGACTGGTTCCATGGACAGCCCCCAAATGTTAGCGCCCCTCACACCATGTTTCTTTTATCTTTTTTATTGTTCTTTTTTTTACTGTTGATTTAAATCAGAATCAAATAAAGTCCACATATAGTAATTATTGATATGTCTCTTAAGTTTATTTTAATCTTTCTTACTCTTTCCCCTTCCCATTCCACCTCCTATTTTCATTCCTGGAAATATATCTTTCGAAGAAATAGTTATTTGCCTTGTAGCTCTGTTTGTTTTTTTTAGCATACTCTATAAGTAGCCAGCAAACTTTTAAAAATGTTTTATGTGTTTTTCAATCCATTGCAATAATTATTTTTATTGATGCTTAAATTATGCTATCTTTGACAAGTAGAAGGTTCTTCAATTTAGCTCCTGAGTCATTTTGACAAACCTCAAATGTCAAACCTACCTTTGGTAGTCTCACTGTTTTCTGGTGTGATAAAATATTCCAAGATCATCTCAGACATCTCTGGCTCCAAGACTGACACCATCTATTTCTCCAGGGACCCCAATTTGTAAAATGATATTTAGAAATCACAGTCTGGATTTTAGCAGTGCTCACTCACTGCTGCTTTATCAGTCATTGTTTCTAGCCTTGTTCAGTATACAGAAGTAGGATGTAGATAAATAATTTTTTCTTTTTTTATTAAGGTATCATTGATACACAATCCTATGTTCAGGTTTTACATGAGCAACATTGTGGTTACCACATTCCCCCTATTATCAAGTCCCCACCACATACCCTATTACAGTCACTGTCCATCAGCATAATAAGATGCTATAGAGTCACTACTTGTCTTCTCTGGGCTATACTGCCTTCCCAGTGCCCCCCCCCCCCATATTATGTCCACTAATCATAATATCCCTTAATCCCCTTATCCCTCCCTTCCCACTCACACTCCCCAGCCCCTTTCCCTTTGGCAACCGTTAGTCCATTCTTGGGTTCTGTGTCTGCTGCTATTTTGTTCCTTCAGTTTTGCTTCATTGTTATATGCCACAAATGAGGCAAATCATTTGGTACTTGTCTTTCTCTGCCTGGCTTATTTCACTGAGCATAATACCCTCCATCTCCATCCATGTTGTTGCAAATGTTAGGATTTGCTTCTTTCTTATGGCTGAATAGTATTCCATTGTGTATATGTACCACATCTTCTTTATCCATTCATCTACTGATGGACACTTAGGTTGATTCCATATCTTGGCTATTGTAAATAGTGCTGCAATAAACATAGAGGTGCATATTTGTTTTTGAATCTGTGATCCTGTTTTCTTAGGGTAAATTTCTTAGAGTGGAATTCCTGGGTCAAATGGTATTTCTATCTTTAATTATTTTGAATAAATAAATAGGTTAATATATGAAAGAGACCTAGCATATGGACTTCAAGAAATAGAAATTTTCTCATCTCTAATCATTTAATCATGCAAAATTTTATAACCTTGTGTGTGTGTATGAGTGTGTGTTTTGCATATATTGCACAGACCTTTTATTTATGTTCATATCACTAAGCTTGGAGTAACATCCCAAAGAATCAGAAATTAAGTAAGATCAAATCTATTGCATAAATCTAAATCTCTCTGAAAATGATTTAGTCTTTCACTTTAATATTTCCATATCTATATGTAACATACAAACAAAAAGGATGTCTGAAGGTATAAAAACCATATTGAATCCTTGTAAATCAATAATGGAAAAATAAACACTCAATAAAGGACAGCATGGAGAGGATATCAAAAGCCGGAAATAGCCATGTAACTTATAACTTGGTGTGTTAATTAAGAAAGTAATAATGTAAACAATCCTATTCAATTAAGGAAAAAATAGAACGTCTCACCCCCAACTCCCAATAAATCCCTAAATCCATATGAAGATACTCAAAGTCGGTAAGGAAGGGACTCAAATTTGCTAACTAATAGTATTCTTAACTCATTTAAGACCCAATCTGACCCAAACTCATTTGAAGTGAATTTACGTAAGGCTATATATCATTTTTATTTTCACACTTAGTATGAAAACTCATATATTTTTCTACGGGTATATTAATGCATTTAAGTGGGGCTATCCTGGAACCCACTGGGAGAATTATGTATTATATCATATATGTATCATATTACTTTATAAACTCAAAATAATTCTAAATCACAAGAAGACCCAAGAGTTTTAAATAAAGGGTTGAGAACCTATATTATGTAGCAGTTAAACATATAATTGCAGGAATCAGACTTTTGGGTTCAGCTTTCAACCCTGCCACTTACTAATATATGACCATGGGCAAGTTAGTCTCTCTACATATGGATTTGCCAATCTGTAAAATGGGAATAACAATGGAATGCAGATTTATTCATAGGAACTTATACTCAAGCAAGTTTACCCAAATGCCATTTATAAAGATAGAAAACTGGAATTAAAGACACAACTAACTGTAAGGGACTGGTTTATTGTGCCATCATTAAAAATTATGTTTTACGATTTTTAAATACTCTTAAATGTGGTATATCCAACACTATAAATAGATATCGAAATAGAGAAAACAGGATTTTACTTGCAAAAAGTCAAGAACCAGAAATATACAATAATATCATTAAATCTAAGTGAGAATGAGCTAGAGGTACATTTGCTAAGTATGAGAAAGTGAAGAGACAGAAGTGTTTTAATCCCAACTAAGGGGATTAATAAGGACATCCTATTTTTTTTTAATTTGCTGGAAATTCATAAGTCCCAGCTTAAGGGATTTTTTAAATGAAGGAGCAAGTAAGCAAAGGAAGAAACAGTGTCATCAGAAATGCAGGCATTGCTGCATGTAGCAGGTTTCACTTTCAAAAACTCCAACTAAATGTGCTTAATCAAAAAGATTAAAATCCAGAGCAGCCCTAAATTGTGTGGATGACTCTGATAGCCTTCCATTTCGCTGAATGAGCTGGCAACACAGGTAGAACTGACAAGGCCGGGAGCAGTAATTCCTCTTCGCTTTCCAGATACCTTTCAGGATTTGAGCATGTCCCACATTGAATTGGATTCTAGAGCTTAGAGATGAAGTCTATTTTTTGTTTGT